>BTHU01000010.1:88189885-88922385 GCA_036184795.1 Tokudaia tokunoshimensis
TGAAGAACAACATGGTAAAATAAAGCAAACAGCACATTTATTGGTTGATAAAATGCTGTTTTAGTCTACCCTGGCATTATATGGTGATTGCTATGCAGCGAACATCTGTTATTAAATCCAGGCTTCTGTTGCCTAGATACATCAAGTCAAAAGCTGGCGCCTATGAGAAATCCATTTATGTGTCTGTTGCATGTAAGTGTCAGAGCTCATATGATGCTTTTGTCTTCATTCGAACAGAATCTTTTAATATGGAATGTCTCACTTGTTAATTCTCCACTCCAGGGCAGTACTGTTTTTGTTTGATTAAAATGGGTTAAAGAAACAAACACACTAAAACCACAGTGTTATCAAAGGGACTTGAAATAATCTGCTGGTAAATTTGGGGATATAGGTTTGTGAATTTGGAAAGAGAAGGACTTTTTTTTAAAGAGTTTATATTAAATAACACAGCAATTCAACTCCTAGGATCCTATCCTAAAGACACATCAGAAATAAATACATATACAGGAAGTAAGGTGTCCAACACAGTGTCATTTACAGACAACAGAAAAAGCGAAACATTGACAGTTACCTGAATGCATCCAAGTCAACAGCCCCAAAGACCACACGATTTCATAGAATATCTTGGTCCATCTCTTTTCTTAATTGACACTCTATGATTGTACATATTTATATGAGGTAATTAATGCATATATACAGTGCATAATGATCTATTAGACTGGGATAATTATCATTTCCATCCCCTCATACATTCATCATCTTTTGATGTCTAGTACTTTCAATCTCCTTCCTTCTTGTTTTTGTAAGTCATACAATAAAGGCGTGGGTAAGCTGTGGCCGCCTTCTGACCTAGTAAGATCTAGTGTCCTAACTAACCATGTTGGGGTACCTGTTATCTGACCTCCCTCAAGTTCCTTTTCTCAGTCCCTTTCCTAACCTATAATGGCTACTATTCTGTTTTCTGTGTCTGAAAAAAAAATCAACTTTTTGAGCTTCCATATATGACTAACAACACCCAGCACCTGTCTTTCTGTGCCTGGCTTATTTCACTTAACATAATGTCCTCTTGTCCCAAGTATATCACCACACACAACAGGATTTTACTGTGTTTATGGCCAAAAATCTTCCACTGTATCTCTCCACCACATTTTCTTTATCTAATCTCTTTTTTGATTGATTTTAAATTATCTACAGTGTTACCTGATTCTGGAAATGCTTCAGTGAACAACTTTGCCAGAAGTCTGAATTCCTCTTTCCAATAAACTAGGCACAGAATTATTGGAGCTCGGCATGGGGTGCACTTGTTCACTGCATCACAAATGTGGCCCGAGGGCTCACCACTTGCCAGGAGGAAACATCTCTAAATACTAGGAGCCTCGTGGTTGATAAAGGGTTCTCATTTTTACAGAATGGTCTGGGGAAATAGGAAAACTGGAGGAGTTGAGCAGTGGTGTGGAGGAGACTGTAGACACAGGAGTCTTCAGGCACTGTAGTGCTGACAGCACTGATTGAGGTAGAGCTCAAGAAACAGACTGACAGGAGGGGACAGATGGCTCTCCAGGGACAGAAGTGGAAGGCAGGAATCATGAGAACCGGTTGGCTGAGTGCCTTTTGGAGCAAGCCAAAAACCATCTCTGTAGGAGGCCTACCCCATGACCTCAGACTGTGAGCTGTTTCCCTGAACTGTGATCAAGCCTGCTATGCACATTAGGAGCTGTATGAAAATGAGGGACAGTCATGAAAAATAAGGGCTCATCAGGGAATACAGAAAGACAGAGCCAACTGTCCAGCTCTGTCCAAGCACTGACGGCCTGGCTATGAACATACTCAATGAAACATCTTAAAGGAGAAGTGAATGGACCATGAGCAAATGAACACTAGACAATATGCAGAAGCCGGGTCAACAGAAACAATAGCCCAAGAATAAGCAAGGAGGACCTCAAAGGGAAGGAGGCTTAGCTGAGATTTGAATACCAAGGCTAGCAGGCAGTTTTGAAAATGGCCAGAATCAGGATAACAACACTTGGCATACTGGGTAGCAAGTCATCACCAGCATGAAGTAGCTGAATGGACACTAGAGCCAGGCATGTTGTCTCTTAACCCTGTCCTTGTCCTTCTCACATTTCCCACCTCCCCATGTGCAGCTTATCTTAAAGTGACAGCCACCTCAGAACAGAACATGCTCTGTTCTGGACTCAAAGCTCATGAGTCTTGTCACCTTGAGAAGCTCCTGTGGCTGCCCCTGGACACCAGTGACTGGGGCAGTGGGGAGAGGCCTGCATCCTAAATGCTCATCTCAAGTAGCCATGTAGAGAGTAGTCTGCAGGCGACACTTGGAGAAATAACAATGGAACACTTGCCTCAGACAGCCCCAGGCAGACCAGACAATGGTCGTGTGTCTTTCCATTCAGCACGTGCCAGTGCTGCCAAAACCTTGGACACTTTTAGTAGAGTGCTCATCCGTTCAAGGTAACACAACTGAAAAAGCCATGCGTTAACCTCATCTCCTGCCTGTGACATGCTTCCCCTGAGACTCTACTCCCCACTGAGAGCTACTAAAGTCTGAGCCACCGTAGAGCAAAGGCAGAGATTCTTCAAACAGCCCTGCTGGGTCCCTTGGGACCCAAACCTCCTTATCCCCAGCTCAGAGCCATTGACTTTGCTTGGAGGCAGGAAGGCCTGCTGGGCTGGAGCTTAGAGTGGCTCAGAAGGAATCAAAGCTGGCCTTCCCCACCTTTCTCCCTCAGCCCTGCCTGCATCTTCTCTGATCCCTGCCTGAGAGGGAGGAAGCATTCGGAAAGCTCATTATTGGCTTATAGACCTAGCCCCGAATCAGCACTTAAACACCCTAGCAGTCCTAAATGGGAAAGAATAAAAAATAAAAATAAAAATAACGACCTTTCTTGCAAGTTCATAGATGTGCCTGGTGCATTTTGCCAGGCTAAGATTTAGCCTTTTCTGCTCTAAATTTGATTCTCTGAGTCTTTAAGAAGAAGAGGAAGAAACCCTCAGTCTCCCAGCTATTAATCACTTGGAAGTCCTATTTCCTTCCGCCCCTGCCCTCTGCCTCCACCCAGTCTTCCTTGTCCCACTGTAGATAACATGAAGCTGTTCCCAGGGACCAGGTCTTCATAGAAACTCTGCCACAAAGGTGCTTCTTTAGACCCATTAACAATATCACCATCTCCAGCAAGTCTGCGTGGTAAGAGCTCACATTAATTAGACACTGCCTGGATGCACTCTGAAGCTTAAATTAATTGGGCACAGCCTAGATGCACTTTAAATGTATCGCTCAGTCTAACCCTTTTAACAGCCTCATGAGTCAGGAACTGTTAATGGCTCTGATTTCCAGGTGAAGCCAGGGCATGTTTACACAGAGTTGAGATCCAAGTCATTTGATTCTGGGAACTAAAGCCAACCAGTCCTATGATGAGTTACACTGAGCAGACCAGAATTCAGTCTCTCTGTTGAGGTTGGATATTGACACAAACAGCCCTAGGATTAGCAGAGGCATGGAGACCTAGAGTCACATCATTTAAGGCCTGGTTGAGCTGGTTCAGCGTGAAGAATATGGAGAGAAACAGCAGGAGTCAAGCAGCGATAGAGAGGCATAAGACATTGACATCAACTTCCTATACCTGAAGCTCTATTGAGAGGCAAAAAGGATTAGCTGTTCCTCTTGGGTCCAGGAATTTAAAATCCAATGAGGTAAATTAATCAATCTATGAGAGAAAGCTTTTACTTAGAGATACCCAAGAAAGGGGAGCTGCAACTTGCGAAGTAGAAATCTCCCTGGAGACATTCAAGCAGATGTTTGGCGTCTTCTTGTGATGATGGAGTGGAGAGGGCCCCAAGTGTGAGATACAGATAACCCCTTTGATACTGAGAACAGGCGATTCCTTTGTGATTCATTTGAGGCTCTGCTCAGATGGCTCTGTGCATGGTCACGAAAATGTCTGAAGCTACGTCTCCCTGATAACTCTCAAATTCAGCCCTGTGACTCCAGGATGATGTTTCTTTGGTACCAAGACACAGAACTCAAGGGAAGAAGTGATAGTCAGCTTTCTGTCACTGTAACAATTGCCGGAGATCATCAGCTCCTTAAGTGATAAGGTTTATTTTGGCCTACAATTAGAACAGTTTTAGCTTATCATCAGTTGGCCCTGTTGTTCTGGATGAGGTAGCCTCTCATGGAAGGAGAGAGAAGGAGCAGGGAGGCCTGAGATCTCAAACCCCTTTGAGGGCATTGCCCAGTGATCTAAACCACCCCCGCCCTTTGCTCTTAAGCCCCTCATCCCCCAACCGTGTACAATGGAACCAAACCTTCAACCCAGGAGCCTGCCCTCAAAGAGTCTCAAACAGAAGGATTCCTTGGTGGGTGTCTTTTCATCCAGGCAATAGGATTCATGTCATATGGTGACTGTTAATTCTTAGTTGTGTTTCTGTCTCTTTCTGTGTGACTGTTCTATCCGTGTCTCTCTCCCTCTCTTCCTCTCTTTCTCCATCATTCCCCTCCCCGTCTCTTGAGGTAGGGTCTCACTATGCTGCCCAGGCCAGCTTTTATCATGCAATCCTTTTGAATCAGCTTTCTGAGTAGCTAGGATTATAGGTCTGTGCCACAGGCCCTAGGTTTCATTCCCCTCCTCTCCTTTCTTTTGTTGACACTGGGCATTGCTCTGTTGCCCAAGCAGGTAGGGAACTCACTTGCCACCTTGAACTCCCGGTTGCTGCTGCTGCTCTACCTCCCGAGTTCAAGGCTGTGATTGCAGGTGTGCTCTGCTGTGCTCTGCCTGGTTACGTTTTTTCTACGGGATACTTATCAAACAGGCTGTGAGAAACATCTGGACCCAGTGGAAATGAGTTCTGTGACTCACTCATGAGTCACCAGTGTGGAAAGACTCATCCTCTGTGAGGTAGTCAGTGACTTTCCAGATGTGCAACTAGAGCTCTGTAGACATGACGTTAATATTACTGAAAAGACCCTGATGTGCAATCAGGTCTAAGCCATCTCTGTTATTTTTTTTCTTATTGAAAGAAAAAAAAAAACAAACCCTCAAGGATACATGTGTGATGAGTACATACACCCACCAAGGGGATGAGATATGTGGCGTGTGGATGAATTGAATTGCTGGCGATGAGAATAACAGATGGTTTTCCTGCTTATTTGCATAGTGGTCATAAGTAGTTGCTTCTCTGAGGTCCTTTGCTAGTCTCTAAATTGAGAGAAAAACCTTCCTTGCAAAGGCGGCCATGAGAAGTAGAACAAAACCTAAGCAAGCGACTGAGTGCTAGTCAAAGCTCAGCACCCCTCAGTGGGTTATATCTGCTCCTTTCTCCGCATGCTAGAACTGTTTCCAAGATGCCCAAAGGTTAGTGGCAACAGCTACAGGAAGGGACAGTTCTGGAACACTGCTCCTCAACTCTAGACTGTTGGGATGTGGCCGACTGTAGGAATCCTGCCCTCAAAAAGACCAGCTTTGAAGCTGACAGAAGGGAGGAGGCCCAGGAGGAAAGCCAGCAACTGAGAGCAGCCTCCTTCACCTTCCAGGCCTTGATCGTGTAGTTACAGAGGCGCAGACTGCCTCCCAGGCCCACAATGCCCCAGTTTATCAAAGAACAAAACAGCCTTTAAAGACCATTTAGTAAACAGCAGCAAATGTATTTGACAACTGAGTTGTAGAGCTGTCAGTTCGTATGTCTTCATAACTCCTGAGAAGTTGCCTGTGTGGTGCACGAGAAGGTTCCCTGACTGGGGATGGAAGACTCCATGGCCAGGGTGGGGAAGGAAAAGCAGAGAAAAGACTGGAGGCCGGCCACAACTGCCTCCTGGGCTTCCCTCACTTCCCACGCTGTGCTAAGCACAGAGAAACTCCAGAACCTAGTTACTTATTTTACACACTCATCTCCAAGCTATTAACACACACACACACACACACACACATGACTGACAGCATCCAAATCTGCTCCCTGTCCACCAAATGATTTAAGGAGGATTTATCTGACCTATGAGCTTTGACATCTATTGTTCGAGTCACAAAATGATCTTCCGAGATTAGGATCTTGAGGCTCAATAGCGTGAACATCTTCTGTCACCTTTCCTGAGCCTCACATCATCCTGAGGTGGGGCGTGATGCTGAGCTGCTAGGGGAGGGCAGCAGAAACCCCACGTATTACTCTGCTGTACTCATTAACTCTAATCCCTCAGTCCTTCGTGCTAAAGATAATTGTCCTTATTTTAATCTGGGGCATGAGGACTCAGAATAAATGTGTACATCCTTTGAGGTCACAGTGGACCACAGTGATGGTGCTAGAACTCCCATCCCCATCCCAAAGATACAGTAATGATTGAGCCAACCCAATGGGTGAAGAGAGGCTGCCTGAGAAATGGCTTTGGGGTAATTTGGAGGAGTATCCGGAATTGGAAAGAAAAGAAGTTCTGTGATATATTAGTGCTGTCTGCCATAGCATTGGTCCAAGGGCCCATCTATGGGCCATCAGTGTGTGTCACATTTCTGAGACACTGTGCTCCTTAGAAATTAGGTTGTCATTTGCTGAATAGATAAATCAATAAATGAGTGAAATGCTACTTTTGTTATTTTGAGAGATGAGGTGTCACTCTGTAAACCAGGCTGGCCTGGAACTTGCTATATAACCCATGATGACCTCAAACTCACAGGGATCCTCCTGCCTCAACCTCCCAAGTGTTGGGATTAATGGCCGAGCTCCCACTCTCCACTGTGAACTGTTTCTCTAAAGTTGAGCTTAGAGAAAGGTTTGAAGCAGGAAATGAGAGCGGTTGCTTGCCCCTTTCACAGGGATCTTGAAGATCAGCTTAGACAGTCAGAAATAAGGTCTGTGGGAGACCCTGGGACCAGAAACATTTACAACAGCTAACTCACTCGGAAGACCATGAGTCAGGAAAGTCTAGGAGTCTGGGAATAATGGTAAAGACATCTACATTTGACATTAATAACCTGCATATAGAGCATTAATACTCTGTTTATGGAACAACAGAGCTGAGAAGATGTGCTTGAAGAGTCTGTATGAGGCACGGTGGAGCCACCCAGGTCATAGGGTAAGACCAGTGAGTCATAGTGTCAGTTCCCAGGACGCAGTGGCTGACAGAGGGTCTCTTCCCATGACTCACACGCTCCCTCCATTCCAGCTGACTTTCAGGTTTATTTTCAGCTCTAATCAGCGAGAATAGGAAAGCCAGGTGCTGCCTTCTTTTGCTCCCCAGCCTCTGGAATTGCACAGAGACAGACATTCCTTCCCTAACGGGAAGAGCTGACACCCACAGCAGAGCAGTCTCCTGTCCGTGGCCATTGTCGCCATCCTGCCTTTGCCCAGGTCTTTCAAGGTCCAGCACTGACCTCATCCTTAACTGGCATGAGCCTCTTAATAGCCCTACAAGGTTGGTGTCAGTGGTTCTCACAGTGTACAGGGAAGGAAATGGGTTCTGAACCACAGTTAACAAATCCAGAATTTTAAATCAGCTAAAGAACAACCTGAGTTCAATTCTTGCTGCCTTAACTATGTGCCTATTCTAAAGAACCCATGTTATTTCCCAGATGTCTGGGGGCATCTGACTCCCTTTCTTTTCATTTGTTCGTGTGTGTATGTGTGTGTATACACGCACACAAGTACATGTACAGGCCAAAAGTCAATGTCGGGTGTCTCTCTCTATCTCTCTCTATGTTGTCCTTTGAGACAGGCTCTCTCACTGAACCCAAGCTCACTGAGTGGCTAGGCTGGCTGTCCATCAAACCTCAGGGATCTGGCTGTCTGCCCTGAATGCTGCACCCATTTTGTATATGGGAGCTGGGGAACCGAACTCTTGTCCTCATCCTTGCACGGGAAGCATTTTACCAACTCAATCATCTCTCCAATCCTGACTCAGTTTTCAGAGAGCTAGAGAGCGAAGGCCGTGGTCCACCCAAGGTGAGCAGTGTTAGCAGATGAACTGTGCGTGAGATTCACAGTTTCCTGCACATCCCCTGATCTTGTCCCATGTTCATATCCCCTGGTGCCTTCCACCGCAGCAGGTACTAGGCATGCTCGGGCATGTCCTGATCCTTGCATCTCCTCAACTAGGTCATACTAAGGACTAAATCTGTGACTTTGACACACCTCCATCCCCCCAGCTCATCCCCCCCCCCTTGGTTGGAGCTGTTTAGCTTGGCTTGCTATCTTCCCCTCGCCTGCTTCGTTTCTGTCCCTTATCAGAGCCACCAGGACACCTGTGATCCTCCTAGCCCATGCCTCAGCCCAACGCAAAGATGATTCTGTCATTACAGAGGCAATTAGTACCCCCAGTGCTTCCAGAACTCAGCTAGTGATAGCATAGCAAACAGAGGGAAATAAAACTTAATTCATTCACCATGCATATCCTTCCAGGCAGATAGGTCCATTCTCCAGGTGGCATGTGGCAAATGCTCATGTGGGCCACTCTAACCCCCCACCATATCGTGGCTATTTCTCAGTTTGACCATGCATCAGAGAGCTCTATACTCCAGCCCTCCCAAAGCCAAAATGAGTCAGTACTTCCAGATATCTCTTACATCTTCTTTTGAATACCTGATCTTGACCCGGCTCTTATAGAAGCTAGGGAGTAGAGGAATGCTTGGTTGTACAGTCTTTGATATCAAGTGTGTCTGCCTCAGTATTGGCCTCTCCCCTCACCATTGAATAAGTTGAGCAATGTGTGTGGGGATTTGTACCCTCATCTCTAAAGTGAAGATAATAACCACCCTAGAGGATGGCCCTGAGAATATTTCTGTGAATTTAAATGTAGCGTGGTGCCTGGTTCACAGCAAGCATTTAGTAAGTGGTGGTTATTCTCATCCATTCCTCTCTGTAACTTGCTGCGGCATAACCCACCTCCTGAAACTCATCTGCCAAGATATCAAGAAGGCATGCTCCTAGTAGCCTGTAGGGGACCTTGTTAGATGTTGAAGGAGGATGCCATGATGGTGGCAGTGATGGTGGTGGTGATGGTGGTGGCGGTGGTGATAGAAAGGAAGAGGAAAGGGAGAACAGGTAAAAATCAGCATCCCTAGTGGGTCTCGGTAGTCACAGAGTGGCAGTTTGTTGCAGTATAAACTGAGTTAACCTGAACCCAACGAGTATACCAAACTCACCATCCTCTGATGGTGAGCTTCATCCCTCTAGGTATGGACCACAGCACCTCATTTTGTTCAAGACCATTGTAGGGAGTCCTCCATCATTAGAGCCCAACAGTCTACCTTTGCTCTGGCATCATGTCTCCTCAACTCTGTTCCTCTACCTCCCTCTCATGAAGGCCTGGAGGTTACATTAGTCCAACTGCATGCACGCTACAACCAGAGACCTTCTTGGAAGCACATCTACAGTCCTCTAACTACATATGGTACTTTGTCTGGAGGTTCCAGGGGTTGCCCTCTGGTCATCTATGGGGGTAGGGGAGGCAAGAAGTCTTGCACTCACCAAACTCATCATTTAAAGCATCAGGGGTTGGGAGAGACACAGACAGAAAAAATAACAAATGCTAACATGGCAAAGTGGTCGAGCCTTGATGTAGGCTCCAATGCACTCCAGGGCCCTCTTTCTTTGCCCATCAACGTGATCTCAATTGTCAGGGGTCACACCTGCAAGGAGTTAAACATTTTAGGGTCATATAATACAGTAGTGAGTGCCATTAAGCCAAAAGCCAGGAGGGACCTGAGAAGGCGACCACATATTGAGCCCTGACCTAGAATATTTTTATCTGATACACAATAGTCCTTTCCCAGATGAGGCACAGAGAGGGGCTATATGCACTCACACAACTAATGCAGGACAGATTTGCCCTCTGCAGGGTCAGCATTCTTATGCTCACTACACATGATTCATAAACCTACCCCTGGGGCCGCTCAGCCCACCCTCAGGGGAGCCTCCCATTCCCATGAGGGATCACATGCACAATTTGTAGTCTTGCAAGATTTCACATGAAGCAAGTATCATCTTGTGTGTGTGCCTGTGGGAGGCTGTGCTGTTGTTTACTGTGATGGAGTGAGAGGCCAGGCAGCCAAGTTATTCAGCTCTCACTAGGGCTCTGATTTGCATTTCCCTGATGGGGTTAATGATAGTAAGACTCCTTGTATTTACTGGCTATTTATGTATCTCTCAGGACAATGATATACAACTCCCCTCACTTCTTCGGTATCATTTCTAACCCTGGAACAGTCCTGTTGAGATGAAGCATCAACTCATTTCACAGTAATGTAAACTGAGGTCTAAAATGAACAAGTTTCTGAAACCATGCACCAAGAAGGTAACAGAGCTTGTTTTAAACATCGAACTTCCTCCTTTTGAATACTAAGTGCACCCTGCCATCATTGCGCCTTATCATGCTGGTGTGGCGTGCTTACCCACCCTGTCCCTGCCATTACTCCATGCATAAATTTAAGAGCTCTGAGAGCAGAGACCATTGCCCTGGTGGCTGGCAGACACACGACTCTGTTAAGTCTTGAATATACAGCAGGAAGGCCAAGATTACCTCCAAAAGGCACCTGGCATCAGTGACCAGGAACGCTTGATCCAGACTAGCCCACCTGGACTGCCTCATCTATGAAATGGGAGTCGAAATAGACTCCTCATTGGGTTGTGCGGAAGATCTGAACAGAGATTCTGCAGACTGTTATGCTTGTGTCTGGCAGGAGACTATGTTGCAGAATTATTAATGCCATGTTCTATGAGCTATGGGCCAACACGAGAGAAGCTTCCAACATAATTCATGCCTTCTGCTTGTTTCCCTCCTAGTTGGGGGATAAAATAGGCCAGTAAGAACTAAAGCAGAAAACTGAAGGCACTGCGGACTACAAATAAGCTGTGTATGTGTCAATCATCTCCAGGCCGATTCAGGAGAATCTAGATGTATGGGTTACCTTGGAGAAGGAGAACTGGGGTCAGGGCAGTCAAGGAAACTGTCGCATTCACTACAAGTGATTTAATTTGGTCCACACACACTTTGGCACACTGGAATTTGCCACACATTCATTTTACTTTTTAAACACAGTGTCAAGCCAGATCATTGTGGGCGGGAGAGTTGTCCCACAGGTAAGCTGGGGAGAAGAGGGACCTGCCAGAGACATCTGGATCCCGCCTTCCAACTCATCATATCCCAGAGATTCCACACTTCTGGGCGTGAAGCAGACACTCTCACGGGGACTCACTTCATCCTGTCTCAGAAATGATTTCCGTAAAACCTGCCATAGGCTTCCTGTGTTTCCAACACCTAACGGACTTACAGTGAAGAAGGGACTCTTTTTAATTTACCCTGGGGAGTGTGGAGGCCGGGAAATACCACCCTTCCATCTCGGTGACAACAAACTCATTCTTCACTATAATTAAAATGTCACTTTGATAAATAATTCCATCAGCCCCCTTCCACCTATGAATAGCTTCCTGCTATAATTGTTCACATTCTGCTGAATTAGAAGTATTCAACAGAGAATTTAAGAGGTATTTAGGCAACAGAGATAAATCTCTATGTTCTCCACCCTCCCACAGTCCCTCATTAAGTGAGACTTCATCCCTGGCTGGGGTGTCCCTCCTCCCTGAGCTCTCAATCACTTGCTCCCTGAGCAGAGAGTGATGAGGGATCCTGTAGAAGTGTGGACCTCTGGAGAAGGCAAGGATTTGGGGGTGCATAATTGAGACCTTCCCTTCCCACACATCCTCACAACAACCCTAGAGGAGATGGGCGCCAATAGGAAGAAATGGTCCCTGGACCTGGCATGTGGAACAACTCCGGAGTCCCAGGTACAGAAGAGATTGAGGCAGGAAGTTTGCAAGGTCAAAGTCCGCCTGAGCTGTAGAGTGAATCCAAGGCCAGCTGGGACATCATCATCAAGCCCCAGTACTAAAATAAAAACCAAAAGAGGGCTGGGGGCCTAGATGCTTGCCTAGGTTGTGAAAGCCTATTGGCCTTTCTAGACCTTTGATATATAACAGAAAGCAAGGTGGTCCTTGGAGAGCTTGAGTCAAAGTATAATTTCTGCCCAATAAGGACACATGTAACATTGTTTGAGAGGGGCTCCCCATCTTGTGGATCCGGGATCCAAGACTCCTCGGAATGAAAATAACATAGCTTCGATGACATAGCTAAGAACCCTTGAATACTCACTAGTGCCCAGCATACAGTAGGAGCATACAGCATACACAGGCATACAGTAGGAGCCCCATGTATGTCTCGCTTTACTCTTGCTGGTTCTTCCTCCTTCCTAAAATGTCTCCCCTGTTTGGTTCCCACAAAATGCACATAGCGGAGCACCTCAGAAGGATCACGGTCCAGGCTCTGAGTCAAGGAGAGAAGCTGGCATTTAATCCTTTCCTCTCTGAGGAAAGGGAACAGCCATACAGTTAAAACAGGAACACTTAACAAGCAGAAAGATGTGGTTCAAAGACAGCTTGCTCCTCCGACATAATGATTGTCGCCATGACTACATGTGCTAACACTTAGCTACTATTCACATCGGATGTGTCCTTAAGTACATGGAGAGTACCGTCAGGTACCACACCACCATGGGTTTTTGACCTACATGTATACCTAGTTTAGTCTAACTTAGCCAACCCTAGTCTTCAGCTGTTCCTTCAAAATATATATGAGTCAGGGGATACTTGAAAGACTCCAAAGTCCAACCAAACATACCCCTAGTCTGGTCTCTTCCAAAAAGCCCTGAGTGCCAGGTTTTCATGGCAGTGACCAATAGCAGACTGGGATAGAGTTGAGAACTAGAGGACTGGGGAACCAGGGTAGCCATGAGGATGGAAGGAAGGGCAATCCACATAGGAGGGAGATGTATTAGAAACAGTTGAATTCCTGCTCAGAAGTCAGGTGCACGGAAGGCTCCCCCACAGATCATGTAGTCTGTGACTAACTGGAGTGAATAGGTTTTTGAACTGAGAAGGATGATGTCTGTGGCGCAGTAGGATTAGCCACTTCATTATTGCGACAATCCCACAGGACATTTGTATCCCATTTTGCAGAAGGGCAACCTGAGGCTTACAGATAGAAGAGAATGTTGCCAAGATGACACTGCAAACACATCACTGGGTCTGAACAAGATCTTTCATCCCAAAAGGACCAATCTCTTCACAGCAGCTCTGCTGGTGGCTGGTGCTTCCTATACATTTTACAAGTTTGTACCGTGAAATTAGACAATTCATCTGACATGTAGACTTGTCCCCTGACCTTAAAGAAGGTATGGAACCTGAGGTGAGTGGAAGGGGGTACTGCAGTGGTTGGCTCCATCTGGGCTCTTTCAGAGCCTGCCTGAGTACCTGGGTTGCATACCGTGTAAATGCCAAGTTACTCCAGGATCTTTTCCAGTAGGAGAATGAACTGACCCAAAAGGCTGCTCCTGAGGTCCCAGGGCTCTGTACACAGGATAAAGAAGCAGCATGCAAAGGTTGTATTCCTTCCTTTATGCACAACAAAGAGCCAGTAATCCACACAATTTGTTGTAGAAGATTAGAATGCCCTCTGACCTACCTCAGGTCATCTGTACATCTGAATGTCTGTACACACCAACATGCCATGACTTGCCTAAGCACACTAATTTCAAAGAGTGCTGCCCTGGGGAGGGGTCCCGCTGCAGTTTGCAACTGCCTGGTGGACCAAAGGCTGGGGGAGAAACCTCCATGTTAGAAACCCAAGTCAAACTGAGCACTGCTTAAGGGACACAGGGTCCGTGGTGGTTGAATAGGCATGGATCCTACAGACTCATGTGTTTTCAATGCTTGGCCCATAGGGAGTAGTACTCTTAGGAGGTGTGACCTTATTGGAGGAAGTATGTCACTGTGGGAGAGGGGACTTTGAGGTCTTACGTATGCTCAAGCAGCGCCCAGTGTAAACATAGTATCCTCCTTGCTACCCAAGGATCAGGATGTAGAACTCTCAGCTCCTTCTCCAGCACCATGTCTGCCTGCGCTCTGCCCTGCTTCCTCCATGATGATAATGGACTTAGACCTCTGAAACTGTAAGCCAGTCCCAATTAAATGTTTTCCTTTATAAGAGTTGCCTTGATCATGGTGCCCTTCACAGCAAAAGAAGCCCTAATTAAGACAAGGTTTGATACAGTAGTCTACAAGCAAAGTACATCCCCAACCAACCAGGACTCCAGCCTGAGCTCCACTCAAGGGTGGGAAGAAAACACCACAGGGAAATAGCATCATGAAACTCACAGGAGGAGCTGGGAGTATTGTCTTCCTACTACACAGTACATAATCCCTTCAAGAGCCTTGACCAAGGGCAAAGCCACAGTGGGCCAAGCACTCTTCCTGCCTCAGGACCCTGCAGCACAGGGCCTGAATAGTCAGTGATGTTCTTGGGGGTGGGGTAGAGCTGGAGAGGAGATCAGGTCTAAAATGAATACAGGAGATACTGTGCTGATAGCAAATGGGGGTCCTCCAAAGAACTCTTCAGCCAGTGAGAGTGGATGGTGACGTCAAAGTCAACGATCAGAGCTTCAGGGAAGCATATGGTCAGGCAGGAGAAAGGGAGAGTAGGTAGTGACCTCACACTGCAGGACACTCGCTGTGTACCCGTGTTGAATACGCATCCAATTCTCTCAGCTATGCAAGTTTCAAGAGAAAACTGGGGGCTGGAGGATTTAAGAAGCATAAAGCTCATACAGTGCCTGAAAGAAAAAGCCAGGCTTTGAGCCCAGCTAAGCCAACACTAACACTGGACATCCCTGCCTCTGTTGAGGGTCAGTCCAAGGTTATCATTTGCCTCCTCTCTCCCCCCCTCAAAGTGAGGTGACTTGTTCAGTCCTATTTAAAGGCTAGGTGCAGGACAGTCCCTTGCAGCAGTAACAATCCGGGCTCAAACCGAGGGAGAGTGACCTATGGGGACAGTGACTCTCTGATGGTGGTCTCCTGCAGAAAGGGCAGCAGTCCCTACTGCAGGTTGACCCTTGACCCAGTCATCCTGCAAACCTGCCTAATTGGAAAGCTGCTAAGACCGTTCCCCAAGTGAGTTCCTTTCATCATCATCTGCAGAAAGCCTTCCCCCTGACACCAGCCCACCCCTCCATCCCTCTCGCAGGAAAGACAATCACGGATTTTTTGAAATGAGAACAATCTGGAAGATAAATGTATTCATGAGCCCATAAATGGGCCATGAATCACCGGCCCCAATTAACTGCCTTCACTCCTGACAGGATGAAATCCCCCTAGCACATTCTTCCTGTCAGGGAGACACGGGAGGCAAGGGCTCAGGCCACAGATAACATCATTATTCCACAGCAGGCTGGTTTCCTTGTTCCCAAGCTGCTTCTGCTTCATTTGCAGCCCACTCCTAATGCTGGAGACAGGCTGGGGCCGAGGGAGATAAAGAGAAATAAAAGGAAGTGAGAAGGAGGAAAAAACAAACTTTTATGCCAAGAAGTAGAGAAACAAGATAAACACACTGAATCCGATTTCAAAAGAAAAAAAAAAAACTATTTGAAAACTCTGTCCAGAATCACCTGGGATAGCCTGGCATCCACACGAATCTATCATCATCAACACCGGCCCACGCCGCTGCGCGCGCACCCGTGCCTGCCTCCCGGTGACTTGTTTAGAAGTACTTCAAATCGGAACAAATCACGGCCAAACTACAGCCCCCCTCTCTCTAGCCCTTCAATCACTCCTAATCAGACCGTGTATTTTAGCAACAGAATCTTCCCTGGCTGACGAGTTCATTCATCTGCCTTCTGCCAGCTCGACGCCCTCTGCATGGGAGATGAGGGGAAGCCACCTGCTTCTGAGGCAGCCCCGGGGAAGCTGAAAGGAGGACAGAGCTGCAGCCCTCCCCTGCCCAGGACAGTGCCTGGCACTAACAGGAGGAAATCCAGAGCGGCAGGAGGCTGCAGAGAGGATATGTTTTGTGGGTCACTGCTGCATGCCGCAGTGGATGAACGCCTGTCTGCCATAGGTGCCGCCGACCCACACAGTCTCTGAGTGCAGATTCTCTCCCTCACTTTCTAGACACGTGATCCCAGATGATTGACGCAGCCTTGGGAGTTCAAGAGCATGCCCTTCAAAAATGAGCTGATGGAAGATGTAAGGACCAGGAAGTGGGGAAACCTGCCTGGGAGCTTTCACTGCAGCCCGTATAGACAGATCACATTACCTTTCCCAAGCCTCATTTTTTCTAACCTGTAAAATGGGAATAAGAGTACCTGCGTATATGGCCTCTCTCATGGGACTGTATGAGGATCAAAAGAATAAGAAACACCTAGATTTTACACTCGGGACTTACACATCAGGTCAGCATTGGCCTGTGACTTTTCCCAGCGCTCTATAGATCCGTCACACAAACCTGGTACACACTCAGACACAGGCTGCAGCCACCACTGCTACTGTCCCAAGTCCCACCCATGATCAAAGATACCTTCAGAGAAGACAAGCTCCAGAGACTTGAAGTAAAGACTCAAGAGGAGCTGCTTGCTGAAGTGGAGATTCTGCTCTAGCTAAGAGAACCTAGAGACGCCCCAGGAGGCCCTCACCTCCCCAGGGCTGTCTCAGAATAGGGAGCCACCATGCCTGGGGCCACCATGCCTGGGGCCACTGGACACAGTCACTCTGCCAGGCTTTATTAGAGGAGGAGCTTCTTGCAGGCTGAAACAGGAGGAGGGAGGGCAGCAGCCCTAAGGAGCACATTGGGGTGCTCCTTCTGTCACCCTCCCTCCCTGTAATCATATGAGGCAAAAGCCAAGGAGAGACAGGTGGAGGGCAGAAAGATAAAGCGCCAGCCGTGCATAGGCTGTCTGCACTTCCCAAAGGATGCCCAGGCTCTGAGGACCACCAACGTCTCTTAACTATAGCCAGAAGTGAAAAAGACCCCTGAGAAGGAGCCAGGCAGGGCTGGGTCCCCTCCCTTCCCTACCACATTTCTGTTCTGGATATTTGCTAAACATTCAGATAATATACCTGAATATATTATAATAATAGAAAGAATATCGAAAACAAACGGGCAAGACCCAGGCATACCGCAAGTGCTCAGTTATTGCTAGGGGGTCACATTCCCTAGAACTTCTTACATCCGCGTATACACTAGCTTTTTGCGCTGTGCTAAACAGACACTTTCTCCCCAGGAAAGCCTTGCATTGCTATAGGAACATTGGTTTACTTTTTCTACATCTAAAAGGAAATCAAGGCAACTGGTTTACCCCTGCCAACACTTTTGCCGTAAGCAGCAAACCTTCTCATCATTGGAGGCAGCCAAGTAGAGCCTTCCTGGTCATAGGGGAAAGAGAAGGCCAAGGACAGCTCACGGATGCCCCTCCAGCAGATTCTACGTGCTTTCCCAACTATGGAGTGGACATGTGGTGGTTTGGGGAGATGAGGGCACTGGAAAGTCCCTCTGAGAGGACACAGGAGAAGCTGGAGGACCAGGAAAGCGAGCCGCTGAGTTCATCATGAACTCATCATCCTCTCCATCCCGGCCTGAATGAGAACACAGGGGATTTGATCAGACATGGACTTACCATATGAACACGCATCAGCTCATGCCTGTCTTAGGAGTCATCTACTCTTCCCACTGCCACTCTGTGCAGGAGAAAATGAAAGCTCTTTAGCTCGGTTCTCTGGGTCCTCAGGAATCCTGGACTAACCTTCGTTAAAGTATATTATGTGTCATGGATGTTACAGGATCCAGATCACGCCACCCTTATAAAACCACCCTGCAAAGTACATTCTCTCATTGTCACCACTGTAGACAAAGGGACCGAGGCCCAGAGAGACCAGTTAGTGTACTTGGGGCCACACAATTAACTAGTGTTAGAACTAGGACTTGAACTCAGGATAGTTAGCTCTTGACCACAGACTTCATTTACCTTGGTCACAAATGAGGCCTCTCCACATCTTACACTGCTCCCCTTCTGAAATTTGAGGACAAATTCTGTAAAGAATGACTTGTGTTTCCTTGAATTCATTGCATGCTATGTTTTGTTCCAGGACCTTGGTACATACTGTTCCTTCTTCTTCTTTAGATATTGGGACTTGTTGAGTTAGGTGATTAGTTAATTTTTCCAACCCAAATTCTATAAAATCCAGCTGAAATTTCCCCAACCCTGGGAAAACCTTTAGCATCCCCAACCCAATAGACCAAATTATCAACTCACCCATGATGCACCAGGCTCCCAGAACCTGGATAGACAGGTGAGACCCAACTCACTGCACTAGAACCCGACCACTCCATACTTCTCTCTTACATCACAATCACTGCAGTCTGCCAAGGGCCCAGCTTGGTGCCTTGCATTCAACAGACACTTATTCTTTCCAGGAGAGGGTCAGAAAATCGGTACAGGCTACTCTTCGAATCTCAGAGTCCCTGGATTCAGATCTCATCCCAGCCATTTGGTAGCTATAAGAGCCTGAGACTTAGTCTGCGGTTAAAAGCTCTACTTCCTTCCACACTTTGCAAATTTGTATTAGACAATACACTCTCAGGGCCACTGATGGCTGAGTGAGACAGAAACTGTATTGATGAGTGGCCCAGGATGCGGCAGGCAGCCAGTCAATGCTGGAAACAGGTCCTTTCAGAATCCGGCTCTTCAATCCCAGCTCACCATTTTGCTCCATCCCTCGCTCAATTCTTTATCTACAAAACAGGTTTGCCATGTTCTTACCTTCAGCTAGAATGCAAAACAATGGGTTTTTTATATTTATTAAGAAATTTTCATACACGTATGTCATTGTGCATTGCTTGTATTTATCCAGTCCTTAGTCTCTCTTATCCTTCTCCCTCCCCTGTTGGGCCTCTTCCTCTCCACAAATAGTTCTCTTTCTCTTATGCAAGAATGATTTATTGATACATAGATGATAGATAGATAGATAGATAGATAGATAGATAGATAGATAGATAGATAGATACAGACAGACAGACAGACAGACAGACAGACAAAAATGGAAGGATAGATAGATATGATAGGTTGGTAGATAGATAGATGATAGATGAATGTAATGGATAGATATCCAGATAGCTTCCAGATATAAGTAAACATTCCATAGTTGCCTTCCCTACTCCCACTGCCTTCTCTTGTTTCTCTCTCTCTCTCTCTCTCTCTCTCTCTCTCGCCTTTCCTTCTGCGCATTGTCCACCGATCTACTTTCATGTCCTATGCATATATTTGTATTACTGTTTTAAAGATAATAGAGATGTATGGAAGTTGTCGAGAATAGCCTTTAATTATCCTCACCACACACAACGCGCGGACTGTGAATCATGCACATTAGCCGAGCTGGTTCGGCAGGCATACATTCAAGCGATGTGATGGCTGCTATAATATATGCACGCTTTATCTGCCAATCAAAAGATCATTCTGAAAGGTTACAAGGATTTTAAAGAGCACAAAGCTGATCAATTCCAGACACGCTGTAGGTGCTGCGAAAAAGCCCTGCCCCCTGCACTCTACAGATGTGCCAGTCCACGTGCCTAGGCTGACTCCGACTGCACTGTCTTCCAACACACCAGCTTTCGATCCTGGGCTAATGGGGCGCATGGCAGCGACGGCTGGAAGTCGCAGCCGTGTGGAGGAGAATATGGCTTCATGAAAATAACATTTGGAAGTAATTATGGGTGCACTGGATCAGAACTATGGTCAGCTGCCAGGCCTCCCCAGAGACAGTGGCAGGGGGGGAAGGGGGAGGCCGAGGGGGACCTTGTCTGGAAGCCAGCCTGAAATAGACACAAAATGCTGTTCCCACAGTCAGGGCCGACACTCTTGGGCCCTGTCTTCAGACGGGGCACTTTGTCTGCTCTGGGCTCCTTGAGGTTTCACTGCCAGCAGGATACTGCTTGTATTAAAATGGCAAATGAGATGGAAGAAGGAGAAGGAAGGAAATCTGAGGGCAGATGGGGGCAGAGATGATAAATACTTGAGGAGAAATCAGAGTAGGGAACACCTGCTCCCCTTTCCCTGTTCTCTTAGACCGAGATGGAGGACCTGCACCAGAATCTCCCTGGTGTAGGACAAGGCCTCTGGGATGTTTGTTTTACCCTATAACAAAGCCATGGTGCCTGGGAAAGGAGTTATCAGTGAAGCCTGAGGCCACAGGCAGAGGAGTTGCCTATCTGGAGTCTGACCTGGGATCTGTCCCTGGCAGAGGGCAATGGAGTGGGCAGCAGAGGAGGGCAACTGCCATCAGGCCTCAGGCGATACCTAGAGGACTGAGCTGAGGCCCAACCCAGGTAATCACCAGGTCCACCTGACCTCTTGCAGAAGGCAGGATACAGGAGGCTGCCTGTGTATGCATCGCAGCGGCTGCCTGTGTGTGTACCACAGAGGCCCCAGGAGCCCAGAAGCCCCATTGCCACCACATGCAGACACTCTACTGGCGCCTTTGGTTTATACAGCCATGTGAACAGAAGACCTGGCATTTCGCTTCGCTTTCAGCCAGTAAGCTATACTCAGGGAAAGGACCAAATGCCTAGGCACTGAACAAGGCTCACAGCAGCCGTCCACCCCACAATGTCCCTCAGCAACAAGAGGACTTTCAGACCAGCATCCGGTCCCAGAGCCTCTGGTCATGGAGGGAGGACAGGCAAACCCCAGGGTACAGCAGGATCGTGATGAATGCTGGATGCTGATGGACCCGGGCTGGGTTCCTGGATGTAGCTGATGCCCAGAAAGCAGCACTTTGGAGGTTTGTTGTTGGGAGGGATCTTTTAAGTTGAGCATCCACCCATTTGCTCTCCAGGCTTAGATGTTTGGAATGAGAGATAGGACACTTTTAAAGGGCCACAACAGCGACGTGGGTTTCTCTTATTCCAATCTGGTGATTCCCACGCATTGCTAAGAGTAAGTCTGGCAACCAAGGTCATGTTGTCCCTAAACCTGGGGTGGCATCATACCTGGAGTGCCCAGTGACTACAGCCATACATGCACTGCACCCCGGTGAGAGGCCATACCACAGAGTCCTTGTTGTCCTTACCAGCCTGCAGTCAGCAAATGGGTCCTACCATTACCCTGACCAGAGGAGAAACTAACCCACCAAGGGAAAGGACTCTCTCTAGGTGTGGAACTGGATACTGGTTCTAGAGTGTGGGTTCTAGCTTTCCTTATCCCCAAACCAGTGACCCTAAATTCTACACTAAGCCCTAGGACCAATGAGCCTATGGCCTCCAGTCCTGTGGTGAGCCAGTCAGATGGCATCCTAGTGTGGGATATCCAGTACTCCACAGTCAGCTCTTTTCACAGCCACGGGTCAGCTCCAGACTGAAGTTAGTAGAAGAAGGGATGATGCTAAAGAAGTCTGATTCTTCCTATGCCAGACCTGCTCTAGGACACTCTTCCATTGAGTCACGTACAGATGAGGCTCTTTGATAAGGACCAAATCCCCTCTTGTTGCTTGGCAACGTAGCTTATAAGTCATAGCAGGGAAGTAATTTACAGGAATTCAAAGCATCACTGGAGGTTCTGCTGAGCAGAATTGGTGCAAAAAGAAGCCCCCATGGGTGACATCACACCTCTGGTGGTGAGGGCTACTGAAGGAACCACTTCCACTTGCTTTGCCTGGGAGTTGGGAAACTTGAGTTCAGGCTCAGTGGTGGTTTCCTGTCATTTATTAACCGGTTTTCACATGGCGTCTCTACTATGAAACAAGCCCTGTGGTAGGAGCCAGGGACACAATGATACATCAAACAGGTGTCAACTCAGGGCACACCAAACTCACAGGAACAGGTACCTCATAGGGTCATAACAGGACAGGATGTTCATGGGGTTGTGTTGACATCAGGGGAGAGATGTGCCTGAGGCCTGTGAGGGCAGAGGTCATGCAGGTGATGATTAGGCAGACAGAAGAGAAAGGAGGGTATCAGGAGAGGGGCAACTAGGGAAAAAATTGTTGGGAACAGTCCTAGCTGGTGCTGAGGGATAAGTGAAGGCTCCACTCAGCACCACTCTCTCTGGCCTTCAATGCCCAGCAAGTAGACTTAGGGATATAGTCATGCAAGGAATCGACCAATAACAGATGAGAGTAGAGAAACACTGTACTGTTGGAGGAGACATCGGCAGAGATGAGAACAAGAAGTCATTTGGAAAACTACTAAAGAGAACGATTAAAAGAAGAGATGGTGGGGCTGGAAGAGAGATGGAGAGACAAGGTCACATTCAGCAGGGCACAGTGATGTGTCAGAATGAGGGCAGGCAACGGTGCAGGAGTCAGCTGTGGCCAAGAGGGGGCGCCATCTACTCAGATAAGGAGCTTGGAAGGGCAAGTCCAAGTCTAGAAGAAATTCCTGCCAGTGATAGAAGCCCACCTCCACAGTTTGTGGGGTGGATTAATTCATGGCATTTAGTGAAAATGAGCTCGGGGTCATCTTAACCTGAGCTAATGACAAAGCCCATAATGTTCCGTCGCATGGGCCAGAGTATAATGTCCATGGGGGGGGGGGGGCGGGTATCAGGAAAGAAAGGGCAACGGATGCATGGAAGCCAAGCAGAACAATGAAGACCCATGCCCAGAGCCGCTTTGAACTGCGTTGTGCCCATCTTATTTACACTTGTAAGGAGAGGACAGAGAACAGCTGTGAACGGCAAGGCTTTGTGTGATGGTGATCCATTAGTGCCATTTTGTCTCCCAGAAACCCGACGAATAAGGGTCAGCAGCCTCCTGGTACCTCAGGGATGCTGAAGCTATTCTGGGATGCTTAGCACCCCCTACCCCAACACACATATGTGCCCAGCAGCCCACCTGTGGGAATTGACTCCACAGCACCACCTAGCTAGAAGGAAGGGAATTGCACATGGCACAAGTTCCGCCCCTATGGTCTCAGAGGCACCACAGTGGTGAAGTCCTTGATAAGCAAGCGACACTTAAAGAAAAGAAGCTATTTACTTGTCCTCGGGCAGCCTCTTTTTCCTGGTCACGCTTGCCCCTCCTAACCACAGAGTCTCCTCCCCATCTCCTGCTCAGCTAGCCACTGGGGCAGAATGTCTATCCAACCTGAAGGCACAGTGCTGGGAGGAAAGGCTTAGGTATCACAGGAAAACCTGAGTTTCATTTGAAGCTATTGGTGGGCTGCATTAGATAGACCTGCCCCTGAGTTCTCCGGTGGTTGGATGGGGATGCGCCTGCGCCATATCCCTGGCCTTCAGCCCGCAGCTCACCTGCTCTTCTCTGCCTTTTCTCCAGCCCTGGGTTCTGTTTATTCAAGCCCACATATCCTCAGATGACAGCTGGCACAGAAGGCTTCTTGAGTCTACCCTTCTCCAGGAGCGTTCAGCCCCTGCCCCCACCTCATCACATTTGCCAGTTGCAGCTTCTATGAGAGGCAGAGACACTCTACCTCCTGCCGCCCAGCCCATCATTATGCCCTATTGTGATAAAATACACAGGACCAAATGAGCTCATCTCATACAACGGGTCCATGATTTACAGCCGTGTGTCTTCTGCCTGTCTGACTGTGATGCAGGAAAGCAGAACCTCCCTGTCATCTCCTTCAGACATGTCTTGGAGCAGCTTCTCTGCTGCTCACCAGGTCTCAACACTTGAAGAAAAAGTAGGTTCTGTGCTGGAGGTTTTTGCACCACTGTAGGCTAGTTTAAGAGTTCTGGGTAGGTTTAGGGAGACTGGGCTAGGCAAGGACACTTGGTGAGTCGAGTGTATTGAATGTATTTTCAACCTGTGATTTTTCCATCTGCAATGGTTTATTGAGCTGTCATCTTCCTATAAATCAAAGGACATGTGTGGTTTAAATGTCAGTTGCAGTGGCATTAATGGCATCCAGTGTCCTCTGATCATTATCATGACCCACTTCCAGGATTTCATCACCTTGAAAGGAAGCCCTGTTCCTAGGAAGCAGTTAGTCCCTTCCCCGCCTCTGCTGTCTGTCTTTATGAATTTACCTGCTCTTGAGAGTTCATGGAATCAAATGTCATGTGATTCTGGGCCCGGTTCTTTTCACTCACCATAGTGTGTTCACAGTTGCCCCATTGTGTGGCATGTGAATGAATGAATGACATCCCAATGTGTGAACATACATGTTTCCTATCCATCAATTAATGGGAATTTGAATTGCTTTTATCTGTTGACGATTGTACATAATTCTGCTATAAACATTTGTAGTCGTGTTTTTGTTTAATATATCTGCGGTTCTTTTGGGTGAAAACCTAGAAATGGACTTGCTGGCCGTATGGCAATCCTATGTCTAACTTAATGAGGACCTGTTGGACTGTTTTCCACAATAGCTGGACCGTCTTGGATTCCCAGCAGGAGAACATGAGTGTCTCTCCATAGCAAAAATGCTTGGATTTTCGTGGCCACTGTAGGTGATGTGATACGCAGCTCTTTCTCGTTTGACATCACCAGGTAGCGATCTCTTGATAATCTGTGAAATAAAATGATTGACAACTTTAGTTGACCAATCAGTTTGGCTAGAGAACAGGAGAGTGGGAGGAGCCTATAGTTCCACATCCCAGAACTTAGCCATTTCAATGTTCCTCTTGTTCTGGGGCTACAGGCTGGGCAGAGAGAGAAGACAGGGCTTTGCAAGCCATGTGGCATGTCTCGTATACACACATGGCCTCACTTAGTCCTCATAACAGCACTTAGGGAAATTAATAGTTTCTCCTGCCAGCCAGCAGTGAGGCCACATTTGCTGCGGCAGCGCCGGTCTCCCTGGCTCATCTGCCCACCTCTTTGCGGCACTCAGC
The DNA here is from genome assembly GCA_036184795.1 of Tokudaia tokunoshimensis. NCBI lineage: Eukaryota > Metazoa > Chordata > Mammalia > Rodentia > Muridae > Tokudaia > Tokudaia tokunoshimensis. The sequence continues at coordinate 88,214,551 of BTHU01000010.1, forward strand.
CACGAATGCTGCCGCGTCAGCTGTTTCTACTTCCTGCGACTCCCACTTCCCTCCACAGAAGCATGACTGTCCAAGAAACTGCTCCTTCCCTCAACATAAGTACCTGGACTGGGCCAGGTGCCCATGGCAGCCATATGCTGCCACAGCCTGGGCTCGATTCTTCCCTTCCCAGATGCTCTTATGATCTCCCTCCACCCACCTGCCGGAAACAGCCCGGGATCCTCTTGCCAAGGCTCCTGAAGGAACCACGTGGGCTCCGTAGCATTCCCAATCTGACCAAATCCTCTCAAGAAACTCCAAGGATCTTCTGTCTACCACATCTCTATTGGTCCCCATTGGCAAGGGGAGCTGGGCTCTGTTCAGGGTCCATCTATCAGGCATGGCTGCTCAACTTACTATCAGCTATGTTCCCCAATTTTCCGATGCTGGAATGGGAGTGTGTCCACAGTTTCCATGCCATAGGTTAGCCAGAAGATACCCATTTGCTCAGTATAAGCTTGTTCACCTCAGCAACACATCTAATATGGTCTTTTATGGAGTGGAGCAAGTGGCCAACTAGGGATGGTCAGTAGCCCACCCTGTCTTGGCATGAATTTCCATCCTACATCAGTGAGGGATAGAGTCTAGAGATGAGGCTGGATTTATTTGAATCTAACGTTCATTTTCAGTTTACTCAAGGTAAAGTCTTCTGATAGAACAGCCAAGCCCAGCCTCTGACTGGCTCCAAGCCAAAAGAGCGCTTTTGTCTGTCAAGTAGACTGTTTAACTTATGATGACCATGTAAGAACTGGCCAGGGACCTATATAGTTGGAGAGAGGGTATGGGGAGGGAAAATGGGGGTATCTAGGAAGGGCAAGGACAGAGGTCCCCAATGAGAAGGCTTCCAGCTATGTGCCATCAGCAAGGGCATCCCCAAGGAGCTGTGTCTCCACTTGCCAAGGCTCTTAGAAAGGAGGGTGCTTACTACTGCATTCGTCTCCTCTGATGCCTAGAACCGGTTACCACTGAGCCAATATGTTTAAGACAACAGTTCATTCAGCTGTTCCCACAGCTGGAAGTCCTCATGGGTGTCGCTGGACTGAAGTCTCAGCAACTGCAGATTTTCACTCCATCCCGAGGCCACCAGCTGCTGGGGACTTGCATCCTGGCTTCCTCCAGTCTGATGTCTGCCAGTATCCCGTGACTTGTGGCCATGCCACAGTGATGGTACCTGTTTCTGTGGTCATGGGGACTTCTCTCTGACTCCATCTCCTCTTGCCTCCTTCTTACAAGGACCCTTCTTCTTACCTGTAGGGATCATCTGAACAATCTAAAATAATCTCTCATCTTAATCCCATCTGCTACTTAATGTTCTGTTAGGCAGCTCTGCGGATCAGGACCTGGCACCTTTCGGGCCATGGTTTAGCCCGTTATAGAGGAGATGTCATGGAGAGAGTTTACGTGAGCATAGAGACCAGGCTGTCTGAAGACTGAATCAGGCTCAGGCCATACTCAATATCATACCAGTACTGCAAACAGCAGAACTAGGACAGCCCTGGTCTCTTGGTCCAGGCTAGAACTCCCTCCACAATAACGCACATTCCCAGCCTGGTTTCTTGACCTACTGTGGTAGTGGCCTATGGTGTAAACTTGCTGGTCCAGCTGTTTCATCTGGATACTTCTGAGGGCTTTTACCCCAAGGCTTATGGTGTAATGAATAAAATGTCTTAGTCTAATGTGTGCTGCTATGACAGAATATATGATATGGAGTGATGCATTAAAGGTTTGCGGGGGTGGAGAGTTACTTGGCTCCTGGTCCAGTAATATATCTGTTCAGAATTATTACACAAGGGAGCATTACCATGTAGTAGGGGACCCTGGCTGCTACCACGTGGTAGATAACAACACATGGGGGCATGTGTACCAGAGATCACATGATAGAAGAAGCAAGAGAAACTGAGAAAGCCAAGCATCTTCGGGGAGTGGCTAGGTCTCTATGGTGTCGTTGGTTGCTAGTCCAGTATTGGGAAGCCTAACCCAGTCTGGTGAGGTGAAATTAATCTCTTCTGCAGGTACCCCCCCACTAGGCCTACCTCTTCACGTTGTCTCACTAATAAGGCCCAGCATGAGTTTTCTGAGGGTACAAACTGTATCTGACCCACAGTAAGATGTAAGAAACAAGATTGATGGGAGCTAGGAAAAAGTAAGTGGCATAGGTCCCTCTGAAGGGACACCTCACTCACCTCCATACTGAAGATCTGCTAGGAGTCACTGAGTAGTGCTGTAGAAAGTGTTATGAAGTCCATTGGCATAGTTGTGTGTCCTCAGAAACATACTGTGCTTCTCTGAGCCTCAGTTTACCCATCCATAAGATGGGAAGAACTGTTCCTCTGATTCACTGACAGTGAGATGGGATTAGAATACAGAAGAAATTGGTGAGGGGGAAATGTTTGCTCTGAGAAGTGATGGCTTCAGTCATGCTGTTCGTGCCAGCACCTGACCTAAACTTGCCCCACTGAAGGAAGCTCATACACTCAAGATGTGTGCCATCCTGGGTAGAGGCAGGGAAGTTGCTCTGTCTGCCCGGATTTCATATTTAACATCCCTACCCACATGGAAAATGACCATCTCCACCTGTGCAGTGGCAGTGTAATGGTGTATCCTGGGGCTCCCCACAATGCCACACTCTGGGCAGGAGAAGGTTGTTCACCGTAGTGTGTGCTATTCGCTGCTTCACCTGTTGAATCTGATACAGCACGGATTGGAAGAGAAAGCTGTCTTCCCCACCCTGGCTTCTCAACACAGCCAACGAGAAAGGGCTTTCTCTCCTCCAATCGCATAGTGAGTCAACAAACAGCAGAAACAGCGGGAGACTGTTCGTTTACTCTCCGCCTAGTAATAGCTCAAATGCTTGCTTGACTTGAGCTGCCTGTCACTGAATGGCTATCTAAACAAGCCTCAGAGGGCTGCAGAGCAGGCATTGGCCCTTCAGGTTGGCATTAGACCTTACCTACGGAAAGTGTGGTTAGGTTGGTACCCTGTGTCATTGTCATCAGAACTAAGGCACTTAGCTACTTCAAGTCCTTCCCGTGCAGTCTCACAGATGTGGGGATGACGTGTTTGCTTTAAGTCATAGCTTCTTTGTATTTAAATGAGAAAATTCTGACAGCAAAAAGAAATCATGCTGTGAGCTCTCACTGCCATGGCCTCTTATGTGCGACTTCATAGCAGCCCCGGTCAAGGAGCACACGGATCTGCAAGGCAAGTCTCTGCAGCAGTGCTCCTCTGGGTTGTGCTCCTCAGTAGCTCCTCAGGAGATTCACAGTGCTCCACTGAAGAATCTGGGTGTGTGATACCTGTGCTTAGGAAACCCTGCAAGTGATCCTGGCTCCTTACCCTTCGTTTGGGAAAAACAAACAAACCAAAATCAAACTCTGCTGCTGCGTACGGCAGTTGTCATTTGGGCCACACACCTAATGTAAGCATCCTCATGAATTCCAGATGCTGCTTCTGGAGTTTGTCCTCAGCATAGACCTGCATGACACATCAAGGCACCATTTACTGAAAGCCACTCCGGGAAGGCCAAACAGCATCCTCCAGGCATACAGTGCGCTGGTCCAAATAGCAATGGGGCTACAGAGTGTTCTTGCATAGCCACTGGGAACCAAGCTTTGCAGAGCCCATCAGACATTAATCAGTGGCCTGTGGTTATAAGCTGGGTATCAACGGCTGCAGACAAATCCCGAGTCCCGTCCATCTTTCCTGAGGGATTAGACCCAAGGGATAAATTCCAAACCCATAGGTAAGCTTCTTTACCAAACATCACTCCTCTTCTCCACAGTTTTGCCCATTGCTAGCGAAGCTTGTCTCCTGTGTCCACCCCCATGAGCTGACTTCTCTAAAGCCAAACCGCCCCAAGAAATAAACCACAGAGTCCCAAGAAATAAGCCACAGAGTTGAATATGCTTCCAGGTCTTCTGGCTTGGCAACTCAACTCAGTTTTACCACCCATGGCATGAAGATCTCTGAGGTTCTTTCTACAATAGCAATGGCAGCCGCCTTTGCTTATGGGAGAGGAGTCATTCTCAACCCTACTGGCAGAGATGGGGTGATAGAGGAGTCAGGTGGGGGGAGGGGAGAGCCAGTTTTTGAAACAGTAACACCCAGACTTAGAGCATGGCAGTTCAGATCCCAAGATGGTTATGCCATCCACTGCTGCACGTGCTGTACCCAAGTCCTAGGGCATCAGTGAATAGTGCAGCTAATCTCCATAGAAAGCTCAGAGTGTAGAGACACTGGGCAGGCCAGAAAGTTTGGGTCCGGCTGCTCAGGGCAGGTACGGTCAAAGGGTAGGAATCCTATGTGTAATCCTTTCAAGAAGGTTTCGTGACACATTCATTGTCAGTGACATCAAAGGCCTATACCTGGCCACCTCCCTTCTTTTCTGGAGTCTGGAGCCAAGACTGTCTCCTCTGAACCTGGTCCACATGATCTCCCAGCTTACCCGTCTTCCCTTCGGGTATAACTCCTCCGTGACCAGCAGCCATCTAAGGAAAGAGCTGTGACTTTGAAGCTAGGTCTGGCTTCTCTACTCAAGTGGCCAAGGTTAAGTCATGTGACCAAGAACAAATTCCCTGAGGCTTGCAAGGGGCAAGAGGAAGCAATATACCCTATCTCAGGGTTATTAGGAAGGGTGATTTATTGAACTTGTATTTGTGGGGCACACATCAATTGCTGCCCAGCTGCTATGTGGCTGAGAAAGGCAGACCAATTGAATCCCTCAGAGGGGTCAGTCCAGTGAACTAGAAAACTCTGAGGTAGCCATAGGCCCCGGCAGTATAATACTTTGTCGGGTACAGAGACAAAGGCCTCTACTCTTAAGATCGGGCAGTCAGGCAGATATGGGATCAGAACATGGATGGACAGGGAGAGAGGAAGTTTGGAATACAGACTGTCCCTGGAAAGTACCTCAAGAGTAGGCCCCCACACCGTAACACCCCTGCCTCTTTCCCCTTTCCCAATCTCCTTCTCAGCTGCAAGCTCAGGCCTTGAGTGGCCTGGGCCAGCCAGCTTTGCTGAATGCCCAGCGAGCTCTCAGCAGGCTCCTGCTGGGCACAGCACAGGAAAATTAAGTGCAATTAGCAGATCGCAGCCATGACAGGCCAGAAGCACCGTGCTCCCAGCCGGCTCCATTTCTGAGACTAATGGGGAGCTGGAAGATGTGCACAGCAGGCTTGACTCACGCGTCCAGACTGCAGAACTGGGAGCGGGGACAGCAAATGTGGCTTCCGCACAGAGCTGAAGATGTGCAGCTCCCCCAGCGAGCCCGAGGTCAGGGATGGGCCAGGTCTCTCTAGAGCTCACTCCCATTTCGCTGAGTCTGAGAAGATGGAGACAATTGGTTTAATGGAGTGGAGTGTCGTTGTCATGGCGGCAGGAGAGGAGCAGATGAGTCCCCAGTTCCAGCCTAACAATGTTAGCTTTAGCTCGTATTGAACGTGCCCTGTGTCATAACCCGATTTGACTCTCGCTGCCTCTTCTTTCAGAGTATGGTTGTGAGTTGTGGCCAGAGAGCTGCAAACCTATGGTTAAACGCCTCTTCCTCCAAGGTTAACCGACCTGCAGGACCTGCCAAACCCCTCCTGTAGATTGCTGAAGGAGCGTTGGTCTCCTCAAGGTTGCTCTCCTCCCGGCCTGAGTTTGGGTCCATCCACTCTACAAACTCCACACAGCCATGTCTCTCCCCTACTGAAGACATCTTCAGAGCCACTCCAGTTTCTCACTTTGCTGTGACAATGTGTCTGGTCCCTTCCACCCTCCCCATACCTGGAAAATCCCTGACCCATCCTGTGCTCCTCTTGCCCCAAGCCAGCTACTGTTACCCCATTATGTGTCTCAGACTGGGGGCGTGAAAACCTTTTAGTTCATTTTTGAATCTCTTCTCTGGAGTCATAATATTCTAGCTAATAATTAGACAAAACACTAATTATGCATTTATTTTATGTCAGGTGTGATTCGAGGACTCTCTGTGTGCTAATTTGTTTAATATCTCAACATCCCATTAAGCAGATACTATTATTGTCCCCCCACTTCAGACAAGAGAGGTGGGAAGTGAAGAAAGGAATAAACATAGAGCTAGCCAGCTGTGAGAGTCCAGCCTTGAATCCACAGAGACGGGGGTGGGTGGGGGGTTGATGGAAGACTTGGGGACAGAAAGAAGGAACAGGGCTAGAGATGACCCTTTGCTACTCTGGGTCACTGAGGTTAAGGGCTTGTTTCCCTACAGAAAACCCCAGCATATCTCTCTGATACAATAAATAACAAAATTTGTAAGGTAACCCATAGATATATAGCAAGAAGATTTTATTAGCTTAAGAAAGAACCAAGAAGGAGATGGGAGATGGCTCAGTGGCCAAAGAACTTGTTCTGCAAGCATGAGGCTTTTGCATTTGAACTCCCAGCACTCACATAAATGCTAGGCATGATAGCATATATCTTTAGACCCAATGCCTACAAGGCAGAAAAAAGCAGATGGGGACCAGCTGGTCAGACAATCTATCTCAGTCGGTGAGCTCTTGTCTTAAAAACATAAGGTGGAGAACAATACAGGAAGATACCCAACATTGACCTTTGGCCTTTACCTATGAAGACACAAGGCTGAACACACACACACATATGCCCTCATGCACACATGTCTGCACACAGAGAGATCTCACACAGAGAGATGTGTACTATACACACACACACACACACACACACACACAAAGAGAGAGAGAGAGAGATGCATACACCCACATACAAACAGATACATATACCAACACACAGATGCACATGCTACATACAAGCATGCTTATCCCCCACATACAAACAGATGCATACCCCCACACACACATACACATGCATACATGCATACAAATAAAGGGAGAAGGAAGAAGAAAGGTTACAGATAAGTTCTGTGTAGGATTCTGAGGAGGGGGTGAGGGATAAGCCTCATCAGCCCTTAGTAGGGCCACTAATCATCACTTCTGGCTCTTGGCGGCCCCGGAAAGGCAATAAGCTCAATGTCTGAACAGGACATGTTCAGGACAATGGCCTCCTCCTGCCCACCAGACAGATGAGCTGTCAGCTTTCTAAGCAATCACCAAATCCCTAGACAGCATGCTGGGGAGTGTGTCCCCATGGGAAGCATAATTCATCTGGCAGGGTCACCGCAGATGGTGGCAGGTGACTGGGAAAGGCTACTCATCCTGGGAATTGCCCCAGCCTAGAGGAAAGCTGGGACCATGCAAACAGGGCCCCAGACGTCACGCATGTGTTGCTGAGAGGAGATGGGACCTGGACTCCATGGGCCAGCAGTGAGACTGTGGGGCCTTGACTCCTTTTCCACTGAGTGACTGACCAGCCAGAATGTCCGTAGTCACCTCATGTAACTGGACGTCAGGCCAGTCAAGTGCACTCACGTACTCACACCATAAACCTTGGGCTCATTATTGCCTTTCTGGTCATTTTTCCTACACACATCCCCTGTTCTACAACCAGATATATCCTCTACTTACACCCTGTGTGCATAAACATATGAAGACTTTCACACTCACAAGCCAGAAAGAATCAATGTCTTCCCCACCAGGAGGCTCTTGTCCCCATTGACTATGATGGTGGACACTAAGCCTTCAGAGAGCCGACTTCTTCAGTCATCTGCCCTATCAAATTGTAGAGGAGGAAGTGACTCATTAACGGGAAAGGTCTTTTGTGACCTCCTCCTCCAGGAAGCCTTCGGTGCATCATCAACCAGAGTTTGTCTTTCTGGCTCTATTGCGTGAGCTGTTCTGCTGCTCAGATCCGGGTCATAGGTGGTCTCTCTGGAAGTTTCTAAGCCCCTCAATGGCAGTACTTTCGTCTCTGTTGGTTGTGTCTCTTTTCAGTGCCTGGTGTAGTAAGTGCTTCCCAAAGGAAAGCCTCTGGGCCCAGCCTGGGAACAAAGAGTGGAGGGTTGCCCTTCCTGGCAGGACACACGCCAGGCTTCCTCTGTTCAGAGAACACTAAACGGCTGCATTCCGGCATAGCTCCTCAGTCCAAGCACACGTTGCTTCACTGACAAGCCTATAATGACAGTTTAATGGCCTGAGCGCAATTCCTAATAAATTACTTAAGTTTCTGCAATTGTGGAGCTGGCGTTTTACATTAATACTCCTGATTAATTACCTGTCCTAGAAAAGACCCTTTGCAGTCCCAGCTGGGATCGTGTGTGATCCCGGCACAGAGAATCCCCGGTGGCCTGGGGTTTTCTACCACCTATAAGGCATGCATGGCAAAAGGAGACTTTCCTGTCACCTGGTGCCCTCTGTCTGCTGTGACAACAGAGAAGATCAGGCTCCAAGCCCAAAAAGGCCATCCTTGAATCCAGACCTTGCCCCACACGCGTGAGGACCTTGAGCTACTCAGCCTGCCTGGGGGAATCTGAGCAGCCATCTGTGGCCGTGCTGAGCTCCGAGTTTGCATAAGTCCTGCCAGGCCGCTGCACAGAGGAAGTGCCTGCGGCACCGCATCCTCCCTGGACTTGTTGCATTATTATTTTTAATTCCAAAAACTCTAAGAGCTTCCCCAGGCCTAAAAGAGACTGAGGTGTTTGAGGACAGGGACAGAGCAGTGGAGAGCTTCAGGTCTGTGCTTGAATATGGTTCTGCCAACGGCTGGCTCTGGAGGACTGAATGAGCCCCTTACTTTCCTGAGCCTTACCACCAAAAGGACAATATATAGGATTTTGTGGGGTAGTTTGGGAAGCATCCTTTCATTTATTTACAATATTCTCTTCAGACCCTAGGCAGGCACGGAGGTACTAGGAGTCAACAGCAATGGAGGCAAGACCCCGCCCCCACGGAGCTGAGCCCCGCCCCCACGGAGCTGAGCCCCGCCTCCACAGAGCTGAGCTTTGTAATGGTTCCAGCAGGTAGGGACAGGGAGGAGATACGACACATATAGAATGTTAATCAGAAGGAGCATAGGGCATGATGGGGAGGGGGGAGTGCTAGAGGGGCCAGATCTTGACAGAGTGCCATCGGAGTATTGAGTGATCAGACTGAAGAGACAGAGTAGGCCAGGTAACAGTGATGGAGGAGCCCTGGCACAGGAATGGCAGAGGCAAGTCTCTAGCTACAGAATGCTCCCACCACTATGCTCCTACCACTGTGCTCCCACCATTGTGCTCCCACCACTGTGCCCCCACTGCTGTGCTCCTACCACTGTGCTCACACCATTGTGCTCCCACCACTGTGCTCCCACCATTGTGCTCCCACCCTTGTGCTCCCACCATTATGCTCCCACCACTATGCCCCCAACACTATGCCCCCACCACTATGCTCCCACCACTGTGCTCTCACAACTGTGTTCCCACCACTGTGTTCCCACCACTGTGCTCCCACTACTGTACACCCACCACTGTGTTCCCACCACTGTGCTCCCACCATTATGCTCCCATCACTGTACTCCCACAACTGTGCTCCCACTACTGTGTTCCCACCACTGTGTTCCCACCACTGTGCTCCCACCATTATGCTCCCATCACTGTACTCCCACCACTGTGCTCCCACCATTGTGCTCCCACCACCAGCTGCTTTTTGAAATAATTCCAGGTGACTTTGCTTCATACTCAGGATAAAGGAAGATGCTGCCCCCACCCCACACACACCTTCTTTCTCCCACTGTATGCTATACAGTACTCCTCCCAGAAGGTCTGAATAAGAGGGACAGTCCCACCTGTCTCTGTGAGAAATCAGTAAGGTCCAGTGCCCTCTCTACAGCCTCATCTGTTGTAGATGCCCTGCCTGGTGTTTAGCAGGACCTGTGTCTTCACGCTCCCCCTGAGCTATGCTACATCCTCATCCAGCATCTTAAACCAGCCGTTCTTCTCTGGCCCCGAAGTCTTCGCCTATTCTGTCCACAGTTCCCTGATTTCCTATCCCTCACGCCACTATATGCGTGAAATACTTAGACTCCACTTTTCCAGGTGTCTCATGCTGGCCAGACACCCTGACTCTTTAGTCATCCTGTTCTACAGTGAATTGTAGCTGTGAATCTCTATTCTCTTTCTTCCTTTCTTCCTTCCTTCCTTCCTTCCTTCCTTTCTCTCTCTCTCTCTCTTTCTTTCTTTCTTTCTTCCTCCCTTTCTTCCTTCCTCTCTTTCTTTCTTTCTTTCTTTCTTTTCTCTTTTTTAGACTAGGTCTCATGGAACCCAAGCTGGTCTTAGACTCCTGGTTCTCCTCCCTCCTGTCTCTGAGTGCTGAAAGTACATCTGTATGCCACATTCCTGGCACTGCAGCTGACCTTTCGTCTCCATTAAGAACACAGTCATTCTGGTCTCTAAGAAGGCCCCAGGCCTGTGTGGGTCATAGAGGGAAGACAACAAGCCAAACTAATGACTTCCAAGAATCAACCCTGCCTGGACCACTGTTGCCACAAGAGTGTCCAGGGAGCAAGGGTACCTCAGGCAGAAAGATGGCACAACCAGAACCACACAGTAGGCCTTCATGAGTTGGTCTTTCTAAGGGCAGCAGGTCAGGGAGAGTGCAAAATAAGACCAAGATCAGATGCTGGCACCCCAGGCCTCATGAACACCTTGGCCCTCAGGATGCCACAGACCTCAAGGGGTGCTCACTTCCTGCTCAGGGACCGGGATTCTCCATAGCCTGAAAACTATATCAACCCACCTTCAATGCAGATCGTGTGAGCTAGAGGGACTCCTAACCCTTCTGGAGACAGTGCTCGGCCTGACTTCTCCAAGGCTGGACTAGCTTCTGTAGAAGACCCCATTTCCATGGGCCTATAAGCCACAAGAGCTGTAGGCTCATTAGCCTATCCCAGACTCCTGAAGGAAAGCCGTGCTAACCTTCGAGGGTAAGCTTAACCGAGCAAAAAATCCTTGTTTTGACTCACTGTGCAACTTGCGGGCCACTCTCCAGGGAATGTAGAGTGAGTCTGTTTTCTGGGCTAGGAAAGGCAGGAGGAGAGGGTCTCTGGAATACAAAGTTCTTCCTTCTCAGCGTGGGCCCTAGGGAGAAAGGAAAAAGAAAGCAAAGACACACTTGGGCGGGCGAGCATCTCTGCTGGTTTCATTTACATAAGTATCCTTGGCAATTTGTCCCAATTTGTCTCATTACAAATGATGTAAACATCCGGCGTAATCACAGACAAAACAGGACCATTCAGTGCTGCCTGGTCATGAGCCCCAAGGCTGCAGGGACACATCCACACAAGCCCTTTCCCTGAGGACCCCAATCCCTGAGAGCAGGAGGGCCCCAGGTCCCACACATGTCCCTATGATCCCACCACACTATGTAATCATCGAAGAGTGAGCTGTCTGCCATGTGTTGAAGAAAGGAAAAGAAAGATGGTGATGGGCTGATGACATCCTCTCCCTTCTATCTCCTTGGCCTCCAGGGCAATGTGGCCCAGAACTGGCAGTTGAAGTTCTAATTCTAGTAATGTCACTCAATTTGTGTGATCTCAGCCCTGTGCTGTCTTTGGCTGAGCCTTCCCCCCCCCGCCCCCCATCTGTCTAACATGATGTCTGCCCTGCCTCATACTACTGAGACATTACAAAACAGTTTTACCAGGACAGAGAAACTGTTCTTTCGCTCTTTGCAGCCTCAGTACCAGGCACACAGTAGGTGTTCAATCAGTAGCTGCTGACAACAAGGACAGATGACAAATTTAGTGAGCGATTCTGTGGGCAGCAACAGTGACCTGAATCTACTCTGTCTACAAGGACACTCAAAGCTCATCCTTCCAAGTAGAAGGCACAGCCTCTGCTGCAAATCTGTCCCAGTGCCCTGACCAGGAGTAGCAAACCAGGGACAGGCTGCTAGAAGCGTTTACTGCCTAGTTTTGATCATGGGCCATGTGACCTAACCAGGTAACCAAATGCTCAAAGTTTCAGCTCCCCCACCAGAGTCCCAACCCTATGACTCATCCAGGGCCACCAGGTGGAAAGAGCCTGCAGGTCAGCCAAATGTCAGGACACCTGTCAGACTAAATGCAGTGAGATTCTGAAGAGAACCCCCAAGCTCCCAGCCAATCGTGATGTTGACGGGGGTCAACCAAGGCTGGTTCTACCTGAAAACACAGCTAAAGGACCTAGGGCTGAACACAGAGAACATATACCACAGCCAGCACACCAGGCGATCCTCCTGGGCTCAGAGAGACTGTGAGATCATGTTACATAGGATTCCCTTGCCCCTCAGCAGCTCATCCTGTGAGTTTACACCATGCATCTGTGAGTTTGCTGAGGGGATCTCTGAGAAGTGTTGGGTGTGGTATTGACAATCTGAGAGACTTCTGTATGCTTTTAGCAACACAGCATTAATATTGGCTTCAGCCCTCTTTTTACCTATAAGTCTTAAATGTCTATGTCAATGCCCTTATTTTATGCTCTTGTAGGAAGGAGGAAGGAGGAGTCTGAGGGGGAGGAGGACCATGGAACCAGAAATACATCTGCAGAGGGCACAGTAGCCAAGTAGTCAAATTTTCCCACAGCTTCAGGTGTCTCTGGGGCTCTGTGTCTTCCTCTCTCAGATGGAGCCGTCACATCCACGTTAACACGGGGTCGGCTTCTTAGCCTGCACTTGAAGGCTGTGAGCTCTCTTGGCATTGGTATCTTCTGATGCCCATGCTACCTTTCCCCATCCTACAGGAGCTGTTAAGGGTGGTCCTGCCCACGGCACCATGAGTAGGCTCTGGACTCTGGTGGACTGTTCTCCCTTGACATTGATCATAACTGCAGAGAGGATACATTGTCTAAGTGGATTCAATGAGACTTAAGCTCCAAAATCTGGCTTGTTCTTTGTAGAAAAAGCTTTCTCCTCTCTTAGAAGGCGTCTATGGAAAAATAATGAGAGCTAGACCTGCCGAGAGCGGGTTGCTGTCCCATGGATTACGGTGGGGAAAAAATTAATCATCACAGAAGAATGCCAAGGTCCTAATCAAACTGCCCTGAAGCCTGATCTATCCCTGAACTGCATAGTTTGTGAGCCGATGAATTCTCTCTTATCATACCCAAAGCAAATAGAACGACCAGAGAAATAAAACAAATAATCCTTACTAATACTAAAATCGTCAAGAATTCGACCTCCTGACTCTACTCCCATGGCCACTGGAAGTCTACTGCAACCTTCCGAGGATGCATTTAGACATGCAAATTCACTTGCATCTGTCGTCTCTCCAATAAGTGTCTCTAACTCTCTCAAGTCATTTAAAACTCAGAGGTACAGGAACATTAGCATGTACCCAGAGCAGCAGCAACCTGAACACTCTACTTCCTGAATCCTTCGGCTCTGCCCCCCCTTTACCAAGTGAACTGCAATGGTGCTGGCGGAATAGATGGAGATGGGCTGCTGCCCGGCGTGGTTTAAGAAGGCTATCAGCCACCTGGCCAGCAGCCGTGGGTTCAGCACATTGACCAGTGACACCCCTCCATCCTTGTCATGAATTTCAGAGTTCATTTGTTTGTTTGTTTGTTCTTTTTATTGGTGATGCTGAGAATTAAGCCCAGGCCTCCATGCTTTGCCGATGAGCCACACCTCCCAAGTCCAAATGTCTGCTGTTTGAAGACTTACGGTACTTTATTTCAGCCTTGGAATCCAGCCCACTCTCCTGGCCCTCTCCTCAAATACAGAAGAAAGACTGAACCTTGAAACTGCTCTGAAGCCAGCAGAAGGGCTGAACTCTGGACCAACGTGGCAACGATCTTCCAAACAGGGATGAGAGCGCCACCTTCTGGTGGCGTCTGGATTAACACACATCAAACGCCACAGGTTCTTGGCATTACAAAGACTCCCATCAAGGGCTCTGAGCTTGGTTTCAGCTCTCCTGGATCTCAAGATGGAGGCCTGGCCAACTTTCAAGGGGCTGACTCCTTGAAGCATGTACCTGCCTCTATAACCCAGGTTTAAGGAACAGCGACTCAGACCAAAGATCACCCAACATTGTGCTGGGTGATCAGTCCCTTGGTCCCTCTTGCTTTACCAAGTCTAATGCAGTCTCCAAATACTATGTAATAGTCAAACAACTTGATAAAAACATAGATCGTACCTATTGAAGACCTATCTTGGGCTGATATTGCTTTCTTTCACACATTCAAAATATACTTATTGGCTATCTGAGACAAGTTCTAGCACCCTAAAGCACTTGCGGCAGGAAGTCCCTGATTTTGTGGCACTGAGACCCCAGTGCAGGCCAGGGTAGCTGGAGACCAACAGCACTTACGTGAGGCAGAAGGCTGCCCGCCTACTTGTCACCACCTGTGATGACTTCACGTTCCCCTCCCTCCATGATATCCCTTCCCCTCTGTTTTATGACCATTTCAAAGTCTCCCTGGGTTTTCAGTAACTGTAGCTGTCATTCCAAAAATAATTTGCATTTTCCAATAATACTTTCAATTTCATCTTCATCTTCATCTAATACTTAAAATGTGCACCCTGCCCTGAACTCTGCCCTGGCTCTGTTCCCAGCTTCTGGGGACTACAGGGTAGGACAAGAGATGCCGTCTGATTCCTCTCTCTCCCTCACTGACCCTCAGAGGACGGCAGTTGGCAGGGCAGGCACAAGTTTGGCTTGGGTGGCAGTGTGGCAGCTGCCTTTGGCCAGATCAGGCTGCCGGCAATGTTGTCCAGCATAACACACGGCCATTTGAGTGCTGGTCCCCAGAGTGCAGCAGAGGCCCTTCTGCTGTTGGGATGCAGACAGACACTTTTGACTTTGGTAAACATCTCTGCTCCCCTACCCACCACCCTTCACCCTCTTTTCCACTGGCCCCTCTATTCCCAGCAGCTGCGTTCCTGGCTCAGTGGGAATGACTTCTCCCCCAAACTCCTCAGGCCTGCTCCCCTTCTTCAGTGTGTCCCTAGCCCCAGGAGACTGAGGACCCCCTACATTATAGATCAGAAGTACAGGAGGCCCTGACACTAGTCAGTAGTCACCTGAGGCTCCTCGATACCTCCCTAGCTGACTGCCTAACAGGATGCACGCTCCATCCACGTGGTCACATGTACCACAAATATCCGATACATAAGGGCTCTGTCTCCAAGCTTCAGGCCTATGGCCGCACTGCATTTGGGCACCTCTGACTCCCTGGATGTAGTGTGAGGTACCTGCCTCCCCTTCAGGGGGCATGCTATTCACGGACTACCAGCCCTGGGGCTGTGACCTGGGGAAGCACTTTCCGTGCAAGGAAGATGAAAATTCCAGAGTGTTCTGCGCTTCTGCCATTGAGCTTCCTCTGTCCTCACCTGGCATGTCTAGCTTTAGCCTACGGACCTGGGACAGGGTGATGGGCATACATACATACATACATACATACATACATACACACACACACACACACACACACACACACACACACACACACACACACATTGTATGGATCCCATTTTTTTCCCGACATTCCTACGTGCATACAACCACTGCTTAGAATGCAAGGCTGGAGCTGGGAGTGAAACTCAGAGGCAGAGCACAAGCCTGGTATGCACAAAAACCTGGGTCCCACACATGGTGCCTCAAAAAGAATATAAATATATTATTCCTCCCCACACACCCCTAGATCCCAAACTTTAGCTCAAACCCCAAAGTAATCGAGTGTTTGGATTTGTCTTTGATTACAATGACTTCAGAGAACACCCAGGGTTTGGAATGCAGTGAGACATGGTGACACACTGGAGCACACTAGATGGGAACTGAGTCACAGGTGCCGCTAAGAAGCGACCCCCAAGCAGAAGTGGTGGCAGCCATAGGCCCTGCGCCATGATACACATGAGCTCTGCTGCCAAGGACGAGTGGAGCAGCCTAGGGTGGGGACTCTGCAAACAACAGCCCGGGTGTGTGAGTGTTGCCTTAGTGGCATCCAGAGCTGGAGCGGTCCCTCTGGGACCTTGAGGCTGTGGTAAAGATCTTGGAGGGCACAGGAATGTGTGGGCAGAGGTGGAACGCGGCTGCTCTGTTTCTCCTGAAGAAATGGCTACACACACAGCTGCCAGGCTTAGCATGCCCGCCCCCATCCAGTACCTCCTGTAAGCTCTGTCTCTGCAAAGTGGGAAACTGAGGCTCCGGGCATCATCATCTGTCCAAGACTCCAGGGATCCTTGATTCAGGGATTGAAACTCAGTCCCATTCCCTTGGCTTTCCATGTCCTTGCCTTTCTGACAGTATGCTACCTTTCCATTGGGGTGGCTGGAGGCTAGTCCATCTTCATTCCACAACAGCCTGGGTAACCAGCATCACTGCTCTAGACAGGCACTCTTGCCACCAGCTAAGTCTCTAGAGCAGAGTTGCTATGGGGCATGATTGGGTGGGCTAGTTATTTCAAGATGAACATAATAACAATAAATTCCATGCTCCCCAGATGCAGGGGCATTACCTCTGATTAGGCATGTCCCTGCTTTAGTCATCTATAACTGCTGTAATGGAGCCCCACCTCCTGGTATTTGTACTTATGGAAGTACATTTGGTTTATGGTTTGAAGGTTAGAGTGTCTAAGAGCATGGTGCTGGATCTGACAGGGAACCCTTGGTGCTTCTTAACCTCGAAAGGCGTCACATGAAGACAGAGCAAGTGTTCCACATTCCTGTTCCTGTTCTCATCCAGCTTCTCTTGTCATGGGAACCCCAACTTAATGACTTTATCTAACCCTAATTATCCTCAAAGGCCCTGCCTCCAGGCACCTTCAACACATGGATTTGGGAATTAAATTTCCAACATGTGAGATTTGAGAAACACATCTAAACTCTAGTAGTACGTGTCTAGCAGTAGGTGGGGATGGCACTGCAGGGTGTACTTGTTCCTAATGCCCCAGGGAAATTATCCTCTAGCTTCAGTTCCCAGTTGTTGCCCAGGAAGGAGGAAACACTGGATCTAGATAGCCTTAGGCTGAGAAGTCTGGATGGGCACTGCAGTAATATTGTATATAGTGACATTTATGTTTGAGGGGCACTCCAGTGTCCACTGCAGAACACCTGCCTGGCCTTCTGAGTATAGATGGGAACAGGCTCACCTGCTACTTGAGCAGCCTAGTCTAGGAGGCCAGGTATTTTTCACTGGCTTCCCTTGCAGGCAGTCATTCCTTGCCAGCCTCTCTTGCAGCTAGGATGTTAGAGTATGTCTGAGACATGAGAGCTTAGGAGCTGGTAGCATAGAATGGCATGAACAGGGAAATGGTATCCGCATCCTCCCTGGGGGTGATATGGGCTGGGATCCCAACTCTGTTTTATTTCTGGTTTTATCTGGAGTTAGCAAGAACATGAGCTAAGTCTCTGTCATTTACCCCCCCCCCCCTCCATTCGTCATTCGTTCAGTGGCTTTCAATGAAGATACTTGGGACACAGCTGTCATTGTCCTTGAACAAAATGTTTCATCACTGAGCAAGCTCCTTTGTTGGATTCCTTCTATCAATTTAGACAACAGCAGAGACTCTAAGGAAGCAGATGACCCCCCCCATACAGCCATCCCAATGCTTAGAATTGCTCCTCCTAACAGGGATGGAGCCAAGGGTGGGGTTTTCAAAAGCTAATAGTTTTGAATGATGCCCTGTCTGGGCCCAGGAAGGGGCTGAGAGCCAGGAGCCAGGGCAGCTGGTATTCTTTTTTTTTTTTTTGGTTTTTTGAGACAGGGTTTCTCTGTGTAGCCTTGGCTGTCCTGGAACTCACTTTGTAGACCAGGCTGGCCTCGAACTCAGAAATCCTCCTGCCTCTGCCTCCCAAGTGCTGGGATTAAAGGCGTGAGCCACCACCGCCCGGCGGCAGCTGGTATTCTATACAAAGACCTTGAAAGAGTCCATGGGACTCTGGCAGGTTGCCAGCTCTAGGGAACAGGAATAATTTAGGCAATGTCACCTCCTTATAGGAAACTCTTCATTGTAGACAAAAGGGTCGATTCAGTAACCGCTTGACTTAAGGGACTTGATGGGTGTATGGACAGGTGTTGAATGGATAGGTAGAGGATAGATGGATAGAGGGTGGGTGGATGTGATGGATGTGAGGGATGGATGTGATGGATGGATGGATGGATGGATGGATGTGATGGATGGATGTGAGGGATGGATGTGATGGATGGATGTGATGGATGGATGTGATGGATGGATGGATGAATGTGACGGATGGATGGATGTGATGGATGGATGGATGGATGTGATGGATGTGATGGATGTGATGGATGGATGGATGGATGGATGGATGGATGGATGGATGGATGTGATGGATGGATGGATGGATGGATGGATGGATGGATGGATGGATGTGATGGATGGATGTGATGGATGGATGGATAGATGGATGTGATGGATGGATGGATGGATAGATGGATGTGATAGATGGATATGATGTATGGATATAATGGATGGACAAATGGATGGATGATGGATGGAGGGTGAGTAGCTTGTCAGTGGCCACTGTGTGACTATAGTCTGTTAGCTCCCCTCTGTGAGCTTCTCTTCTATGAGAAAAGCAGATTCTCAGCTTGATGTGAAAGCACCACAGTCTGCAGCAGGCTCCAGTCTTAGCAGACCAGTAAACTGGCTAAGCAGCTTCCTCATGTGCAGCGAGGTTGGAGCTCCCAGGAGAGAAGACTAAAACATCTGTGGGAGCTCAAGTTCCTACCACACAGTATGCACTCGGGAGATGCTGAAGATGGGGCTGCTATCCCCACGCAGAACCCCATGACCAGCGGCCATCAGGCCTCAGTGACTGACCTCTGCCATTCCCTTCTTCAAAGCTTTTAATAAAACTGTCTTTGGATAGCATGTATTGATGGCGTGTACCATGATTACTCAGTGTGGTGCTTCGGCTCATGGATGTGGTCAGTTAGCCCTCTGTTCATGTACCTGTTCCTGCCTTCAGTAATCGCTCCTCTCCATTCAGGTGGATGGGCCTCCTCCTTTTGGTCTGCACAGGTGAGCAAAGGCACGCGGCATTCTTACCTCACCTTTGCTCACCTGGGCAGACTAATGGTGGCAACAGCAGAGACTCTACAGTAGACCCCACCTCCAGTTCCACCCACCATGCTCCGGTCAGATGATTTCATGCCTGTCCACGACTGAGAAACATGTCATTACATACACGTACCATGCTGTGTTTACCACCCAAGTGTTGGCAGGCACCTGGGCTGGCACCGTGTCTTAGCTCCTGTAGGGTGGGCATGAGCATGGTCATCCTTTGCAAGTGTTTGGCACTGTGGCTGACTTTCCTCAGGGCATATCTTGTAGTGGGGTGGCTGGATCGTGTGGTAAATGCACCTTTAGGTCTTGACGGAGTTTTCGTGTACTTCTCCGTGATGGCTCTATCCACCTTTATTTCTTTTGATAATGTGTGAGGCTTCTCAGAAGCACCCTCAGATCCAAAGAGAAGACTGCTGAGGAGACCAGGTCCTCTCAGATAGAACAAACAGAATCCTTCCTCGTAGATGACATCATCTTCTTGCGCTCCAGGCTCAGGTTGAGCTTCATGGGTTCTGTTTACACAGGGTAGCCGGGATAGCCGGGGTAGCCAGGGTAGCAAGGAGCAGGCTCTCAGTGCTGAGGCCCCTCCATCTCCCTGCAGTGATCCACACGGTCTGGTGCCACTCTCTGTTTTAGGGCATCTCCTTCAGGGCTGATAGACCATTACCCTCCATCATCTGGGCATGTGCAAATGGTGGCAAAGACTAGTGCCAGAACCTGCCCTTACCAGCTAATTGCGGCTGTGTTCTACTCATTATCTTCTGGGACAGTCCAACACATCACACAGTGAACCTCTCCTTCCCAGCCCACCCTGAGGACCCGGGATAGTCAGCAGTGTGGCAGGGCAGAGGCGGCCAGTCCTACGCCACTGGTGTCTGGCCCAGCTCAGAGTCCACTCCTGCCTCACAGGAACATTTACATTGAGAGCACACAATACACATCTGCATCAGAGGTCCTGGTACCTATGTGTGCTTCTAGAAGGGGAAGGGAATAAACCCAAAGGGTGCATACACACATGGCCCCCCAAAGCCCCTGGACTGCAGACTGCCGGTGACCAGCACAGTCCGCTCCTTCTATGGCTCCCTTGAACTCTAGTCTGAAGAGGGTCCGGGTTCAGTGCCACCTTCCCTCTAGATGAGTAGACGGTCGCTGGGGCAGACACCTGGGTACAGAGGATGAAATCAAGCAGACCCGTGTTAGAATGCTGTCTCTGCAATACCCCGTTCTGTGGCCTCAGGCAGGCCTTTCTGAACCTTCTTATTTAAGAGTGGAATAGAGCGACTGTTGTCAGATAGCAGTGATACGGATTCAGTGGGTCAACAAATGAAGCAGTCACATCACGGACTCCTCCACATCACAGTCACATCACAGTACAGCCCTCTACAGTGTACCTGGCATGGGGTGAGAGCTGCTAGGGGACAGTGCCTGGATCCAATCTGGAGGAACCCATTCTGTTCCCTCTTCCTCCGTGAATTCTGTGGAGACATTTCCATGTCAGTTCAGGAAAGGCACCCTCGCTGAGGGGAGTTACTGACAGTTCAGGCCTCCCCTGGACTATCGAGGTGATGGAAGCTATGAAGCTGGGGCAGTGTGGGGCGCCACCTCGTGGCCAAAGAGGGCATGGCAGATCTGAGCAGAATAATTCTAGACTGAAAAGAGCTAGGAGCTACTGAGCCACTTCTGACCCAGGGATAGAACACTACTAGCCTCACAGATATTACGTAGCCAAGGAAATGAGAGTGTAGCTGAGTCTGTCAGGAAATCCCAAAGACGCCAGGCTCCATAGTCAGGTCTCCAGAAGTGAGTGTTTGGATCTCAGGGAATGATTCAGGTAGATCAGCCAGTGCAGAGGCTGGAGCGGTGTCACCATCTCATAAACAATGCGATATGATGACTGCTGACGGCATGTCCGTTCTATCCTGGTGACAAGTAACCTAGGTCATGTGTGAACACCGTGCCTTGACTACCATGGGTATTGAAGGAAGAAGTGTGTGTGTGTGTGTGTTCATATGTATGTATGTGTGTCTGTGTGTGTGTTATATACATGGGTATGTATATGTTTATGTATGTTCTGTATGTGTGTGTTTATATGTGTTCGAATGTATGTATGTGTGTATGTGTGTGTGCGCTATATACGTGGGTATGTATATGTTTATGTATGTTCTGTAAGTGTGTGTATGCATGTGCATGCATGCGTGCATGTGTGAGTGTGTGTTGGACATGTAATAGCTCACAGCATCCTCAGACATCTCTGTTAGGAACTTCAGCACTGGCCAGTCATCTGTCAGTCATCTGTAAGCCACAAAGCAGATTGTCAGATCACCTGCTTGTGATTCCAGCTTTATAATATGCCGTGAGGCCTTAAACATGTTGCTTCACCTTTCTAAGCCGCTGCTGCTGTAGCTGCAGCTGTTTCTTCTTCCTCCTCCTCCTCCTTGTTCTTCCATAAGTGGATCTGGAAGCCTTATTAACATTGATATTTCAAGATTCCTAGCTACAGATACCTTGGATAGCTTCAGCACTGCCCCTTCAGACGTGACCCCTCACCCTCTGTCCACACAGGTCACGTCCTTGTAAGCACCTGGAACACAGACGTGACCCCTCACCCTCTGTCCACACAGGTCACGTCCTTGTAAGCACCTGGAACACAGACGTGACCCCTCACCCTCTGTCCACACAGGTCACGTCCTTGTAAGCACCTGGAACATCCCTGAGCTCAGCCATCTGCTTCCTTGTAGTCTGAACCCTCACAGAGATGGAAGGGACACCCCCAGCTTCTTAGCTTAGAAGAAGGACTGTCCCCAACACTCCCCTGATGTGGTCATGACTCCTCCGCAGTGATTACTGGGTCACGATGACATGGTTACATCCACACCCCAGATACTCAAGCGGATGCTTTCCATCTTAGAAATATCCCCATTTCTTAGGGAGGGCAAACTGCTGCTCCCCCCAGGTCTAGCCAGAGCTTGGTCAAGAGGAGAGAGCATTTTTAGGGGACAGTGGGGTGTATTTGCCCAGAGCCGTAAATGTTCTGCACACATTCTTGACCACCCCACCCCCTCACTTTGTCCATAGGCTCGCAGATGTGTAGCCACCCATCTGAATCCATGACTTAAAGAGACAGAACCAGGGTAGTACATCAGGCTGCCCCAGATGTAAGTTCTCCATGTGGGCAGTGGCCAGCTGCTCACACCCAACCACCATATATACACGCAGTGATATGAGCAATTACTAAAACCCAGTGAACCAAACCCTTTAAAGTAAAGGCCACATGTGTGGCCACACTGCTCACACCTTAAACACTTCCCAGCTACATCCTGTCCACATGTACTTAGTGCAAAGAGGCACTGTTCTCTCAGGAACCACCAATCCAGCTCTGACATTCAAGAGATGTCTCTTCCTCTCAGGCCCTCAGCTTCCGGCAAGGTTTCCCACCCAGAAGCAGCCACCCCAGTGCACACATGCACTGGCTTTCCCCCTGGATTCTTACAGGAGATCCTCACACTCCATCCCACTGTCTTTCAGTCTGGGGCTTCTTGGTTTTTTTTGTAACTGTGTCAAGTGCAACTCCCTTCACCCAAGGTTTCCACAATCACACTATAAAATCACTTACTGACAATTATAAATTTCTTTTAAAACAGCTCTCTGGTATAAATTTCATTTTACTGTTTATTAAAAAGGAAATCAAGTTTTCATACTCATGAGATGTATGTGCTTATTTATTTTTACATAAATAACTGGATCATGGCTGAATAGTCGAACCACAGGGCACAAAGCATCTTAGCGATTTGACAGGTACTTCTTATTCTATAACATGAGCCCTGAGAACACCACTTAGCATAGACATGTATATAGTGGAAGAGGTATATTTAAGGCCATTTCAGAAACTGTTGGAAATTCTCTCCTAAACTTAAGCCAAAATTCACTGAATGATTTTTTTTATGATACTCAAGTCAGCTACTCAAAGAGCAAGTTTTAAAATCAAGTGTTCTAACACAGTACAATCGAAAGATATACTAATTTGAAACTTATATGCTGAGGAATGACAGTAAGAAAACATGAAGTCTTTTTTCCTGTAATTAAACAATTATGTTTCTATGCTGCAGAAACTGTGTATGAAAAAAAAAACTGCAGTTCCCATCAGGCAATAACCACGAGAGGTCTGCGGCATGCACAGCACACGCGTGTGTTTAGAACAGAGGCTTCTGCAGAGTTTCCTCCTGCAGCACACATGTGCAAGGCCCGTTGGAAGCAGTAGTATCCATTGTGTGTTTTTTGAGCTGATCTTCGGTCGCTATGTGCTCAGAAACTTGTATATATTGGCAAATTGCTCATGACTCCTTCATTCACTGGTAAGATTCCATATGGGACGGTGGCCCACAGTTTTAAGAAGCTTGGTTGTAGTCTAACTCTAACCAGTAGACAAAGGGGTGTCTTCCAGGCGAGGCTGACCATGCACACCTCTGCTCAGGACCCTTCTGCTGCTTTCTCTCTTACTCAGAGTAAAAGGCACAACCCCATGCTGTCCACGACACCCACATTCCCTAGCACCCCCTCTCTACAGCTCACTCTATTTTGCTCTGTCCACCATGGCCTCCTCGACAGTCGGTAAATGTTATCTCCTTATCCCTCTCTTGGGACCTTTGCACATGCTGGAGCCTCCACCAGTACAGCCTTCACAGAGGTGGACTCCTCACCCCTCCATCCCCACATTCTTACTGCTCCCCGACCTCCACACTATTTAACATAATATTTCCTCCCTTGTTGGTACAGTTCCCTTCAGTCCCCTACCTGCCCTTTTCTAGATGAACAGAAGGTTTGCCAAAGCTATCAGGTCACCAGCTTTGTCCTCCTGACTGTCAGCCTGGATGGTGGGCTCAGAACAGTCATTCCATTCGTGTATTGATTCTAGGACTCTGGAAAGAGAGCTCTCTGTTCTCAACCACCTTGGTTCAGCTCAAAGCAGGGAGATGCACCCAAGAGACGAAGAAAACTTGAGGGAGAAGTGGTCCCCAGGAAGGAGAAGGCTGGGCTCAGCACTCTCTCAAGATTATAGGGATCACTTCAGAGGCAGACAACCACTAATAGCCCTATGGGAACAGCCAGGTAGACTTCAAGTCAGGAGCTGTGGGGAGGTGAGTCTTGGCATCCCTGGTCTGTTGATGGCTTTGTGCAATCTTGGTGCTGATGCTGGAGTATGCCTCAGTCCACCTACCTGGGGTCCTGGAGTCCTCTCATTCACAGCTGCCAGATGAAGTACCCCAGATTCACACTGGAAAATCGATTCCTCAAGAAGTAACTGGTAGCCCTGCCAAGGTCACACATATGGTGTCCGAGGCACAGATCCACCCAGGCAGTTTGACTTGACAGATGAGAAGGAAGTCATTTTGTCATTCTGAGTGGCAGATTCTGAAGACATTATTAGCAGCCATTGCTCTGTGTGTAGAGGCTGAGGTTAAAGCTAATAATGAAGTGTTCTGGGTGCCTCACGTAGACCTTCCTCCTCCTCCCTTTGGTCTACCCCCTCCTTCCAGTTTCTTCCTCCTCATCCTGGTCCTGGCACCTAAAGCAGTAGTTCCCGGGGTCAGACCTTACATAACGTGGTCTCTTCCTTCATCCCCTGACAGCACACGACACTGTTCCTCATGCTAGGATGTCAGGAGCTAAAAGAGCCAAGCCCCCGAAGAAAGCATCCAAACAGCCCCCAAGAACCCAGTCTCTGCTCTGCTAGATGTGCACCAATTCCAGTACTGACCAGCAGAGGGCAGCAGCAGCCTAGACAAGGCGCAGAGGCCCTAGCACAGAGACCCTAGTACAGACCAAGCTTCAAGACCAAGCCAGGTTTCTCCGGGGTCCAACCCCTATGCTGCACTTGCAGGGTTCCACCTACCATCTATTTCTTCAAAATATTTCACCCAAGATTCTCTTGGGCTAAGGTCTGTGTCTTCCTCTCTTTCCACGGCTGATGCTGCCACCGACACAAGACAGCATGAAAGCGTAGACTGACAATCAACTGTGTCTCACGAGCAGGGACTGATGGAGGACCTTGAGGGTCCTCTCAGGGGACCTCATCCACACCACACCTGAAACAAACTTAAGAGTTGGTCCTGTTAGGATTTCGGCTTGTAAATGAGAATTCGCTTTTAAGTAGAATTAGAACTTCATAAAATCATTTTTACATGTAAAACATTCAATCCATTAGTCCTTTAAAATATGTTACTGTTATTAGTGAGGGGGGACTCTTGCCTTGACACTCACACAGAGGCCAGAGCATTGATTTTGACAGACTTTTCTCTCCTTCCACGCTGAGTTCTGGGGCTTAAACTCGGGTTATCAGGTGTGCTCAGCAAGCGTTTTTACTGATTCAGCCATCTTCGAGAAAGACCCAAAAGGAGTGTGAGGACAAGCTTCCAGGGTGTTAGCAATTGAGGGCAGGACTCTGGAGCCAGGCTTCTTCCTGGGTTTGAATGCTCCACTCTCTAAGCTGCTGTCTTAGTCCATGTTCTAGTGCTGTGAAGACACACCACAACCACGGCAACTCTTTAAAAAAGAATGCATTTAACTGGGGCTGGCTTACAGTTTAGGAGGTTCAGTCCATTATCCTCATGGAGGAAGCATGGCAACATCCAGGCAGACATGGTGCTGGAGAAGGAACTGAGAGTTCTGCATCTGGATCCACAGGCAGCAGGAGCAAACATTAGGACTGGCTTGGGCTTTGGAAGCCCCAAAGGCCTGCCCCATTGACACACTTCTTCCAACAAGGCCACACCTAATCCTTCTCAGTAGTACCACTTCCTGATAACCAAGCATTCGAATTTACAGGAGCCTATGGGGGACATTCTTATTCAAGCCATCACAGCTGCCTTGGCTAGTGACTGCACCTCTCTCTACATCCGGTAGATGGACAGTGTCTGTGTGGTCCACATGGTGCTAACTGCTGCACCACTTGAGACTCCAAGGTCACACATCCCCCTGGTTCAATCCCACCTGTGGTGCCTTCCATCCTTTCTACCTCAGGCCTCCAGTCACAGTAATCAAGAAGCCAGTGAGCTCCTATTTGTGGTTCAGGTTCCCTTCTTGCCTAAGTGACTCAGGTAGATAGTTTAGCTGTACATGGTCAAACCTCCCCTTTGACAAAATTTTCTAGAGGTATATAGAAGTTGATTGCTCTCACCCATAAGAAGTACTGAGGCGGTTGGCACAGAACTGGTGAAGTAGCTTCCCGAGATCCAGAGGGATCTGGGTTTCCTCCATCTGCTGGCGTCATCCGTGGCTATATTTCGTGGTCGGAGATCATTACTGGGCAACCATTTTCACAGTTGGGAGTTGGTGTAAGCTAGCTACAGTCCACTCCAGACCAGAAATAGGAGCATTGGGACTTGCTGATGAATTTGCTAGGAAGCTGGGGAACAGAGTGGCTCTAAAAGAGACTCACATGTAGCCAGTATGAAAACTGGGTGGATACTGACTCATCAGGTGAGTCAAGGACAATAACCCAATGGCAGGAAGTGGTGGAGAGAGAATCGTGATGCGTATTAGCTTCTGTCCTAGTTAGGGTTTTACTGCTGTGAACAGACACCATGACCAAGGCAAGTCTTATAAAGGACAACATTTAATTGGAGCTGGCTTACAGGTTCAGAGGTTCAGTCCATTAGCAACAAGGAGGGAGCATGGCAGCATCTAGGCAGGCAGAGCTGAGAGTTCTACGTCTTCATCTGAAGACTGCTAGGAAAATACTGGCTTCTAGGCAGCTGGGGGAGGTTCTTAAAACCCACACCCACAGTGACACACCTACTCCAACAAGACCACACCTCCTAACAGTGCCACTCCCTGAGCCAAGCATATACAAACCATCACAGCTTATGTAAGGAGGAGGCATTCAGGAAAGGACACTGTCTAAGCCAGGGTGTTGTAGAGAGACATCAGCAGGTCATGGGAAAGTGATTAAATCTAGGTGACTGTGCACCAGAGCCACCATCTGGAATTGAGGATGTTTGTCTTGACTCTGTCTCTGAGTGATAGGTGGTATTCCCAAACTGCAGGTCGATATATTGACTTAAAATGAGTCGTGGTTACTCTCAGGGGTTGTGACAACACACAAGCACACATACACACAGGCACACATACACACAGGCACACATACACACAAGCACACATACACACAAGCACACATACACACAGGCACACATACACACAAGCATGCATAAGCACAAGTATAACAGAAGGGATACAGTTTGCTAACGTCTCCCAGCATGCACCAGGCATGTTTGTATACTGGGGAGGGGTGTCATTATGGAGAATTCCCAGCACTGTCTTGTGTCGCATCCTGACATGCTCTCTGAGCTGTAGAGCTGTGAAGTCCAGGCTGGGAACCCTAAGCAAGGTTGCCACAAGAAACATGTGGAAAAAGGTAAGCCTGGCACAGGATGACTTGAGACTGCTTCCTGTTCAAGTGAACAGTGGGGCAAGGGTTGTCTTTCAACATAAGGCTGAATTCCACCTAGTGTTGTTCATTCCTTCTGGCTTGCAGTTATGCAGAGGATTTTTAAAACTCACCAATGGCTATTACAAAAAAAGAGAGAGAGAGAATATATCTTGATCAATGATATTTTCTCCCAGCAAAGAATCAAACCAGAGGTCATCCCACCTCTATCTCTCAAGAAACACCTTCCTGCTATGGCAGTTTGGGTCCCTCTAACCAATGGTTGTTGCCCTTTATTCTTGGGGAGAGCCTCTTCTCAGACCCTGCCTCCATGTCTCGTGACAATTTTTGTGAGCTGTTGACTTGGTCAAGACTTAGAGAAACATGTCATAGCCACTGCATGGTCCCTGCCCTGACTGGGGAGAGCTCTGTTGGACTCCACTTAGCTTGGATTCAAGGGGCTGCACCAACTCAACTCCAGAGGCTGTGCTGTCCCCAGGGGAATGTGGCTGCCACTCTTCTGTGTTCTCTCTTACAGGTAAGTCAGTTTCGAGCAGTCGAGAGGGCTGTGTGATGACACCTTTGGAGGTGTAGGAGGAAAGGTCGCCACAGTAAGACACCATTGCTTCATAGTATTTAAGCTTTGTTGGAGCGGGCATCAGGATGAGCTTTCTATCCCATGGGAGATTTCTCTGGTTCTGGAAGGTGATGCTGAGCCTAGGGGTCCCCCTGAGGGCCCCTTGCCTTGGCTGGGGGAGACAGAGGGATGACTGGTGGCCTCTAGTACCTGGCCCCGATGTCTGTGCATGTGGCTTGCACTGGGCTGCCTGCTCCATTGGGGGTATGGCATCTATCCACAATCACCACATTGACTCGGAGGAGCTTCTTCGGGCAGCTTCGGATGGCTGAGACCTCCTGGCATGGAATGGAGGGGACAGGACATTTGCCGAGGCCTCATCAGCCCTGCTCTGGAAAGCCCTCATCCTCAATGGCATGCAGCCTCAGTTTCCAAACTCATGGCATCCCACTGGCCACGTCACCCACTCCAGGTTCTCTCTCCCTCTCCATCATCTTTCCCACCCATCACCTCGCGCCAAGGGTCCAACCAGTGGGAACAAATTGTAGGCTCCTGTTACCAGTGAGGAATGGGGAAAGGATGTTGAACTATAGCATTTTTTATAGGACCAGGTTCCAAGTGACATTTGACTGCTGACATTGAAATGTCAAAGGCTTATGATGATGCGCCTTCTAGGAGCATACTGGGCATCCAGATGTGTATGTGTGACCCAGACTTTCTCCGGCTTTCCAGGAGTGGGGTTAACCCATCGTTTGACCTATGTTCTCTCTGAACAACAGGTCCATGACCCTGGGTGTGGACCAGAGGCAGAGTAGAGCTGTATCTTACATAGAATGGAGTGGGAACTCGCTTAAACACTGTGCAAATTCTTTCCCTCATGTTTTGAGGGGATAGAACATGCCCATCAGCCCATTGCTGTTCCCAAGGGCTCTCTAAGGCTCTCAGCTTGGGGCTTTTTGTCCTTAAGCTTTAAGCAGGTCTTCGGGAAACTCTCAGCAATTATTGTAATCTCATAGGACCCGGTGCTGAGGCAGGGAGACCTTAGATGTGAACAGAGATCTCCAAGCCCTAACTAGGTTCTGGCCACAAAGACCTGAGTCAAGCCCAGGCCCTTCTGCCCAGTTCCCTGGGAAGAAGCATAGTCACCTTTACTGCTACGAGGCCCAGTGCCACTTCCATGTTGATTCAAGGCTTCTGTCATTGGCTCTGTTGATGTGAAGCCGTGAATCAACATTTTCCAAAGTGTGGGCATTATACTGTCGAACGTTAGAGCCCTGGCTGCTCTGGGGCATCCGTAGTTCTGAGAGTATGCTAGGAAGGATTGTCTCCGTCACCAGGTCACAAGCTTGTCCCAACCAGACTTTGGATGCAGATTTAAAGAGGACAAAGGTGGAGGATGCACCCCGCTGACAGCAATCCAAGAAGGCAGGGGCATTCCAGACCAAGCAGGGATGCTACTGGGGATAAAAAGAGTGTGACCCATTGATAAAGTATCCAAGAGGACATAGACAGATGGTCACTAGGGAGTGTGTGCCTAACAACACAGTATCTAAATATGTGGTAGATAAACACCACTAGCAGCAAGCCACGATTCCACTTGGAAACTCCCACAGATGCCCAGAACCCTCCGGAGAAACATGTGAGAACACAGCCAAATTTAATGGTGCTGGCGCTGGCGCTGTCCTCTAGCTGGGCACGATGGACTACCATGGAGCAGTCATCCCACATGAACAGATCTCAAACTCTTCCCACTCACAGGAAACAGGCACAAGGTCACATTTGGGACCTTCAGACACATCTTGAAACATCTAAAAGAGTATAAATCATATCGTGTCTGTTCCCAAACCAGTCCAGAATTAAACTAAAAATCAATAACAGAGAGATCCCAGAAGATCCCTAAATGCTTGGAGATTAAACAACACTTTGCTGAATAACACATGGGTCCAAACTGAAGCCTCAAGAGAAATTTATAACTGTTTTGAGCTAAAGAGAGATGGAGACACAAGACAAAATGCTTAAGGCACAGCAGAGAGGATGAGTTAAAGAGCATTTATAACACTGAATGTGGCTTAGAAAAAAATAATTAAATATCAATCATCTAAAAAGCAGAAAGGAAGGGGTAATAAAAAATTAGATCATACATCTGTTAAATTGGAAACAGGAAGTCAACATGAGAAAATTAATAAAACACAAGGCTGGTTCATTGCAAAGGTAAAATCAGTAGGCATAGGTCCAGGTAAGTTAGGAAAAAGAAGACACAAGTTAGTAAGATCAGAAAAGATTATCTTTAGATCACATTGTAGACTATAAATGAAAATACTGTAAACAGTTCTATACCCACAGATTTCATAAACTATACAAAATGGACCGATTCTTTAAAGGATACAATGAGTTAAAAGTCATGTACTAGGAAATACACAACATGAGTTACCCTTTATCTGTCAAGAAATTAAATAAAAAAATCAGCTTGCAAAATAAAAAAACAGCCAGCCCAGTTCACTGGCTAATTCCACTATTTAAGGAAGAAATTTATCTCCCGTGGTTCTTTTTAGAATATGAAACTAAAGGAAAAATATTTCTTACTGTCTCTCATCCTAATAGCAAAACCAAACAAGGACATTATCAGAAAAGAAAGCCACAGCCCAGTATCTCTCATGCACATAGATAACAAAATATTAATAAGCTGAGTCTAACAACTTGTAAAATGAGACTTACTCCTGACATGTAAGTCTGATTTAACTGCCAAAACTCATTAATACAGTCATCACATTAACTTAATAAGAAACATACCAATAGGTGTGGGAAAAGTATTTGACAAATATTCAACATCTATTAATGATAAACAAAGACATCTCTCAGCAAACTGGGAACAGAAGAGGGTTTTCTTGCACTGATGAAGAAAACCTATTTTAAAAAATAATAATAAACCACAGTTAACATCATATTCATTTTGAGAGGCTTTCCTGTGATGGTCGGGAGCAACCTACCAATGTCCCATCACCAGTGTGTGTGTGTGTGTGTGTGTGTGTACTGGAAGCCTAGATAATGCAAAGGGAGGTAAAAAAAAAAGGAATGAAAAGTGGGAAAGAGAAATCAAAGTCATCGCAGCTCACAGACAGCATGGTTTCTTTGGAACAGAATCTGAAAGAAGAAACAGAAATAATGGTGATAAGGTTGCAAATCAAAAGACTAATGCCCAGAAAGACAATTGCTTCTCTGTGCACCAAGAACAAACCTACAGGACATGAGATCAAAGCTCCATCACCACCCATGACAGCAACCTAAGCTGAAAGTGTAAGTCTGACAAAGTATACACTAGGGGAACTCAAACACTCGTGAAAATATGGAAGAATTTAAAAAAATATGAAGGGATGCTTCATGGTTACAAACAAGAAGATGTTAATTTCCCACAGCTGGATGAGTGGGCTCTATACAACCCCAGCAAGCTACTCTGTGTACAACCACAGACTTCTGAAGGTTCTGTGGAAAAATTAAAGACCTAGAGTACCCAACTCAGGCTTAAAGAGGAACAAAATTGGAGGCTGGCCCTAAAAGTGTCCAGCACTTACTACGAGGCTACAATAATAAAGACACGATGATATTGGTGAGGAGAAAATATTAGAAATAGCTCAAGAACATCAAGAAGAAGAACTGCATAGATGTCAATGGAGCAAGGACAAAATTCCAGTCATTTCCACAAATAATGCAACGGAACTTCATATACAGTGAAATCTAGACACAGCTTTCACTCATTATATAACAATTAACTAAAAATGGACCACAGTCTTAGAGACCTAAATGTAAAGTTCAAACCCAAGATCTTCTAGACTGTAACATAAGAGAAAACAGAGATCAACTTGAGCAAGGCAGTGATGTTCTAGATACGGCAGCAGAACAAAAATCTAAGGGGAAAAAGACTTTGTAAGTGGGATGCCATTAAAATTGAAAAGCTTCTGAGAAAATGCAAGACCAAGCATAGATCGGGAGGAGACATATGCAGAAGACATATCTAATAAAGAGCTATTATCCAACATACACAGAGAACTCTTTAAGTTCAACAACATCAGAAGTCGCTTACTTCAAATGTGAACAGAAGAGCTGCACAGCTCACCAGAGACGATGTACAGATGGAGAGAAAGCATGTGCTATTAGTTTCAATCTCCCATGTTACTGAGGAGTTCACCAAGGCAACCGGAGTACCACCACAGTTCTTACAAAGCCATGTCCACTGACAGTGTCAAAGTCCGATGAGATTGTGGGATGACAGCAAGTCTCATTCACTGACAGAGATGCAGACTAGAACAGCTACTTTGGGAGACAGTTTCCAGTCCCTACAAAGTTCAACAGCCCCTTCCCACACATCCCAGCAACCCAGCTCCTAGCTGTTTACCCCAGTAAACTGAAAACATTTAACTCTGCCTCCACCGTGAACAAAACCTCCATGTAGCCGCTTACCGCAGCTTTATACATAACTCGAAACCTTTGAAAACACCCAGACATCCTTCTGTGGGCAAGTGCATAGGAGGACTATTGGTGAGCCAGACACGGGAATTCAGTGCAAAGGGGTATGAGTTCTTGAACCCAGAAAGAGGACACTTAACTGCACACCGTGTGTGAAGGAAACCCGTCTAAAAAACGGGTTGGATCATCTTTGATCCAACTATAACTACATGACATTTTGAAAAACAACAACAACAACAACAAAAAAAAAACAAAATGGAGACACTAGAAAGGCTTGAAACCGTCAAGGGTTAGCAGGAAGGAGGCTGAATAGGCAGAGAGGGAGAGACTTAGAGGACAGAGAATCTGCAGTGTGTCATCACAGTGGCTGTCCAGAGAGTGCACCCCACTGAGAAAGAGAGAGCCACATGTCACATTCTCAGCTCTACTACAAACCTAAAATTACTCTAAAACATTCATTAAATATAGTGAGTCACGATTTTACAGCCATCCTATTGACAAGAGCTAAGAAATTTAATGAAGAATCACAAAGAATATGGGACAACAAGAACACACAAATACATACATATTTATTTATATGGAATTATTTCCATAGGATTATATGCATATATTGATTTATATGTGCCTTTGTAAAATAGTTTAACAATGTCTAGAAAAGTTGACGGTGACCCAAGGTGAGCCGGCAATGTCACTGTTGAGGACTTATCTTTAGGGAATGCCTGAGCATAGCCATTAAGTGCCAGTGGTCCAGGGTGTGGTTTGGGTAGAGCACTTGGCTGGTGTGAGGCCAGGGTTGAGTTGGGAAGGGGAACAGAGGGCAAAGAGGGTGACGAGGCTAAGGAGGCCTTGGCACCAGAGCACCCGCACCATGACACTTACCAGGTGTGTGGATGCCATGCCTTGCTCAGCACACATCCCGTCACCCCAGCGGGATCCTGTCATAACTGGCAGGTACGTCTGTTTTCAGGAAGCAGAGAAGTCAGAGAGAGCCTGGAGGAGGGTGTAGGGTGGGGAAGGTCTCTGGATCCGGAAAGGGGTGGGTGAGCTGAAGGGAAGTGGAAAAGAATCCAGGTACACAGTTAATCTTAAGGGTAAGGAGGAGCTGTCTGTCGACTTTACCAAGGAATGACTATCAGGTGATACATAGAGGTCACTCAAAATGGCCCCCTACCTACGTTCCTAACACATGCTGGGCAGAAATGGCCTCTCTGATTAGTTCATTGTAAAGTGAGTCAGACTTCAAAATACACAAATGATGACAGGCTAGGGATGGTGGTGATGGAGATGTTGGTGGTGATGGTGGTAGTGATGATGATGGTGGTGGTGATGGTGGTGATAGGAGATGTGAGTGAGGGGAAGGACCTAGAAAAGGTTCAGAGGATGAGAATTTGGAGTGTGCTTTCTGGCTCGCAGCTGGAAATGGAAGAAAATCAAAAGAGAGAAAATGGGATTTTAAGAGCTGCTAAGAGTTATAAATTGAAGAGCCTTTCCCATGAGATTGGAATTCCTAGGGCTGCTGAGTGGCCTAGGAATTAAGAGCACTTACTGCTCTGTCCTAGGACTGGAATCACCTACCCACTCCACACCGAGGCTCACGGATAACTCCACCTCCAAGGCACCCAACACACTCTCTGGCCTCCACGAACACACACACACACACACACACACACACACACACACACACGTGTGTGCACTGGTGCAAATACCTCCAGAGAAACATAGGCACATGAATAAGAAAAAAAGCCAACATTTTAAAAACAAACAAAAATTAATATTCCTTTTAAAAGAGAAATAAAGGAGATCTAATTGAAGTGTTTTAAAACAGTACTTATTAAAGTATACAATCTTACTCATTTTGACATAAGGCAAAATCCATGATCTGAAAACACTTATTTTAAAACAGTACTTATTAAAGTATACAATCTTACTCATTTTGACATAAGGCAAAATCCATGATCTGAAAACACTTAATTACCCCCGCAAAGTTTCTTCCTGCCCCTTTTTCCCGCTTCTCTATCCCTCCCACCCACCAGCCCCACCACAGAGACATCAATGTCACCCTGCCTCTGTGTGGTAGAGCTTGGTTATCTCTAGTTTCACGTGACTCAGCTGCTGGACGTGCACCCTTCTGGCCAGCTAACTCACTGACATGGTCTGGGATCCGTCGTCCATGTGGCTACTTCTTGCAGTGTCCCGTTGTGAGGACACACCACGGTTTCTCTGCCCATTCACCTCTCCATGGACATGAGGCTGTACCATCTTGGACAACCACAGATAAAGCTACCCTGTGCGTGAGGCGTCCATGTCTACACACGGAGAGGCGCATTTTTATTACTCTTCTCAGACAAATGCTCTGGAGTTCAGTGCCTGAACCACATACTCAGAGGAGGCTAGCTTTAAAAAACAAAACAAAACAAACAACAAAAAAAAACAGTCAACACATTTTCTTAAGTAGTTGCTTGCCCCTTTTTACAGCCCACTAATTCTACTCAATAATGAGAATGTATCACAACTTTAGACTTGGGCTCCCAAAACATTATTAGTAAAAAAAAAAGCCCCAAAGACTCAGGAAACGGCTCAGTCGATGATGTTCTGGTTGTGTAAGCTTGAGGTCCTGAGTTGGGACCCACAGTCCCTATGTAAAAAGCCGGGTGTGGCTGCATGCCCCTGCACTCCCATTGCTGGAGGGGCAGAAACTGGGGAATTCCTGAAGCTGGCTGGCTGAATCCAGAGGAATTCAGGAGCTCCAGGGCTAGAGAGAGACCCCGTCTCAAAAATAATGTGAAGTGACAGAGAAACACACCTGCTATACATCACTGGCCTGAACATGCATTTGTGTACACACAAGCACATGTACATATGAGCACACACACACAGAGAGAGAGAGAGAGAGACAGAGACAGAGACACAGAGAGAGACAGAGAGATACAGAGACAGACATAGACAACAGAGAGACAGAGACAGAGAGAGAGAGAGAAGAGACAGACAGACAGCACAAAGACAGAGAGCACCAAAGTGTGTATCTATTTTTTTTTAAATGTGAAGCTGAAATACACAAAGAAAAAAGCAATCACATCTCCCACTAAGGTAAATGTGACTGACTCACTGACCTTAATAGGATGTTTTTGAATGGAAATTTTCATCACCCATATTTAGGACATGTAGAGGAGAGAGGAGCTGAGTTGGATTCCATCTAATATATCTGACAGACAGAAGGGCTTGTGTGTGTGTGTGTGTGTGTGTGTGTGTGTGTGTGTGTATAAAAGAGAGAAAGAGGAGAGAGAGAACACATGACTTGGGTACAGCCAGAGACTGTGGACTACACGGGACAGGACCATCTAACAGTCAGGACTGTGGAGACAGAGAGTCACCTGCAGAGGCAGGTGACTCTCTGCCTGTAACACCTGCCTGTTACAGAGAGGGATGCAATCTTAATCCTCATCTTGTCCTGAGATCCTCAAAGATCCATTTCCCCAGAGGAAGGGATGTGGGTTGTAGAACATTATAAATATATTCCTGGAGGTATTTCTTTCTCCAACTCCATAGACCGTTGGGCCCAGGTAAACACAGATGATATCAACCCAGCAGGAATCCCAAGCGCTTAGATGGGGGCCCCAATCCAATGCTCTCCCCTTAACCGCCCTTCTACCCCTCCGCCCCTCACCTCCTTAGCAAATGGCATTTGTGAATGTTACAGCTGTCTCGGAGCCTTTGCCATCTATAATCTTCTACCTCCCCCCTGCTGACTTTTTTCTTTTTATGTCTCCTTCCTGGACATTACTTATTCTTTACTTTTAAATATTTGTATCCGTAAAAAAACAAATGAACGCCAGGGACAGATTTATAAAGAACGTTCCTGGAGAGGCGGCGTATTAATTATTCAGCACCCTCTCCCTTTGTAACTATTTATTGTCTCATATGCATTTATATGACACCTATCACTGCGCCCTCCCTCCATCCCAGAGACATAATTCCCAGGGAGTGACTACTTGTCTAAGATGCATACGTGCTTTTTTATTCCTGACTGAAACGGCACATGCCATTGCTGGGTGATTGTGTTCATGTTTTTAAATGTGAAAAATAATCAAATATAACTCGAAAGAGATTGTACAGTGATTCAAGGGGATATTAAACCACCGGGAAGTTAGCCGGCAAATAAATAGGCGTTTGTGGCTGTCAGGGTGAGCTATGGCAGAGGGGGCTGGCAGTGGGGGAGGAAGGGGGAAAGCAAGACACAAAGAGTAGGGTAAAGCTTCCACAGTTCACTGGTGAGCTGATTGCGCTGGGGGGAGGGGAACTTCCAGGGGGCAAAGAGTAGGAAGCCAAACAGCAATGGGTTTTATCTGAGGTAACTGGAAATGGAGAAAAGCAACATTGCCCACATGGGATGAGCAGCCCACGGTTGAACAGAAGGTCAAAGGTCATCATGTGTGCTGACCTTTGATGTCGGACTCAAGGGACAATGAGAGATTAGCTGGGACAATGAGAGATTAGCATCACTCACCACACCTATGGCTGCCTGGATTGTGTACCTCATCTCTGCTCGAGTCCCTAAAATAACCCGCCCCCCCCACACACACACACATGATAAAAGTCAATAGGGCTGTCCCATTTTACAGATGAGGGAACAGGAGTCCTGAGTGGTTATGCAAAGGCTGGGTGCCCTCCCTTACACCGCTCTGCACCATTAAGCCTCATCCCTGTACAACTAGCTGTTGTGTTTATAAAAAAGATAAAGAAGGTGATGTGTTCTGTGGAGGTGTGGTGAGGTGTTGGGGAAGGGGGTGTCTCAGCAGACCTATGCCGAGGCATCCTGTCCCCCGGAGGGACCAGCCACACGACGGTATAATATAGAATAGAGTTTATTAAGGGGTTTGGGGAGAGGAGTCAGGAGGGTAGTAGAGGCAGAGAAAGGCAGGGAGAAAGTAGAGGCTGGCCATGAGCCTGTAGAGAGAAAGGGGGGATGGGAATGGGAAGAGACAGGGGGAGGTGATGGGGGGAAGCAAGAGCAAGAGAAAGCAGGAGATCGAGGAGGGGGCAAGCAGCCCCTTTTATAGTGGGTCATGCCTACCTGGCTATTGCTGGGTAATTGTGGGGCGGAGCAAACCTGGCTGTTGCCAGGTAACTGTGGGGCGGAGCTTAGACAGAATGCAAGCCCTAGCAGAAGTTCAAGAAGGCAGTCCCGGCGGCCTTCCTAGAGCTTCAGGACATGGGAGCAGATTCTGGGATTCAAGATCACACAGCTGAGGCAATGAAGGCCTGAAGAGTGAGGCCACCCCCCCACCCCCCACCCCCAGGGACAACTGCTCACTGGAGTGCAGAGGCCAGAGACTCAGACAGGCAGGATTAGGCAGGACACAGGAGAATTGCCACGGGGGAAGGCAAGGAAGACTCACAGCTCCGGGCCCATTTTCTTCCCACACTACTCAAGAGGGAAGGTGACTGGACTAAGAATTTGGAATCCTGTCAAGTGTCAGAGGGGTGAGAAACTCACCTCCAGCTGTGCTCACTCAGGGACCTCAGCAGCTAACAGGAAGTCTGATCTCAAATGCACCTTCTTATTATTATTCTTTAGTCCTTTTTTTTTTTTACAGTCCAGTCTTTATCCCCCTCTCTGTTCTCTGGCTTTCCTCATCCCACACCTCCTCCCCCCCGCAAGTCTCCCCACTCCAAGAGGCTGTCCCTACTCCCTACTCCTATCCCACCAGACCTCCCCACGCCCTGAGGCATCGTCTCCCACAGAGGCCAGATCCGGCAGTCCTCTGCTGTATATGTGTTGGGGCCTCAGATAAGCTGGTGTGTACTGCGTGGTTGGTGGCTCAGTGTCTGAGAAATCTCGGGGGTCCAGGTCAGTTGAGACTACTGCTCTTCCTATGGGGTCGCCCTCCTCTCCAGTAGAAAGACAGGACATCAAGTGGAGGGATGGGGTTGCCACCCAAGTCAAAAACTCTGACCCAGAATTGCTCCTGTCTGAAAGAACTGCAGGGACAAAAATGGAGAAGAGTCTGAGGAAAGGAGGTCCAGTGACCAGCCCAAATTGGGATCCAGCTCAAGGGGAGGCCCCAAGGCCTGACACTATTACTGATGCTATGGTGTGCTTACAGACAGGAGCCTAGCATGGCTGCCTTCCGAGAGGCCCAACAAGCAGCTGAAAGAATCAGATGCAGATGCTTACACTCAAAAAAGTGCACCTTCCTATTGCCCGCTCCAACATCACGGTGTGAGGATCTGCGAGGCATCGAAACTGGGTTCTGTAGAATAAAGTATGAGGCACTTATGCCTCGTTCACCCCCATGTTACAAACGCATATGAAGCTCTGTAAGCTGTGACAGGTGAGCGAAACCAGCTCCACTTGTCTAAGCCCAGAGCATCCTGGTGGAGGGCAGCAAGAGGACCGCATGGGGATGTAGGGTCCAGTGTGACCCAGCATCCCCAAGAACATTCTCATTCTCTCCTTTCCACCCCCGTTGTTTGAAATATACATCAATTTCCCGTGCTGGGCATTCTAATCCAAAGGGCAAATACTTCAAACTTCAAAACTCTCTGATGATGCCAAAGGTGGAAATTCTGCACCAGCAAACTGTTTCACGAGCAAAAAGTTTAAAATTACGTCATGGGATTATTCCGAGGCTCTCTGTATGAGATGGATGGGAAGTAGATTTTACAGTTAGGTAAGTTGCAATGAAATGCCTAGATAAAATCTCCTAGTGTCTGTGCAAATATCCCAAATTCTGTAAGAAAAAAAAACCCAAAACCCAAAGCCCATCTGGTTCCCACCATTTTGGTGAAGGAGTACCGCCCGCATGCTTGCTGGAAGGCCATTCTCACCGACACAAATACATATCCAGAGCGGCCTCCCAGACAGTTAGCAGACACCCATATCTCTGCTTCACCAGTTCTCGTAAGAGCTGCATGGTTCTAGTCTGGACCCCATGTGCTAGACAGGGAGCAGCACATACTATAAGAATATCACCATTTTACTAAAGCATTTGAGGGGGCAGTGAGAAAAGGCTGTACTAATCCGAGAAGACCACGAGGTTCTCTCCCACTCAGCAATGCATCTTTTGAAGAGGCTACAGGCCCCCCCTCACTTTCCAACCTCTGCACATCTGCCTACATCTGTCTCCCTTCAGCTCCCTCTTTAATTCCCTCTGCACACCACTTCCCCAGTGTGAAGCTTAGCTCGGTCTCACCTCCTCCGGAAAGCCAGCTTGG
This sequence comes from Tokudaia tokunoshimensis, assembly GCA_036184795.1. NCBI lineage: Eukaryota > Metazoa > Chordata > Mammalia > Rodentia > Muridae > Tokudaia > Tokudaia tokunoshimensis. The sequence continues at coordinate 88,254,178 of BTHU01000010.1, forward strand.
GCTCTCGGTCACTGTAACCTGTCTTGTCTGTGCTCTTCTGCCGTGACGGTCCCAGGCATCACCTGAGCATTGTCACCCCACTTGTTTAATGTTGCTGAGAATCAACCATATGCCAGGTACTGTGATTCAAGTCTGTGGTGACACCCCAAAGGGCAAAAGATAGGAAAGATGCAGAAGGATCTCACACCACACTCACACTCCCAAGGAGGAAATACGTTCATAAGTCGTACACAGCACTACTCTAGCCGTACTAAAGCAGGGATGTACACTGACGATGAGTATCAATTAGGAAAGGGAGGCTTAGCTGAATCTGGGTCATTACAGAAGGAAATTTATATGTATATAATCCATTTCTCATGAATATTAATGCATTTAATGAGGGTAAAACATATTACTTAAAACAAAGTATTCTTTTCCAGCTACTGCTGGATTTCCTCATTATTTTTCCTCTGCACATCTTGTCCACAATTTACCTGTACGTCAAGGGTCTAGACTTGGCTCAGGTCCACCCCTGGTCAAAACAGGTCAGCCTTTCACTGGCAGAGACTGTAACGGCAACTAAATTGCATGGTGCTCTGAGAGTCTCTGCTCTCACATTTTGATCCATTGCTTATATTAAAAATACCTGGTTAACGGTGTGAAAAGAACCTTTCCTTGTGTTTTTTTCAGAATACAGTAAGAAAATGCCCATTCGATAAAGTCATGACTACCTGCTTTGGAACTGGTTACAGTGAGCTCGTAAAGCCGCGTCCCAGAGCACACTCATCTGAAGCTCAGGACAATTTAAAATGAGCTGAGATCAACTTTGCTATTCCCCAAAATAAAAATCTTTACATTGGTTGGGGAAAAAAAAGATTATTAAGTAATGAGCTTGGTAACAGCAGTCAACACATAAAAATTGAGTATGGTGGAAATTACCCTCATTATCTTTTAAATCAGCCTTAAAATATGATATATGTAAATAAACCAACTCGAAATACACCCAACCAAACCATTTCTTTTCCTCCAACACCAGCAAGAAAAGATCTTTAAAAGATACACACACACACACACACACACACACACACACACACACACACACACACACACAAAGCTGATGCTGGGTTTTCTTTAGGACAGTACCATAGAGAAACAACGTATGTCTGGTGCACACTGGTGCTGATATACAGGTCACACTCAGCCTGGAGGTGCTCAAGGCAGAAAAAGACATGGAAGCCCAGCAAGGCAGGTACCACCTCCCTCAGGAGCCTGGCTTCAAAAGCCCAGCCAGCCTCTCCCCTGCTCCCATTGCACTCTGGTTAAAGTCACATGTGTTTAACCCACACCAAAGAGGTCCAGAGCCATCTGAAGTAGCTCTTCTGTCCACCAGCAGGAGAGCAGGTCCTACAAGAAAGGACAGGCAGTCAGGAACATAGAAAGCTCTGCAGATGAATTCTCTACATGCCCAGCCTGGTCTCACTGCGTCAGAGTAGAAGGAAGGCTTGGCTTTCCGTGCTGGAAGAGTGAGCACACCGCATGCCTGGGACTGTGACATTATTTCCACTCCAGTATTGATTGCACTGTGCTCTGAGAACTGACAGTTTGCTTGGGGAAACTTTGTTCTCCCAGCTATAACAAAGTTTAATCACCACGTTCCTGCTGTGGGGGAAAATCTGATTCTAGAAACATCTCTCACAGACCCGTCAGTCATCCTCATTGACCGATGGTTTCACCACAGGGGGAGGGAAGTTTAAAAAGATCTGTCCTTTGGAGGAAGCTTCTAGACTGTTGCCACAACCACTCTGGAAAAGATGTGGAGGCATAATGAATGGGAGTAAGGTCTGGTGTGAGAGATGAGAGGAAGGGGAAACAGGTCTGACACTAATGGTCCTCACTTGGCAAAGCTGAGACCTCAGCCTTTATGCCTTCTTAATGTTGCTGGGGCAACACATACCTGAGTGGCATGGCCATCCCAGGTCATCCAGTTACCAGGAACCTAGTCATGGGCAACTTTAGTGGATGGCGTATGTGTGTAAGGAGCATCTTGTCCACTTTCCCAGAAGGGACGTCAACTCATTCACAGTGTATGCAAGAAATAAACCGGAAGCTGGGCAGCATATGCCTATATGCTTAGTGCTTTGAAGATTGTGTGCTCCAAGCCAGTCTGGGCTATGTAAGGAAAGCCATTTTAATCTCTCCCTGACTTACCTCCAGCTTAGGGTAAAAGTGACTCTATCTTGAGTGTTTGTGACACCGTGGGCCATTCCGATAGTCAACGTTTCCCATCTTCTCTCCCAGCTGATGTCTGCCCAGGTGCCACCCATGGGAGACTCTCAGTCCCTTGTCACTGCAAGCTTAACCGCCTTTGAGGAACATCTGTTACAGACTGGTGGTCAGAACTGTGGGAAAAGCACAGCTGAGTGATGCCTCTGTTCTGTGCAACTTTACTGGTGTCACACGGTGGAGAAGAGTTGGACCTCACATGGTCTCACGTCCAAGACTTTGTCAGGGGCAGCTAAGAAGCTACACTGTCAAGGCCCTCTCCCTCAGAAAGTCTTCAAGGAATTTCCTCAGTTTTACAAACTGGCTTTCTATGTAACAATTCAGGACTCCCCCTTAAGTGGCCGAACCCAGAATCAGTGCACTACTTTTCTCATTGCTACAACCAAATACATGGCAAGTTGAGAGAGGAGGGATTTGTTTGACATTGTTTAAGAGAACAAAGTCCATTGGGATTGGTAAGGAGAGGTAGTACAAACAGGAAGTGGCTGGTCACTTGTGTTCCCAATCAGGATGCAGAAAGCAAGATGTATGTTAGGACTCAGATTATGTTCTTCTTTGGTGTCCTTAGTCAACTCAAGATCTTAGCCTATATAATGGTGGTGCCCACAGTCAGGGTTGGTCGTTCCTCCTTAGTTAAATGGCTTTGGATACACATACATACACTCAAAGTGTGTCTCCTGGGAGATTCTAAATCCAGCTAAGTCGTAAATGAAGATGTCACAGATGCCAATGCACTATGCCACCATATCCTGTTGTCCAAGGCAGCCATAGCAGTCTAGATCCAAGAGAGGCAAAGGTTTAGGCTTGAAGTCTGTGACACCATAGGGTCTTTGTAGCAAGTTGGAATAAGGATGAGGCAGAGTTCCTCTTCTCTTCCTGGAGCAGCAGGTGTCCCTCAGTAGGGGTGTCCCTCAGCTCTAGAGGTCTTCAACGTGGACATGACCACAGTTTCCTCAGAGCCACCCTGATACCCAGTTTGGGAGAAAAAAAAACCCTACAAGGTCCTTGGAAGCTCCCATAGAACTGAGCCACTTGGGAACTCATCCAACTCTGAGTCACCCATCCCACACCTACCTCTACCCAACACACTCTCTATTGAGAAGCTTACTGATCTCTAAGCATAGCCATTCAGGAATGACGACTCTGTTCCCCACTGCCTCATCTGGAAAGCTTGGAATCTGAGGCTGCCTTGCCTCTCCAAGCCACCCAACACTCCATGTTGTCATTTTCTACTGGAGATCTTCCCAATTCTCTCAGAATGCTGACCAACCCAAGAGCGCCACCTTGGCTTTCTGTCTCAATCCCTTTCCTCAATGATCCCCATATTTTTGTCAAGAGAAATGATGAGCAAGCCTCCCACCTTCCCATGCCTGGACTTGAGGTATTTTATCTTGGCCTCATATTCTTCCCCAGTTCTGGGTTCTGAGTCTTTTGAAACAAATCTAGGCTCACTTGTTGGTATTTGTTCACTTTCCCTGTCATGGTACCTCTCCGTCATGGTACCTCCCTGTCACAGCCCCTCCCTGTCACAGCCCCTCCCTGTCACAGCCCCTCCCTATATCAGCCCCTCCCTGTCACAGCCCCTCCTTGCCACAGCCCCTCCCTGTCACTGCCCCTTCCTGTCAAAGCCCCTCCCTGTCACAGCCTCTCCCTATATCAGCCCCTCCCTGTCACAGCCTCTCCCTATATCAGCCCCTCCCTGTCACAGCTCCTCCCTGCCACAGCCCCTCCCTGTCACAGCCTCTCCCTGTCACAGCCCCTCCCTGTCACAGCCCCTCCCTGTCACAGCCCCTTCCTGTCACAGCTCCTCCCTGTTACAGCCCTTCCCTTTCACAGCCCCTCCCTGTCACAGCCCCTCTCTGTCACAGCCCCTCCCTGTCACAGTCCCTCCCTGCCACAGCCCCTCCCTGTCACAGCCCCTTCCTGTCACAGCCCAATCCTGTCACAGCCCCTCCCTGTCACAGTCCCTCCCTGCCACAGCCCCTCCCTGTCACAGCCCCTTCCTGTCACAGCCCAATCCTGTCACAGCCTCTCCCTGTCATAGCCCCTCCCTGTCACAGCCTCTCCCTGTCACAGCCCCTCCCTGTCACAGCCCCTCCCTGTCACAGCCCCTTCTTGTCACAGCTCCTCCCTGTTACAGCCTCTCCCTGTCACAGCCCCTCCCTGTCACAGCCCCTCCCTGTCACAGCTCCTCCCCGTTACAGCCTCTCCCTGCCATAACCCCTCCCTGTCACAGCCCCTCCCTGTCACAGCCCCTCCCTGTCACAGCCTCTCCCTATCATAGTTCCTCCCTGAGGCACTCTGTTTTGAAGTGAACCAAGTGAGAAGAGGAAATAAAGATAGCAAAAATGCTTGTGTACATAGCGGCCAAGGTCCGAGAACAATGCTAAATAAACAGCAGCTATTTTCTCACAGGGCTGTGCATTTAGGAGGTTTAGAGACACAGGGAGAACAGGATGCTCCAAGAAGGACTCCCACAGCCATCCTAAAACTGATGGGGAAGAACCCAGAGAGTCACGCTACTGCAGGCTAGTGCTGCCCAGCAAGACCTGAGGCCTTCAGTCGAACCCTGTTGTTTACTACCCATCCCCTTACTACATCCCCTTAGGCTTTCAACCTTCCTAATGCTAATTCCTCATGTCGTGGTGGCCCTCAGCCATAAAATGATTTCATTGCTACTTCGTAACTGTAATTTTGCTAGTGTTATGAATCGAAATGTAGACATCTGATATGCAGGGTATCTGATTCGACCTCCAAAGGGGTCATGACCTAGAGGTTGAGAATAACTGCCTTAGAATCAGAGGTCACAGAGCCAAGAAACTCACACATTTCCCAGAATTCTAAGGGCTACCAAGAGCTGAGAAGAAAGCTTGAACTGCAGATGCCAAAGCTTTGAGGCCTCTGTTTTCTGTGTGTTGGGATGGTAGGAGGGCTCAGCATCACAGTACTGAGACAGGAATTCCAGCGTTAGCATCACTCAAGGTCGAAGCTGCACTTCTCACATGCACACCTTTAACACCTCTCAAATACAGGCAAGCATCTGTCACCATTCACTTTTTAACTCAAAGAATAGTCACCTAGTAAGCCACATCCTCTCAAGGAGACTTCCCAGTGTTGTTCTCCTTTATTGTCCCTGCGGTAACAATGACCTGTGTATGTCAAGTGCCTCTCAGGAGCCTGACAAGAAACAGACCGGATCCAACAGGAGATAACTTAAGTTGATTCTGGACAAAGCTGTGGGCAGTCGTGGGGGGACACAGGGAGAGTGCAGGGCCCGGGCCTTACAGGAACACCATGTACAGGAAATGAAGGTCAGAGGACCCAAATCCTGTTTCTCTCTCTCTCTCTCTCTCTCTCTCTCTCTCTCTCTCTCTCTCTCTCTCTCTCTCTCTCTCTCTCTCTCTCTCTCTGTTCAGCTGTTTACTCATTCCTTACCAAGAGTCACAGAAGTGGTTGTAAGAAAATATAAAAAATATGGTCATATTAAGATGTCTCTGCTCTCAAAAAGGTGCCCTGACATGAAGGAATACTGGATTCTGTTAGCTTAAGGAATCAGTGAGTGTCATGGAGAGAGATAAATGCAGCCTTCAGAATTCCAGACACAGTCCAAAACCACCAGCTGTAACACCATGTTTCTGAAACTCGATCATGTTTCTCATTGATTTCCATCCTGAAATTGGAAGTCTTTGCCCTCAAGACATAATAAAAGCCACAGGAAAGAAAATAGGAAAGCCCCACCCCCTTAATATTTAAAGGAGAATGATTTTTATACAAAATACTCATTTGTCTGCTTAAAAGTAAATTACATTGTGGTGCCAGTTGGGGTTGAGACCGGAACACTTTTGATTTATGGCTTCTGGAAGGAGAGGCCCAGCTAATGAGATTTGCTCTTCTCTTCAGCCTAGACTAGCTGGGTGGCAGCTAAAGACCCCAGGCAAGGGGAGCACTTTGCTGGTGTCTGCCTCATGTCCCTGCCCTAGTGCTAGTGTCTGTCCTGCACATACCCAGATTTCAGATCCATGTCTGATGTCTGTCTATAGATGGGAGAAACCAAGGAAGGGGGATAGAGGGCAGAGGGGAGAGTTCTGATCCCATTTCCTCCTCACGTGGTCCACAGATCCTTGCCATGCTGCAGCTCTATGCTCTTGATCAGTCCTCCACCCAGCAGAGGGATGTGCTCAGTTTGAGACCTGGACACAGAGGCAACATCCAGCCAGTGATGCTCACGGGACATGCATTTAGCATAAAAACCAAGTGAGATCCACATGGAGAGTCCTGTGGTTCATCTCAGAATCTGGTCCAATGGAGGGTTCCCATGGCAACTAGGAGGTAGAGGAAAGAAAAGAGCCAGCGCTGGACATAACGTGGTTGGCTCTGGGATGGAGATCAGCTAAGGCTTGAGTCACACATGCGGGAGTCACCCATGATAGGAAGCACACTGTAAGCCACATATGGGTCTTGTGTGTGACGTGTGGTTGCACTTGAATCATTGTGCAGCTGAAGGTGGGCATCTCCCCATATGGATCCTTCCTCCATTTCACACCCTAACCTAACTGAAGACATCCCTGAGCTCTCAGATCAGCAAGGGTTGGGGCCAACAGGCCACACCAGTCACTGTCCACTGGGCGCCCTAGTCCACATTTTAACTCTTTGCAATTCGACATAAAGATATGTACTTCACAGCCACTCACCTCACGCTTTAATTAAGAACCTAAAAATGGAAAAAAAAAGCCAAATATTGGTGGCACATGTCTTTAATGTCAGCACTTGGGGGGCAGAGGCAGGCAGATCTCTGAGTTGAAAGCCAGCCTGGTCTATAGAGTAAGTTTCAGGAGTCAGGGCTACACACACACAAAAACATTATCTTAATTAATTAATTAATTAATTAAACCTAAAAATGTGCTAGATACTATGATGAACCCACGGGTTGATCTTACGACCCTCCAGAGAAACTCAGCTCTTCTTAACATTTGTTTCCGCTTCCTGGGTCTCCTGTCAACATGTGTGACATGACAAAGGACATTCCTTGCTAAGATGAAGTACAGTAACATCAGAGTCCTTGTCTCTGGAAACGACTGCAGACACCAGCAGAGGCTCTTATGGCCACCTGAAGTCTAGTCATCAAATGACAACAGTCAACGCTTAGTGAACACAGTCATAGTGTAGATCATAGGTCAGATTTCAGGCCACTGACACAGTGTGCTAGAAGAGTCACACACACATTTTATATATATACACACACACACACATACACACACACACACACATATATAATTAAACTTGACCTTTTTCCTGGATTTCCACTCTGTGGAATTTTGGAATACTTGGGATAAGATCAACCAGTGCAGAGATATTTGTGATTTGTTCCTCAGAGAATTTAACAAAGTCTGGTAAACTTGACTAGGCAGAATCCCATGGGAAGGCATGGCCCTCCACATCAACATCAGAATTGGACTACCATTCACTCCATCAAGCTCTATGCTTAATGGCAAGGCCTGTGTAGGCTTGTTTTCTCTCTCTGCTCCCACCTACCCCCTTTGCTGAGGATCTTCAGCTGTTGGGGCATCTTCCATCCAGTACAAGTGATAGGACCACCTTCTCTCACCATGCTTTGTCTTCTGTTACCACAGAACTCCCTGAGTAGAGGAGAGAGACAGAAGCATTATCACTACCAATCTACACAGGGGCAAGTTTTCACTATGCACATCTTGAATTCCAAAGGCCAAGGGAGGGTTCCGTTTCCCCAAAGCCACGTGCATGAGCCCCACTGTAGCCCTTGAGGAGCAGGTCCAGAACATACTCCAGCGTGCCCGTCTCTTGCTTCTCCTCTGCCTGGGCTCCCTCTTGACCAGCCTTTGGTGAAGCACAGCTTGTCACATGTGTTCTCGGGATCTACGGTTAAGACAAACGCCTTACAGGTTCCCTGGTTCAGGGACCTGATCTAGAAAACCAAGAACATGGGTTGCTAAGGCCTTCCTGAACTTCAGAATCTGGGTCTCCATCTATGTTCTTCCCTCTTCTTGGCATCTGTCCTAATCATCTTGTCCTCCCCTGAAACCCCATCACAACTTCAGGCACCAGGAAGGTCAAAGGAAGAGAAAGCACCAAGGAAAGTCTCTCCCATGAACATCCTCCTGTCTCGTGTCCTGACTGAGTCTTTCCATAACCAGACCAGCAGGGTGCTGACAGCCATATTCTCCAGGAAGAGGTGTGAATCCAGACACTAGCAGAGTGAGATTAGAACCCTAGAATGCTTGATTTTGAAATTTCAGCCTTGAAGCTAAGTGTGGTGGTGGCTCACACCTGTAATACCAGCACTCAAGAGGCTAAGGCTAGAGGATCACAAGTTCAAGACCTGCCTGAGCTCAAATAATAACGACGACAACAATAAGGTTCTAGTCTTTAATCAACCATCCCCTTGATTTATTGCAAGTTGAACTTGTCAGGGTCACATGGACAAACTCTCATCACATCAAGCAAAGGGGAAGGATGAAGTTGAATGATGCTGACATCAGACCTTAGCCTGACACCTCTCACCTCTCCCTTCCCTCCATGTCACACACCTGTACCCTATGCAGCCAGTAGGGATCTTAGCCCATCTCTGCTGTGTCTCCTACATAGGGCAAGACGTAGGGAAGATTCTCAGAATTAGAAGACCAGAAAGGACTTTGTAGCTCCCACATCATGCTGGACTGCCTCCTTAGGCAACGTGACAGCCGTATCTCCTGACCTCAGGTCACCTTCTAAGTCAGTTTCCTTTCCAAGTGTCCCCAGCTGTGATGAGCCACTCCACTGAGATTCTGGTACCCAAAGTATCCATGAGTTCTCCTGATGTTTCTCTAGCCTTGTATACAACCAGCCAGTTACGAAACCCTGTCTAGTCTGCCCTTTGTGGCAACCCTCTTCTGCTCTCCCTTCCATCCTTCCAGGTCCTATTGTGTCACCATCACACCTGCCCAGGTCACTGAGCTGATTTACCCTTGCTCTTCCCTAACCTGTCTCCACATCCTCCTGAGCCCTTTCTCAACTCTCCTCCAATCCTGTCTACATCTCTTCCTAAGACCTCAGGGTTACAGTCAAGCCTCACTCACTTCTCTAGACCAGTACCTAGCAACCCCCTCACACTCCTTCATTCAGAAGGCTTTAGTAAGCATCTCAGATGATGAAGAAAAGAAAAGCTTTGGCCAGAGAGCAGGAGCGCATGATTCTCCTACACAAGATGGTCCATGCATCTCTCTAAGGAAGCCTCACTTTAGCAGTGACTTGAACGCATAGTAGGTCCTCAGTAATGTTTACTTAACTCACTCACTACAGGAGTCATATCTGAACAGCTGCAATGAAATATATGAGACAAGTCACTTGCAAAGATAGAAGGAGCTTTGGACTCAAAAGTCTGTGTGTCACAATCCTAAATTAAGTGGTCCTTGTACTGGGAACCTCTGGCTGGGGCCACACATCACAGGGAGAGACAGTGAAAGAATAAATCACTTACACTCAAACCAGAAGGCAACAAGGAAGACTTAAGAGTCCACAGCCATAGATCACTTCAAAGACACGTCTCCAATGGCTTAAGGAATTCCCATTAGACCCCACCTCCCAAAGGCTCCCCTACCTCTCAGTAATGCCACCCTAAGGACCAAGCCCTAACATATGGGACTATTGAAAGTCTCACTAAAAGGAACCCCTGACCATCTCCTAGAAATTTTCCCCTACAGTTAATTTTGTTCCTGGTCTTGGTGTGTGGTGTGAGAGAGCGAGAGAAAGAGCGAGAGAGAGCACATGTTTTAATTAACCTGTGCAGCAAAGGGGACGAAAGCTCCAAACCCCAGAAGCCCTTTCTGCAGAAGGTTCTGGGCTCAGATAATAAAATGGTGCTTTCATTCTCATTAATGGGCAATTGATTTAAGGACCAGACCCGGTGGGTTATTGATCAGTGTTAATCATTAGAAAATGCCAAGTTAATGAATCTAACTGCCAGGAGACCCCAGTGGGATTTGGGTAAGCCAGTTAGACACAATAACCTTGTCCCCTTCCAGTTATGCAAAAATGTGGAATTTTCACAGGGAGGCAGGGCAGCAAGTAGGAACAGGCTGAGCAGGCCTGACAGACTACCGTCAGCATTTGAAGTGTGCCTCAGCTTCTCCTGTAAGACTCAAAATAAATTTCACTTGAAAATATTTTTCTATTTACAGGAAATCTGCAGGCTCTCATGCCCTACGTAGTTTAGCCTTGACACAGTAATGGACTAATTGCTATATTGGTCTTATTAACTGAAGTTCATGTTTAATTTAGATTGTCTTCGGTTTCACTTACTGTCCTTTCTCTGTTCCTGGGCACCACCTCACATCCAGTGGTTAAGCCTCCTCAGACGTCTGGTTGAATTTCTTCTCCTTCCTTCATTGTTATGATGCTGACTGCTTTCTCTTTTCCTGTTTAATGTGTAAGGATATTTTACTTGCATGTGTGTCAATGCCTGTGCCTGTGCCTGGTATCCACAGAAGCCAGAAGAAGACATCAGAACCCCTGGAAAATGGGTTACAGATGGTTGTGAGCTGACATATAGGTACTGGGAGTTAATCCCAGGTCCCCTGGAAGAGCAGCCAGTGCTTTTAACCATTGAGCCACATCTCCACTCCTAACACTCCTTGACAGTTTCTTTTTAAATGTATCATTTTGGGGGGGGGAAGGGGAGGATTCATTTTATTTTATGTATATGAGTGCTCTATCTGCATGTACACTTGTGTGCCAGAAGAGGGCATCAGATCTGTTTATAGATGGTTGTGAGCCACCATGTGATTGCTGGTAATTGAACTCAGAACCTCTGGAAGAGCAATTGGTATTCTTAATAGCTGAGCCATCTCTCCAGTCCAGCTTTGACAATTTTAAGGAGGCATTCTGTAGATATTTGGCTTTTGTTGTTTGCTTGTCTCAAAGTACATTCCTTGTGGTGACCAGGAATCTGGGTTTTTTTTTAAACATGTAGCAATGTATATATTAATGGGATTCACACTGTTTCAACATATGTTACAGTGTTAAATCAAATCTATCCTCTCTCTATCGACCTCAACTCCCTGACACTTTCTCAACCTCTTGTCACCTCTGTCTTACACCCGGTTCAGTGCTTTAGCTACATATGCTAGACAAACATCATACACAGATACAGACATCAGATACAGGCAGATAGAAACATCATACACAGACATTTTCAGACATCATACATAGATACAAACATCAAATACAGATAGATACAAACATATACAGACATCATATACAGACATACAGACATCATACACAGACAGATACAAACATATATACAGACATACAGACATTATATACAGACATATACAAACATCATACACAGACAGATACAGACATCGTACACAGACACAGACAAGGACATATGACTCTCATTTTTCTATTTCTGACTCATTTCACTTAACATGATGTCCTCTAATTCCATCCATGTTGCTACAAGTGCCAATTATTGCTTTGTTTAGTTTTTCTAGACAGGGTTTCTCTGTGTAGCTCAGCTGTTCTGGAACTCACTCTGTAAACCAGGCTGGTCTCAAACTCACAAAGATCTGCCTGCTGTTGCTTCTTGAATGCTGAGATTAAAGGTGTGAGCAACCATCACCTTAATTTCAATTTTTTTAATGGCTGAATAGTATACCTGTGATGGGGCGTGTGTGTGTGTGTGTGTGTGTGTGTGTGTGCACAAGCAGGGAGCTCTCTGCTCGGCTACTTCATGCCCTTGGAATGTGTACCCAGGGGGATTCTGTGGATGCTTTGCAGAATGTCCCCACTGGTTTCATATGAAATCTCCATGTTGATTAATCTGAGCTTTTGGAAGGAAGAACACAGAGGCAAGTGCCATCATTTCACAGGATTTGAAAGGTGCACACTGTTCAGATTGACTCACTACTGCTGACATGACCTCGGTCCCCTGATAAGGTGGTGTGTTCTGGTAACTCTCTCTTCCCATTTGTACAGATCTCTCAGGGAGGAAGTCATTCTGCACACCTCACAGGGCAGGAGAGAGGCTTCATCACCCACCTCACTGTGGGTGTCTGCCCAAGGTGATGGATTTCTATATGGACAGCTTGCTTACGTTGCTGTGGGTTCATGGATGTCTACGTTAATGTCTACATCAACACTTTAGGTGATAATCTAATACTCTGTTTCTTATTTTGTGTGAATCATCTCACTGTAGGCTATAGGGAGCTCTTTCAGTTTGCACTTATGTCCCTTTGTGTGACTTTGCCACTTGAGGGGTGTGTGTGTGTGTAGGAACTTCCTTGTTTTCTTGCACCACACAATCACACAATGCTCTGGGCCCCTCTTGAATATTTTCTACCAAATCCCTGGAGTCAGCCGTTTCTCCACGGAACCCAATCCTGCATTAGTTTTCATCATGGATGGCCATTTGTTTTGCTTCCTTTATTAAGTAAGAAACTAAGCCATATTTGCTGTGAAAAAAATTTCTGAAAGTATTTGGAGGAACAAAGATGAAAATAAATATTCCTCATAACACAAGGGCAGAGAAATCGACCATTGGCACTTGGGTATTTCCCCCAGGTCCTTCTGCCAGGTGCTTGCCATCCCCTTTTCTTTATGTGTACGAATGTTTTGACTGCATGTATGTAATGCATGTAAGTGCACTGTATGTATGCCTGGTACCTGCAGAGGCCAGAAGAGGGCACTGGGATGCCCTGGAACTGGAGTTACAAAGGTGGAGAGCTGCCATGTGGTGCTGGGAACTGAACCCAGGGTCTCTGCAAGAGCAGCAAGTGCTCTTAACCACTGAGCCCTCTCTCCAGCCCCTCAGTACTGGTTTTTGAGAAGTTCTTCCCATGGTTTCCTACTTGATCTCTCACAGACACAAGTGTATCCCCAGGGATGCCTTCTGTGCCAGTAACTGATTGGAGCAGAGGAATCATGTGGATCTTTCTGGACCTCTCGGGTCTCTGGGTTCTTTTGGATTCCTCCCTCACAGGCCCAAGAGGCTGAGAGTCAGGAAATGTCCATCTGACTCTGAAGAGGTAGACATACTTCCTTATGAACCACAGTTGACTTGACTTTCCAGGTCTCCAAAGACTAAGATGATGTATATAAACAGTGGGAAAGAGGACCTGGCAAGCAAAGGCCGTTCTTATTATAATATTGTTATTAACACCCCAAAGATACAAGCACTTAATAACTGCAGGCCTCTGTGTGGGAATCTCTGGAGTGTCCTATAGACTCTCACTAGGAAAAGGAAACAGCATTAGATTAGAGCCAAGAATCTTGGGCCCAAGTGATGACTCTGCTGTCTGGCACAGAACATATGGTTTGCCTATGTCTGTTCTTGTCATTCAGAGGGTTGTTATGTAAGCACCTAGCCAGCCATCCCTAAAAATCTCCTCATTCCTGGGCATATCAGAAATCATGACTTTCCTCTAACAGCAAGACTGGGGGCTGGAGGAGTGCAGGAGAGGAACCTGGAGCAATGTTCCTGCTTGACTTGGGAACCTACAAAGGGGAGGAAGAGACTATAAACACACAGCATTATCAGCCAATGGTGGACAGCCTAAGAGTTGTCTTTACCATGCTGTGTGGGCAGCGTGTCCAAGTAATTCCTGCTAGGATAGTTCCTGCTGATGAGCCCTTGTGACTGGGTGGTCGGACTTGAAATTATTTCACTGGTCCTCCCTCTTAGGAGAATTCTCCCTGTGTCCCCAAAGCTGAGTCATGTGACCCCAGCATCACAGCCCCACAACCACCCTGCCTCCTTTTCTCAGACTCCACTATACCATCCAATTGACCAGGCCACTCATCGGAACCTGTGAACAGGGGGGTTAAGCTCTCCTCAGACCTTAGTGCTGGTCCTCGTGATCTGCCTTTATTGAATGAATGAATTTAGGTAAACCAGAAGAATCTTCCCATGTCAGTGTTGTAAAAGAGATAAACATGGAATCAATATGATTTGGGGTAAATTGCCTAATCTCTCTGAGTCCCAGTTTCACTTCCTGTAATGTAGATACAACAACAATTCCCCCTCACATCAGAGGATTAAACAAGACTGTCTATATGTGTTGAGAAAGATAATATATACATCACCACTCCCTAGCACTCCTTGAATGTCCCTATGTTCTGGTGTTGTATTAGACTGTATATAATGCATCTAAATTGGTGTATATTGTAACACTTAACAAATATTGCTTTCATTCTCCCAGAACTAATTTAAAGCTTACTTGTTAAAAAGATGGGTGGATGGGTGGGTGACAAATGATGGATGGATGGAGGATAGATAATGGGTGGACAATGGCTAGACAAAAGGCTGGATGGAGCATCTTTCCAGTAGCAAGGGATAGCATAAGTGTGGAGATCCCACTGGCAGAGCAGAAGATTGTGCCACTTTGAGATAACTATCCTGGACTTCAGAGAGCTCCTGGGCATGAAGGTTTGGCTTTAATTAAAGTCTCAGCACAGTGTTAAATGCCATTTTATTTCAGTTCATAATTAACACTAATGAGATGAGCAGATCACAAACCGCACACATTTTGAGAAAGTGAAAAACAGCATCTGAGCTCAGTGGTTTCCGTGTCTGCTCACCCCCGCCCCCCTGCGTGCTATGTTCAATTAAAAGTTTTGAGAAAATATTGCAACTATGCTCCTTGTCTTTGTGGTAATGAAGCATATTAATTTGAGTGTGATGAATACAATATTCCACTGACTTTTTATTCCCTTATCTACAAAAGTTTAAAATAATGGGCCAATTAAATCGGGGAGGGGGGCGGAATGCAGGGTTTGCTTAGGGCTCCAATTCAGCAACCCAACAACTGAAGGATCAGAACTGTGAGGATGCATATGAGCCTAATTTTACCCTTACCACAGTGGACAGACACTGACTCATATGGACAGATGTAGACCAGGACAAAATACGTACCGCATCAGAGATCAATAAACTGGTTCTAGGCTACCCTCCAGTATTGTTTTCTCTGAATAGTGAGTGGATGGGTGGATGGATGTGTGGATGGATGGATGGATGGATGGATGGATGGATGGATGGATGGATGGATGGATGGGTGGATGGGTGGATGGGTGGATGGATGTGTGGATGGATGTGTGGATGGATGAATGGATGGATGGATGGATGGATTCATGGATGGATGGATTCATGGATGTGACGGATGGACTCATGAATTTATAGATGGAAACTTGGAGACGAACCAAATGACTTTCCAAGTTCCCATTCTTTTCTCAAAGTAGTAAATCAAGTCTTCTATGGAGCTCATCTGACTCTTCCAAAATATAGAATCTAGAGGCAGAATGTACAGGTCATTCCCTGACCCTAGATGTTAGAAGCAGTGTTTTCAGGTCAGGGCTGGTTCTCTGGCTCTGTACTCTACCGCAACATCTATTTGTTACAGAGTCAGCCTGAGCTTAGCTACTACCTGTGGCCCTTCCCTCTCTGAAGCAGAGGCTTCCTGAATACAAGTGGCTTCTGGATGTGCTGGGCCTACCTTCACACTTCACATTGGAAGTGGGTATCTTGGAGCAGGTCTTTGACCTGGGCACATAGCCAAGGTATCTTCCTAATGACCTCTGAAGGCTACCCACTTCCGTATGTTCCATGTCACTAACTCTACCTTGCCACTGAGACATTAGAGGCAATCTGTAATTGCATAGTATCCAACCTCTGTATACCCTGTCTCCCTACAGTCTGTTCTCCATCTTCTCGTGGACATTCTAAACATACACACACACACACACACACACACACACACACACACACACACACACACAAAAGGGGAGGGGAGAGGGTTATTCTTTTGCCTAAAACCCATTTTCTCAGCCTAAAAATAGAAATCCTTTATACAGTCTATGGTACTCTGTACATCTGACCCTGCATGCAGAGGTCTGCCCAACTACTGTGGCTCCTCCATCTCTATCCACTCCTAAACACCTAAACTCAACTTCAACCTCACCTTCCTCAGGTCTCTTACATGTGCTTTTGGTTGAATGTTCTTGCCTCAAGTCTCATCTAGTTAACATTTATTTATCTGCCACTCTTAACTCAAAACATCACTTCAAGGGAGACATCTGGAATAAGGCAGCTTAAAAACACCATCAATTCTAATTCTAGGGCATTGGACAACCTCTTCAGGCCTCCACAGACACCTATATACATGTGTACATATACAGACACACACACACACACACACACATACACACACACACACACACACACACACACATATATACACACAAACACAGATACATTTTTAAAATAAATTTAATTTTTAAAAAGATCTTTGCTCTTCCTGCTTCAGTATACTGCGTTCAGTTTTGGACTTCTTCATCCTGTAAACACTTATTTTGTGCTCGACTTTGTGCTGGGAACTTAAACACCTTTGCTCTATCTTGCTCTCAATCAGCTGACTATGTAACAAGAGACACGTGACTATTCACCAGCAGCACAGTGTGTCATCTTCTACAATGGCCATAAGCATGGGGCTTCCTGGAAGCAGGAGGAAACCTCTGACTCCTCCCTGGGGAGCCTTTGCAAAGAGCATTAGCCCCTAAGTTGAACCTGAAAGGAAAAGATATTGGCTCAGAAAATCCAGGCAGACTCAGGGCTTCAGCTGACAGACCCCCATGTTGGAAACTTGGAGGATGGGGACCAGTGCTTGAAGAAAGGCTGCCTAGGAAGGAGGGGCTGGACAGAAGGGAGGCTGGGAGGCAGGGAGGAGCCTTGCATTGAGAACTCTCAGCAGCCGCTAAAGATGGCAGCCATAGAGACTGAGCTGAAGGGTCTGGCTATGAAACCTCGAATTTGAGGAAGTCCCTTTGGAGACACTGTAGAGAAGAATGTTCATGTTTCAAGTGGGGGACTCCAGCTCTGGGGAGACCAAGGTGGACTGATACTTCTCCACAGAACCTAAGTTGTCCTCTCCTCAGGGGGCTCTGTATGACTGACCTTGCTCATCCATTGCAGGGAGAATTCATTTCAGGGTGGGAAATTTTTTAAAAAGTACAAGATTAAGCAGTGTAATCAGCTGCTGCTGAGAATTGGAAACGCAATAAATAATAATAGCGTTGAGAGCTGTTTTTAATAACTCACCAGTGTAATTTAGCCTCTGCTTCTTGGAGCATATGTAAAATATGTCAGAACGGGTGTACTGGCAAATGCCTCATTGCCAACCTCTGAAGACAAATGTCTTCCCAGGAGGGAGGGGGATGGAGGAGAACTCGGGGGACTATGTTGAAAGAGAGATGCAGGGAGGCAGGCATTGTTCATTTGAACTCTGCTAATTCCACACTGTGATCTTTTGCCCACATTGCAGGTCTCACTGGGTTGTCTAATAAGGTGGACGGGTTGACAGCAATAACCCTAGAGGAGGGTACTTCTAATCCAAGGGATAATGAGTTGTTTGTGGACTGTAGAATCATGTTATGCGTGCAGTTGGTGTTCTGATTAACAGCCATCCTGGTTTGTCTAGTACAGCAGGTCCCTGGGGATGGTATACCATAGCAGTATTTGTTTTACTTTTTTGTATGACTGGACACATCTGCAACCACTGAAACTTGTTCCTAGTGTTTGTGAATTCTAACTGCTTGTAGTTCCTGTGGTCTACCCTGCTCCCTCAGGGTCAGATGTGTCATAATGGAACTAGGAGTCTCAGATCTTAGGGAGACAACTTGACACCCTCGAGAAGAAAGGATCATTACTGTCAGACAGATGATGTTCCACAAGGAAGTTGACTGAAAACCTGATACTTACAGTCACCTGTCACTTTATCTGCATCACGGCACTGTGACGTGGCTCATCGGGGATTTCGTCCCGTAGATGAGGAAACTGGAGCCTAGATATCTATTCTAAAGCAAGAGATGGTAAATTATTGTCCTTGGGGCCTGCTGGCAGTTCCATCTGACTTTCAGAGCCTATGTCATCAAACTGCACAATCCTCTGCTGTCAATTTGTCCAGTTAGGAGATCCCAGAAGCTGTAGTTTCCAGCAAACAATAGAAACTGGCAAATGACTCTAACTGAAAGACATGATTTCTCTTCCTTTGCTGAATCCTCTCTGGGGAGATATAACATCTGTGTCTTCGTCAAAGCATTATTAGTGCCCTGTCACTGGCCATTCTTATATAGGCCTTTCTACGCTCCTTTGAAGCCTCAGGTTACTAACCGAAGTGTCCATTAGGGAAATGGAGGGTGATCATCAACATCTAGAAAACACACCTATGAGGCAGTCATCTTCCTGGTGCTCTCTTGAAGGCAAGTTCTCTCACCTCCGTACACGTTCGGGGGTGTTCTTTGTTATGCTGTGGGACTGTTGTGTGCACCTTGGAACTGGAGTTTCCTGGGCGATTTCTTCCTATGGAGAAATAAATGAAGAAGAGGGAAAGAAATGTGAGAAGAGAGAAGACAGAGGAGAGGAGCACAGTTAATTAGCTTTAGCCAGATCGTTATGCTGGGTTACAAATGAATGCACTACCTTGGAATGTCTGCTGAAATTCTGACAGAGCCCAGAGCTCTCTGGGGAAAGCAGAGGAGGAAATATGGAAACTAGCCAGAGCTATCTAAACACTCTCACTCGCTGGTCTTATTTCAACAGACAGCAGCCAAATGTTGCTTACACTGACATGAAGGACCACCAGTGATCCACACGAGCACTGAGCGCTCGCGGATGCTTGCACTCAGAGCCTTTCACTGTTGGTGGAAGCAGAGCTCTGCCCTGGGCCTGGAGCCAAGGAAGGAGAGGCAGAGGTTCAAGAGACTGGACAGGGAGAAGGCACATTGCAAGCTAAAAGTTTGGAGAACAGGTTCCTGACTGTCCACTCAAAGGGACATGAGATCATGAAAGCGAGGCCCAGGGAAGGCAAAATTCACTTCCCCAAATGCCTGCAATGAGATGCCCTCTGGGTTTTCCTAAACTCCAAGGGCAGAAATGGGCATATTTCTCTAAGTAGCCACCTGTCCCTCTTGGGCACTATGAGCCCAAATAAGATCCTGGTTGAGAATTGGCTACTAAAAACTGGAATGGGAATGAGGGTAGGAGTGAGTTTGTGGGAGCGTGGGGGAGGAAATGGGAGACAGGATGGGAGTGGAAAGCCAGTCCAGCCAGAGTCAGGGAAAGCTGCCAAAAGCAAGAGAGCTCTTCCCAGAGACAGGATTCTGACAGGAAAGTGCTAGCTAGGTGCACCTTTCAGTCTCTGTCTAAAACTGCACAGTTAAGTCAACACAAATGAAAAACACCTTAATTGCTGCAGTAATTAAGACAAAGGAGGAAACCAGAATAGAGTTGAGTGTGGCACCTGCTGCATGAAAGCCATGCACAGGTAGCCCCTTGCCCTTGCTTTCTTAGCTGAACAACAGACCACGTTGTATCCTAATTAAAAAGCTAATTAGGAACCTTGGCATAATATGTTCTTAACAAGGATTTATTTAAAAGCAGAAGTATGCATTGAGTTTTTAAGAGTTAAATAGTAATTTGCAAATAAAAAGACAATGGGGCTTTCTAAACATTGTGAAATTTCTGGTGAATATAAAGCTTTTTCTTGGTCGATTCACCATATAAAACTTGTTCTGTTCACTGTGTAGAACTTGGAGGACAGGGAACAACAGATATCGGGAAGAAATAAGGGAGGAGGGAGACAGGGAGGTAGGAAGAAACGGAGATATCATTACTATATTATTACACAATTACTATCATCATTAGAAAACTAATTTAAACAAGACCGCCTGTGCCCCCAAAAGGGCACCAAGCAAGGAGGTAGGCTCAAGAACACAGAAATAGTTTTCTCATTTTGACTGGTGATGGGAATAATAATGATTTTTCTCTCTGAACCATAACCATTTTGCAGTTAAATAATTTGCTTTCATGCTGGATCAGGAGCTCTGAGGTGCTGCTCCGAGGGATTCTTTCATTTCTTTTGCACCTTCTAAAGAAAAGAAAACTCCAGGTGCAATTATTGGCATTATATTTACACCAACTGCACAGAACATTCCAGAAAATGAGGCTCCTACCAAATTAGTTTATCCAAATGAAGTTTAGATAGTACCTTAGCAGGGGCGGGGGGGGGGTGGGTGGGTGGTCAACTGAACAGTTCCTCTCAGTGACCCAAGAGCTGGAGAACCACTCAGAGAAGCCACAAGCTAGCAGCAAGCCTTTGTTGAGTCAAGAGCGTCTAGATGGAGTACTGTATGTGTTTTCAGTTAGCCAAATGGATGGCTTCCTCCTGTGGGTCACTGAACCACAGGGTCCCTACATTAGCTTCAGATTACAGAGCAGCAAGCTAGCTGGAGGTACAGATGTAAGAAGCTAAAATAGAATTTGATTTCATGACTGCTTGGGGCAGACTCTCAAGCAGAGTTTTAGCAACAACAAATTATTCTCAGCTGAGAACATCTGCCTGGAAGGAGGAGTTGTAGCTGAAGATCGGAAGTTCAACAACCCAGGAAGTTTCAAAAATATATCCCTTCCATTCCCCAGATCACAACTGTGACTTGTCAATTCTGTTTCAGAGATGAGAAGGCTCAGGGACCAACACGAAGGTGGAGAAGATGGAGAAGACTTAATTCCGTCAGTCTGGCTTCCTCCATGTTACACTGTAGCAGGGACTTTGCTGAGCATTCTGTGGCACTGCCTTGTTTGGTTGTTGCATGA
Source organism: Tokudaia tokunoshimensis (assembly GCA_036184795.1). Taxonomy (NCBI): domain Eukaryota; kingdom Metazoa; phylum Chordata; class Mammalia; order Rodentia; family Muridae; genus Tokudaia; species Tokudaia tokunoshimensis. Next base: position 88,275,095 of record BTHU01000010.1, read on the forward strand.
AGGCCATTGGGCATATAGCTCAGTGGTACAGTGTGCATCTAGATTATGCAAGCCACAGGATTGATCCATAAGAAGATGAGAGATTAAAGCAACTTGGCCCAGGTCACGCATCTACAAGGTGACAGTGAAAATTCAAACCCAGGGACTCTACGATGATTTGGCAGAAATTCACCATCTTCATTTCTGGGATTCCTGAGAGACCTCACGTAGCATGGCAGGACCCACCCACCTGTGAGAGTGTGAGACCTATGTCAGAACCCAGCCTTTTATGAGTCAGAGTCAGAAAAAAAGTCAGAATTTCAGTACCAGCAACCAATAGTCACCCAGGGAGTCTCACAGGATCAAGTCTTTGTTTCCTATGGCCAACGCCTGCTGGTGTCGATAAGACTGAAGGTCAGCAAGGTGAAAATTCTTGACCAAAAATAGTAATTTGGAAAAAAATTAACAAGAAAGTCGTCAAGCTCCATGCATTCTTAGATTGCAAGCATAAACAGATTTACCTTAAAATCCCCTGGAAACAAGAAACGGCAATTTGTAAAATGAATTTAACAAAATGGTCCAGTGAAAGCAAAATTTTCTCATCAATCAAAAGATGGGATTTTAAAGGGGGGCTGTGGGTAGAGGGAGCTCTGTACAGAGGCTGTGATGGAAGAGGGCATTCTTAGAGTCCCTGAATTAGGAAGCTTTCACAAATGCCAAGCCACAGGCGCAGCTCTGATCAGCTGGATGTCAGGATGCTGCAGTCTTGGACTCAGGTGGGAGGGCACTCTCTAGGAGACCTGAGTTTCCCTCTGATCTTCCTGGAACTGAGGGAAAGTGCTGCTGGCATCCTGCAGTTTCTTGGAAGTAGTAGTTTTATGTTTCTGATATTCCTAAAGTGTAGGATTATGAGACAATCAGAGGGAAATCGTTTTTAGCCTTTTCGCTGTGGCAGTTGAGCAGAAAGTGGAGCCACCATGTGCCCTTTGCTCAGTTCATTCCCAGAGGACGTAGCAAGCAATCAGATCTGGTTTCCTGCATCTTACAGATGCTCAAGCATACCTGGCGGTAGCAGGAAGTGGAAACATGTGTGATGTCAAATGAGGAAGTGAGTGGAAGTCAGGGCCGGGCAGTCGCCCAGGCACTAAGGTGGAACCCTCTGCCCAAGGCTGTCATCTGAAGTAGTGCGTGTGTTTGCAACGATGAAGGAGGCAGAGGCAGGAGGATCCAGAACAGCACAGTCTTAGGAAGTCAAAGGTTACCAGAGAGGAAGCAATATAGGGAGGGGAAGGGACAGATGCAGATGAGGCTCAGGCTAGAGAAGCCAGAACAAAGGGCTGACTTCCCGAAAACTTGGGGGTCTCCCACAACTATTGTCACACTGGTGGGGTCACAGATGCTAGCCCTCAGAGGGTAGAAAAGATGCTTGATCAAAAAGGCTCTGCACAGGAGGGTTGGCTGGGTCTCCTTCTGGATAGATGGAATCTGGAAGGTCACCACGGTGTCCTGAAAACCAGAAGCCATGGGGAGATAAAAGAATGCCCATTTATAACATTTGCTTACTTCTAGAGTATAATGTTCCTGCCACACTACCTTTTTAAATTTGAAAAACTGATAGCTTTATAAGCTGGCACAGGCGGACTCCAGGAGCTGTGGCTAGACATGGTTTAGCTCCTAGAAATTCAACTACTGAAGGCTTGGTCCATGGCAGTGGAACCTTTAAGAGTTAGAGTCTAGAAGACAGCAATTAAGCCACAGGGGCTTACCCTCCTGAATGGATTAATGCTGTCTGAAGAGAATGAGGTGACCCTGGTCATAAAGGGTTCTGAAACAACTTATTGTATTAAGAGCAATCCTGGCTGTCCATTCTCTCCCCTTCGGTCTTGCCATATGAACTTTCTAGTTTCCATGCACACTCTTCAATTGTGATGCTGTCTGCTCTGGTACCCTCACCAGCGTCAAAGAGATGCAAATAACAAGAACTGTGAGCTGAACAAGCTTTTTATTTATAAAGTGCTCCATTTATTCTGTTAGCGCGACAGAAAATTGAATAATACTCTGGGATACCATTGTCCAGGCATGAGTGAGATTGAGCAAGGACACATAAAACTGAGGCATGTAGACTATTCCCCTTTTAAAATAAGAAAAGAAAGGAACAATTTGTTTACATTTAAATTAAATTTAATTTAAATTTAATTTTATTTTAAATTCGTTCTGCAGATATGTGAGGAAAACCTCAATAATGGGGTCACCATCTAATGTAGTCCCTTAGTTCTGAGGGACCCAGATTTGTCAATGATCATTATATCCGTGTAGAAATATTGCCTGTATATGCCAGGAGACACCTATTTCTTTTTACTGTTAAAATGGTGATATGAAAACAAATTGGTTTTCCATGTAATAATATATTTTTAGAGCCAGCACCCAAAGATCCAGAGATGTTCACTATTGTTTTAGTGGTTACTTACACGGTATTCTTTTTCCTGATGCCTTATTGATTAACCGTCTCCTCAGTGATAAGCATGGAAGATTTTTTAGCCTTTTTTCTCTTTCTTTCTTTTCTTTTTTTCTTTTTTCTTTCCTTGCTATAATTCAGTGAGCAAAGACTATGTCTGTCCATATTGGTACACATAGGTATGCATCCCTGAATGTGAAATCTCCGGGAACAAAAGAAATGATCAAATACTTGCATTCCTGCTGGCAATCCCAGAGAGTGCTCACCCTCACACAGTTGCCAACACAGTTTCTCCAAGATGTGGCCCAGAGGTAGCTTATCACTTACTGCAGCTTTGCCCTCACTCTGTCCTCTCAACAGAGGTCAGCTGATCCACAGAAGTGGGGACTGGGCTCCCCGGAGGTGCAGGATCCTGCAGGAGGTCAGGTGTCCTTGCCTCTAGGTCTCCAGTCTTCCCCCTTCAGTGCATTGAATACTTCCCCCCCACACACACACACAAGCTTGCTGCTATGGGGAACAGACTTAAGTCCGCACAGAGCATGAACATTTAGAACAACACCGGTTTTTTGTTTGTTTGTTTGCTTGCTTGCTTGCTTTCCCATATAACTTCTGGATTGGCTCTTTCACCTCAGCCCTGGAATCACATGCTCAGCCTGACCACCAACGTAACTCCTGACACTATTAGGGGAATGCCAGAAAAGATAGATGTAACTGTGGGTGTGCCCAGTTTGCGATAACTTTCTTGGTGATCATTTCCAGGGCCACTTCATGATGTCAACGCTAGAATCACCTGTATTCCCATACCAGCTTGTCTGATTTTTCCACTAGGAGAGTAAAAACAAATTGTTAAAGGGAGGGGGAACTTTCATTTTCTTCTCTGGATTTGGTATCTAAAGCAATCAATGTCTTTTGTCTTTAAAACGGTATACACTGGCACACAACCCCCTGAATCCTTTAGAGAATATGCTGTGAGGTGTTGCCAATTATTATTTCTCTCTGCTAGCAGATGTTTAGGGGCTGGTTAAACCTTCGGAGAAATTACCTTAGGAAACGGGGAAATAAAAGCAAAGATTACCATGAAATGTAGCGATTGAAAGGTAGGAGGAGAGAGGTGGAGGGAGGAGTAGACAGGAGGGAGGGAGAACGTGAGAGGAAGCTAGGCTGGTGGAAATAACCCTGCGCTTGGAACAGCAGCAAAGAAGCGCGATTTTCCAGCTTTAAATGACTGCCCACGTCCTGCTTGCCTACCCGGGAACGGAGATGTTGACACAGGGCGAGTCCGAAGGGCTCCAGACCTTGGGGATAGTAGTGGTCCTGTGTTCCTCTCTGAAACTATTGCACTACCTCGGGCTGATCGACTTGTCGGACGGTAAGCGAGTCCCAGAGCTTCCCCGTTTTATACGAACGTGTTTTCCGCCTTAGGTTGTTGTGAGAATAGTTTAGAAAAAGAGAAGAAGAAAAAAAAAAGTAAGCGGAGAATAGCAAAGGAGTCCTGGAAGATTTGGTGGCGCAGCCCGCACAAACCAACCCCCTTGACCTCCTGGGGCTGTCCGTGGTACTGAACTGTGCCCCGGAGCACGCAGGGGTCCGAGAGTTTGTTTTTGTTTGTTGAGTGAGCGGAGCAAAGTGCATACTCCTTCTCCCGGAAGGTGTCTGATAAATATGCATATTTTGGTAGAAGCCAAAGACTTTTTAAAGTCATTATGATGTTGATTAACTTGCAGCAGCTGAAAAGATTGTGGGGAGGAAAAATGCTAATCATGGTGCCTAACAATTAGAAAGCATTTAAGAAACTCTGGCTCCTTTCCCTAACCCTCAGCCCTCATAAAGACCCTTGTTGTAAAACCACTTCATCAGCTGTGACTTTAACTTGCAGTTCTTAATGAGAATGTAGCTATAAATATGAGTCACCAGCATTGTTTATGATTGCAAAATTAGTACTGGTTTGGAGCATTTGAGTTCCTCTCTTCTGGTTATACATAAAATACATAATAGTTATTTTTCAAAATGTGCTTTCCTGCACTGCTCTGTAGAACACGAGAACTTGATACTTATATGTGACCTTTGAATAATGACAAAAGGTAAAAGTGTTGATTACCCTGATGCCTCTGGATATGTGTGTGTGTGTGTGGGGGGGGGTGCATAATACTATATATGCATCAGGCCATACTCCTTAGACATGTGCAATTACTATGCTCAAATCAAAATGTTTTCATGTTGAAGATGGTGGGATTTTTAACTACCAGATTTGATTATCATACACTACATATACATACCATATAGTCACATGATGTCTTATACACTTGTACAATTGAATTAAATCATTTTGAAAATAAAAATATTAAAAGCCACATTTTAAAAAAAAAAGTTAGTAGCAAGTTTCTCAAACTTAAAGGAAGTCTATCAATTTTTCTTCCTTCTTGTGATATGCCATAACCAATATAATTTCTTTATTTGATTATTGTCCCATAAAATTAAGCCCCTGGAAAGATTTGAGATTTGATGGGCAGAGTATTAAACAGTACCAGCCTTCAACAATTACACTCAATGCATACACAAAGTATATGCAAATGTCTTCAATATATATCCTCTCATAACTGCAGAGTGTGGGCAGAAGTTCCCCTCCAACAGGCATTGTATGGCTAAATTCTACATAATAATGAAATATGGTTTATATATCAATAACTAGCTAAACTACCAGTCAAAGCTGAGGTAAATCAAGAGTGGACTATAACGGTGCTTGGTTGATCGAGCACCTACCTGAACAAGAGTCAAGAGTCTAGCTCAAGTTAATCCTGGTTCAGTTGGTCTTTAAGAATCTCAGTCTCCTTCTTCAGCTGGATGTGGTGACACATGCCTTTGATCTCAGCATTCCAGAGGCAGGTGCAGATGTAGGTTTGAGGCCATCCTGCTCTATGTTATAAGTTCCAAATCAGACAGGGCTGCAAAGTGAGACTCTGTCTCAAAAAACAAACAAACAAACACAATCTGTTTCTTGAATTTTTCTGTCTGGTTCCCTCCAAGGGATTTTAGAGCTAATTCTCTAAGCTGAGGTCTGTGGGTTGGGTAGTAACTGATCTCTAAGTCCTTTGCTTCTACTTCAGCCAATCCAGTTAACTGGGCTGTCTGTGTTAGGTCTGTATTTAGGAGCTGGTTTAGCTTTAGCAAAAATGTAGTGAATCAATGGTTTTATAACCCTAATTTTCTGAGATGTTGAAAGCTGAAGCACATTTAGGAAAAAAAATGTCTTCTTTAAAAAAAAAAAAAAAAGCACCTGAAATCTAAAAGTCTGTAGGAATAGTTCAACATGCAAAGAGATCTGGTCTCTTAAGCGTACTCCATCTGAGATCCAATCTCAGCTGACCCATCTACAACAGACACATAATGTCTCTGTCATTCCATGGATTCCAGTAGAACATGTGTCAGTCCTGTTCAGAGCTTCAGAGTAGCCACTGACACTGTGTGTACGTTGTTCATTTGCTCATGAGGCTACGAATGACATAGTAATGCCCTGTTCTTCCTTCTGGCATCCAAAAGCATCCAACTCCCCAACCCCACTGATGCTTCTAAAGATTGTACCTTTCTGCTTTGCTGTCAGAGAGGAAGCTAGTCATTCACCTAATATTTAAGAAATGGGGAGGGGGTAAAGTTAAAAAGTAAGGGCATGCATTTAATGCTATTTGTTGCTGGGAGCCCTGCATGAAGGAGAAAAAGGAGGTGAGCATGTATTCAACACCTACAATGCCTCAAGGGTAGCTAAGTGCCTTTATACTCGAGAAAGAGGAAGCCTGCAGAGTAGCACTCCAAGGAAAAGAAATAAATAAGTCTGGAAAGTAGAAGCCATTATTCCTTTTATGTAAAGAAGACAGACTGAGAAAAGTTAAATAAAGTTCCAAAGACGCAATTGCATGGTGGAAGTGCTTGCCTCTAGAGTTCCACATTCTGCTTTATATACATACCATCAGCAAGTGGTCCAGATGAGGTTGACCATCTGTCATCAAGCCTATAGCACAGATGAACTCAGAGTCTAGAAACCTCACAGTAAGGTGTGTGATGTCATTTTAATGTGTACATGACATTACAAGCTTATTAACCTACTGGGGCAAATGCTGAGGAGAAAGTCCACCTCCAGGAAAGGGCTCTGGAATCCATGTGACATAATCACTCTAAGGAGAGTAGAACACCCTTATGAAACTATCAATAGTCTCTCTTAGGATCTTAGTCTCATTCTTAATATATTCTCCTAGGGGAAACGTTAGAGTGATGCAGAGATGTTGGGTACAGTGTCCAGAAGAGATGAGATCCTGTTCTGGGTGCTCTCTGCATTATTTGTGAGTTTCTCGAAAGTCCTGTCTTCTCTCTTTCATTTTACTCATTTGTAAGAAAGAAGTTAATGCAATCATTGTATTAATTTCCTAGGGTGCTTCACACCAGATTGCTACACATTAGGTGTTTTAAAATAACAGATGAGTACTCTTTCGTGGTTCTGGAGTCCAGACATCCAAAATTGAGGTATTGGCAAGCTCTGGAATTTGGGGTATGTTTGGGAAGGCCCTTCCTGGCCTCTTCCACCTTACAGTACGCCAGGCAGCCTTTGGTTTCTGGCAGCCCGACCCCAACCTCAGCACCCACTGAGGCTCTTCTCCCTCTGCACATCTGTCTCCACACGGTGATTTTCTCTTTTTATAAGGACAGCAGTCACATTGTGTCATGGGCCCTCTCTAATCTCATCTTAACTTCATTACATCTGCAAAGACTTTATTTCCAAATAAGGGCTGAGGTTAGAACTTCAATAAGCCTTTTGGGAAGATGCAATTCAATTTATAACAATCGGGGGTGTGTAATTCAATTCATAACAGCAGCAGTCATGCCCCTATAGCTGCGTACAGAATTCAGTGAAGGACACGTGGGGCAGAGCCAACCTTCCCACCTATGCCTGGGCTTCCTCTGTGCTCCACACTCCTTTAACCTGAAAGCATTCCAATAAACAGAATGGAGTATTCATTAGGAAAAACAGGCCTTGCTATGGCTATGTCCTTGGGCAATATAATTCTTTCCCTTGGATTTGACAGAAAAAGAATTGGTAGAGCAGTTAGTATAGAAGTTTCCCAAATAATCCTAGAAATACCTTGTTCCTGCATGCTGTGTCAGCATACATACTCGACTTTCACTGCAGTGTCTGCTGACCAACTGAACTCATTATCACTCCCACCTAATGGAGGATAGCAAGTGCTTCTTGGGGTGGGGTGAGGGCAGGTGAGCAGATTCTAGAAGATCAGAAAGCTTAACCAGCTCATTAGCTGTCTCTCTTCTTGCCTGCTGCTTGGTGAGCCAGCCTTACCAGTAACTTCATCTCTACCAGATAAGATCACTACTTTCCCGAAGAGTCATGCCTAGCCATGTCTGTGAGTTCTGCATAGCAACTTCAGAAGGAATTCGCTACTCCAGGTCAGCTTACTGAGAAAGAGCAAGGCATACATCTGTGTCTACTGTGGCCATATCCTACATCTGTCTAAGGAAAGGATGATTCTAGTTTATCCCTATAACCCATTCATGAAATCGATAATAACACAAGCTATAGAAGAGCTTCAACCAAAAATAATAGCAGCAACAAGAATTAAAACTCTTGAGGAAATAACAAGAATCCATGTTCTTCGGGGCCCTTGAATCAACTTTCTATGCATTCCGTATTAGCAGAAACATGTACTAACACTGTTACTCTAGAGACTTGCTAAACCCACTTGATAGTGAAAAGATCAAGTGTGGTTCTTAAGAAGCCCGCTATCATATGTGCCTGGATTCAACCATTATTTATAGACTTATCACTTGTCTAACACTTCATAGACTACCCATACAGTGTTTGACTTGAATGTCAGGACAGTTCTACGATGTGAACAAATCTACATATTGCTGATGAACCAAATTTATAGGTCTAAAGAGCATTGAGACTTGAGCTCCCCTCTTCATACAGGATGAGCATGAAGTAAGCAAGTTATTCAAGGCTTATTTCAGGACTTACCTCTGTCTAAATATAGATACCCTTATGCTTAAATTGTGCCTGGAACACGCAGAGTATTGCTAATCCATTCAGTGAGCATTGAGGCTATTTCTCTTGGCAAAATCCTCATGAACTGATACTATAGCCAGGTTTGTAGAAAGATGAATAATGGCTGCCTAAAGAGACCAGTTGTGAGACCCTGGAAAGTGTATCAGTTACACTTAAAGAAAAGGTTCTTTACAGATGTGACAAAGTTAAAGGGCCTGAGATGAGATTATCCCGGATTACTTAGGTGAGTCCCAGATGCCAGTACAAATGTCCTGGTAGAAGGATAGAGTTAAGACACAGACAGGAGAAAGACAGAAACAGGGCTTGGAGTGATGTGTCGATAAGTCAAGGGTGCTGGCAGTCCCCTGGGCCCAAAGCTGGAGGAGCAAAGAACTAATTCCCATGGAGACCCTCAAAGTTGTGGCCCTGCCAATTCCTTCATTTCAACATAAGATGTTGAACTTCTGGCCTCTTGTGATGAGCATAAGTTATTATTAGTTTAGCTATCAGCTTGTAGTAATTTGTTATGACAGCCTTAGGAAAATAATGCATATAAGCCTCTTAAAGCATTTCTTCATTTGCTATAATAGAATATGGAATAAAATACACACACTTAAAAGCTCAGAAATGGATAGACCTATTGATCCAGGATGCTAGTAATATAAGGACTCAGCTTACACTTTCTCAGCATTAGAGGAAAGATGAGGAGGAGCGGGCCTGACCTCCTGTCAGCACCAACGTGAGGGACTGCGGAGATTTATCCTAAGGGTGACTGGCAGCAATAAGACAGCATAACCAGTGTGTGCCAAGTCGAACTCCTCAGAGTAAAAACATATCCCTTTCCCTGGACTGGAGAGCTGGCTCAGTGGTTTAAAGTGTATAGTGTCCTTGCAAAAGACCTGCGTCTGGTTCTCAGCATATACACCAGGCAGTTCACAACTGCCTATAACTGCAGCTTCTGGGGACCCAACACCCTCTTCTGGACTCTGCTGGCACATACACTCACACATGCACATACCCCACACACAGATACATGCATAAACAGGTCATTTTTAAATAATAAAAATAAATCTTTTCTTTTTAAAAAAAATACTCTTAATGAACAAAGTAACACAGGTACATTTCTCCTCTGCAACCTCAAACCTTCCTCTTGGCTCTTCTTCCTTTTGCCCATTTTTTAGGGTGTCTGAAGATGTAGCCATATTGTGAACATGTTGAGCCCTGGATACTTGTCTGCTTGCTTTAAGTAGTGTCTATGACCCAGCTTCTCCAGGATGTGAGAAAATAAGGTCACCTTCCCTCCCTTCTTCTTTCCCCATCCTGTCTACCAAGTGAATGCATTACGTTGTCATTTCACATTGTCAGCATTTTTTTCTTCAAGACAGGGTTTCTCTGTGTAGCCCTGGCTGTCCTGGAACTCATTCTGTAGACCAGGCTGGCCTCAAATTCAGAAATTCACCTGCCTCTGGTTCCCAAGATGCACCCCCAAAACACTCTCATTCCAAGGCTAATAGGAAGCTCTTCCTGCATCTCATTCAGCTTGAGGCCAACCCTGGCTCCTATTTTCGGTGGTGCCAACTTCTCTACTTGTATGAGCAGGAGGCACCTCCCCTTCTCCTTCACCAGCAGAATGTCCTGTTTTCCGAAGTCATCCCAGCCCTTCCCATCTCCAGAGGACATGGGAACTCCCCATGTCTAGGCCTTCTCTCCTCCATTCGGCTTGAAGATTCCCAATCTGACCAACTGCTGTGACTCTGCTTGCCCCCATAGTTACTCTGCAGCTGAGAATCTCCTAAAACTGGGGCAAATGGCACTGGGGTTTGAGGACCAGGATAAGTAGTACTTTGCAGTATACTCTAGCAAACATAATAGAGTGCCGTGGATTTTAATTTGCTGTCAAAGTTAGTAAATTCTGATGGGGGAAAAAATAGAAAGATATATGCAAGAGGAAGGAACTACATTGAACCAGACTGACTTTGTCCAAAGAAAGAGAAACAATTCATTCAGTTCATCTGCTTTAAATTTTCTGTCTCTACTTATATCTAACTGCACAAGGAATTTATAACTAATCTTTGCAGGAACCCCTTACCATGCAAAGTGAGATGTCCACCACACCCATCTGTGTCTCCAGCTCCAGAGTGACAAGCCCGTATGCCCGTCCTATCATCATCTTCGGGACAATGTGATATTAGGATATTTGAGTTCAAATGCTAGAAATCATGGGGCAGTTTGCTGCAAACATGGGAATGGCACCTGACTCTTACATTGGGAGGAACCAATATAAATATAGTAAAGGAAGAAAAATAGAGAGATACCAAGTATGTTTGTAACATGTCCAGTTAGAGAGAGAGAGAGAGAGAGAGAGAGAGAGAGAGAGAGAGAGAGAGAGAGAGAGAACATGGAAGTTAGATAGGAAGGGAGATGCAAGGAGCATAGAGAAAAAACAAGGCAGGGATAGAAGAGATGGGTAATGGAGAGAGGTTAACAGGAAAGTCTCCCAATCCTCAGAGAATGGTGTTCTCTGGTTTACTTAATGTATAAGTAATTCTCTTTAATCATCTCCCATTGGGAATTCACTTAGTCCTCATTCTCCAGGAACTCCTTACAGCAAACCAGAGTCATAGCAGCCCTCCCCAAGCTTGAGTTGTATCCAGGATACAATTCCCAGACAAACCAGTGCTGGAGCTGAACCAGATATGCACCACAGCTGGAAGCTCCGTCCTCAGTAGACTGGAGCAGGTTGCTGGAGCCTTTCCTTTGTTTAGTGTGTTCAGCCCTGTTCTCCATCAATCTGCTCTCCTTGGCAATGAGCGAGTTACACCGTCACTTTTGATTCCCTCAAGGGAACACACAAAGGAGAGAGAGTTAGGCTGTGCGTATGCTGTTCCTCTCGACCTCCACCTCACCTCTTTGTATCTGTCTTCTCAGTCTCCAGCCCCAAGATCTCAAGCCTCTACCCTGCCTCTCAGGGTGCCCTACTGTGAAGGACCCTGGAGCTGGCCTCCATTTATCCTCTCCTTGGCATCTGCTTTTAGTCTGTCAGCATCAATAATTACCCAGCCTGTGTCCATCTTTTCCTGCTCTTGAGTTTCACACACACACACACACACACACACACACACACACACACACACACACACATTCTCACTGAGGAAACTGTCTTAGCTTGTATAATCCTGTCCCAGGGTTGGCTGAACTACAAAGGACTGTTACTCTATTTGACCCTTGAAAAGTGTTCCATCTCTTCCCTCCATCTCACTCATGAGGTACAAAGAATTGAAGCCACTGGCTTAGGGCCATACAGTGAAGGGGGAAGGAAGCTGGGACTCAGGTTGCGTTGCAGAGCTCAGCCTTTCTCAAGAGAAGTACAATGATTGGCTTAACAAAAATCTAGTTGCCACCTCAGGGCAGAAATGACAGTTAGGAACCCTAAACAGAATACAGGAGGGCTAGAGCTGTGCTGTCGGAGAACCTTGCTGTGGGACCTTTGCATCATTTCGTGTCACTCTCTGTTCTGCTCCATGGCTATATCCCACTTGAAGGAAACCTGCAAGCCTACTTTATCCTGTAGACAGGGGGTGCAGCTAGCTCTGAAGAAGTATCATGGGTGCAACCCAACATACAGCAGGAAGTCTGGAAGTGCTGAATGAATGAATGAATGAATGAATGAATAGAGAGTTGTTAGACTGGGTGGAGGTTTCTCACCAATAATTTTTTATACCTTTGGTTGCATTTGGTGGCCTACAACAAATGCTTCCAAATTCACCAATAAAGACTCCAATACCCATACCACACACATACCTCTTGCTCATATCTACCAGGTTTTGGCTTTCCTCCTGACTACCAACCCTCAGGCACTTAGGGATCACTTTACAGCTGTGCAATGAGCAGTGTAAGCTAAATCTGTGGTGTCCAGGTTGATCATCAGATACTCCTTTAGGGACCAGTTTATAAGATTTGGGGAAGGAATGGTTCATCTTTCCAATATCCCACTTTAACCCTACCATCTGTCAGTCACACACTGAGCACCCATGCATAATCTTCTTCCATTAACAAATTTTGACCTTTATGCAAGTTTGAAAAGCAACAGATGAAATGTGAGGTGAGCCCAACCCTGAAGTCTCATGACTCCATAATTTTCCTTCATTAATGTGAGAAGGCACATGACATCCTTGCTTTCAAGGTAGTCATGTGACCCAGGGGCATAGCATTTCTATACAGCACCATTATGATCACAAACAACAGCTAGGATATTTTTGTGGGTGCATTCTAGGGTTCATGTACTAGGACCAGGTCTTAACCTCCGTAATATAGGAGTTAGAAGCAGCCACAAAACGCAAAACTAATGAGGAAGACTTCTGCTCCCAGGGTTTTATAGTCTAAATAAGTTGAAGAGGTACTGAAAACCCAAAATGAGGTCCTCGAGCTTCTTGTGTGGACAAGGTATTGTTCAGAGAATGCTTGGCCCCACAAGACCTTAAAAAATGTAGAAATTATCTAATCTTACAGAAATAACCATAGAATGAGAATTTAAGAATAAAACACGTTCAGATGGAGCTCTGCCATCTGTTCCCTAGTGACTCTCCTGTAAATGGAGTAATAGCATGTTGGAACGTTAAATTGAAATACACTGAATAAGACCTTGACTCAGACCTAAAGTTGTCTACAATACTTTACGAGGACACAAAGAGAGGGATGGCTTGCCCACACCACTTTCAAGCAATCTCCCAGTGGCCATTGCTATCACATGGCCCATGGACAGTCCATGGGCACAACCAGACTGATTCAGCATCACCAGGGTCTAAAAGGCCCCTGGCACCTGGAAAGCCAGTCCCCCTCCCCGACCCCCAGTCTCCTCTTCATCTCCCCAAACTGGCCCCCAGGTGCTAGTGTGCAGGGGCAAGGCCCTGGAGGGGACGCTGGAACGCCACAAGACCTTGCTCTCAGGAATTCAATATAGAAAACACATTAAGACCTGTTTACATGGAACTGCTGTTTATAATTATTGTTCCCTATGGGATATTCCCCCACTGCTTCCTCCAATCCTACTTTAAACTGCTCAACTAATAGAGCTTTTCTGGCTTCCCCAGGGAGACATTCACAGATGCTAATAGAGTCATAATTCAAAAATTGCTTGATATACATGCCCTCAATTTTCCCCAAGAACCACCTAAGTGAAGAGCCCCAAGCATGCAGCTTGCTCATTGGCCAGAGGCAAATAAACATGCCTGGCATTAAATATACAGCCTGCTGTTCATCCAGTCACCACCAAGCCACAACTGTTACCATGCTTTATCCTACGAGATCCCTCTGCCACAAGAGCGCCCAGCCAGCTGGGTGGGACTTCCAGAGGCCTCCGGAGTCTGCAAACCTCTTCCAAAATATTTCAGATAAAGCAAGGGGGTCAGTGTAAACACCCTCCAGGCCCTGGTGAAGCAGGGACTCAATGCTTAATAGCTCCAGACAGAATGACGTCATCTTACTGATGGGTAAAGAGGAAGGCAGAAAGAGAAGCACATCACAATGTTACATCAATACATTACCACATTGCATGAGCCACACCACCGTTACAGAATTACCGGAAGTGTAATCTGCCTTCAGTCACAAGGGTGAATAATGATGACTCTCTGCATCGCTTCAGCTTTCTGAGAGCTGGCGTATTGAGTGGCAAAATGGGGGTACCACATTACTGCCGGGATTACTGGGGCAGTGGAGGGAGACTTGTAAGCACAACTCTAATTTATCTTTACAGGCAGTCGTTCAATCAATGGCCCTCTGTCTTTTCTGCTAACATCTGAATATGGTAGGAATGGATGCTTTGATGGGCTTGTTAAACAAGTGTGAGTGTTGAGCAATTTTCGATGCTGAAACTAGGTGATTAAGAGAAGTAAATTAGGACTGATTAAAATAACATTGACTTCCACAAAATGAATATGTTTAATGAAACTCACTATCTAGAGAGAAAATTCATATAAATTGAAAATAGCATAGGTTCAAATGACTTTAGAGACCATACTCGAGACAGGATTCATAGCTGATTAATAAACTAAAAATAAAGAGAGTCAACCGATGGTGGTAACACAGAAACCCGGTGTCTGTATCCTTCTGGGTTTTGTAGCAAAAAGTAATGAGGACCAAGAAAATGGAAGTCCCTATGCCAAAACTGGGGTCAGGATCTGGCCCCAGGTTTCCCATCCCACTCCTGCTGGCCAGTGTTCCTTATATTTTTGACATTCCTGGGACCAGGACAGCAGACATACACATTGTATCTTGTTGATGGAGGCAGACTGGCACCTAGGCAGAGTGAATGTCTACATGGTCTAGCGTTCCACCTTTATTTACACATAGGTAGACTAGAGGGACAGGAAATGCACCACAACCTACCACCCACCCTCTGCATATTGTGGGAACAAGTACCCGGTTTCTAAGATCCTTAGTATCTATCCCCTTGGAAGGCCCTGGGAAACGAGTTGTCCTTTACGATGAGGCAATGACACCAGAGAAGGGAAGCCACCAAGGAAGTATGTGACAGAGGTAAGATTAAAATCATTCCAGTCCCTTTGCTTGGCAACCAGCTCACTTCATTCCTCCACCTCTCAGGAGGCAAGAACACCTCAACAGAAGCGGTTCAATCACCGTGAACACACACACTGACATAAACGAGCCTCTGCTGACATGTAAGTGAATGCTTCATTGTAAATACATAGAAAGACCCTTCAAGCCCCCCTTCTAAAGCTACATGACTGTGACAGCCACTTTTCTATTTGGAGGAAGGATTAACACACATTAAGAAAGGTCTAGGAAGGACCTAGAACTTCAGTGGTTCTTAACCTTCCTAATGCTGTGACCCTTTAATATAGCACCTCGTGCTGTGATGACCCCCAGTGATAAAATTATTCCACTGCTACTTCATAACTGTAATTTTGCCTCTATTATGAGTCGTAATGTAAATATCTGATAGCTGATATGCAACCCCAATAGGATTGTAACCCACAGGTTGAGGACTACTGACCTAGAGGAAAACAAGAAGATGCGGGCTTACAAGAAACACAAAGGAAGATGCTCAATCTCACATCTTTCATCCCTGTGCTTTCTGCACACTGCCCTTGCAGGAATCACTAATACCCTTGTCCACTGTAAAATACCCCAGCCTACTGTAAAGTACCTCCAGCCTGCTGCTATAAAGTATCCCAGCCCTCTGTAAAGTACTCCAACCCACTGTAAAGCACCCCAACGTACTACGACGTACCCAGCTTACTGCAAAGTACCCCAGCCTACTGTTAAGCACCCCAGCCTACTGAAAAGTACCCCAGCCTACTGTAGAGCACTGCAGCCTGCTGGGAAGTACCCTGACTGACTGCTGGACCTCAGACTTCTCAGGCAGATCAGGAACAAATGGGAATCTGCCTGGCCCTCCATGATGACAGATGCTGCTGTTGGAAGATGGGGAGAAGACTGAGGTGCTCTCCACCGAAGACTTCGATTTATCTTCTGAACCACTTTAATCAGCAGTCTCACGTCATGGCGGCACACTTTTTCAGGAGTAATTAGAGTGCTAATCTCTAAGAAAGATGTCTATTAAGAATAAATTAATAATAGCGAATGCATTTTGGCTGGCAATCTTGAATGATATGGCCATCCTATAAAAATTCATGTGTTTTTAATGAGCCTGAGACATGTTTTCCAATGAACCACAGATGGTTTGTCTTTAGTATCCTATCGTGCGAGTTTGTTTCTTTGATGCTGTGAAGGGGTTTATTTTGCTTACAAGTTACAGCCCTGCGTCGAGAGAAGCCAAGGCAAGTGCTCAATGCAGGCACTTAAGCAGAGACCGTGGAGGAGCACTGCTCAATGGCTTGCTCAGCCACCTTTCTCACACAGCCCAGGACAACCTTCCCAGGAACTGAACCACCCACAGTAGGCTAGGGTCCTCCTGCATCAACTACCAATTATTAAAAAAATGCCTTACAAACATGCCGGAAGCCAATCCGATGGAGATATTTTTGTGTTTTAATTGGTTTTAATGCATCTTCCTGGATGCATCAAGTTGACTAGAGCTAACGATAACACCTATATGAAGACATTATGAACAGGTATATTTTAAATGGCAAAACAGAACTAGATCAGGTCTTGCTTGGGGAAAGTCCAAGCTCCCTCCAGTCTTCAAAAGTTCACCCCATCATCACAGGGAAGGAACTGAGGTGATAGTCCCACTGTTCTCTAGCATCCAAATGAGCCCCACATTTTATCTCTGGACTGACGGGAACAAGGCTGCATAAACCTGACAACTAACAACCAAGCCTTCATGACAGAGAAAGTGGGAATTACAAAATAATTCTCATAAGCTTGGTGAATTTAGGGTATGAAATGCATATGACACAGAGCTTTCCACTGAGAAATTCCTTTGGGATTTATTTCCCTTCCCCTTCATGCTCAGAACCATGAAGAACATTTGAAGTGCTTCCAATATAGGTCTGTGCACAGACTGTAGCATTGCAAGACTAGAGGAAGTGCCATTCCACTGTGGTCTCTGTCAGTGGAGCTCTGGAGGTGTGGGATACAATGGGATAGACCCAGAGACCTGGAAACAACCCAGTGGAGAAGGATGGCAAGCAGGCACGAGAGGGAGGCAAGAGCGTGTGCAAGTGTGTCCAAGCGTCAATCGGAGTCAGAGTGTGCAAGTGTCAATCATGGGGTCAAAGTGTGCAAGTGTCAACCTGTGAGTCAGAGTGTGCAAATGTCAACCAGGGAGTCAAACTGAAGAAGCAATAAGCACAGAGGGGTGAGGGAGAAGAGCAGAAAGGTGACGTGGGTAGGAGAAAGTCAAGCAGGTCATAAAGGAGCTTGGATGTTGTGTTCAAAAGCACAGCCTCATCCCCTCAGGCAATGGGAGCTATAGAAGGCTTTAGAGAGAAGATGTGATCAGATATACCCAAATGAATGCATCTTGTTTCCTTCTGCTCCCATGTATCTGCACAGGAGTTTCCTGAAAATCTCTCTTATCTTCCCTCCACACACAGAATCCTCCTGCCCTGTCATACATGCACTATCACGCACATGCGCACGCGCGCGCACACACACACACCTTCTCATTTACTAAGTTCCATTTCTTTGAATTTCCTCCCCATCATTACTTCCTAGAGGAAGCATCCCCTGAGTGCCTGCACTTTCCTGAGCCCAGCTACTCTCTCCACAGTGCCAACATATCCTCTTGCAATGTTTCCCAATGTTGTAACTCTTCATACCTGCGATTCTTGGGTTCACTCCCTCAGGTACCAAGTCTTAGTCTCTGGGAACAAGACCATGTCTGCCTTGGCCCACCAATGCCTATCAATGAGATGGGCACTTACTAGATGCTCCACAGTTATCTGCTCTTCATTGTTTCCAAAAGATCTTTCAACATGTTCACACACAGGATCCAATCTACAGGCTGGAGGCTGGTACGCTCCAGAAGTAAGTCTTAGGGAGAGATGCCAGGTCCTTAGAATCAAATCTTAAGAAGGCTAATTCCCACTGCTGCAGTTAGGAAATGACAAAGGAGACTTTTTGAGCCTGTATATCTGGTGGCAGAGCCTATTGTTCCAATGCATGCAGGAATCCCAACCTCAGGGTTGCAACTGTCCCATGACCATCTTTCTAATCCTCGTGGCTCCTGACATGGCACTTGACACTCAGAAGGCACCCTGTGAGTGCAATTAGAGAGTGAACACAGAGAATCTGCTTCGGCTCACACAGCAGGCCCAGGCGAGGAGCTTCTCCCACAGCCTCAGGACCAACCAGTTTTTACAAATTATCAACATCTCCCCATTAGCTGTTGCAATATTAAATTGTGTGACTGGAAATGAATGAATGATCCCACAGGCAAGTGAGAAAGACCAAGCAGCAGGATTTAATAACAAGTCCTGCCCTCTCTCCAAGCAGAAGGTCTCCCTAATTAAATATTAAAAATCTATCCACACAGCCAGAGCCAAAAAAAATTGCTTTTTCAGCAGCGTGGCTTGGAGTCACTGCCTCAAAAAACCCAGGTACTGTAAGAATGACCTCTCAGGGACCAGCCGGGTACCAGGGACATCTGCATGGTAAACAGACGTTGATGTTGCTCAGATTGTCCTATCTTTTCATGTTTCATCCGTCTGAGGACTATGAGTCATGGATTACATCACATACAGTCTTCACAAGAAAACTGAGGCTTCGAGGGAGCAGTGACTACCACAAGGCCACGTCGCATCTAGTGAAACTGTTTGGATTTAAATCACTTTATATGGTTATGCAATTTGCTCAGTGATTGCAGCAGTTAACAATGTGGACTTCGACATCAAGCTGACTTGGATTTGAATCCAGATCTACTGATTGCTACGTGGCCTTGGGTAGAGCTCCCTGTATCCCTAGGCTGTGGGTTCTTCTTGGTAGCATGTAGCTCACAGGCTTTCAGGATGGTGACAAGAGGTAACACATGACACACACTACTGAAATGTTAGTCGCTGTAGTGATGAGAAACCTCCCTATCAGTACTCCAACTGCAATCCCCACTGTCTCAGGAAGTCCTCCTCCGAATCGGTTCCCTGCCTGGTGCACTGCTTCCAGTCAGGCTGCATTCTCAAAGAAGAGAAGTATTAGTAGCTGGGTAACACTTACTAGTCAAACACCCTATGCCTATGTCATCTCCTCTTATTATTTCATTTAAATATCACAAGAGTTTGGCAACATGTAGATTAGTCAGACCCTTTCCCAGATGTTGAAGCAGGGACTGAGAAATGACACAGGTGGCTGAGGCAGCATCAGAGAGGATATCTAAGCCAGAGGCTCTGCCCTTAACTGCCTGGTTTCCCAGCCTGCATTGCAGTGATGTACCTCAAACCCAAGGCTTTGCCCCTCCAGGATTTCTTGGGGCTGAGGAACTCTCCGCCTTTGCCTTTGAAGTTCCTAAGCAAAGGCTCTTACGGATTTCCTCATATTGGAAATCCATGATGTAGTGTATGATATGATATGATGTGATGTGGTATATGTTATATGATTTGTGTTATATGATATGATATATATGATGTTATGTGATATGTAATATATGTGGCATGCTGTGATATGATGTGATGTGATATGTGATATGATATGATATGTGGTATGTAACATGTGATATATGTGGTATACTGTGATATGATATGATATGATATGATATTTGACAGATGTGATATGTGTTATGTGATATGATATGTGTTATGTGATATGTGGCATGTGATATGATATGTGGTATGCTGTGATATGATGTGATGTGATATATGATATGATATAATGTGATATGTGATATATGATGTGATATATGTGATATGTTATGTGATATGATATGTGGTATGCTGTGATATGCTGTGATGTGATATGTAATGTGATATGATATATGTGATATGTATTATGTGACATGTAATATGGTATGTGATATGATATGTGATGATGTGATATGATGTGATAGATGTGGAAGGAGGCATGTGTTTCCTGTTTCATGACAGTTGCAAAGCGCTGCCAGAATCTCTGGACCTGGTTTCCTCACATCGTACTTTCTTCCAGTTTGCTTCAATAAAAATCAGATCTTTTCCTTGTATTTAATCTTTCCCTTTTAATTACAACTATGGAGACCTGTTTCCCCTGCAGGGTTGTATGGCACCTAAAGTGAGAATAAAGGAGGAACTTACTGATTAGCTAGAAAAAAACTTCAGTCCTTTGAGATTTTTTTTTCCAGCCTTATAATCAGTGCCGTGGATTCAGGTCTCCAGCCAAGGCTGGAACAGGGGCTCTCAAGCCCTTTGCTCTCCTAGCTGAAACCTCAACCACCTCAGATTGTAGCTTTTATTAGCTGAGAAGAGGAAATGGATGTTCTTTCCCTTGCCCTCACTTTTAGAGAACTGGGACCTAGTGGAGGGCCTCAAACCTGTGTGCTTCATCAGGGCTCTCTGCTGCAATAACCCAGCCAAGCAAAGCCCTCAGGCAGACAGCTAGCCTGGAAAAGTTCCAGCCAATGGGGCAGGGCGGTGTAGACCGCAGTTCTCCTATGACTGACATCAGACCTCACAGGGCAATTAATACTGTAATGCATGGCTCTCTGTGGTCTTCTCAAAGCACACTCTGGACTTGCTTTGCTGTCTGCTGCTGCTAGAGCGTCTAACATGGCTCCTAGGTCCAAGACAAGATGGGGCAAAGCTTCTTGACTCTCTTCTGGACCTCTTTTTTCTTTTTAAGCACATGCCACCTGACTCCATCCCTGACACACTAGCCGCCACTCATCAGTCTTTCTGTCTTCCCCCTCCTCCTCCTCCCCCTCCTCCTCCCTCTCCTTCTCTTCTTCTTCCTCCTCAAGTTCTTATAAAGGCTGTTTCCTCTACCCACAATGCCATTCTTTATTCCTCACCTGGCCTTCCCCCTCCTCAGTATCAAGGATGCTACACAGAGGATCTGCTTCCACCAGGAAACTGAGTCACAAGGGGCAAGAAGTATATGAAGGAGAAGACACAAAAGCTGATGGTGATAAGCAGCAGTGACAACGGTGTCATATTTTATTCAAAAAATCATAAACCAGAAGTCCCAAACCCTTCTTCCCATGGAATTTATCTATTATCCCCTCACAAGAGAAAGATACACACAGAGACAGACAGACAGACAGACAGACACAGAGAGAAAGGAAGGAACCATTCTCAATGCAATTCATAAAAAAAAAAAAAGTCAAACAGGGTCAACCCATAACTTGATGACAAACCTTATGACCTGAGTTTTGATCCCTGGGACCCACTTGGTGGAAAGAGAACTGACTCCCCAAAGCTATCCTCCAACTTTCATACACACACTGTGGAATGCAGGCAGGCGTGTGTGTGTGTGTGTGTGTGTGTATGTGTGTGTGTGTGTGTGTGTGTGTGTGTGTGCAAGTGCAAGCAAACACAGACACAGATACAGACACCACACACACACACACACACACACACACACACCCCAGACTGAAGGGAAAGACATATTCCACCCCAGTCACAGAGTCCTCCAAGATGTGGTCTTCCTGCAGAAGGGCTCTGGAACATGCAGTGCAGGCTGTGAGCATTAGAAAGGTGTCACGCTGAGCAAGACTCGAAGCTGACTCTAGCATGTGAGGCTTACTTTTAAAGATTCTTTAATCCCAAAGGAAGCTTTATAGTGAGCCTCCCTGAGGCCTAAATGCTAAGAGGCCCTGCTACCTCCCTCCCTGTGAGGCATTCGGAAGGACTGAAAACTTGAAGGCAGAACTCCCAACTGGAAAGTTCCATTAAAGCATCACGCCAGGATCAGCAGTTACTACTACCAACCACTTGGCAGATTAAACAGCCTCAGAGCCCTGTGACCTGCTAATGTAGTCACAGCTTCACATGGCTAATTAATCAGGGGCTCATACGCCCTCATGAACTACAAAAGGCTTCCAGCCTGCCCTCTTGATCGCTTGATCCCTGGGTACTCCTCTTGTGTGAGCTTCCCTAGGTCTAGCCCAACTCACAACCAGCAAAGACATCCAGCAGGAAGCTAGGTCCCCCACCCCCACCCCCAACCCCACCCCCAGCCTCACCCACACCCACACCCACCCACCTCCGCACCCCTACCCCCACCCCACCCCACCTCCCACCCCCAGGCTTTGCCTCCAAGTGGGGAGGATACTAGAGCAGTGCCTGCTAGATGCCACACCTTTCTCTGCAGAGGTCCCCTTGACCTTCACAGACTGGGAGGCTGAGGTCCCTGTGATCTGTCTGCTGCTGCATCCTCTGAATTTGGGAAGACAGAGGGGACTGCTCAGGTTCTGCTGTGCTGAGATTCAGGCACCACAATATCTAACCACAAAGTTCCGGTCTCTCTCTTCTTGCTCAAGGCCACCCAACTGCTACCCTGTCTTCTATGGCTACCCAGTATACAACAGTGCCCCCACAACCTGTTTCTCTCCAGTCTTATAACCCCATTTATTTTCAATCAGAGCTCCAACACCACATTTTGCGCCTGGTGGCCACTGCTCTTATTTAATAATGTCTAGATGACATCTGCTAGGGACTTGGAAATTATTCGGTGAATGGATGAATGCATGGTGAATTAACGGAGTTCTCCTTTTCAACACTGAATTGATGGAACAATGTATCTAAGTTTCATCTTTGGTGCCAGAGAGTCAGTGTATGACCCTGGGCAAATCCAGATTCCTTCCAGGACCCCAGCTTGCAAATACAAAGGACAGGAGAAAAGGCCCTCTGCATGGTTAGAATGCCCTGGGTCTTAGATACATTAACTGAAGTGAAGGCTGCCGGGATGTTCAGAAGATAGAAACAAAGGTAGCAATCTAGAAAGATGGCAGGGGCGAGGGACAGAGGAGGGCATGGGAAATGGACTCCTGAAGTTATTAGAGACCTCCCTTCCTAACACCTCAGACTGGGCTCTTCAAATTCACAAGAATAGAGAGAGGCTTGACTAGAGAAATCTGGTCCACGACTTGTGTGAACAGACACAGCCACAGCTGCAGGAGAGTGGATGCAGCAGAACTCGGGATGGCTGCAGAGCGTCTGACATCCAGTGGGTTCTGAGACCGGTCTCAGCTCTCCACTCATCACGTTTGGGATATTTCTGACCCTGGGTCTCCAGATGAAATGGGGATGAAAACACAAAGGTTATAATAAACTAACAATGACCATGTAATAATGATACTGAAAAGCAGCAGGGAATTGACTGAAATGATGTAAACGAAGCTCCCAGGGTGCTCAGTGTGTAAATAGTCTCTTTCCTCTCTAGCCTCAGTTTCCTTCTCTGTAAAATGGAATTACTGGAATGCATTCCTCATAGGAGTTAAGCCAAGCAGAACAGTCTAAAACATAAAGTTAGCCCATACTGAGCCCAGGACCCACAGGTCTGTCCTGGTTTTGATGCATGGGACATAAGCAGACAGAAGCACATATCTAAGGTCATGTCCTGAGTCTATCCAGGACATTCTGAATCTTCTGTGTTGGTTGGGACCTCAAAGAGAAAGGACCTTTGGTCATGTTTCTAGACTGCCACAAACACCTAAAAGTTACTTGGAAAAATATAGTATAGAGCAGAGGAGAGGCGCTGCTGGGTAGGGATTGTAGCTTTGTTCAGGAAGTATGAATGAGTCACAGGGAATAAATGCTCCCTGCACTTCCTGTGGAAGGGGTAATATGAGTGGTAGGGATTGGAGCTTCTAGAGAGTGTGTGTTCTGGCCAAACTGGGCTGCTGCTCTCCTGCTGCCAGGATTCCCATGTAGGAATGGAGGCCTGGCATAGCTGCCATTTCTAGAGAAGCCAACATTCCAAATGTTTACGTGAGATAAATGGTGAAATTCACAGTAAAAAGAAGTGATACTCTGGGATACTATGATTTTCGAGCTAAAGTGTCAAATTACAGAATTGGCCATTTGAGTAACACAACACTCTTAGTCTGTTTCCTGCTAGAGTCCTGTAATGCTGTTCACTTAACACATAGAGTGCTTACTAAGTACTCCAGTAGTGCTGTTCACTTAACACATATTGAGTGCTTACTAAGTACTCCAGTAGTGCTGTTCACTTAACACATATTGAGTTATAAGTACTAAGTACTCCAGTAGTGCTGATCATTTAACACATATTGAGTACTTACTAAGTACTCCAGTCAGGTTTCAAGAATGGGTGGAAATGGTGTCAGCCCGTGGCAGCACACTCTAACAGAAACAGTGTTTGCATGTGATTAGATTCCAAAGCTGTTGCAGAGGATCCCCAGGGGAGGGATGTGTGTGTGTGTGTGTGTGTGTCTGTGTGTCTGTGTGTCTGTGTGTCTGTGTGTGTGGTGGGGTGTTGTGAAGAATCACACTCAAAGGTAAACAGGACCTCAATGTAGATCTTTCTATGTCAGGGTGAATCTGGGCTTTGCCTGAAGTTACCTCAGCAGGCAAGCAGTGTGTGTAGTGGAGAACCTCACAGAAAGGGACACCCCATCTTCCTCCAGGACCATCTGGGAACCAGCCCCAGCCCTCCCCAACATCGAGCCCACTCCCCACCCCTTGGGTTCTATTTCAGTCCACACACTCTATTTTCACTCAAAGTAGATTTAAGTGGGATAGAACCCTCCCCAATACCACCCCCCATCGTCTGGGCTTCATTGGTAGGGGTGCCTTTGTGGTAACGATCTGGGTCCTGAAACAATTTAGGAAGACAGCAGGGCTTTGAAACCGGCTGTATTTCCTCTTTTTATGATGGTTCATTTTACATTTTTATTGGCTCTCCGCTGATTGCTCCCGGCTCTCTGACGATATGTGAGATGCGCTGACATTTCTGGAGATCAATATATTAATAAATCACGAAGTTCATAATGTCTGATTTGCTTCTAAATGAGACAGAACTATTATCACCATAAAGTTGCACATAAAATATGCCCAATTGTGATGTACTGTGTAGTCTAAGCAGAGGCACTGACTGAATAACCTTTCCCCAAAAGAAGGAAACAATCAAAGCTGAATAACGTCATTAATAATTCAAGGTGTGTCTGCCCAGGCTTCATTTATTAAGTGCACAGTTAAGAGGCTTCCACACTGAGTCCTAGAAAGGAGAATGCTACCTTGACATTGCCTCCTGCCTCTGGGCAGGCACACACATTCTCCTACAAACTGACTGACTGCAGTCCTCACATTTGGCAGTTCCTGTGCCAGCTGAGGGTAATGTCCAGTGGCCTTCTCCAGCTAAGAAATAGACCAAAACAATACACACAATGACGGTCTGGATTATTAAGGGCAGAGGACATGAAGCCATGTGATAACTTCAGGGAGAAAAAGGCGGGACATTTTCTCGATGGCTGTCAGTTATTATGTCTATTTGCTAATGCTCCGGGCACTGTGTCTGGTCTCATTACCCATAGATACCTTGCCCTGTTCCATGACCGCCTTCAGTCTTGATGCTTTCTCATCCAGAGGCTTTGGGGCTGCTAAAAGCCATTACAGTTAATAAAGACGATAATGGGCGTGTTAGCCAGTCAGTGTCCAACCTGAACTGACAATTGAGTGCCCTTTTAACAGAGCAAATCACAGAACAAGAAAACTCTCCCATATGGGAAAGAAGTCCATTTAATTAACTAGATTCATCAGGAAATGTGCATAACCATGACCTGCACAGTGTCTAAATACCTGACCATTGAATTCAGCTGCTGAGAACGCCTTTCAAATCACCATCATGATACAAGCAAGAATTGAATTATGTATTTCGGCACCTATTGTGCACACAGACATGGTACAGACCTTATCTCACCTAGATTTACAGCTACAAGGCACATATGATTATAACTCATATTAGTCTAATAACTGTATACCTCCTAGGGACAGTGAGATGATCAGATCAATTCTAAAATTATTACTATGCGCTCTGAACCCACTAAGCAAGGCACTTGATACAGCAGACACTCTCTCGGCTCCCATTACTTCTCTGCTTGAGACATCCCATATGATGTGCGGAAGCTGATGTTAGCACAAGCAACAAGAGGAAGGCTTCTTTCTTATCTTGGATTACAAGGACTAGGCAGACTGGATGCAATTGACTTTTGACTCTTTGGCACAGTGATTTGAGATAGTTAAACGTATCTCACATGTCCTAAAACAGCAATGGCAGTGTGCTGGGGCCCAGATATCCCGGGGGATCTTCCCCATTTCACTTCACTTCACAATGAGAGCCTGAACAGGGTCATGGTGGAAATATGACAGTAAGGACATTAATAAATGGCATCTTCTTCCCTCCCAAGAGCAGCTATTAGGCATTTAAAAACCCACCACGGCTAATGCTCTACTTGGAGACCATCTTTACCTAGCAAGTTGCCCGGCTGCACAGCTTGTCACACCTCACCGATTCAATGAGTTTCCACCTTGAGTAAATGCTATGCTCACCTGAATCCTCTCAGACTCTCACTCCGAGCAATTTTTTTTCCATTTCTCTTTATTCCTTCATGTCTCCATCTTAAACTGGAAAACAAAAACAAAAAGAAACCACCACCCTTCCTTCCCGGAGACTTTGCATTTATAATGAATCATCATCACTGTCTCTTAATCAAGAGGAGTGATAAAAACCCACCCATGTTTTCCTATTATTTCCTGCAGAGATAGCCTAGCTCTTGAGATTGCTCTCCCCCACACCCAGGCCGGGTGCTCATTAACTCACTAACTCCACAGGCTGGAAGATCAGGGTCACCGTCTTGCTGAGTCCAAAGGAGAGCCCTTAGGGGCTTCCCCACTGCCCGCTGAATGCTGGCTGGTGGTAGGATTTGGACTTTGTTTGACTAATTGCCCCCTAGAGCCGCAGAGACTGCTGGAGTGACTAAGTAAACTGTCAAAAATTCCATCTCAGGCACTTTCTCTAGACAAAATGGTCCACTTAAAGTATCATCTAGACACTTCTGCCAGTGGCTGGTGAGCTTCAGGGAGGCCGAGAGGTCTCCGTAGCAGCATCAGGTTCAGCTGCAGAAGATGTTGCTTGGAGATAAGAGGACATGATGAACACCGCCAGCCCCGTGCCCAGAAGCACCTCATAGGGGTTCCTGCTTCCCCTAAACTGACGTCTAGGTAAATCTTTTCCCTTTGCTTTTCAAACTTGGTCAAAAGTTAAATGAATGTGACATTCTCCTGTCACAAACAGAACTTGGATGTCGTGATATGTTACAGTGACTGTGTGGACTTCTAATGGCTGTGTTAGATTTCCAAAAGGAAATTTCTGGCAGTAAGCGCCACCTGCCCAGAAGCTGCAGGGGACATTTGACAAGTTCTTCCTCACACTTTCAGTGCCCTGTGGATCGGATGATCAAGTGTGCCTTGGCATTGGGCGAAAGGGCAATGAGCCCAAATAGGCTCTGTACTGAAGACCTTTGAGGTCATTGATCCTCAGCTTCCATCGAACAGAAGTGGAAAGTAAAGATGTTTCCATGGGGCTGTTTCTTAAGAACATTTTCAGGACAGAGGTGTAAATGAATGAGAAATGTGTAAATTCAATTTTGCTTAAAAAGGGCAGAAGGGGTTTCAAGATTAAGAGAACAAACGCTTGAAGCAAAACATGATTTGAGTTTTATTGAACCAAGAAGACCAGGAAAAATATCTGGAACACTCAGAAAATCTTTATCAGGCTCAGC
Source organism: Tokudaia tokunoshimensis (assembly GCA_036184795.1). Lineage (NCBI taxonomy): Eukaryota > Metazoa > Chordata > Mammalia > Rodentia > Muridae > Tokudaia > Tokudaia tokunoshimensis. The sequence continues at coordinate 88,302,701 of BTHU01000010.1, forward strand.
TGGGGCACTCACGGGACTCGTTAAGTATATAAAAGTCAGAATTGATGTGCTGTGTGTGTCTGGGTAGATTTTGCACTCACCTCAGAGTCTCAGCTGTGAGAATCTACGTCTTAAGCTTTCGAAAACAGACTGGACGTTTCCCCCTCTGTTGTGTGCAAGTATAGGAAAGGATATTTATCCCTGATTGTTGGGAGAAGTCATTGATCAAAAATTACTGCCGACTGCACCCAGAACAAAACACTCATATGGGAGGGACAGGGAAACATTTTGAATACCAACATATGATCACATATGACTGCTAATGTGGCTTCCATTGTGCCCAGCATAGTTTGGGAAACACTGAACTACTGGAAATAAGATTTTAAGAGAGACTATGGTGCTCTGTACTGTTTGTACAGTTGTCATGTAAATCATTTTCAGTTTTTAAAAACCTCCTTTTGAGGGGCTGGAGAGATGGCTCAGGGGTTAAGAGCACTGGCTGCTCTTCTAGAGGTCATGAGTTCAATTCCCAGCAACCACATGGTGGCTCACAACTATCTGTAATTGGATCCAATGCCATCTCCTGGTGTGTCTGAAGACAGTGTGCTCATATATATAAAATAAATAAATAAATCTTTTTTAAAAAACTCATTTTTTTTTGAACTTCACTTCAACAACAGCCCACCACATGTCTTAACACTTCCTGTTATTGTACTTTAGTGAAAAATAGCATAGTGTTTCTGAGACAAGAGTGACTTAGAAATTAGTATGTGATAAATTCAGAAAATGAGGAATTATCCAGGGGCATGCTTGGTTCCATGCTGAGGACCTTTTAGAGTGCTGACTTATTAGTGACACTATACTTCATTTCTGTCTACAAAATAAGTCCTTCTTCAGATGTCATGGAGACCAGCTCCGGGTCCCTGGGAAGGGTCGGTGGGGGTAAATGTTCTTTGTGCACTGAAAAAGAATGCTCTATATTTGTGACAGTTGGGTAGAAACTGTATCAATGAGGCTGAGTTCACACGTTGTGTTGATCAGATCTCCTATGCTAATTCTGATGTATTAGGCTGTTTAGATTTGTGTGTGTGTGTGTGTGTGTGTGTGTGTGTGTGTAATATTTTTATTTACTTTTATACATGCATACAGTATATTTCTATAATACCCATACCCTTAGCTCTCCCCTCCAGCTCCTCCCAGATCCCCCCTTCACACACACACACACACACACACACACAAACTCTTTTTTGAAAAAAAATAATCCACAGTGTCTAATTAATGCTGCCCATATGGTGCGTGATTTTAGAATCGTTACTGGAACAGTAGACCTCAACCTGTGGGTCATAACCCCTTTGGCAAACCTCTGGCTCCAAAAACATTCACATCACAGTTCCTAACAGAAACAAAATTACAGTTATAGAGTAGCAACAAAAATAGTTTTATGCCTGGGGGTCCCCACAACACGGGGAACAGTACTAAAAGGTCTCAGTATTTGGAAGGCTGAGAGGCGCTGTACTGAAGTATGGCCACACTTGTGACCCCTGACAAGGATTGATTCTTCCTTCCCCAGGTGCTGTCAACTGATTCTGAGAGGAGGCCTTTTCAATCTCTGGCTATGATGGTGAATGGGTTATTTTTCCTTTTATCTCAGTCTTTGCTTTAAGTATATTTGAAATGATATTGTTAATTCATGCTAACTTAGAGGTGGTCCATCCTCCTAGATGATCAACCTTCTCCCCCTGTGAAACTCCCTTTTATCTTTCCCAAAGCTTCTCGCCTTAGCATCTCCTGTACCTAATGGAACTGAGCCACTGCAGGATTTCCTAACATGTTTGCTTGGTGCATGCTTCAAGCAACATTGGGTTAAGGCATGGTTTTTATTTATTTAACGATTAGCATTTTGCATTGAGGATTTTATACTTATGATTGTTTTTGAGCAGTTTTACTCTGAGGTTTTCCATGAGGCTTTCTTTGAATTTACGTTGTTTGGGGTTTATGGAGTTTTCTGAATCTGTGGCTTCTTATGTTTCTCTCATCTTCAAAAGTCCTTAGTGGCTCTTCAAATATTGCTTCATCAACATTATTTATTTCCTTCCTTTGGGGGAGTTTTAATCATATATATGTATATACACATATAAACACACACATATATATATATATACATACATATTATATATATATTCTACATTTTCTTCCTCTATTCCCCCCTCCTTCCCTCTCTTCTTCTCTCTCTTTCCTTCTATCTTGCCTGTTCTGTCCACTAAATAGTCGATTTCCATTTCACCTGTTTCGAAATAAGTCTGATGATCTGGTGTAATATATTCTCAAGTCTACACTTCTTAATTAACATTTTGTTTACATTCTGGTTCTCTGATAGAATTCTCCAGGTCTTAGAATCTCTGTTCTTGAGCATATATCCACTGTTGCTTTTAATTGTGTGCCTGATCTGTCTAATGTCCAAACCACCTACGCGTCTGTTGCTGTTTTCATCTATTTCCCCTATGTCCTGTCTTTAATATGCCTAACAAATCCTCATTAAATGGTGAACATAACTTTTCTAACATGGAAGACATTTGGCTCAGTCTTCAACTTCAGGAAGGTAATAAAGAAAGAAAAGCTTGATCTAGACGGGGTGAGAGTGGCTCTCCTTTGAGGCAGGCTCCGCTCTTAGCTCTCTAACACCTTCAAAGAGAGAAGACATTTTAAAACTCTCTTCCCCAGTTGTTCTCTGTAGGAGTCCAGCACAGCTACAAAATAACCCCATATCCGAGCTTCTAGCTTCTGTGTTTTCAGAAATGTTGACCCCTTTGTCCCTGTTTTCTGTAAGACTCAACTAAATTATTCTCTCTCTGGAGCCTTCTCTGACATCTCTCCTATCTGTCCCTGTACCTGTAGGAGGTGGCATTAATTAGTCACTTCTTCCCTTCAGGTCCCTGTTCTTAGCCACAGCCCTGCTGCTCTGGAATAACTGTCAACAGAAGAGCTTGAGGCCAGCAGCTCACGTGGCTTCCTAACCCCCGCAGCCATGTTTATACTGGAACATGTTACATGTTCTAAAAGTTAAATTCATTGATAGCATCCAAGAATTGGGGAACATACATCTTTTATTCATGGTTTCTCTCAACAAATCTGAATGTCAGAACTCAGAGCATGAAATCAGCTGGTTGAATGTGTCCCACACTCTTTCAACAAGCAGTCACTCCCCAATTCTCGTGCCTGGCACACCTATCACACTGTCTCCTGTGCTCATCCAGACTGCTCACCAATGATCCTTCACACCTCGCTTGCAGCCTGTAGTCTTCTTGCACCAACATGACTATTATAGATAGATGTTGTATCTTGTCATTCCTTTCCAGAACTATCACATTTCTGGCAGGCCAGAGAAGATCAATTCAGATTTGTAAACATATAGGCAAGGCAGTAAAATTGTTCTTTATATACGGGAGCAACTGACCCTTGATGTGCATTTGTCAAAACATGATGATTTAAATCTAATATGAATAATGGACTTCCATTCTTACTAATGTATTGATATCAGCTCATCAATCATTAGTCCTTGAACTTTAACAAATATGCTACAGCAGCACTGGATGTTAACAGAAAAACTTCTCAGTGATTTCTAGGCAACTCTTCTACAAATCTAATACTGCTCTAAAAATGTAGCCCATGGGGCTGGAGCTGACTCAGCAGTGAGTCCCACCTGCTGCTCCATCGTGAGGACTGAAACCCTAGCACTCCGGCCAGAGAGCTCACAAACACCTGTAACTCCAGCTCCAAAGATCTGATGCTCTCTTCTGACCTCCCAATGCACATGTATATACCCACAGACATACAGAGAGAGAGACAGAGACAGAGAGAGACAGAGAGAGACAGAGAAGCATACAGAGACAGAAACAGAGAGACAGAGACAGAGAGAGGGGATTACAATGTTAAATACATCCCATTAGAACTAATGAAATTGCTCCAGGAGCAAAGCTGTTTATCACCAAACTTGACCTGAGTTTGATCTCCAGGATCCACGTGCTTAAAGGAGAAAACCAACTCTTATACGTTGTCCTCCGACTTTCACAAATGTACCATCTCTCTCTCTCACACACACACACACACACACACACACACACACACACAAATGCCACTCACCAGACTGATTAAGAGGGCAACTAAATCCAGTAAAATAAACTTCTCCCGTGGACACAGACCAGGAGACAATAGATACCCAGAAGTTTGTACTACCACTCTTAGGAGACATGTAGACAGAAACCATTCCAGCCTGGGCTTGTGGGGCTGGGGGAACTAAAGCACACTGAGGATGCTGTGTGGACTGTCTAACACACTTTTAGTCAAGGGTGCTAGCAAGATAGGAAGGAATCGAAGAAGGAGCCCACATGGGAAAACAAGACTGACCTGCACATATACCTGAAAGGCCAGCAGGAAGGCATTGGGCAGTGCTCCCTAGGGACGCAGTCTCACCCAGCTTACATGCAATGGCGCAGGAGGGGGGCAAGGTTGGGGGATTCCAGGTCTGATTTTCCTCCTTTGCTTCATCTACTGCACAGTAAAAGAATTAACACTATCACACACCTACTATGTCAATTCTTACCACCAACAGCACTTTTTCTGTATTCCACCTGGGTTGCTCATCACACTTAAGAGAGGAGAGAGGTCAAACTGTGTAGCCTGTAAGCTCCATGAGAGAGCAGGAAACAGATGGTTTACATGTCGCGAACAATAGCACATGCATCGTCAATAGTTGCTGACGAAAATGATCCATAGCTCAATCGCAGACAAGAGAGGGGTAATGGGGCCTTCTCGTGGTGAAGGGTGTCTTCAAAGCCACTCTGCAATGACAGCTGTGGGTATGTCCCAGAAGTCATCCACATCCGCATCCTCTGCCACGCGCCACCTCATCCCTTTCAGGCTGCATGACTGCATGGCTCGGAGCATGCTGGATGAGCCCTGCTGGTAGTGTGGGCACTGGGAGGCGACCCAATGCTGGTGCCTGTTCTGACTGCGGGGAAAGGGATGGGAAAGCCAGGCTCTGCTCTGCTGATGAGAGGCCTCTTGCGTATGTCAAGCTGGGTGATGCCCAGGGCTTCCTCAGAGAGCCTCTCCAATGACAAGAAAAGTGTGTTGTGCTTTTAAAATGAATAGATTTGGTAAAATGTTTTCTTACTTTTTCCTAGACATCGCCTGGTGGTATTACCAGTATCAGAGAGGTAAAAATAAATAAATAAATAAATAAATAAGCCACTATCTTGACTTTCTTGGTCACATTACTTGGAAATGGAAAGGAAGAACTTCCTAATCAAGAATTTATTCTGCAATTAGCTTTCTCATTCACCAGATTTTTGTGCCCCTTGTTAGCAAACTCAGTCTATGTAAAATAGCTAGGGGTATTTCTCTTAGGGCTGAAGAGGTATAAGGAAAGCTTTGCTCCTCCTAAGAGACTCATATTTTTTTCCTTCCATGCTAATTGGACAACTATAAGATAAAGTTCAGAGTACTCACTGATGTGGAGCTTAAGTATATTAACTGTTCAGAACAAATGACCAGAATATCTCTGTTCTCCTCCCCTTCCCCAACGAGGTCTGGACCTCCAATTGCATCAGCATTTCCTGAAACCTGTTTTCCTTTTTCTGTTTCTATTCTATTATTTAGTTCCTATGATCCATGTCACATTCTTTGTGAGACAGAGTGGAAACTTTAAATAGGCAGACTGTGAGAGAATAGGCTGTGTGGATAAGACAGGTAGTGGGGAGGTGAAGGGGGTATGAATGATGACCCACACTCAATGGCTCCCAAACCAGAGGACAGCTTATGTGTGTTAAAAGAGTCCAAAGAGAAGCCAGGTGTGGTGGTGCACACTTTTAATCCCAACACTAAGGCGGCAGAGGCAGGTATCTCTGTGAGTTGAGAGTCGACCTAGTCTACAGACTGTACTACCAGGAATATATAGAGATACACTGTCTCAGAGAGAGAGGGGCCCTAATGACCTAGCTCCCCAGAGTAACGAGCCCCTGCTCAACTCTAGCAGAGGTGAGAATTTGAGACTCAAGATTTTCCAAGAGAAATATGAAATGCAAGCTTGGTTGTGGATTTCTTTTCTATTTGGCAACTAGTTTAAAATTATTTATTTCATATAAAATAGGAGCTTCTATGTATTTCTTACAAAACCTCTCTTTGGTTCAAAGCTAAGTTCAAGCTAAGAGGATCAATGGGTGGGTGTGTGTATAAAGTACAGCCCAGATCCTGCCTCTGCCCAACAGGAATGAGTTTACATGTGCGTGTGTGCATGCACAAACACACACACACACACACGCACACACACACACACACGAAACTGTATTCTAAGCCAGGGAAGATATGGTCATAGTTTTGGGTCACAGTCTTTGTCACAGATACTTCCGTGGCAGGCACCCCCAGATGCGGGTCCCTACTGCTCACAATCTGTGGACCTGACTTGTACACAGGCATGATGCTTCTTAGGAGCAGAAGTACCTCAAGGTTGGTCACAAACCAGCTTACCATCTGTGCTCCAATGAAGCCACCGTGGACTGGCTGGAGTTAAGGTCCAGCTTTGTCACTGTTGGCCTATGTGACCCAAGCCTCAGATAAAAGGAATTAGTGGCAGAGCTTGGGGAAGAATGACAACAGAAGATACTCGAATGAACTCTGTTCAAAAGATACAGAACTCACTGGTGCTATACAGGGTTTGATACAGAATGATTTTTCTAGGAGGGTCTAGAGTTTTCATCCATCCTATACCCTGAACAACCTGAAACCTTAAAATATTTTTTAAAAATTACTCTGAATCATTCACGGTTTTGTCTGGGACTCTCCACTGTATTATCCTGTACAATTTATCTTTCTGACTCTCATTTACCCCTAGTGGTAGACATTCATCACCCTGCGAGTCACTTGTTGTTGGAAAATTACCTTTTCTATTAAGGTAATTGACTTCTAAATATCAAGTGGGGAGGGCACCAGACCCCTCACCTCCACCATACACAGAGTCGCATGAAAGCAGTTCTAAAAGAACATTACAAAGAGAAAATAATCTCATTGATTGTTATCACACAGAACTTCCCAAAGCATTAACCTCAAGGTTTGATCCAAACTCGGTCTGACTTAATAATTAGTTCATCATTATCTTTAATAATGAAAATAATAACAGCAAGCAGCATTTGGCATTGAAGACTCACAAGAACAGAACAGTAAGGAAGCCCCCCATTTGAAGACTGAAGCAGGAAGGGGAAGGGTCCTCTAGATTGAAGAGGACATGGTCTAGGGCAAAGGAAGGAGGTCGCTGTCTTTCGGTTCAATGGTCTCTCTCTTTTTTTACTTTAACATCCCAGGCTAAGATAGTCTGCAGATTCTCTTTAACCTGGAACTCAATCCTGACTCCCAGATAGCAAGCCTATCACTAGCTAGTAAGAAATGACTCCTCATCTAAATAAAGTGGGTTTAATAGTTAGTGTCTCGCTAATTAGTACTTTTTAAGCAAGGTGATGGGAAGTGAATGCTGGTTCCAAATTGGAAAAAAAATACTTTAAACTTCTGCAAAGAAAGTTTATAATCCCCTGATCTTATAAGGAATCAAGCACAGGACGCTACGAAATAGCGTCACACCGCACACTAACACACACACATAAAAACATCTTTTTTCTTCTGGGTCAGATAAATATTTGCAGATAGAGCCCTTCAAAAGCAAATAATCACTTTCCAAAATATAGTTTTCCATTTACTTATTTATATTTTAATAATTATATTCTAACTCTTCTTCCTTTACTAGGGCTACCTGGGCATTCCCCAGTGGATCCTTGGAGGGGGGGGAAATATGTGGGGTATATTATAAGCCTCTACAGCCCCTCTGAAGTTTCTTCCAAATATACACAGTTAAAGACACATGCATTTTTGTGCTAAGACTAACAAGCAACTGATTTCTTAGGATGAGTTTGAGATCTCATGAGACACTGTGAGCTTTCCACACTATACCTATGTGCACCTCCCACCCACCACCCACCCCCGCTTCCTTTGCCTTTCTTTCTGGACACTGGCCCTTTGATTTACACAGAAACCTTCTGCATTTAGGTAATTGGTTCTTAACTCATTAGCTACAAACCTAACAACAAATAAAGGCTTTGTAAGAGTTGTGAGGAAATTGGCCACTTGCCACAATGTAACATGAACAGCCGATCTTATTTATATTGAATCATTATCTACCTCCATCCCAGAAGGATTAGGTGATGTGCGGTACCCAGCAATCGAGAAAGATAACAATTAGGCTTGGCTGCCGCATTATTGAGGTTTTACTGTAACATCCATTACCACTGGGATTCTGCTCAAGATATAAATTTTGATGGATTTGTTTTGTGTTGGGATTTAAGTGTCATGCTAGCAGAGGAAATCTGGCCCAAAGAGCCCAACCCCACTTCCAGAATGCCTACCGTCTCTGCACCTGTTCACCTGGTTCTGTGATGCAAACCCAGCCTGCCTCCTCTCTGACTTCCCATGGTGCCCTGTGGTTCTTGGGTTCCCAGCAGCCTGCTCAGCTCGCCCTGGTTTTCACAAGGCAGAAGTTGGAATCATTCAATAAATGGATCTGCTGATGTCTGTGTGACAACAGGCAGAGTAGGGTAGATGGTAAACGATCCTTGCCTGGAATAGATTTACAGAAAGTATTCTGGCAGAGCCCAAAGAAAGTGAGTACTCACTTATCCCTGTGTGGGGCTAAGCTCCTGGAAGCACCACTGATGGATGAACTTTGAGTCGCTTCGAAGGAAGATAAGTAGATTGAGCTGACAGCCACTTTGCAAACAAACAGTGTACCATTAGACACCATTTCAGCACACGTGGGAGGTTGAAGCCCTACTCTCTCTGACTGTCTATAGAGCCTTTCAAATGCCCTGGAAATCTTTATGCAAAGATGCTCACATTGAAGTCACTTCCCTAGTACTTAAGGAGACCTAGCAGATATTATAGAGCAATACTGTGTATAATATATTCAGATTCTTTAAAGTCATATTTAACATAGCATAATCTGAACTTCCTACTAAGTCTCCCTAGCGACTCCCTTGCTAGCCCATATGGTGAAACGTCATCCTTTTTGATAATAGTTATGATTTCTTCCTTTTACTATTTGGAAGGTCTCATTCTGCTCAGTTACCTATGTCTCTGCATAGAGAGTAATGTCAGTGAGCATCAGTTTGAATATGCAAAGAAGGTCATTTGAAAGAGGTATTTTTTGCATGGCTGTATTCTGAACACTTCTACCCTCAGCTCCCTATCTGAGATGCTGATGATCCCTCCCCTTTGCTGTCTGGCACATTTGGAGTAACACAGCAGACAGATTGTGAAACAGACTGAGTGGGCAGGGGAGTGGGGTTCAAGGCCCAGGACCATCTGCAGTGTGACCCAACCCAAGCCCAAAGTCCAGGTTCCCAACATCACTCTTTGAACAACTCAGACTATGGTCCAGCAGAGACCAAGGTGGTCACGTTCTGATGACATCCCCTCTGCTTCCAGACAAGATCGAGGATGAACTAGAGATGACCATGGTTTGCCACCGGCCTGAGGGACTGGAGCAGCTTGAGGCACAGACGAACTTCACCAAGAGAGAACTGCAAGTCCTTTACCGGGGATTCAAAAATGTAAGATACCCCATCCCCGGACTCTGTGATTTTTGCCACTTGAGTAAGCTTTTCCCATGCCAAGGAGGTCCCCAGAGTGCAGAGATTCAGGAAGGCCACTGCTATGCGCCTGCACATGGTGAGAAAGTAAGCTGACAGGAGAGCAAAGCCTCAGCAGCCAGGAGCCTCACCCACTGCAGAGAAGTACCACAGGGTGGTAGCACCTCAGAGAAGCCCTCTCAGCCAAGATGCAACCTTAGTTTGACAGTCACTCTCTATCCTCTGTTTGGTGTCCAAATAGCACCGGGATTGAGCTATACTGATTTATGCTAATCAGGCCTGCAAAGACTGGTGTATAAGCCCAAACGCCACTGTGTTTGTTCATTTCTCCAGACAGTTAGGACAGTGGGACCAACATTCCTGTCCTACTGTTGTGACCTCCTTTTTTGTGTGCCACACAGAAAGCCACATTCTTAGAAAAGGAGTATGTAAAGAAGGAAATTCAAAACTGACACATACCTGAGGCTATCTCTGTCTTCTGGGATGAGAGCTCTCATATCCCAGCCTGGATATGGAGTGTGGGTTTCAAGCTTACATCTTAGAGCACATTCGTATTCCCACATCACTGGGTGGAGTTGAGCAGAAGGGCTGTTCTGGCCGCCTCCCTCCAGGCACAGCCAGCAACTGGAGCTTGGCCAGTTGTCCTAAAGCTTGACTATGTCGGTCATGTGTCTGATTGGCTACCGTTGGGCGTTCTTCTTTCTAATGCTGAAGAGGCTGTGTTAACAGTGGCCAGATGAGCTGGAGCAAGGCCCTGGGAGGGTGTTGCCCCATTGGGCACCTAGTTGAGAGGGAGCCAGAAAATAGAAGAAATTCCACTTGTTATTTTGACATCTACCATAGTCTCAGTACCACCTAATATCGAGGAAAGTGTTAACCACATTCCATGGGTAAGTGTGTTCAAGATCACTGGCCACCTTGGACAAAGTCAAAAACCTTAGAGCAGGCTTCACCAGGATCCAAACCTAGATCTTTCTAGCACCAAAGCCAAGACTCTCCCAGTCCAGTCCCTATTCTGTGTCGACTTCTCCTCTCTTGCAAACCAGCTCTTCATGATAGGGTTACCTCAAGGCGCCCCCTGAAGATACCCAGTACACAAGTGTCTCCCACAAGTTCTCTTCCCAGGAGAGAGCATGAGGAACCTGCCCAGTCTCCATCTCTGGTACAGGCTCCCAGACACTTCCCACTCCCTCTCTCTCCCCACACACAGGAGTGTCCCAGCGGTGTGGTCAATGAAGAGACATTCAAGCAGATCTACGCTCAGTTTTTCCCTCATGGAGGTGAGTATATCCTTGGAAAAATACCCTCCCAGCATCCTCTCTAGTGGTCAGCCTTCCCTTCCTCAACCCCTCTGTTCTTTATCTATGTCTTCTTTGGGGTCAGAGAATTCATGGCAAGGTTTTTTTTTCTTACTACAAAATACAAACAAATCCTTGACAAACAAAACTGGACCCACTCTAGGGGAGAATGGATACTGCAGTATCACCAAGTCCTATAACAGCTTTAGGAAGCAGGCGTCAAGACCTCAGAAGGATTAATCGAGTTTCAGAGACATTAAGCAATTGACTCACGATCACGCAGCTCAACTGTGGCAGCCCCGGAATAGAAAAGCATGTGGGACAAACGCTCTGTCATCTTGGTTCCTTGAACAGCTAAGACAGGTTGGAAATTTGTAAACAGCATTAAACAAATACTGCAGACCATAAAAATTACTGAACAAAATAAACTGTGGGCAGCGTGAAGTTGTTACTGAGGGCACCAGACCCCCACCAGCTGCCCAGTTAGGAGCAGCTCCACACATCAGGGCATCCTTCCTCCTGTGGCTTTCTTGTGTCACCTATGCACAGGTGTCACCTGGACAGTACAGGACACGTTTTCTGGGTCCTAACAAAATAAAGGTTCAAGTGTCCCACCTCCTTCTTGGGCCCTATCTATTGTTGGCCTTTCCAGCAGTACGTGGACGTCTCCCTGGTGTGGGATCCAGCATAGGATTTCTCTGTGTCGGGAAGACGTAGCTTCATTTCATGCTAATCCCCGACTCTCAGTTTATGAACACCTCAGAAACTGTGTGGCAGGGAAGGCTCCAGGTTGATGTCTTTCTTCACATGTTTCAAGAATCAGGTCTTGCTACATCCCACTCTACAGAGATGTGGAATGGGCCCTCTAAGCTGTTGCGTTAGACGTCTATAGGCACAGCTATATGGAAACAGCTTTGATCCAAGTTGAGGTCTCTCCTCACAAATGAGTACCCATGCCAGGTAAGGAATCCTGCTCAGGACATCTCAATTCAATCACCCCCAGAGGAACAGGTCACACAGAGAAACAGGGCAGGGGAAACCATGGAGAGAGAGACAAGAATCTATCTAACCTTTTGCTAGAAGTAACTTCTCACATAAACTCCAGGGGCTGGGCAAAGGGTCTCAGTCCATCCTCCCTCTCCTCTCTGGCCCCACCCCTGCTGCCTCTGCCCTCTGTGGAGCCTTGCCCCACCCACCCCCACTCACCTGCTTTCCCTTCTACTTTGCAGATGCCAGCATGTATGCTCATTACCTCTTCAATGCCTTCGACACCACCCAGACAGGCTCTGTAAAGTTCGAGGTATAGTATATGGGTCCAGTCTGGGGGGTCCCCTGGTTCCACATTGCCTCTCCTTCCAAATATGATGGTCCTGATGAAAAGAGTTCATTATCAAGTGTCTTCAGTTAAGACAAGAAACTTGATTCATTTAACAAACAGCACCTGAAGTCAGAGAAGACACTTTCCTTGTCGTCTAGGCACTGGGAGAGGGAGTGGTAGAGACAGACAGCCTCAGAGCTCCCTTGTGCTCTGTCTGCCGAGTGGTGACCTCTGGACCTAGCATTCTGTATTTATTAACCTATTTAACTTTTGCAATGGTGCTCACAAGGCATGGTCGAATTATCATTTATCATTTTACAAAAGGAGAAAATGAGATAGAGACTGCGTGGCTTATCCAAGATCAGAGAGGGAGGGAGGGAGGGAGGGAGGGAGGGAGGGAGGGAGGGAGGGAGAGGGAGAGAGAGAGAGAGAGAGAGAGAGAGAGAGAGAGAGAGAGAGAGAGAGAGAGAGAGAGAGGAGGGAGAGGGAGAGGGAGGGGGGGAGAGAGAGAAGAGGAGAGAGAGAGAGGCCGGGGAGGCCTTGAACACTGGCAGCATGTTTCCTCAGCCTGTGCTCCTATCCAATGGAATGTGCAGTCCCTTGGATGTTAGCAACCATGGCAGCCATGGGTTAGGATCAGCAAGGAAGGCAGAATTAACTGCCGAGAGGTGTCCACACACCCAGAGCTCAAATCGTCCTCAGCAGGCATCAGAAACTGTGACAGTGTAGGTATAGGGAACGGAAGACAGGACTGGGCCTCTCCCAGACTGGGTCTGGCCATTTCCATCTGGCTAACAAGAGGGTGTGGGCCGGGCAGTGGTGGCACACGCCTTTAATCCCAGCACTTGGGAGGCAGAGGCAGGCAGATTTCTGAGTTCGAGGCCAGCCTGGTCTACAGAGTGAGTTCCAGGACAGCTAGGGCTACACAGAGAAACCCTGTCTCGAAAAACAAAACAGACACACACACACACACACAAAGAGGGTGTGGGAGGTGCCATTTTATAAAAGCATCATTGTGCAGCCTGGAGGCCAGGCTTCTCTCCACCCACGCAGGGATTAACGTGAAGCCCTCCTTCTCCACTTCTTAGGACTTTGTGACTGCTCTGTCGATATTACTGAGAGGGACGGTCCATGAAAAACTAAGGTGGACATTTAATTTGTATGACATCAATAAAGACGGCTACATAAACAAAGAGGTAAGTGAGCTGAGAGCAGGGAACATGAGATGAACGCACAGTAGAAGCTCTGGAATCAAAAGCAACCCCAAACCCAGGGAAACATTGTCTGAGTAAAAGCAAGTCCATCCCTAGCAAAGTGAAGATCCTACTGCTGGTGTCCCCTGCCCAGCCCTGCCCTAGGGCTCAGGAAGCTGTCAAGCCATTCCTCACGAGCTCACACAGATGCAATGGGCTAAGATTGTCTTGTTTCAGGGTAAAGAATCTTCTTCTCAGGGAACCTGCATTTCCCCTGAGTAGCAGCCTCACATTAAAGCTCAAATATGAACCTGGAGGACTGAAAGAAGTGTCCAGAAGAGGGCAGAGAGCTCTTTAAGACAGAGGTGACACCTGTCAGATCCCATTCCCCACATCCCATTCTGTCTAATAAAACCAAAGAAGGGGAAATGTGGGGTGGTGGGCAGCTGCCTCAGAAAACAACCCCAACAATCACAAAACAAAACACAAATGAAAAAGCAGAATATCAAAATCGTCACTGCCTCACTCAGAGCCTTGGTGCATGTGTGTAGCCAGTGTATCATCACTCACAGGCTGTCAATCAAATCACCCGGATGTCTGCTGTGTGCGCCATAGGGACTTGGCAAAAACATTGGGGCATTATCTTGCTGAGCTCTTGTATCTCAGGCATGATGCCTGGAGCCTTGAAGATCACCTCTGACCTTTACCTCAATATTGCAAGGTTCTCCTCACGTAGTAGGAGAACTCGAACCCAGAGTGTATACACTGCCACGTTCCCTATTCATCCAGACGCAGCCGTTCAATGCAGATTTGAGAATTCATTCCATTTCCTGGGCACTGGAGACAAAATGGGGAACAATGAGCTCAGGTCTGACTGTCATGGTGTAGTGGACAATCAACAGCAAAATGTAAAATGACAGGCAGATGTTCTGGTAATAGTCAGCAAGGGGCTGTCTAAGACGGTATTGCCATACCAAGGGAAAATCACCCCCAAAGTCAGGAAAAGTGTCCCAGGAGAAAGGAACAACCACTAGAGGGGTTCTCAAGGAAGATGGGGTTCCACATGCTCTCCAGAGAGACTTGCTGGTGGCTGCAGACTAGGAGGGTATAGAAGAAAGGATGACAGGCTTCTGCCTGAAAGGCTGTTGGGTTCAGATGGTGGAAGACTGGGGTAGAGAGTTCACTCTGCCTCCCGGGAGCTGGGGTATACAGCAGAGTTTTCAGGAAATGCTAACTATAAAGATGGTTCAAAGACAGCAGGAAAATTTGAATAGCTCCCTGTCACTAAGAGAAATAAAATTCACATTAAAAATCCCAGAAAAGTTTCAGCTCCTCACATGATTTTCTGGTGACTTCTAATACAAACCTACAAGGTTGAGGCACCATGAACTTTCCAAGTTTTTTTTGTTTTGTTTTGTTTTTTTGTAACTCCAACAATACCCCGATTCTGAAACTTGAAATAAAAAAAGATCTTATGGAGAAGACAACTACCGTTATTTCTCATGATGACAGATGCAAAAAGCCTATCAAAACATTAGCAAACCGAATCCATCAATACATTAAAAAATACAGTATAATGTAACCAAGCAAAGTTTATTCCAGGAATGCAAGGTTGGTTTAACATGCAAACATCCATGTCATTCACTATATTTACACAACAAAAAGAAAAACTATATTGATTCAATAAATGCAGAAAAAGCACTTGATAAAATCACTACCCATTCATGGTAAAGTTTTTAACAAATGAAGAATAGAAGATCCGTTTCTCAGCCTAGTGTCTGATAACTATTTTTAAGAATCCTACAGCTAATATCTGCTTAATAGTGAATACTGTGTAATTTCCCCCAAGGTTAAGAATGAAACAGAAACTGAGGTAAGAAAAAATAAAATTTTGTCTGTAATAAGCTTAAATTCATAGAAAACAATTCATAGAAATCTCCAAGAATCTACCAAGGAATACCAAAAACCTACTAGAAAGAATTGTGAACTTATTTATCAAGGTAGCCAGATGTAAATTCTATATTTTTTTAAATTTATTTATTTTTTTACACTCCATATTTTATTCCCACCTCCGACTGTTCCACATCCCATGCCTCCTCCCCACCCCCTGTCTCTACATGGATGTCCCCACCCATCACCCCACCTGACCTCTAAACTCCCTGGGGCCTCCAGTCTCTTGAGGGTTAGGTACATCATCTCTGAATGAATACAGACCCGGCAGTCCTCTGCTGCATGTAAAAAGCAATATGTGTGTGTGCTATGTTTAAAACAATACTATTTGTGATAGTATCCATATGCACAAAAATTTTTGATAAATTCAACGAAATTGATTTATACATACAAAACCATGACATTTTGATGGAAATTACGACCTAAGTAAACAGGTGAGCCATGCACCTCTGTGTGACCGCCCAACAATGTTAAAATGGAGATTCTCAAAAATTCAGCTTGTAGATTCAGTGTAGTCTCAACCAAAATACTCAACAGACCCTTTATAGACACCAATAAATCGGTGAATGTAAATGTAAATGCAAGAACCACAACAACCAAGATGAACAAGGCAGAGGCCTGAAGCTACCTCATCCCAAGAGTAACGTGACCATGTAGTGATGACCACTGTGGAGACTTGGCGTTGTGGTAATCACACAGCTTACCAGATCAAGATGGATGGTCCAAAGGGGTCCTGGACCTGTGGCTCAGCTGCACAGCACTTTCCTAGCAAATGTAAGACCCTAGGTTTGATCCTCTTACATAAATAGACTTGTCCATATTGTCATGTCAAAAAAGATAACTGAAACCAAAGAGAATACAACAATGTCTTGAACAAATGGTTCTGAGTCACCTCCGTATCCATCTGAAAATAAACATGTATTTTCGACTTTACTTCACACCAAAAGCAAATATTAACATGAAGCAGGTATACACACACACACCCAAGAGCAAAGTAAAGAACACGTAGGAGAGACATCCTCACTAGTACAGAGTAGGAAAGAATATCTTAGCACAAGTAAGAAGAGATCATGAAGGAAAATCTGATGTTTCTCTTCATCCAAGTTACAATTTTCTGTTCTCGAAAGATGCCATTAAGAAAGGGGAAATGAGAGCCATGGGTTGGGGAAACAGCTTGTAAATTATTATTATATAACAGAAGACAGAGGTCAAAATACATAAGAAATGTTCATAATTTTATAAGAAAATAACAAGTCCACTAAAAGTAGGTAGTTAGGGACCAAGATGGCTCAGTAGGTAAGGGCACTTGCTGCCAAGTCTGACGACCTGAGTTCGATCCCTGGAACCCACATGCTAGTAGGAAAACATTGACCCCTGACCCCTGACCCCTGACCCCTGGCCCCAGACCCCTGACCTCTGCCTTCTACTCATGTACTATGACATACATGTCCCAAAGCACAAAATAAATGTTTTTAAAAACAATAATAATACAACAAAATCTTTAAATAGATTTTTTTTAAGTTAAATAGATAATTCAGAAAATGTTAGTAAGTGGACAATAGACCTAGGAAAAATGACTCCATGTGCATGGTGTTCAAGGAAGTACAGATTTTTTTTTAAGTTATAACAAACAATAATTATGCCTGTACTACAAGGCAAGGATGTGGAACAGTTAGAAACTCTTACACAATGCTCATGGGAAACAGTGTAACCCCTACTGCCTAGGAAACGTTTTAGCATCTTAAATAAAGTTAACATCCTACTAATGTATGGCCCAGAAATCCCATCCCTACACATTTGCCTAAGAGAAATGAAAAATATGTAAAATCATAAATACCTACATGAGACTTGCATAGTACCTTTATCTGAAGAGCCCCCAGACTGCAAGCAACCCAAATGTCTTTAAAGAGGATGGCAGATAAGCATATGCTATCCTGGGGCTGGAGTTTCAGGCAACTGTGAGCCACCCAACATGGTGCTGGGAACTGAACCCTGTAAGAGCAGAACATGCTCTTAACTACTGAGGCATCTTCCCAGCCCAGATTTCAAAAACTCACTAAATAGGTGACCACTTAAAACTACAGAAGATTAACAAGTGTGTATGATTTCATGTGTTTAAAATCACTTTATAGCTGGGTAGTGGTGGTGCATGCCTTAAATCCCAGCACTCAGGAGGCAAAGGCAGGTAGATCTGTAAGCTTGAGGCCAGCCTGGGCTACAGAGCAAGTTCCAGAACAACCAGGGCTACACAGAGAAACACTGGCTCAAACAAAACAAAATGAAAAAAACAAAAAAAAATCACTTTATAAAGCACTATTATAGCATTCTATCAATTTTATAGACAGCTAAGTTCTTAGATCCATGCTTACACATATGATATTCTAAATTAAAATATTCAAATACTACTACAAAACATCTACAGAAAGGAGCCTCAAATGGGATTTGTGCCTCCTGGTCTTCAGCCTTGATTCAGTACATTTTTCCATCACATCATTGAATAATCTCCCTTTTTATAATGGGCAACGTAGGCAAAATTTTCCCCATTTATGTCTCTCAGACATCTTTAGATAGCAGAATTAATGGGGGAGGTGTATTAGTGTGAGTGAGTAGTTTTCTAAGATCTCTTCCTAGCTATCATTCTGGGACATTTTTATCAAACTTTCAGGCAGCGAGAATCCCAAGAATCCAAAAATTATTTTTCTGTCCAGTCTTGAATAAAATGTTCTCAAGCAGACAAGCACTCAATGGCCACACGGGTGTGAAAGGCTAAGTCGAGTAGCATCTTCTGAAATGAATATCTGGATACAAGCCCGTTTCTTAGTTCTATGTGTTGGGAGCGTCCTGGAGAAATGACCCTCACTGGCATACAGACCCTTCTTTCTAAACATCTTTCTCCAATAAAAAAGGGGCCAGTCTTCCTAAGAGCTGTTTGTCTTGGGACCGGGAAAGGAGAAATAGAAAGTGACCCTGAATCCTGGTTGGGGCAGGTCAAACAGCCACAGGCATCTGCCTAGAGGAGTTTTAATATGTCAAAGTTAGAACGATTTAATCAACAAAATAAAACATGGTATCATTGGATCGTCCCCAACAAAATATAGATATCCACAAGTCCAAAGAACTAAGTACATAGATAAATGAAGAGAAGACACCTCTTGCTTAGAGAAGTATTCAGGTGCATCTACAATTATTAATGATCTACTTAAAGAAAGCCTCAAGTGCCCTGTGGATATTGGGTGTTGGCTCTCTTCTCCTAATTTGGAACAGCAAACAGAATCTGAGAGGATTTTTTAATCTCTGGTCAAAGACATTAACTTTTTTAAAGGAATATAGAATCTTCATTAAACAAATAGCATAGTGATCCATTTGCTGTCAAACTATGTTGATTGACAAATTGGAGAGCTGACAGACAACCCCTTCCTCAAGTAACCACCAGGCACAAGACAGCCACAGTAAGTTTTTTTTGTAAGTCTAAAATTATTAATTACAGTTTCAGAGAAAACCCCAGTGTCTTGTGGGTACTCCTCGAGTTGGCTTTTTTTTTTCTTAACTTAAGATGTCAATAGAACCTATTATGTGGGTGTTTTTATGGCTAGTCTAAAACATTCATTTACCTCTAAGTCAGAAAATGCTTCATTTTCTCAGACTGCAGACGGGGAGTCCAATGCCATCCCTCCCCGAGGACAGAGCAAGAAGAGGTAGCCTACTCAAGATGTCTGAAGGCAGAGTGGATGCCCTTAATTTTCTTGGGGAGGGAGTTCCATCTTGTCCCTTAACTTCCACTCATCTGCTTCAAATTGTCCTCGTAACCCCTCTGTTGAGCAAAGAGGAACCCTAAGCAAATCCTCAATTCTGTCACGTAAGGAGATAAGATCTCACAGTCCCAACAGTATGCACCTCCATGTCCCCTTCCAGGAGATGATGGACATAGTCAAAGCCATCTATGACATGATGGGGAAATACACCTATCCCGTGCTCAAAGAGGACACTCCCAGGCAGCACGTGGATGTCTTCTTCCAGGTATGTATGCACCTGCGCGCGGGCTTATCCTGATTGACCAGGAGATGGTCCTGAGAAGCAGGCCAGGGTTACAGAAGAGAACAGGGGTGCATCGTCATTAACTACAATGGTGAATTTCATAAAAATCTTTTCAGGGGCTGAGTGGAAAGAAAAGAAGTATCCATTGCATCTGTGTACTGATTGAGCAAGTCTGTCTGGGCTGCAAAGGGGAATACAATTGGAAACCAGGGTAAAGCCAGACTGCAAGGTCCTTAAGTGGGAGAGTTGAGCCTTGATCTAGTAGAGAACGGGTGGATGCTGCTGATGACTGTGTGCAGAAGTGGTACCCTCATAGCTGCACTTAATCTAAAAACAAACAAAACAAAACAAAAACAAAAAAGTCTATCAATAGAGAGTGCCAAAGAATGTCAGAGCTTACTCCAACCCAAGCCTCCCACTTTGCAGCTAGGAAAACAGAGATCTCTCTGATATCTTGAAAGTTTGAACAGAAAATCTGCACAGAGGTGGACCAGAACCTGTTGTTCCCAATGTTCTTTCTGCCAGGTATAGGCCAGCAGAAAGTGTGCAGAACACATGTGTTACGGTCTGGAAATGGTTTGGGTGTATGAAGCCTGCTCCTCCGTGTGATGTTTAAGGTCATGCAATCCTCAATGGGTGGGGTCTGAGGGGAGGTGACTAGGTCCTGTGGAGCACTGCCTCAGAGACATTAGTGCTGTTGTTGCCGTGAGCCTGAGTTGAATGATCAAGTCTGGCCCTTCCTCATTCTCTGGCTCCTGTTTCATTGTGTGACCTTCCACATGTCCCCACTATGAAGACGCCATTCCCCATGAGGCCCTCACTAGAAAGAAACTGGTGTTGTGTTCTTGGAGACAACAGTGGTTATCAACCTGTGTGTCATGACCCCATTGGCAAACCTCTATTGCCAAAATATTTACATTGTGATTTATAACAGTAGCAAAATTAAAGTTATGAAGTAACAACAAAAATAACTTTATGATTGGGTTCACCGCATCATGAGGAACCACATTAAAGGGTTGCAGCATTAGGAGATTGAGAACCACTGCTATAGAACAATAAATAAACCTCTTTTCTTTATACAGCACTTAGCCTCAGTTAGTTTGCTATAATAACAGAAACAGACTACTACATGTTGGGATGACAGCATAATAATAATTTACATCATTGTAAATGTTGAGACTAATCTTTTGATGTAAGGAAGCTCATGAGGGCCATAATACTATAACCAGGAATCACCTGACTAGCAAAAGACCATCCTAATTCTGGGGTTAACACAGAGAAAATTCTGAAATGTGAAATACCAGGTTCTTTAAAGACCTCTCTATTGTGTCTTTCAGAAAATGGATAAAAATAAAGATGGCATTGTAACGTTAGATGAATTTCTTGAATCCTGTCAGGAGGTAAGGAGAGATCACAAGACACAATAGTTCTAGGGAAGGGAATCTGTGGGTTGAGATTGTAGAGGGGAGGCTCTGAAATTTGCACACACCTACAAGCCCTGGACTCGGAAGCCTAGCATCTCCATGCCTCTGACTGACCTACTCAGCACAGACCTGAGCAGAGAGCAGAAGCACAGGTTTGGGAGATGTGAAGGCACAGCAAGTCATCATCAGATAGACTTGCTGAATAGGTGGATCTGTCCTATCCGCTTCCTCTGTGCCCATTCCTCAGATACAGAGGAACGGCTGGAAGGCCTTCAGCAACATGCTCAATCCAGTGAGCATAAAACTGCCTGAAGTTCCCCCAAATGTGTGTTTTCAAACTACAATCCCAGATACTCTACAAGAGTCTAGAAATTGTCATAATTCAAATGCCCAGGACCAAGGCAGCTAGAACTTGCTTATGCAAACCAGACTCCTTGAAGCTCCTGTTAAAATTCAGGCAGGGCTTGTCGAGGTTCGAGGCTAGGCTTGCTTTCCTTGGGGGACACTGCTGTTCCTTGGATGATGCTGTGGTTAAGTCTCATGAATAAACTGGCACTGGTGCCCTGCCAAGCACTGAAATCTACTCCATCTACTTACAAGGTTTAGGCTCCACCACAGTCCACAAAAGCACATCTAAGCTTCCCAAAAACCTGCAGTGCTGGGGAGTAGAAGAGACTCTTAGCACACAAAGAACTTCAGCCACAAGAGATCCTCCAAGCAGATGTCCCACACGACGTGTTCCAGATAGTCAACAACTAGGACGAGTTCCATTCTGGCCCATTAACTGACTTTCACCACTGTCCTAGAGTGCCCCAGCTCAGCTTGGTGTTCTCCTAGTAGTTGACAGATCTTTGGATAGTCTGAGGATTCCAAGTAAGTTCCTAGGCAGCCAGAAGGAAGGATCTAGAGGGTAAAATTGAGTCAAGAGCTTTGCCAGTGGAGTGAAAAATATTTTAACATTTAGTCATTGTGGACAGGCTAGGCAGCAATGTCTGTCATGCCCATTTCCGTAAGAGAAAACTGAGGCACTACTGCGCTAAGGGGTGTGGTTAATGCTGCGATGCGAGACAGAGGTGGATTTTGAACTCTAACATCATACCCAATGGAGGCAATCTTTCTTGACTCTCCGGTGAGAGAGGTTTTTGGGTCGCCTTCCACAGTCGTTCCTTCCAAAGCTGAGCTTCTTTATTCACAATAGGTGGATATTAAACTCAACCCCACTTTATACACAGGGAAACTGAGGCACAGCAAGGATAAGTAACACAGGCAGGAAGTAAGAGGCCCAGGCTTGAGCACAAGCTACCCAACTCCAGAACACACAGCAACTTATAAAACCTTGCATCCTCACAATGAACAATGTCTCTCTTGGTTTTCTCTATCGAAAGTTTGCTTTCTTAACCTTAAACTAAGTGGAACACACACACACACACACACACACACACACACACACACTCCATTTCCCTGAATATCACTTTAACACATTTTCATATTTTCACTGTATTTTAATTCAAAATGTAGAAGTGTGGTACTTGGTATCTAAAATTTTAAGAACTTTGCACCTTCAATATTTATACTTCATAAAGTCAAGTGTGATGGTGCATGCCTTTAATCACAGCACTCAGGAGGCAGAGGCAGGCAGATCTCCAAGTTGGAGGCCAGCCTGGTTACAGAGTGAGTTCTAGGATAGCCAGGGCTGCACAGAGAAACTGTCTCAAATATACTTTAAAGAGTATGTAGAAAATATAAAACACAGATAAACACTAATATGAGCAAAACCAAAAGATCTCTTTGAGGAAGATTAATAAAATAGATATGTGCTTACCAAGACAGAGTAAAGAAGAGAAAAAAATTAAGTCCTCAAATTGCTGATATCAGAAATAAAAATAATAATATCTACTATCTGTTTTACCAATATTAAAAGATTATTCTTCAATAAATTTAACAATTCATGTTAAGATGTACAAATTCCCTACAAAAGACAGCTTATTAAAACAAATGCACAGAGAAAGCAAAAAATGTAAGTAGTCTTATATCTCAAAGGCTTTGAATTGTAATTTAAATCTTTGCCCCAGAGAAAATGACAGGCTTAAATAGCTTCTGTGGTGCATTCTTCCAAATATGTAAGGAAGAAACAATACTAATTTCAAGGAATAGAGAATAAAAGAGAACTTTTCTCAGCTTGATGGATCAGGCTATCATAGCCCTACGATGGAAAAGTGCAAGTTTGGCTTAATATCCAAAAATTAGTCAGTGTAATTAATCACAGTAATAAAATAAACAGGAAGAACTGTGACCAATCCTCACAGATGTAGAAAATCATTTCATACAACCCATTGATGGGGCATCTTAAAAGAAAAGCAACCCACTATTCCATGGGGCGATTTTTCTCCCCTAAATGCCAGCATGATGCTTCTGGCCTTGAGGTGGTGGCTAGCTAGACCTCTGGCCCCTGTTCCTTGCTTGCAATGCTACTGCAGATTTCCTTTGGCAGAGGAACCCCATTCTTGAGATTTGCTCAGAGCTACTGAGCTCTCCCACAGGAGCCTCACATGGCTCTAACCACCTTCTCTCCCACTCTTCTCTCCCCAGGATGACAACATCATGAGATCTCTACAGCTGTTCCAAAATGTCATGTAACTGAGGACACTGGCCATCCTGCTCTCAGAGACACTGACAAGCACCTTAATGTCCTGATCTGCCCTTGTTCCAATTTTACACACCAACTCTTGGGACAGAAATACCTTTTACACTTTGGAAGAATTCTCTGCTGAAGACTTTCTACAAAACCTGGCACCACGTGGCTCTGTCTCTGATTGCCCAACTCTTCCTCCTTACGCCTCTTGAGAGGGACGAGCTGAAATCCGAGTTTGTTTTGGAAGCATGCCCATCTCTTCATGCTGCTGCCCTGTGGAAGGCCCCTCTGCTCAAGCTTAAACAATAGTGCACAGTTTTATGCTTATACATATCCCCAACTCACTGCCTCCAAGTCAGGCAGACCCTGATGAATCTGAGTCAAATGTGCACCATCCTCTGATGGCCTCCCAAGCCAATGTGCCTGCTTCTCTTCCTCTGGTGGGAAGAAAGAGCGTTCTTCGGAACAATTAGAGCTTACTATGAAAATAGTGGGAGAGGCAGCATCTAACTCATGTAGAATAGGATTGAATTATTTAGCATGGTGATATCAGATGATGCAAACTGCCCATATCATTCTTTTTTTTTTTTCCAGAGGTAGGGACTAATAATTCTCCCACACTAGAACCTATGGTCATAGAGCAAGTCTCTTAACATGCCCAGAAGGGAAACCACTGTCCAGTGGTCTATCCTCTCCATCCCCTGCTCAATCCCAGCACTGCATGCCCCTCCCAGAAGGTCCAGAATGCCTGAGAAATGCTGTACTTTTATACCCTGTTATAATCAATAAACAGAACTATTTCGTACACTCTCAATTACTTATTCTATGACTCCATGGCTCAGGAGAGGCAAGTTGTGATGAGGGGTGGTTAGTCAATCCATTTGGCCTTGGGTTACTAATACTTTCTTGGGGCCACATGCCTTCACCCTTAAACCATCCTCAGTAACATCAAGTTCAAATGCAAATGTGACCATGTGCAAATGCAACTTTGAGACACCACCTTTCACAACACCAATGGGATTCCTCCTCCCAAGACTCCAATATGAAAATCCCAGTGCCCCTTACGGTGCAGCTAAAGATGGAGAGCTGAAAAGGGTCAGGCCTCTCTGCCGATGGTGTAGAGTCCAAAGATTGGTCAAGTAGTTCCATCTTATAACCATAAAATGACTACTTGGGCCCAATGCCACGTATCTTAGTTTTCCCAGTGTTATCACATTAAATATTTCCCAATGCATTTTTAAAAAATGCTCTAACAAGAGCCTCCTTGAAAAGGTTTATGGAAACACTATTATCTGTCAAGGACTGTATTACAAGCTTCATAAACATTCTCTTATTTCATGCTCATGGTAGAACATTCCAGAAGGTAGATTCTTGGTTTTACTTATGAGGACCGTGAAGCTCAGAGGGGTAAGGTAATCTTGTTCATGTAGCACCCCCACTCTGTAAGAGAATTCCCCTTGTTCTAAGAAACTGAGAGCACTTCTCCCAAATTTCAATCACATGCAGACAGTTAAGAGAGATGCAGTGTTCTAGTTTCTTCTCTGTCTGTAGGACCCTGAGGTTCAGGCTACTTTATAGCTTTCCAAGTGACACCAGTGTGCACCTAAGGTTGAGAAGCCTGACTCTGGGATAAAGGAAGGGCTAGTGCTTTTATCGCTGTGTTAGCCAGACCACAGTAAGAAGCTCGAATGAGCCCTAAACCCCCTCAGGATGTTCAGACAAAAACTAGAATGGAAAGATTTAAAACATTCTTCAGATTAATAATCAGACTAAAGGAAGAGACTGTCCTGGGTTGGTGGCATGTTGTGACACCAAGGACACTGGCCCTATCTCAAGCTTGTCTTCCTGAATTACCCAAAATGGTCCCCATTTGCCAGTCAACTGTGGAGTAGATGCTTTGCCTGCCTTATGCATATTCTCATCCCTTAGCACTCACCATCACTGTGCAAGTGAGCTCAGTTGGTACCAATGGCAAGTGCCAAGTCTCGGCGGAGGGGTCTCTGGCACAGAGTTACTCTGGTCACGAAAGTCCCACTCTGCCTGTGGGCAGAGCAGGGTGGAATAAGTAGGTCATCAGAGTATCTGTAATAAGAGGACCTAACCTGTGACCACTGGTAGGTAGTGGGTTAATACCCCACATCCTTTCCCTCTCAGTAAGGGATTTTGGAGGTTTCCTCTGTCTCCTAGCATCATGCACAACACTGCCCTCAATTTCCCACAGTAGTAACCTACAATCAGTCAGATAGATATGTGTCCTGCTTTCATGAGCCTTATACTCTAGTGGGAGGAAATGAATAACAAAATTGTTTTCAATGAGGATAATAAGGGTGTGTCACGATAGAAGTGAGGCTGTATACTTTATACAAGGTAGTAAATGATACGTCTCTGAAGAGCAGATAGCTCAGCTTGATGTTACCTCCAGTTAAGAAATTCTCTCTGCATAGATTTTAAGTCTTGCTATGGCTTGCACATATCCTGAATGTACTCCAACACACACCAGATAATCCTATGCTGGAACTGTGGTCTTGTTACTGAAATATGGGATGGTGTTAGAGCCTTTAAGATGCAGAAGTGGTCTAAGGCAACTAGGTGCTAGTTGTGCTGTCCTTGGAAGGAATTTATGTACTTCTCATAGGACCTTAGTTAGTTCTCAAGACTGGTTTGTTATAAAAGAGCAAGCTTGTCTGCTTCCCTGTACCCCGGCTTCTTAGTACGTGATCTTTGTCTTACTATGTTTTCCTGTGTCTTACTATGTGATCTTTCCCATCACGATGCCATCTGCCATTGAAGGCTCACTTTAGAAAGTGAACCGAAGGTGCTATCCAACTTGGTACTTACAGCCTTCAAAATCATAACCTAAAAATCCTCTTTTTTATAGGAAGGAGCTAGCCTCCAAGATTTTGTTACAGTAACAGGAGTGTGCCAACACAAGCTCCTTAACAGTCCTGCTGTCCTAGGAATCTGTTTTGGAGATAAAAAGATGGTTCCTAGAAACACTATAGTATCTGCTAACATAGCTGGAAGCAGGTTTAGTCAACCTCCAATATCCGTACCAGTTTTATTTCTGGGAGAAACTGAAGCTCAGTCCTGGCTTTAATGACACACAAATACCAGAAGGAGTTGGAAAGCAGCTGCCATGAAAGCTACAGGGAAAAACAGTCATAAAAAAAGTCCATGAGTCCTAACCAAAGCATTCTTTCTCTACGGGAAATAAAGCCAAGAATCAGAGTGTTAAGACAGTTATATGGTTTCTTGGAAAAGCTCAAGTGAGAGGTCCTTCCACATCAAGACAAGGATCAACTCAACGACAGAACAAAACAAGCTCTGTACTCTAGTCTAAAACTCGGCGCCGAGGACACTCTGATGGCAGCCAACCCCACTGGGTGGGACTTTGAAGACCCAAAAAATGCTGGAGAGATGACTACACTCCAGTTCTATGGATGAAGCACATGGAAGTATGCCAGGCCAACCAACTGTTACCTCCCATTCCCCTAGCTGCAAGGATTGGCCTGGGAATAGACTTAAAACAGGAACCAATTTCAATACCAGCAGTGTTAAGACTTTTGAGCACAATAATGCAATGAAGTTGTTTATTTTTCTGCTGGACTATGTAAAATCCACAATCCACACTTAACTATTTTATAATCTGCAAGGTCAACATATGACGCAGACATAAAGGCAGAGAGATGAAGAGAAGTAGACTGTTTGTTTGTTTTATATTTGAGACAGGGTCTCACTGTGTCCTCTGGCTAGCCCAGAACCTGCTATGTAGTCCAGTCTGGCCTCAGACTTACAGAGATCCACCGGCCTCTGCCTCCCACATGCAGAATAAGCCACCACACTCTATGAGGAGTTGACTCTTGATGTCACTGAATTGTTACCTCTGTCTTCATCTGAAGCTACACACAGCTCTAGTGTTTGGGGAACATGCATCAACAAATACCACTAACTCCCTTTTTCATTGCTTCAGGAAGTTTACTTGGATCTTCTGTGGTCTACATCTTGTCATATGCCACATGTAATGGTTAGTTTTAACTGCCAATGAGATACAATCTAGGATCACCTGAAAAAGAATCTCAGTGTTAGTCATAGATCAGGTTGGTCTATGTGGGACATATGATTACATTGAGTTGGAAAACCCTGCTCACTATGAGTGGTGTCATTCCCTAAGCAGTCAATCTTGAACCTCATAAGAGTGAAGAGAGGAAGATGAACGCAAGCCTGCATATGTTCTTTGCTCTCAGATCATGGATGTGATCTGACCAGCTCCCTCAAACTTCTGCCTTCCCTGCTATGATGAACTATAAGCTGGTTTCAGTTTCACCTTTTACATTTAAATTTTAATAACCTATAAATTGATTTTGTGTGTTTGAAATAAGGACTTGATTTGATTATTTTGCATGACTACACGTTTTCCCAATGTTCTCCCTGAACAGTTGAGATACCACTGTACCTTCTTGGAACTTTAGTTGAAGATCAACCACCCATAAACTCAGTCAGTACAGGAAGAGGGAACAGACCTTGTTTTAGAGTGCATAGAGCTTCAGTCTTCACAGAGCAGACGGTTCTGGAAGATGGTGGCACAACTCTGTGAATATACTTAACACTATTGGACTATACCCTTAGAAATGGTTAAGAGAATAAGGTCCCAGTGTGGTGGATATACCTGTATGGGAGCTACCTAGGGAGGTGAAGCAGGAGGATAGCTTAAACCTGAATACAAAACCAGTCAGCACAGCAAGACTCCATCTGAAGCCAGGTCAATGGGTAATGTGATGAATGCATATTTCACCACACTTAAAAAATAAAAACAATAGAACAGATTGACCAAACATGAAAAATGCTCCAGGTTCATATGACTTCATTGGTGAATTCCATCCAATATTTAAAGAAAAATAAGATGATTGTTTCCTGAAATAGGAGATGAAAGACTATAGACCCAACTATTTTAGAAGGCCAGCATTTGCCTGATGCAGACATACAGCAGCGCAGACACGTTTAATTGAAGACTGATATCTCTCATTAAGCAGAGACAAAATTACTTCCAGATCAAACACAATAATATTAAAAATACAATGACATAGTATAACTAAGTGGAGTTTACTTCAAGAAGACACGGCTGTTAACATCTTTTTAAAACTTTTATCACATTATCAGAATAAAGAAAAAAATGATAATATAGCGGCCCCAATAGATACAAAAAAAAAGAATTTGAAAATTATTCTTCAGTGATCAGAACTAAGCACAATTTAGATACATGAGAGATATCCCATAATATAATAAAGTCCATCTAGCAAAACAATCTAGCGTCAACATCACGCTTACAAGCTAAAGGCTGGGTGCTTTGCCCCTAGAATAGCAGTTCTCAAGCTGTAGGCTGTGACCTCTATGGGGGTTGTATATCAGATATCCTGCATGTCAGATATTCACATTATGATTCATAACAGTAGCAAAATTACAGCTATAAATTAGCAAAGAAATAATTTTATGGTTGGGGGCCAGCACAGCGTGAGGCGCTGTATTAAGGGATCACAGCACTAGGAAGGTTGAGAAGCACCGAGCTCGACTGCAGAATTCCACAAGACTCACTCTTGCCACTTGTACTTAGCACTGCACTGGAGGCTCTGGCCTGTGCATTAAGGCAAGGAAGAAAACAAAGGCATGCAGATAAAGATGAAAAGGGGTGAAGTACATGTTTATTCTCTCAAATGACATGAAAATGTTTTTAGAAAACCCAGTGGAATCTACAAATAAATATATATGTACATATATACATATACACCTACACACATACATATACACACGTATATACACACACACATACATACACATACATATATACACACATACATACACATACATACATATATCATACATACATACACACATACATACATACATACACATAAATACATACAAACACACACATACATACACAAATACATATATGCACACACATACACACTGTAGCTAATAATTGTGTTCAGTAAGAAAAGGGAATTCAAGATCTATAGACAAAACTCAATTACTGTAGAAACAATCAGAAATTAAAATTAGAAAAACATTACCAATCATAATGCTGACGCAAATAACAAATATTAACAAAAGTATTAATATCTAAAGAATTAATTAACACAGTTAAAGTTCTGCTCCATGGAAGTTTAAAACAACTAAATGGAGAAAGTAAAAGTGTTCAGGGGTTGAAGGGCTGAGTATTAGGGGTGTCTCCCCAAATCCATCCATAGATTCAATTCCAACTAAAATCCAAGTGGGCTTTTAATTTTCAGAATTGATAAAATTATTCCATACTTTCTATGGAATTTAAAGTACTTACCTAAGCTATCCCAAACTATGTTTTTAGCAACAGCGAAATGAATGGCCTAGCATTCCTTAATTTCTAGTTTTATTATTAAACTTCAATAACCAAGACACAGAGAGAATAGTTAAAAACAGAAACCACACTGGGGAAATCGGAAGTCTATATGTGAAGAAAAGATACTGTTATCTGTGAACTATTTCTCTGTTCCTGGGGTAAAACACCAGGGAGTTTATTGTCTTACAGTGCCAAAGGGAGAGTCTATAACGGAGCCTGAGATGTAGTGGCCAGTAGCCAAATCAGGGAGCTGAGAAGAAGAGTCCCTAATGTCCCTAAACAGCACTGTCAGCTGGGGCCAAGAGTTCAAACACTGGAACTTATGGTAACATTCTCATTCAAACAAAAACACAGGTACCTTACCATATACAAGAATTAGCTCAACAGGGGACTGTCCCGACTCTGTGGCCTTCCTTTGGATCCCTTCCTCCTAGCCAGCTGCCTTGTCTGGCCTCAGTGGGAGAGGATGTGCCTAGTTCTACTACAACTTGATGTGCCAGGGTAGGTCAGTGTCCATGGGGAGCCTCCCCTTCTCTGAGAAGGGGAAGGGGAAACAGGGAAGGGGGTGTAAGGGTGGGACTGGGAGGAGAGGGGGGAGATGGGGCTGAGATCAGGATGGAAAGTGAATAAATAAATTAATTAATAAAAATTAATTAGCTCGAATGATAAACTTAAAACCCAAGTGTGTATATATGTATATATACAAACATTTATATACATTTTAAAATGTAGGAGAAAGTCTATGATGTTACTTAGACAAACATTTCTCACACAGGACAATCACAAAAGTGCAAGATGACAAAATGAACTCTATCAGGATGAAAACGCTTGCTCTTTAGGCTTTTTGTTTTTTATTTTAATTTTTCTTTTTAATCAACACGTGCATATATTTAAGGAGTACAGTGTAATTTTTAATGTGTGCGTACAATGTATCCTGATTAAATGGGGGTAATTAGCGTTCCTAGCTCCTCTAATTTCTTCTCTTTTAGAACTTTTGAGTTCTTCAGAACATCTGCTGTTTGAACATTTCCACGAGGAAACTGAAAGGACAAGCTAAATATTAAGAAAATATCTGCACAGCACATGTTTCATGTAGAACTCAGATCCACGATGTATAAAGAATTCTCGCAGCTCAATAAGAGAAAAACTCCCTTTAATAGATTAAAGGAATGGAATGACTACTTCACCCAAACAGAACCAAGGCTGAGCATGAAGGCCAGTCCTTATTAGTCGGCCTTAGGGAACACAAGTTAGAAACGTGAACCACCATACACTAGCCAAACTAGCTATGGTTAAGACTGGTCACATGCGGTGCTGGCGAGGGTGTGGAGGAGCTCCAACTTACTCTCTGCTGGTGGGAATGTGTTTTAAGGAAATAGCAGAGGAAATCTAAAGAGTTTTAATAATCACCATGGAAACACATCTCTGGATGTGCCCATGAGGGTGTTTATAGGAAAGATAAATGGAGAAGAGAAATCCCACCCATTCTTTAAGACAGTGGTTCTCAACCCTTCCACGGGGGTCACATAGCAGATATCCTGCATATCAGATATTTACCTTACAATTAATAATAGTAGCAAAATCACAGTTATGAAGTTGAAATAACTTTATGGTTAGGGTCACTACATCAGGAACTGTATTAAAGAGTTTCAGCTTTAGGAAGGTTAACAACCACTGCTTTAAAAGTTTAATGTGTACCTACCCAATTATCACCCATTTCATTCCTGCATACTTAAGTGGAATGGAAGCACATATATTCACAAAAGTTCACAAGAGCTTTTTCGAACAGCTAGATAACTAAATAATAACTCAAATGTCTGACAATGGGTGATGCATAGACAAACCCAAGGCATAGTAAATGCACTGGAATATTACTTGGCGCTGAAAATGGATAAACTATTGGCACACAAAATAGATGCCTCTAAAATCAATTATGCTTCTGATAACAATTTCTTTTTGTTACCACCTGGGGGTCTTCGTTCACCCCCACCTCATATTGAGATTACAGCTGGAGACAACACTAGTCCATGGAGCTGGCAAAAGGGACCAGTGGGTAAAGTGTTCACTGTGCAAATGTGAGGACCTGCCTTTGGATACCCAAAATCCAAGAGCAAAGCCAGGGTGGCAGCGTGTGCCAGTAACCTCAGAGCTGGGGAGGCAAAGACAGGAGAAACATTGGGTCTTACTGGCCAGCTGGTTTAACCAATCAGCGAGCTCTAGATTCAGTGAGAAAGCCTGTTTCAATAATGATGATAATGATGATGGTGATGATGGTGGTGGTGGTGATGGTGATGATGATGAGTAAATCAGAGGAAGGCATCTGACATAGACGTCCAGCCTTCACATGCACACACACACACACACACACACCACATAATATCCAGAAAAGAGTTTTTGTAATTACTGATTCTCAAGAGCTTTCCAAGACAGGAATTTCTCTGGATCCTCACAAATCAACCTCTCAGAGTGGTTAGGTGTAGTTAGAGGTGATAAAAGTTACATGGTTTACTTATTTAACCAAGAAGTAAGACTGTCTATCAGGGTCATCTGCATCTAGACATATCGTACAAGACAACATGAGCTACAAGACTGAATGTCCTAATGAGGTGTAAGGAAATGGAAGAGAGAATCGTTTGCTATGCTGGAGTTGGTGTTTCTAGACCCAGTGAGGACCAGATTGTACATGAAATCATGGAGCTACAGAAGAGTGGCCTGTGGAATCCCCAGGAGAACTTCTTGGAGACCGTGGAATAACACCACTCATCCGCATACGCTGAGAATGCCAGTGGCACAGACCAACCGTTCCTACAGCAACCATCCAGAGAGGGTAAAGGTCACTGTGTCACAGTGTCACTGTGTCACTGTGCAGGGAGGGCTACGCTCTTCAGGTACTGTTAGGTCATCTGAGAAAGTCGTTGTGCTGTAAGCAGTAGATAAATGGTGGAAGTGCCCCTCGGTGACACCAAACACGTTGGCAAAGCTACCAGTGAGGCAGAAAGGAACACAGTGTTTCTGTAAGATGCCCTGTACGGAGCACAGCAGCACCCAACTTAAGCAGAACACGAACATCCTGGGTCGTGCCCGGGAGACATTAGCACAAATGGTAGAAGAAAACTTAAACTGACTTAGAGATTTCAGCTCCATCATTCATGGAGGAAACAAACCTGAGAACAGAAAGGTGCCTGGGGAGTCTCCGGGCTCTCCGGGCGCTCTTCCACAGCATCCGGATCTCAGGTTGCAAGGCCACGGATGGACGCCTCGTCCTCCGTGGATGGATGACATCGTCCTCAGCACAGCAGGTGGCCCTCTGAGGGTCTTCAGCTGCCCTCCCCTGTCCTCAGACCTACAGAAGTCAGTGCTGCTCATGCCCCACCTTCGCTCTTTCTCCGGGAAAGCATTCTTCGCACTCAGCAGAAGAAATCACTACATACAGAAAGATACAAGTGATTTTACAAGCACGCTATCTTTAGTTTGAATAATTCTGACTTCTGAACAGACAGGATTTTATGAAAGTCGATGGATTTTCGGAAATACTTGTTTTAGTACTGTGACTAGTTAGGAATATCATGGTAACCTGTTTATCTTCAAACCTGGTAAAACATTATGATGGAAAAAAAAACCCACCAAATTTCTAAAGCAGTAGTTCTCAATCTGTAGGTCACACCCCCTTTAGGGTCACATATCAGATATTTACATTATGATTCATAACAGTAGCAAAGTTACAGTTATGAAGTAGCAATGAAGTAATTTTATGGTTGGGGTCACCACTACATGAGGAACTGTACTAACAGGTTGCAGCATTACGAAGGCTGAGAACCACTGGGCTATTCGGACATGAAAACATCACCTGTTAGTAAAAGTTGCCTCGCTGTGTCTCCGCAGGGGAAAGTTGTTCACAAGTGAAATTATGCTTCTTGAAAAATAAGCTCAGCCTCCTTGGTAGTAATCAGGAGATGTTCCTCCCTCCTTTTTTAAGTCTCCTGAGTGACGATGCTACTCCCTTCCTATGGATGGGAGTGTGTTTAAACAGACCCTGGCCATGTAGATCCTGCTGTGTGCTCTGGGTGGATAGGCTTAGCATTGCTGAGCTAAGAGAAAACACTTCTGGATTCATAATGTATTTTTTTTAAATTGCATGATTTTTTTTTAATTTGTAAAAACAGGTTCTTTGTTTAAGCAATCATTCAGGTCTTGTCATACAAGTTGATAAAAGTTGGCTTTCCTTCATCTGTCATTGTAACTTCAAAATCCACAAAATTCCGGAACCAGGGTTTCCATAAGTTTGGTGGCAGGACTAATTTGCTCTCATCTCATGTGAACAGATACCGAGTCTGCTCATCACCCGTACTGTGAATATTCATTTATTTTAGCTGTGTGTTTGTGAGGGAGCAGAATGCTGTCACAGACCTTTGCTGGTTAATGTAGCATCTTCAGACTGAACTACATTTCTAAAATATGGAAGGGAAAAAAAGGTTAAAAATCTGAAATACTTGGTTGGAAGGTTTTCAGGTAAAAGAGTGTGGATCTCTATTGAAGATAGATATTTGTTTTAGAATATAAATTTTTATATGCTAATTTTTCACTTGACGTGAAAATCTGGAAAAGATTGGGCCAAAGAGCTAGCGACAGGGAGGGACCTGGAGATCCTAGAGGATAACGGGAAGGATGTGGCCACTTACTGGGTATAAGAAATAGGCATACCATGTGTGTTCTTTTGGATTACCTCACTTAGGATGATATTTTCCAGCTCCAACCATTTGCCTAAGAATTTCATGAATTCATTGTTTTTAATTGCTGAGTAGTATTCCATTAGCCCAGAAGCTCATAAAACCCAAAACACAATTCACATATCATTTGACTCCCAAGAAGAAGAAAGGAGAGGCCCCAGGTCCTGGAAAGACTTGTTGCAGCAGTGTAGGGGAATACCAGAACAGAGAAGCAGGAGGGGGTTGAATGGGGAACAGGGGGAGGGAAGAGGGCTTATGGGACTTTCAGGGAGGGGAGAACCGGGAAAGGGGGAAATCATTTGGAATGTAAATAAAGAATATAGAAAAGAAAGAAAGGGGGGGTGCAGGGGTAACTGCCTACACATCCACCTAAAACGCGAGATGCTGGTGCTGTTCTACCTTATGACGCTAGATGGAGCAATCTCCCCGCCGAAAGGATCGTATATGCCTCTGGCTCTCACCGGTGGGTCAGTCAGTCAAAAGTAGGTCCTGAGCCACACCCAGCTCTCAATTCAGGTTCCAGTGGGGACTTTATGCCCTCAGGGTCCCTTGCTGACACGGCCCGAGATTTGGTTTTATTGACACTTGGAGTAACTTGTGAACAAAGGAACCATACGACTGTTGCGGTTGACCTGCAAATTACAAAATCAGTCCTGTCCAGGACTTACGGTTTTGAGCAATTGCACCACTGTGTTGATAACTATCTTAAAGACCAAGAAAGTGAGACAGGTTGAAAAACCTACCCAGGACCAAGTATTGGTCTCGGATAATGCTGAGCCCAAAGTTATTCCTGTGATCTCTCCTACTCAGGAGACTGTCTTGCCCAGGAGGCACCCAGAAAGCAGACCAAGGCATCTGGCTGCTCTAGCCCTCCTCTAGACCCTATTGTACCTAGGGTAGCTCAAGGTCAGGAGAACCCGAATTTCTGCATGTGGGCTCCTGTACCGAAAGGATGGGCTGAAGCTGAGGCAGGCAGCAAAGCTGCTCCATTTCTTCTGAGGACTGAAAAGTCCTAGATGCTTGGAGATGAGGCAGCCAATCCAGGGCCAACGTTCACGTTGTACAGACTCCCAGCCACAAGTGCAGAGCACAGACAAAGGCGGTCAGAAAAAAGTTCCTGCTGCGCAGCGCTGTTGGGGAAGAAAGCGGCTGGCTGCCGGCCTTTCCGGCACACCCCTCTGCCCAGCGGCATGCCCTGCAACAGACACCTTCCTGGGCCTGGCTTCCATCAAAAATAAACAAAGGATCAAATTCACCGGGTGGCTGCAAAGATGAAATGCATTGCATACATGTCTAGCAAATATTCCAGGACTTACTTTTGGGTTTCATCACAAAAGCAAACAGTCGGGTTGTCTGCTCTGGAATGTCCCCTCAGGGGATGAAAGTAGGTGGATGAAGAAGTCAGAGGTCTCCAGAGAGGGGGAAGCTGGTTGCTGAGCAAGGGATCTGGGAGAAATGTGGTCCAACTGGACAGACCAGTCAGAGAGGTGTTAACTGCTGGTCTAGAGAGGGGAATGGAAGGGAGCCATAGAGAAGAGAACAGCAAAATAAATAAAAAGATAAATGATAGATAGATACATAGATAGATAGATAGATAGATAGATAGATAGATAGATAGATAGATAGATAGATAGATACATACATACATACATACATATGTACCTACATACATACATACAGAGATACACAGATACATAGATATATAGATACATATATAGATACATAAACAGACAGATGGATCTACAGACAGACAGACGGACAGATGATAGATGGATGGATGGATGGATGGATGGATGGATAAAGGCTTCTTGTACCACCTCCACTGGTGGAGTCAGACAGGTCTGGGCTGGTCACACAGCCTTCTCTCCTCAGCATCCCCAGAGGCTAGCAGGGTTCACCATCCCACCTTATAAATAAGTGGCTTGCTCAAGGTCAAGAGGATCTCACAAGTTGCCTCCCGTGTTTGTCTTGGCATGCACCCTGACACTGTAGAGTGGGTTTTTATGCCCAGGGCTTGGAAGAATGGGTTAAGAAAAGCAGAACACGCCCTCCTTGTATCTCCCTTGCCGTGACCCACAAGCCGCAAGTGGCCCTGGAAATCACAGGGCTGGATGACCACAGGTTTCCCTCATCCTTGGACCTTGCTCTCCTCAGAGATGAACCAGGATGGAAGGTTGTCCTTGAGGAGTGAGAGAGGCCCAGGTGCCAACCCCAGTGCTGCATGTATTTGCTGTGTTCCCAGGGAAGTGACTCTACTCCTCTGAGCCTGTCATCCATAAAACAGGAATGATGGTAGAGTATTTAGCTCACAGGGTGAGATTGGGAGAAAGCCTGTGAGCTCTACAGTCAGCCACTCAAATAGGGCTCAGACTCTTAACCAGTATGTATTGTTCTTTTTTTCTTTAGACCTCAGTTTCCCCATCTGAATAATAGGGATACAAAGTCCTGCCTAAGGTAACAACTCCATATGCTTGTCCCTGGAGAGGAGACTGGGTTTGGTTTCATTTGTCTTTTGTTACAGAAGCTATCCTAGGAGCAAGGCTGTCTTCCACTTAGACCCCAGGATTCTGAACTCCACCCTAAGCCCTAGGCAGATCTGGTGCGACCAAGCTCCCTCCCCCTATAAAGCATCCATGATGCCTCTAGGAAGGAAACTTGATACTCAGAATGGAGAGTAACATTCACCAGGGCCACCCAAAGTGGAAAGCCTAAGTTAGTTGAAATGAGGGTCTTCATGACAAACCTTGTATGATATGAGCTCAGAGCCTCCAAAGAGCTCCTCTCTCTCTCTCTCTCTCTCTCTCTCTCTCTCTCTCTCTCTCTCTCTCTCTCTCTCTCTCTCTCTCTCTCTCTCCACACACACACACACACACACACACAGGGCACAAAAACCTGCCCTTGAAACAGTGGGCAAACACCAACTTCAGAGGCAAGTTATTAAAGAATGGTTGAGATTAGAGACACATAGGCAACCTCCCTGGGCTCCATGATGCCCCAACTCTAGGTGAAAGGCAGGAACAGATGAGTGCCACAAGACCACGTACCTTTGAGCAGGCACCCCAATCCAAACCCAGCCAGTTATTATCACCCTGGGCCTCAGTTTCCCCATCTGTAAGGCTGGGCTAAAGAGGGCACTAGTGACAGAGTATCAGGAGAGCACTCAAGTCCCAGACACACAGCAAACACTCAAAGACAGGACAACAGAGTGACAGTTGTGAAGAGTGAAGAGACTGTCTCGGAAACATGGCTGAAGGCAACTTAGAAGTTGTGTGAGCCTCATAGATTGTCCCCTCGTGAACCTAGATGATATCAGTTGATCGCTATGTTATGTGTGGCCTCCTGAGGCCGTGGCTGCACCCGGTCACACACGGGGCACCGTTTTACAATGGCTTTTATACAAGGTGAGGAAGCACGCTTTAAAAGGGTGATTAAAGGCATTGGGCAGTAAATGTGCAGGGCAGTGGCAGACCTTATCGTCTTTATCAAGCCCTGTGCAACGTACATAGTATATAGGACTCTCCAGCTCCATACAAATGCATGAGGAAGGCCTTGCACTGCGACATCACTAAGCGACAGGACTGTTCCAGCATGGTGTACTGCTCCGGGTGTTCAGGGGGAAACGCATGCACTCAGGATCTTCACGGTGAAGCCTATTCCTCCTTCCTGCCTATTCACCCCTGCCATCTACTTCTCTCCTCAGATTCCTAACTCACACAGCTGGATCATCCTAGAGGCAGCTCCCCTCAGCCAGCATTCATGCCATGGTACCATTTGCTTCTCTTTAGAACAGACCTCGGCCTTGCCCGTGGACAGACCTAAGATGGGTCTTCAGGACCCTCGAGATTGTCGCCAAGCGTGAGAAATGCTCACAGCCTTCCTTCTCCTTCCACGGCATCCTCATGTGGGAACGTTGGCTCCGAGCACCTGCTCTGCTGCTCTCCATGTCAAGATCCCCTTAAGGCCCAGGCCTGTCTTATCTTCTCCAAGCACAGACACAGTGGTGTTTGCAGCCTCTGTACACAGCAGGCACTGGAGAGTGTTGTGTTGAATGGCCACCTGTTTCATAGCCTCCCCAAGGTCCCAGCTACACTGAAGGGCACACCAACCTTGGCAAAACTATGGAGTTAACCTGATGCCACTCATATATAACTCAGTATCTATTCCCTGAGGTCAGTAACTAGAATTTGCTGGGAGCCATGTTTCTCCCTGAGCTTCAGTACATACACATAGGGAACAGGACATGGAGACTTTCCAGTTCCCGTGAGCTAGAGTCCCAGGTCATATAAGGGGTCTCTCAATGACAAGTAGAAGCTTCTGGATGCTACTCGAAGTTACTGTTCTCTGCCTAAAGATGAGCCCAAAGGTGGGCTTCCATCATTCAACAAGGATTGGAGACAAAGAAGATGTGAGTCTTCCAGTATAAACAACCTGAGCAGACCAGCCATGCCCTGAGTCACTGGAGGGAGATACTGGATTATTAATGTTAATGTTAACCGAGTTTCTGTTAGGAGTGATGAGAATGTTCTAGACCTAGATAGTGGTGATGGCTATACAACCCAGTAAATGAACTTAATGTCACTTCTATAATCATTTTAGTGGTAAGTTTTATGTGTATTTTGTTATGATGTAAAACAATAAAATCACATAATATCATAATAAAAATCACAAAGTAACCACAGATACTACACAATAGCCTCTCTCCTTACACTTGGGCCATCTCTCTATCCCCTGTGCTTCCGTTTACCCAACTTACACACTAAGGGCTGTCGTATGCCCAAACCAATTGGCCAGCCATTCATGAACCTTCTGGGAGATTGGCTTCTAGATGCATTGATTTCTAGGTGGCTTGTAATACGAAGGATAGTAAAGTGTTAGTCCCACCACACCCTACCCCACCCCACTTCTTTGTAAAAGTAAACTTGTTAATGCAAGGTAGTTACCACCTTAGAGTCAGCCACGAGTCTTTCCACCTTTACTATGTCCATAAGTGTTGGTCATGGACAGACAAACCCCCAGGACATGTTGCTGGTTGAGCCTCAGCTCAGTGTCAGCAATTTGACCTACAAGCTTCCCTGGGCAGGTTGGGATTTGGCAAGGGAGAGCCTAGGTTTTAGTCTTTATAGCCTACCACACGGCTACTTAGGGCAGCTTAGAAAATGTGACTTAATAAAGACGAAATGGCTAAGTCTGAAACGATGGTTCCCTCTGTTTAAGACCTGAACAACACACATGATAGAAAGATACTAGGGAATCATGGGCTTTTCATACAGGCCTGATGCTGGCTGAGACCTGGACAAGGTCGGTATCTCCCCTAACCTGTTTCCTCCAGTGTGACGTGAAAGCAGGTGTCTGGCCCACACTTCTCAGCTGGATAAAGAATAGCATAGGGTGAGCGGGCAGGAAGGAGACCATCACTCAGGAACAGCAACAAGTGTTCACTCTTCCTCCCTCCTACCACGTCCATCTTCCGTATCTACAAGGTGAGCATGCTGCCTTACACCCTGCCTGAGTCCAGATGGTTCCTGGGTAAACCAAGAGGAGCAGAGGACTCAGAGCTAGGGAACCCTTCCCTCCCTCATGTGTGTCCCTCACGTGTGCTCTTCCTGAGTCCTCTCCATGGGTGTCACTGTCCTCCCCTGTGACCCTGCACGACTAGGTAAGTAATCTCTCATGAACAGTAAAACAAAGGCAGGATGGGTAGAGATACCTGCCCTGGGTTACAATAGCTTGGGTGGCTAGGGGTGAAGCTGCCACTCAAACCCAAAGCAGCTGGAGTAACTAAGAAGCTCTAGGTAGGGCTGGAGGTGGTGGCGGGGACTGGCCTTCCCAGATGCAGGAGCAATACACAGTTTGCAGCCTTTAGCAAGACTACTGTACAGCCTGAGGAGCCTGCTTCTCAGGGAGATTACTGAGGGTCACAAGCATAAAGCTTGGGGTTCTCTAAGATTCAGACACAATAACCAGGGTGACATTGCAGAGGAGTGTCACAGGAAAGGGCTCCAAGACACTCAGCTCTCCGTAAAGCTGTTCACTCTACATAAGTAGAGTATAATACTAATAATAGCTTCATTGTGTGAGATGGGATTTTTGCCGTGTAGCCCTAGCTGGCTTCAAACATGGAACCTAGCCTTCTGAGTGCTGGGGTTTCCGAAGTCTGCACCACACCCCGCTCCACATTTAACCATCCTTTTTACAAAGGTTGATGATAATATAATTATCAAAGAGTAAGGTGAGTATTTACATTTGTTGGATTTTATCTGGGTTCTTCTCTGCGCCTCTTCTCAGTTAAGCCCCAATACAACTGACCAAGATAGGTATTAAAGCTCCCCTGTACAAACAAGATGGGAACTCCCTGAAGCAAAGGGATTTGTTTATCTATGTTCCCTTGGCCATTTGTGGCTGGGCGCTCCTATCCCTGCTCTGCTCCACTCTGTTGACAACCCTGTCAGCCGGCAGACATCTCCTGTGCCCACCCTCCCCCCCCATCCACACTCACCCCAGCCAGAAACTTGAAGGTCACAGTCCTGACCCCAAAGAGTAGGGCTCACTCACAAGACCAGGTTACTGCTAGCAATTCCTTCTAGAGAGATGAAGTATGGGGGAGGTGGGCAGACATCTGCAGGGTCACATTCACAGACAGACATTGCCAGGAGGAAGCCTCATGCCTTACCTCCCAGCTCATCCATCTGGTGGGAACAGACACAGACAGATGCTGTCATGATCGAGTTCCAGAGCCCCTGGGGGCTAGCAGAACCCTGTCAACAGCTGCTTCAGCAGCCCATCTGGAGCACTTTGCTTG
Source organism: Tokudaia tokunoshimensis (assembly GCA_036184795.1). Classification (NCBI taxonomy): domain Eukaryota; kingdom Metazoa; phylum Chordata; class Mammalia; order Rodentia; family Muridae; genus Tokudaia; species Tokudaia tokunoshimensis. The sequence goes on from BTHU01000010.1 coordinate 88,344,118, forward strand.
CTGCAACCGTAACCCTTCTGAGAACCCTCAGGGCCAAATGGGTGTCACATCCTAAGTGAAAGCAATGCCCAAAAGGGGAGAGTCCCTCCATGGAGGCTAGGTTGAGCCACTCTGAACCTCACTTTTCCTACTGCATGGCAATGCTGGGAAAGTGAGGGGCCAAGAGTCAGAGAAAGAAACCATGAGCCTCTAGGTTTTAGAAACAATGGAGGGACACACCCAAACACCCACCATAAACTCACTTGCAAGACAAGATGCTCTGCAAGTCTCTGTGGCCTACATGAAGGCCCAGAAAGTGTCCCTCACAGCCTGAGTAAGGCTCTGAGAGGAGGCAAAAGTCCCAGGGCCTCAGGCCACAGTGGGCATGCAAGCTGTCAGCCCAGCTTCTCCAACATTCCCAGGAAGGGAACAAAAGGTTCACACAACTCTCTGTGGGACCAGGTACCTCTGATTCAATGATGATCATGAATTGTCCCTCCTCAGTCCCTCAGCCCCCAGGCAGCCTGGGGCCACTGGCTCGTGTTAGAAAGAAACAAGTCAGGAGGGAAGGGGGCTTATGGGACTTTCGGGGAGGGAGGAAACGGGAAAGGGGAAGTGATTTGGAATGTAAATTAAAAAAATAAAATAAAATAAAATCTCTGGGTATATGCCCAGGAGTGGTATAGCCGGATCCTCCGGAAGTGTCATGCCCTGCATGCAATAAGGACACATGCTCCACTATATTCATAGCAGCCTTATTTATAATAGCCAGAAGCTGGAAAGAACCCAGATGTCCCTCAACGGAGGAATGGATTCAGAAGATGTGGTATATTTACACAATGGAATACTACTCTGCAATTAAAAACAATGAATTCACGAAATTCCTAGGCAAATGGTCAGAACTTGAAAATATCATCCTTAGTGAGGTAACCCAATCACAAAAGATCACACATGGTATGAAGTCACTGATAAGGGGATATTGACCCAGAATCTCAGAATACCCTAGACACAATCAGCATATCAATAGATTTCTAAAAAGATGGAAGGAGAGACCCCTGGTCCTGGAAAGACTGGATGTAGGGGAACGCCAGGACAGAGTAATGAGAGGGGGTTGAACGGAGAAAAGAGGGAGGGAAGGGGGCTTATGGGACTTTCGGGGAGGGAGGAAACGGGAAAGGGGAAGTGATTTGGAATGTAAATTAAAAAAATAAAATAAAATAAAATTAAAAAAAAAAAAAAAAGAAAGAAACAAGTCTGCTTCTCCAAGAGAAGTGGCCTGGCCAGCCTGCTCATGGAGCACCCCCAGAGAGCAAAGCTGTTGGGACTGGAAGGAGGGGGCAGTCTGAGGCCGCTGCTCTAGAGGTCTCCACAGACAGGACTGCAGAGGCTACGCTGGTCTTGGACTGCCAGCTACCACTATAGCAAAGATAGCCTCCCGTTGCTGGAGCCTGCCCTATTGCCAAGATGGCCTCCCCTTCTCTCTGGAAACCCTTCTCAGTCCTGGTCCAGCCTTGGAACATCTCAACCAGGGGTGTGATCCTGAGGTCCCTAACAGTGAGTGACCTTCCTCCTTTCTTTCCTGCTCAGTGCGGAATCCATCACCCTCTTCGCCATCGGCCTCTGGGACCTTGAGCAGAGCACATGGACTGCTTGGCACTGCAGCTTCTCTGTCTGTAAAATGGGAAGACGAAGGATGCTTATATAAAGATTATGATGCGTATCCATAATACACAGATCCACAGAGGCTAGGAGTGGATTCCCATAGCTGTCAAGGGCAGGGGGAAGGAGCTGGAGAATTGCTAATGAGTGAAGAGTTTCTGTTAGGGGTGATGGGAAAGTTCTAGAAATAGATAGCAGGAGCTTAATGTCTCTTCAAAATGCACAAAAATGTAAGGTGGTTTCCATGGCAAATTTTATTTTTTAAAAAAGATTTATTTATTTATTTTATGTATATGAGTACATTGTAGATATATAGATAGTTGTGAACCTTCATGTGGTTGCTGGGGATTGAATTTAGGACCTCTGCTCACTCCGGTCAACCCTGCCCTTGCTCCCCCACCCCACCCTGCTCGCTCCAGTTAACCTTGCTCGCTCAGTCCCTGCTCAGTCCAACCCAAAGATTTATTTATTATTATATGTAAGCACACTGTAGCTGTCTTTAGACACACCAGAAGAGGGTGTCAGATCTCATTATGGATGGTTGTGAGCCACCATGTGGTTGTTGGGATTTGAACTCAGGACCTTAGGGAGAGCAGTCAGTGCTCTTACCTGCTGAGTCATCTCACTAGCTCCCATGGCAAGTTTTATAACATGCATCTTTTGTCATAGTGAAAATAAAATGAGTTCATATATTAAATGAAATGAGGGTTATGGAAATGTTGATCAGAGACTTGTTCAAAAAGATCCACTATAGATTTCCATTTCCTCAGACTATCATGTTGAATTGGAGGTGGCACGCTTCCCTCCCGATTCCTGCCACCTTGTCATCCCAGGGTGACTGTCCTGTAATACGCCTGCTCCAAGACACAGTGAGTGTTCTAGGTGCCATCATCTGCCCTTCTACCTACCGCCATACCCTTATATGGCCAGCCTGGCTCGGGGTAGCTTCCCCACCCCCCAGATTGTATTCTTTATAAAGCAAAGAGAAGAATGCCTTGGGACAGATTCCATGGCACACTGAATGCTGGCATCCTCAGCATTCGGGACACTGAGGCAGGAGGACAATCCCAAGGTTATGGAGAGACCTCTACATACATGTCTTGATGACGACAACGACAACGATGATGACAAGGACTCAGGCACCTAGCATTGTCATCTCAGATGATAATCTGGTAACTGTATGGGAAGCATTTTTTTTCCTGTGGGTTGGAGAAGCACTGCCTCTTTTCTTTACTTACAAATGATCTATTTAAGAATGTCTATGGAGCCGGGCAGTGGTAGCTCACACCTTTAATCCCAGCACCTGGGAGGCAGAGGCAGGCAGATTTCTGAGTTCAAGGCCAGTCTGGTCTACAGAGTGAGTTCCAGGACAGCCCGGCTACACAGAGAAATCTGTTTCAAAAAAACCAAAAAAAAAAAAAATGTCTGTGGAGCATATAACCTCAGGAGACATACAGATTCTGTGTCCCTCCATAGCAAGAAGCAGGCAGGCTCAGTGTTCATTATGAAACAATTTCTCCAAACTCCTGCAATGTAATCCACAGCATGGATGAAAGATACCTGGCCCTATGTAGATGCAGAGGCTTGTTGGAGGTCACAAAGAATGGATTACACAGCAAGACTTAATATTTGTAGGCGTTACTACTTACCTGTCTTCCCCCCCTACCTAGTGGTAAGCTCCATTAAGCTAGGCAGCATTTTCTATGTACTTTTGTATTTAAAAAACCAGGAACTATTGCCAATGCATTGTTTACTTCCACAGCCTGGTGGCAAGATCCTATTGCTGAAAATACCATGTATTTAACATCATCAAATATGAAGAAATCAATATTGTACTCAATTATCAGGTTTCCTATTGTTGACTAGCATTCATGGTACGAAGGTACTACACATGATACAATCTCACCCAGCTACAAATTCTCAGAGCTCCAACCTACCTGCAAAATATGCCCACTGATTCAATAATAGCTTGGATGTTGTTTACTCGATTTAAGAGGTGGAACCTTATAGCTCCCGTGAGATGGAACCTATATCTGACACCATTAATGAAGACAAGAACCTGAGACTAGATAGATCAAGAGCTGGAGGGAAAAAAAAAACCTGCTACTATTTTTCTGCTAAATGAACATAGCAATAAAATGACTCCTAATGACATATTTTTACGCCCACAGATCCGTGTATCACTCAACTCTCACCTCTTCTTGCGGTAGATAGTGATGCAAGGGTTCACACTGACAATGGGTAGCAAGTGAAAGATTTTGGAATAGTCATTACTAAAGGCACTCATGACTGTCTTTATCACAGCATTCCCTAAAGTCTTCTGGGCACATGTGGAAGAGGAAGCAGAAAGGGCAAGGGTGGCAGGAGGTAGAGGAATCCAAGGAAACACAACAGGCGCGGTGCACATATGAACTCACAGAGACTATGATGACGTGCCCAACATCTGGACAAGTACAAGCCCAACAGGGTCCCAGCACTTAGAGGGGAAGTGGGAGCAATGTCCAGTCCCTAAGAGAGAAGCTATTTGTATTGTCAGCTTCTGGATGAGAGAGTTAGTTGCCTTCTGTGGAGTGACGCTGGGTATATCAACCACGCTCTAGGGCAGGCCTCATGGTCATGAGTAGCTGGCCAACACAAAGTGGATTCCATGTTTTGGTTTCTTGGCAGGGTGTGTGTGTGTGTGTGTGTGTGTGTGTGTGTGTGTTTGCATGTGTCTGTGTGTGTGTGTCTATGTGTGTGCCTGTGCATTTGTTTCTGTGTGTGTGTCTGTGTGTGTGCCTATGTGTGTGCCTGTGCATTTGTTTCTGTGTGTGTGCCTATGTGTGTGCCTGTACATTTGTTTCTGTGCGTGTGTCTGTGTGTTTGTCTATGTGTGTGCCTGTGTGTGTTTAGTCTGTGGGTGTACCTGTGTATGTGCCTGTGTGTGTCTGTGTGTTTGTCTGTGTGTGTGTGTGTGTGTGTGTGTGTGTGTGTGTGTGTGTGTGTGTGTCAACGTTGGGGCAGGGGTAATCCTGTATGCTTGCCTGGGTCTGGGTATCTCTGCCTCCACTCCTCCCAACTTTGTCTCACACAGTTCCACTCTCCTTCTTAACACCTAGTGGCGATTGCCATTCAAGCACATCAATATTTGTCCTGGGTACCAAACCACACATTTTTAGTCACCACTAAACTAAGCAAGCTGGTACTTATTCTTGTTGAGCTGAAAGGGGATCAGTATCAGGCATTTATCAGTCTCAGTTAATATGTCCTTAATGAATGGATGGAACAATCAAATTAATTGCTCCCTTTATTAAAGTCAGCAGTCCTGAGCAATTTAGTTAGGGGGTCGGGGGGAGTGTAAAAAATCTGAACAGGCCTAGACATTCCTTTTGATTCAGCATCCACACGGCAAACACAATCTTTAGTCTGGAGCAGTGACAGCGTTTGAAGTGACTGCCCTCACCTGGGATAAGAGTCCCTGTCTGTATACACACGTATGATGTGCAGGAGGATTGTAAGAGAGTTCCTGTTCCTTAGCACTACCAGTGGCTGCAGACAGCCTCAGTTCTTCTCCAGAGATGCAGAAGATTGGTCAGTTGGCATCTTCCTGGGAAAAGCCAGCAGGGAACAGATGCTCAATGTAAAGGGTTTGAGGGAGCAGTTTTCAGCTCATCGAAAGAAAGGAACATGCAGCAGGCAACTGAAGTGGGAAATGCTTGGGGAAGGGGTCCGGATCCTTCCACCCACGTGCTCTCTCTGTCCTGTCTCCCCTTACCTTATTTCTCTTAAAGAGGACACACCTTATTTCTCTCCATGAATAGCATTTATCTATTTGCTGTTAGCCTAGCCACCTAGTTTTCAAGAGTGCTTTTGTTTGTTTACACACCTTGTACATCAAGTTTCTCGGCAGCCTATAAGAATTCACACAGGATGGTTAAGAGGCTGTGAGGTGCAAACAGCTGAGTGACAAGTTTGGAATCTGAGCTTAAATGCCTCACACTCACAAAACAAACAAACAAACAGATATAAATAAATAAATAAATAAATAAATAAATAAATAAATAAATAAATGCTGTGGCTCTGTTCACCTGTAACCCCAGTGCTGTGGGGACAGGGACATTGGTGCCACTGGGGCTTGCTGATGGTCTCAAAGGAACCGTGTAGATATGGAGAATAATGGAACAGGCTCTTGCTGTCCTACACACACACACACACACACACACACACACACACACACACTCTAGGCTTTGGCTCTCAAGCATTCCAGGTCAACAACCTGGTTTGGCCACCACAGTGATCACATCCTAGGCCTTTCCAAGTCAGTAACCTGACTTGGCCAGTTCTCTGAGAGCTGACCAGCCTTTGAGAAAATTGACTTATACCAAACCAAACCCACCAGAGACTTCTGTAGGAACAAGGATTAACCCACAGAGTTGCAACAAGGACAAAGAGGAGGGGGGGAGAGGGAGGGAGGGAGGGAGGAAGGAAGGGAGAGAGAAAGGAGGAAGGAGCAGGGAAGGTTCCAGGAGTTAGAGGAGGGAGAGAGGAAGGAAAACTGCTCTCTACTGACATCTCTGATCACTTCTTGGTCTGAAATCAAAGTCTAGGAGGATGTGTGTCTGGAGGAGAGGGGCCGGCACCTTGCTCTTGACAACTCAGAGTCCTTCTGAGACCTACCCTTCTCCCATCTGAAAACCCATCAGATCAGCCCCAGCCTTGTCTCCTCTGGAAGGCCCTCATAACATCCCCCAGTCCTCTAAGGATTTCATTCTTTTTAAGGCTTCCAAGTGACTGACCCCTCTGGAAAACTACTGGTCCTCAGAGCCCTCAGGATTCCAGGGGTTTTCATTGCAAGCCTTCCCACCCAACTCCTGGGTCAGCTCCATTCCATCTGGGGCTTTCCAAAGACAGCCTCTTAGACTATGTTTATAGGTGGTTTCTTCCATGTGCCTTATTTAAATACTATCCTGTAACTCTTAAGGGGTTAACTTTATTCTAAATTATAGGGGTGAGGAGTGGCCTCTCTCTGGCTGGCAGAAATTGTTTATTTACTGGCTCATTCGGTAAATTGCTGTTTATGGAGCAGAGACCGGCCCTGGCCTGCAGCAGGTGTTTTCCGGTTTAATTACACATTAACCATAATGGTCACAGACACCAAAAGAGCCCGTGAAAAGTTAAAGCATTGCCGGTGCAGGGCCCCAAGCACCAGCAAGAGGGTGGCTCACATTCTCAGAAATCCGACGTATCTGTTCAAAAGGAGAGCGTGCACAGAGGCAAACATTGCTCATGGTTAATCATCAAGAAATACCGATATTTGGATCCAATTTCTCACAGTGTTCCAGAAAGGCAGACATCAGGACTCCCCAGATACACGTATATTTTGATCCATTGTTTTAACCAGTTCAAGCAGAGAGAGCAACACGGCACAAACAAGTGTAAGTGATTGCTCTCTGGTCAGAGAAAAAAAATGGATGTGGGGCCATTTTCCCTCGGGTTTGTGCTAGGAGCCAAACGGTCACGGAAAACTCAGGAAACCCAAATGAATTTAAATTCTGGACAAATGTCAAAGGATGTGATGTTTGCAGCGTGGCTCGAAATATTGATCATTATTCTGAAGTTCAGACTTACCTGGATGTTCTGTGTTTGTATTTGCTAAGTCTGGCAGCCTCCGTGGGAGTGACAGAAAAATATAAACTCATCCTTCAAGGTGAGTTACAGATAAATCTTACTGCAGTTGCACGCAGACTCTGAATCAGAGCTTGTCAAGCTAAGCCCTCTGTTGGCTCATGCTGCTTCCTTGACAACACACGCACACTACTGTGTTCTCCTGAAGCACCTCCCGTATCCCCGTGCTATCGTCTTCATCTCAGGGTCTTTCTGGGACACACCCTTATCCTCAGCCTCTGGTCTCCCACATAGGCTGTCTTACTTACCCTTTAAGAACCAGTTCAGTTTCTGCCTACCTGAGCCTTCCCAGAATCCCCAGAGAATTCTATATACAAAACCCCTCCCCTTTCCCTTGTCAACATCTTCCTCTACAATGGCTTGCCCTGGTTTGGATGTGGTTTTAGTGTGTTCCCATGGGATCGTGTGCTGGGATCTCAGTTCCCAATGTGACATTGTTGAGGGATGATGTGACCTCTTCTGAGCAGGACCCAGAGGAAAGACAGATGATAGGCCTCTCCTCCAGAGTCTAGCCTCCTGTCCTGCCTGGTGTTCTCCCCTTCCACTGGTGTTCCTGTCTGTGGGCTGTCACTACAATGAGTTGATGCAGACAGGCAGCCCTAAAGATTCAGCGCCGTGCTATTGGTATTGATTGCAACCTCCCAACTTGTAAACTAATAAAGACCCTGAGTACCTAACCTCTGGCATTTTGTTACAGTAACAACAGCAACAAAAACTGGATTAGTAAGTAGCAATTCCTCCCCTCAATCACAAATTCATGTCTACAACCTTTTTCCTTATTTAACTGAGAACTGTCCAAGAGATGTCCTTGAGTGTACATCTTTGGGTTCCAAGCACTGAGAGCATTGGCACAAACCTTGGCCCAGAGTAGATACAAATCAATGTTGGACTAATGAAAAGAAACATATTTCAATCAAAGAACATTTCCCCAGCTTATAAGTTATGTGATCAAGACCATTCACAAACTGTGAAGAGACCAACACACAGTCAGATGGGACAGGGCAGTCACTGTGGAGGAGTCGGCATAGAACAATGTCAACATTCTCTCCAAGGGAGCAAGTCCCAGGTAGACACCTGCTTCAGGAGGCATCCTAGACTTTCACCGTAAGGCCTGACTGCAGGCTGTCTGCTAAGTCAACAATGCTCAAGTCTTCCTAGAGACGAAGGCTGGGAAGGGGGTGAGGACAACCTGGGCACCAGCTTGGAATTTCCCTTGCACAGTCAGAAGGAGGTAGGAAGGAACTGCCACTCTCTGCTCAGGGGACTGACCTAGCCTCCTGGCCTCATGCCAGCTCCCAGATGAATGACTTTCCCTAAAACCAGAGCTGAAACCCAAGACGTAGCCAAATAGAGGACTCTTTGGTGTGGGAGATGTGGCCCAAATGGTTATATAGCACAGGGGCCAGAAGAGGTGGAAAAAGACTTACTCCAAATGATGTGTTGGGGGCACTAGGCCCAGCAACCTATAGCATCACATTGAACAAGGCTCTGTTTACACTCCTCAGAGTCACACAACACCCAGCCCCTACATACACACACACACACACACACACACACACACACACACACACACACACACCCCAATACAGCAACCTTCTCTCTCTGACCTGGGGCTCTACTTCAGGGGCCATGTAGATTGATGGTGATTCCCACCTGCTATCTCCAGCCTTTATGATGAGTGACTCTCATCCCCACCTCTGCCCACCTTCCTGAGTAGGGTAACTCTCTACAGACATAAAGCAGAGTGAGCCTATATAGATACCTACCATTCCCCAAGGTCAACGTACCTCCTCCAGACCCTTCCCACAACTCCTGACCCATCTGTTTCTTAGCCTACTGACACAGATTTTTTTGCTTGTCTGATGTTAGACAGACTCCTGAACCCTCAATGAGGCCCTTCTGTGAAATTCCTTCTAAAATCCAGTTTTAAGGGGAAGCACCCAGCCTTGACGTCAGGTTGCCCTGGATATCTGTGTCTCTTCACTTTCCACTGTGCCACAGATGATGTCTGCTCACCCTGGCTTGGCTCCAGCTAAAACCCTGTCTGGTTGGTTTTTCCAGAATCCTTCTTACTCCTGTTGGCCATTTCACATTCTCGAACTTTCTTGTCATTATTTCACATTCGTGAACCTTCATCCTGCCCCGTGGCTAGAGACAACGGTTTGCCTGTACAGTACTGGGAGTTGAGCCCAATCTAGCTCCTTCATTACAAACAGCCCATTGCCACAGTCTCTGAATAAAGCTAGCTTTAACTTTCCTCTAGTGATCAGCCCCGAATAATTGCTTCTTTAACATTAAGGTCCTTCTGCCTGGAACTGGATTGAGTCTGGAGTCACAGCATTCCCAAATGTATTTACACCTTCAGAAAGTACATTTCTCCCACAAGGCCACCCATCTCTCAGCCACAGCACGACCTCAGTGAGGGCCACTCACCTCGGTCACTAAATAAATGAGTTGGCGTTAGAGACCACTGACCCACCTTACGTGGGGATAATATCCCCTCATAGTGAGTCGGCCTGGCACTAGGAATATCATCAGCATGAATTCCTTTTCATTTCCTCTGAGCAAGTCACCTGGCTGCTTTTTGTCTTTCTAATTTCCTGACCCAGGGTCTGTAGGGGGAACAGGGAATGAGCAGAGTGGGGGAGAGGTGACTTAGGCACAGGCTTTTATAGCTATTGAACACCTATCAGCAAGAAGCCTCCAATATTAAAACACTGCACCCTGAGAAACAGAGGGGTGCCAGGCCTGGTTTTTGGCTTCCACCTTTAATAACTTTCTCCATCCACACTTCCTCTCCTTGACCCCTTCCTCCCTCAATTACACCCAGAGGGTGGGAGGTACCAGCTTTACTCAAGGAGGAGCAGTGACCAATTAAAATGCCTCTATCCTTCAATATATTGAACCCATAGTCAGGACTTGACTCTGAGGACTCGGGGATGATATAAAGAGCCCCTGACTTCTTGGTGTCTCACCTGGTGGCTTCCTATACAGGTAAGGTTATCATGTGAGAGAGCATGGGTGTAGACATGAAACACTGTAATATAATGTAGTCACAGAAGCTGGATAGACACCAGGTAGTACACGCGAGTTCAAAATACTTCATGAACCCAGAAGACAGATACCAGTGGGGAAGATGGCAGGGCTCCCACCAAGAGAACTAGAGTCTAAACTGTGAGTGATTACTCACCAGGGAGGAGCAGATAAACCCAAGGAACACACCTGGGCTGAGCAGGCTGCCCTCACGGAAATGGTCACTGCGTTTGGACCTCAAGGCTGGGCCTCAGGGTAAGGAACTGGGCAGACTCAAGAGAGGTGTGTGATACGGTATAGAATCCATGAGTTCAGCACAGAGTGACTCTTGAACCCTGATGCAGAGCCACCACTTAAGGCCATGACACCTAGGCCACAGACATCAATCATCTGAGCTTCTGCAACTTGTACCAGGTGTGTTCCAGAAATGTTTATCTTGTGAATGAGCAGATAAGCAAAGAGGTGTTCACATCTGTAAAATGGATGGATAGTATATCCCCCGGCTCTCCTATGATATTATGGGAAAGGTGAGTTGAGACCACAGAAATGGAAGAGCTCTGCTGGCTGTAATATAGTATGCTGAGGACTACTGTGTCAGCTGATTTGGTTTGTGGCCAAGACAAAGGCCATCCCAGGAGGCACTGGGTGATGGGCCATAGCAAAGGTGCTACCTTAGAGGAGTCACATCAGCCCAATGTCACATCACTATGATAATCGTGGGGAAAGTCTGGTATCATGTTAATCTTGTTATTCTCATCCAAACATCACGATTTCTTTCACTTTAAAAAAAAAAAACTACAATGGGACTCTATGTACGCAGTGCAGTGCAGTGGCATCTTTCTCCATGAGTACCACTCTGTCTTAAAGAGGAAGGAACAGGCTTAGAGAGAGTCTGGGATCAAGATGCTTATCTGAATCAATGAGTATCCCAGCAACCCACATCATAGCGTGAAACTCCATCTGGTCCACACAACAAGTCTATGGGACGAGTGCTGCGACACTCAAACAAGTCACACAGTTTGTCTAACCTAGCACAGGTAGTAAGTGAAGGTTGTGATTGGCACTTCCCTGTTGTCAAGGTAACCAGAAGTGTTCAACCTGTCTCTGTAGGATGTCATAGGTTGTTTTATTTGAAAATGGGAAAGTGGCTGAAATAAAGATGACCACTGATATTGGACATGGAATAGGAGAAACCAATAATGATATCCCTCATCTGGAAGAGGAAGAAGGTTCAAGGACTCTTCATGCCAGGCCCTAGAGAGAGGCATTCAGTTAGGGTTGCCATGACTCCCCAAGTACTCCCCTCCCTCGCCCATTAGTTGACACCATCAATTCAAGGTTAATGCACGCCAGGACTGGGAGCTAATTATTCTACCATTTAGACATTAATTTCCTCTGGAGAACAGCTAGAGATGAGAGCTAGAGAGAAGCTAGGCCAGGAGGGGCAGAGGCCACCTGACTCATACAAATGAGAAAAGAATAGGACACCCTCTGGGATCGGGCTCCCACCCCTGGAGCATACTCTGCAGCAAATTCATTGTCTTTCTGGATGAGTCTCCAAGCTGACCACCCCGCCACACAGCATTTGCCTGGATTTCTCAGGCCTCCTTGCCCATGTGCCTGGCATGAGGTTTCTAAAAGCGCCTGCAGAAAATCTGTGTTTTCTACAATGTATTTGCTCCTTAGTCTCTACCAAGCACAGCCATGCGAGGGAAGGGAAAGGATGAACAAACCACTCACAGCCCCTGACTTCAGTGAGCGTCTGATAATGGGAAGAGAAGCATGTATCCAGTTGATGGAGCATGTGGTTATACGATTAAACAGAAGCATCATTTGAACTAGGAGGTTGTGTAATGGAAGAGGCTTTGAGATTTCTCAGAGACTGAGAAACCCGTAGCTCAGCCTATCTGTGGGCAAAGAACACACAATGTGAACCTATATGGGCTATGAAAACCTCACTCCCCCATAAGGGTCGGCTCCTTTATGCAGCCACAGCACATGCGCAGTTCTCATCCATCTCCCTCCCGTGGTCTTTGTAGTGCTTTTCCTTTGACCATGTTCCATGTGCTCCTTCCACCATACAGCCCCACAGCCTTCTTTCTAAAACGCAGACTGGCTCCCATGATCCCCTTACTCCAAGACCATGTGTGGCTTCTCACAGCCTCTAACAGGACATTCTAAGTTCTAGTTTGTGCCACTGTGGACCCTTCGGAGTCTCCTCAGACTTGCCTTCCTGTGCTTTTATTCTGATGAAAACTCATCTCTAGATGTGCAACACACACAGCTCATGCAGCACACGCAGCACACACATTAGGCAGGCTTGGCTGTATTTCCCTCGCTTGGAAGCTTGGTCTCCTTGCCTTCATTCCTGGGTTCCCCTTCCCTTCCCATTTATTCCATGTGCTCCAAAGGAACAAGGGAGCAGAACACAATAGCCAGGACTGGAATGGTGGCACCAGCTGACCCGCAGCTGTAAAGGATGTCCCCTGCAAGGTCTCTATGGACAGGGCACTGGGAGACACCTACTCAGCCAGGAGAAAGAAGAGAGGAGGTACAACTCCCACTGTGCTTCTCCTCTGGACCTGTGCTTTTCAGCTGACTAGGAAGTTCTCACGGCTTACTCATTTCCCAAGGGTAAAATAGTGTCTTTGAAAGTCCCTTTCTAGCATTTTGTGACACTTACTTCTTCAAACAGAGGTGAAAGCTTTCCCTGAGGGTTGAAACCAGAAAGTGTGATCCGAGGAACACGAGGAAACCTCAGGTTGTTTTCAGATCAGTACAGTGGGAGACGGAGACTGTGATCAGAAGTGTAACGGGGCTGTATAATGAATGGGATACAGAGCACATCTTGGGACTGAGGATCAATCCTGGAACACACCGGGACTGTGGGCTGAGGCCTGGAGCACACCTTGTTTGTGAGTTCACATCATGAGCACACCCAGGACGTGGATGTAGACAAGTTGAGAGATATAGATGTGGCTCCAAATGAGACAGGCCAGTACCTTCTTCTTACTGTTAAACAAATCAGGGACAAGAACAGAGATATGTATGAATACACACACACACAACCACCACCACCACCACCACATACACACCAGACCACACACACACACTCTACACACACACACACACACACCATACAACACACCCCATACCACACCACACACATTCAAAATGCCACACACACACCATAACACACACTACACACACACATACCACACACCACATACCACACCACACACACACCATAACACATGCTACACACACTATACACACACACACACACCACATACACACACATACAACACCACACACACACACACACACACACACGTACACACATTTGTGCATAACACATCCTACATCCACCCTGAGCTATGTATGTCTCTGGTCTGAAGAGGAGTGGCTCCCCTGCCAGGTAGTCATGTGTTTCGCAGAGAGGAGTCCAGCTGAACAGGGACACTTCTGCAGCCAGGAGGTCCAGGTGACCCTAAGTGGTAGGAAGGTAGACAGGGAGAAAGCAGGGCATGCTTTTCTGGGTTCTATGGCTGTAGAAGACCATTTATTGAGTACCTTCCCTACACCTAGTAACATGTTTTGCATATCACCTGTCTCACAATATCCCCATGACATAAGTATAATCAATCCAGAGGCAGGGTCACATGGCTTGGGATTGACAGAATTGATATTCACATACTTCCCAACGCCCAGCTTCTTTTCTGTACCTGGGGGTCCTAAAAGTGCTGGCGTTGGCATGCCTGTGGATTACAGGGTTCTACGTCCCTGGGCTCTACCCAGTAGCATCCACCCCTGACATGGGACAATCAAGTGTCTCCAGATATTAACTGTAGTATGTCTACTGGGAAAAGGAGACAAAATGCTCCCCTGTTAAGAACCACTGTTCTGCACCCTGCCACTTCTGATTCACCAGCCCTGGCAGATTGATTCGACCTGGCCTCGTCTTGTCTGTTTACCTATATTTCCATGGGCCTGCACAAGCTCTGAGAGCCGGGCTCAGGTAACACAGGGCCAAGGGCTGACCCTACCATTTGCGTTCTTCAGAGTTGGGAGCAGTGATGCCCGACCAAGAGCGGGAGTAGAATCACCTAGGGAACTGCTGAATTCTTTTGTTTCTTTTCCATTTATTCCTTTGTGGTGTTCAAAGTAAAACTACCTTTGTCCTTCCCCAATCTTGCTGAGGCCCAGGGCAACACAGTCCTGGAGAAAAGAAAGGAAGGAAGGAAGGGAGGGAGGGAGGGAGGGAGGGAGGGAGAGAGAGAGAGAGAGAGAGAGAGAGAGAGAGAGAGAGAGAGAGAGAGAGAGAGAGAGGAAAAAGAAAAGAACTGCCAGTGTTCATTAGAACCCCTCTTTCCATTCATGAAGTCACCCTGCTCACTGGGTGCCTGACACCATTCTAGGGACTGGGATTCAGAGAGGAATTTTAGTGAATGAATGAAAGTCAGGAAGCAAATAGAGCATGACACACAATAGGTCCTGCTTAAGGAGCACTCTGTCCCTGTTCTCTGGAGCATGGAGAAGGGGTGACCAGCTGCCGTGTGATCAGAGAGGACATGAGCGGGCTGCGGAGGAGTCAATAGGTATGACAACAGAGGGCAGGGGAGTTTCTGTGTACACATAGATGGGAGGGGTTAGAGGACATACAGGTAAGTGTGCATGTATGAGGAAGATGGCGTGGTAGATGTATTCACATGCGTGCTCACCCTCCATCCTAGCGTGAGGAAGCAGAAGGAGGGCATGTGTCTACAAACAAGAAGGGCCTTCATAAGGAACCAATCAGCCAGCATCCTGAACTTGGAATCCCCAGCCTTGAAAAGAAGTGTCTGTTAGTTAACCCATATACTCTACGATATATTTTATATTTTGTAATAGCAGCCAAAGCTGACCCCTCCAAACACATGCCCAGGAACACTTGGTGAGATCATGGCTCATATCACAAAGGCTTCTCAAATATAAGTAAATAAATAAATAAATAAATAAATGACAAACTGAGAAATTGAGAATTAGCAGGAAGAACATTGTGTGGGAATCCACAAAGCTAATAAAGTGTAGGGCCTTGGACATGCAGGACACCTTCTTAGATGATTGCTGATTGGTCAATGGTTTTCAAAGTCCTAAGGATATATGTGGACATCTGAGGGTCAGCCTGGGTGATATGGGTCTCCCCCACATCCCACTTCAACTGAGCCAACTCTGTGCTTATCCATCTTATTTGACAGGTTCCTTGACAAGATTTATTCTTGGAGATTAAAATATAGTGGAGAACAAAATAACATCATTCTGATATCTACCCAATATAATCAAAACAGAGTAGGATATGCTGTTTAGCTTAAACCAATCAAGACTCAGCCCCAAAACTGATATAGAAGCAAAACCCATTCACATCAGGAGCTGGAGAGGAAAGGGTCACACTCGATGAAGTCCAACTACAGATGTTCCAAGGATGAATGAGGAACTTGGACTGCAGAAACAACCATCTGGTGTATAATTAAACCATTGATGCTCAGGGATGACCATCCATTAGATGTGCGCAATACACCTGTGAAACCAACAGACTTACACTAGCCATCCCTTTCTAGAGAAGGAAAACAAAAGCCCAGAAAGCTAGAGTTGTGCTAGGAACCCGAGTCTCTAACTTCTAGTCCAGTTCTCACCCTAGTGAGTGCATAGATATGTAGTGACATTGCTTCTTATTTATGGGAAGCTTAAGGGAGATGTATGAACTAGTCTCAAAGGCTAATGAGCTTCTAATATGTACATCATGGAACACAAAGAAGAAATTACAGAGATATCTACATACTGGTGTTCAGATATTCCTCACAAAGAGATATCTATGTACTGATGTTCAGATATTCCTCACAATAGCCAAAAATAGAAGAAACCAGGGGCCATCTGCACGCAAATAGATAAAGAGAATACAAAGTACACATGCAAGGGGTTATCATCCAGCCTTAAAAAGGAAGGTCATTGATACAAGCTACAATGTAGAAAGAAAGAAAGAAGACACGAAAGGACAAATACATGTCTTCTCTAATAGGATGTATCCACAAGGGTCAGATTCCTAGAGACAGAAAGTAGCATGGTGGTTGTCAGGCGGTGGGGAGAGGGAGGAAGAGAGAGCTGCTGTTTAAAGGTCTCACAGGAGAAGCTAAGAAGGCCCTGAAGGTGGGTGGTGCTGACTATTGTGTGAGGGAATGTCCTTCATGACACTGGATTTTGCATTTAAAATGGTTGGAGGTGGTAAATTTTATGTTATATAAGTTCCTCCCCCACCCCCACCCCGGCCCTGTGCCTGCTAATTTTATGTCAGCAGGGGGACACAAGCTAGAGTCATCTGAAAGGAGGAAACCTCATTTAAGAAAATGACTCCATAAGATCGGACTGTAGGATTAATATAGTAAAAATGACCATCTTGCCAAAAGCAATATACAGATTCAATGCAATCCCCATCAAAATCCCAACTCAATTCTTCATAGAGTTAGAAAGAGCAATTCAAAAATTCATCTGGAATAACAGAAAACCCAGAATAGCTAAAACTATTCTCAAGAGTAAAAGAACTTCTGGGGGAATCAACATCCCAGACCTCAAGCTGTACTACAGAGCAATAGTGTTAAAAATTGCATGGTATTGGTACAGTGACAGGCATGTAGATCAATGGAACAGAATTGAAGACCTAGAAATGAATCCACACTCCTATGGTCACTTGATCTTTGACAAAGGAGCTAAAACCATCCAGTGGAAAAAAGATAGCCTTTTCAACAAATGGTGCTGGCTCAACTGGAGGTCAACATGCAGAAGAATGCAAATTGACCCGTTCTTATCTCCTTGCACTAAGCTCAATTCTAAGTGGATCAAGGACCTCCACATAAAACCAGACACACTGAAACTAATAGAAAGGAAACTAGGGAAGAACCTTGAACATATGGGCACAGGGGAGAATTTCCTGAATAGAACTCCAATAGCTTATGCTCTAAGATCAAGAATTGACAAATGGGACCTCATTAAATTACAAAGTTTCTGCAAGGCAAAAGACACTGTCAAAAAGACAAAGTGGCAACCAACTAACTGGGAAATGATCTTTACCAACCCTACATCCGACAGAGGGCTAATATCCAATATATACAAAGAACTCAAGAAGTTAAACTCCAGAGAGGCAAGTAACCCTATTAAAAAATGGGGTACAGAGCTAAACAAAGAGTTCTCACCTGAAGAATATCTAATGGCTGAGAAGCACCTAAAGAGATGTTCATCATCCTTAGTCGTTAGGGAAATGCAAATCAAAACAACCCTGAAATTCCATCTCACACCATTCAGAATGGCTAAGATAAAAAACACAGGAGACAGCAGTTGTTGGCGAGGATGTGGAGAAAGAGGAACACTCCTCCACTGCTGGTGGGATTGCAAGCTGGTACAACCATTCTGGAAAGCAGTCTGGCGGTTCCTCAGAAAACTGGGCATGACACTCCCGGAGGATCCAGCTATACCACTCCTGGGCATATACCCAGAGGCTTTACCTGCATGCAATAAGGACACATGCTCCACTATGTTCATAGCAGCCTTATTTATAATAGCCAGAAGCTGGAAAGAACCCAGATGTCCCTCAACAGGAGGAATGGATTCAGAAGATGTGGTATATTTACACAATGGAATACTACTCTCCAATTAAAAACAATGAATTCACGAAATTCCTAGGCAAATGGTCAGAACTTGAAAATATCATCCTTAGTAAGGTAACCCAATCACAAAAGAACATACACGGTATGCAGTCACTGATAAGGGGATATTAACCCAGAATCTCGGAATTCCCTAGACACAATTCGCATATCAGTAGATTTCCAAGAAGATGGAAGGAGAGACCCCTGGTCCTGGAAAGACTGGATGTAGGGGAATGCCAGGACAGAGATGCGAGAGGGGGTTGAATGGGGAAAAGAGGGAGGGAAGGGGGCTCATGGGACTTTCGGGGAGGGAGGAAACGGGAAAGGGGAAATGATTTGGAATGTAAATAAAAAAACTTAGAAAATTAAAAAAAAAAGATCGGACTGTAAGCATATAAGCCTATAGGGCAAGCATTTCCTCGCCCATTGTGGATGGTGCTACCCCTAGGCTGCTGGTCCTGGGTTCTATAAGAAAGAAGACTGGGCAAGCCATGAAGAACAAGCCAGTAAGCAGAATTACTACCATGGATCCTGCTTCAGCTCCTCTCTCTGGGCTCTTGTCTTGTTTGAGTTACTGCCCTGAGTTCCCTCTGTGATGAACTGTGACCTGGAAGTATAAGCAGAATAACTTTTTCCTTCTAAGGTTGACTTTGGTCATTATGTTTCATTGGAACAATAGTAACCCTAACTAAGACACCCCACCTCTCTGTCTGTCTGTCTGTCTGTCTCTGTGTGTGTCTCTCTCTCTGTGTCTCTGTCTCTCTCCCTTTCATACACACACACACACACACACACACACACACACACACACACACACACACGAGCCTAGCTCAGCAGACCAAATAAGGGAAGACCTTTTCAGCATGTATGGGTTCCAACAAAAAGGCCCTGAGAACAATGTTGATCTTAGTACATCAAATAAATCAGTGTACAAAATGGTGGGTTTCATAATGGCATGTTGGCCTAGTATATCACATACTCTGACCTATTTTCCCTATTACCCTCTCCTATTCCTCCTCCACTCTCACTCGTCCCCTTTTTCTTCCCAAATATCTTCCACTTTCATGTCATACATATGTGTGTACTAGGTATGTATAACCTAGCTTCTACACATGATAGGAAATGAGTGATATTTGTCTGAACCTGGTTTATTTATTTCAATATAATGATCACCAGTTCCATCCTTTTTCCTGCCAACAGCATAATTGTCTTCTTCTTTGTGACTGAATAAAACTATTGTGTCTATATGCCACACTTTCTGCATCCATTCACCTATTTAAGGATACCCAGACTGATTCCATGACCTGCCTATTGTGAATCATGGTTCAATAAACATGGAGGTGCAGGACCCTTCTGTGCTGACTTGCAATCCTTTGTGTATATTCCCAGCTGGTCAAGTTCAGAGTTTTTGAAGAACTTCCACCCTTATTTCCACAGTAGTTGAACTAGTTTGCATTTGCACCAATAGTATATATAAGGGTTTCCTCACACCATCTGTTTTAGTTAAGGTTTCATTCCTGTGAAGAGTCACTATGACAACGGCAACTATTATAAGGGCAAACATTGAATTGGGGCTGGCTTACAGGTTCAGAAGTTCAGTTTATTATCATCATGGCAGGAAGCATGGCAGAGTGCAGGCAGACCTGGTGCTCGACTGGTAATTTTTTTCCCATATATTAATTGGTCATTTCAACTTCATTCTGGAGAAGGGTCAGTTCATTTCATTTGCCCACTTTTTAATGGGAGGGGGGCTAATGTTTAAATTTTTTGGTTGTTTAGTATATTGTAGATACTAACCCCATTAGACATATAGCTGCCAAGGTCATTCTCCCATACTGTAGACTGTCTCTTCATTCTGATGTTTTTCTTGATGGGAAGGATTTGATGGATGTTAGAATTGGTCTCACATGTTCAGGATTGAGTTGTAGGATCAGAATTTTTTTCCTCTACAGATGGATAGATAGATAGATGAGAGAGAGAGAGAGAGAGAGAGAGAGAGAGAGAGAGAGAGAGAGAGAGAGAATTAGGCTTATCAGAGCTGGTGTTGATCTGCAATGGCAGACAAAACAGGAAGAGAAAACCCTTTTTCTCTAGTTTGTGTTACATACCAAACAAGAAACACACCCAGACATGGAAACCAACACCCTAAAATTTCCTGGCTGAGGTTTACATACTGTTAATACCTTGGTAAATAAGCATGGATGGGAATTTACTAGGTTCCTCCATCTTGACCCCAGATTCACACTGTCCTCCTGAGAGTCTTTTGATCTTCGGGGAAGGTGAACTCCCCCTTGGGAAAAGCAAACAAGCTTTAGTGATTGTCTAACTCAACCCTTCCTGTTGTTCATATAAGGGACACGTGGAGGAAGTGACGAACCCAAGACCATATCCCTCAGTTCAGGGCACAAGAACTCGTATAGAACAATGTCCTATAGTTACACAACTGACCCTTCTTCTCTTCACTTCTCAGATACAAATCATTCTCTTAAGGATTCCATCTAGTCTAGACAGAATTAAGTGACTCTCCCTTCGGTGTGTCCCAGTGACTTCAGTTCTACTGTTCAAACATCCAGGCTTCTCCATTGCTAACAGAAGGGTAAAGTGGCCTCATCTTCTCACACCCTTCCTTCTCCTGGGCTCATGTCCACAGAGTTGCAGCTCTTAACCCACAGAAGGATGAAGTAGTTGTGGATATGTAACAGTCATAGCTGACAAACTGTGACCAATGGACTGTGCCTGCCCACTGCCCGCTCATGTAAATAAGGTGTGATTGGCATACATCTTTGCCCATGGCTTTGTGTACAGTCTGTGACTGTTTTTACAGTTCAATGGCAGAGTTGAGAAACTAAGGCTGTGAGACGCGCAAAGCTGACAACACCATCTGACCCTTGTCAGAGAAGGTTTGTTGAGCTGGAGGTTCGGAGGGGTGTGGGTCACATGTGCTTGATACTTGAACCTCAAGGGGCACCTGTTAAATACTTCTGGATGAAGGAAGAGGAGAGGAGAGAGGGAAGGAGGGGGGGATAAATGTTCCTCTCACAGAAAAGAAATTTACAACCCAGATAAGAATGATACGGAAGCAGTGCAGAGATCTGGATTTCCAGGAAAGTGCAACGAGGAACAGAAGCACAAGACGAAAGGGTGGAGGCCATGATCAGTCCTAAGATATAGTCCAATCACTGATGCTTGCCTGGTTTGATAAACTTCTAGTCAGCGTGACTAGATTTGGAGATCACCCAGGAGGCACATGCCTGTGTATGTCTTTGAGGGTGCTTCTAGAGAGGTTTAACTGAAGAAGGAAGGAACACCCCAATAGGGCAGCACCTTCTCACATGCTGGAGTCCAGCACTGAATAAAAAGGAGAAAGGCTGTTGTGTGCCAGCGTTCACCTTTCTCTGCCTGTTGATCTGCCCAGCTGTGAACAGGCTCTTGTTGCCATGGCTGCTGCCCACGGCTGCCAACAAGCCTATACCAACACCATGATGGTACCCTCCAAACCCAATGATCAGAATATACCCTTCCTCTCTTAAGTTTCCCTTTCTCAGATATCTGGCCAAAGGACAGTAGCTATCACATCTGCCCTCAAAAGGGAACTGTGTCTTCTAAAGCAGATGTTGCAAAACAATCAATTTGGAGTGGAAAGGGGAATAGAAGCTAACCTGTCTGTAACCCAGCCCTGAGCATGTTTGTCTCCATAAATTTGAATCCAAGCCAAGCCTTGAATATTCCCAGACACCGAGAAAGCTATTTAGGCTGCACCTCGAAAACACCAAGAGGTTAACCACATTGCTACACACATCACATCGAAACCAGCCCCTGCCCTGAGCCAAATTCCTGACTCTCTCAGAAAGGCATGCCCCGCGCCCCCGCCCCCCTGCTGTAGACATAGCAAAGGAGAAAAATCTCCTTTGTCTTTCTGTCTATCACGAGTCACTGCAAAACTCTAACTGTATGGTTCCCTTATGAGTGCTTTGGGTTCCTCTCCCTGGCCTTGGTGCATTTTTCTTTGGTAACCCAAGTGGTCCCTTTCAGGAATTCCCCTGCCACCATTTCAGGGGGCAATAGGGAGATGGAATATAACGGCCTCTGGCTGGAATGACAGTGCTAAGGTTCTTATGGGGGAAACCCTGCTAGGAGTCAGCCAATGACTGCAGAAGAAAACGCAACCTTGAGGCTATCTATCTATCCATCCATTAATCTATCTATCTAGCACACACACACACACACACACACACACACACACACACACATTCACTGTATAGTATATTACATATGCTATGGAAACAAAAAGAAGACATGGGTCTTTATTTGACGTGGGAAGTTATAGAAGTCTACCACGTTCAAAGCCCTGATGCTGGAAGGCCAAAGTGGCTCTAGGCACATGCTCAGGGCCGTGAGATATTAAGTCTGTAGCAGAGGTCAAGAAACTACAGGTATGAACTATAGCCTGCCTGAGGCCTGGCTTTACAAATAAAATTTAATGAAACAGTCTCACCTATTCACTTGCACATTATCTGTGCCAATTTGCATGCTACAACAGAGAGACCATAAGGCCACAAACCCTGAACTATCTTCTCTCTGCCTCTTAACAGCAAACATTACTGGAACTTGATTTAGAGTCAGGCAGGCAAAGTCTAACCTAAGCTAAATGTGTCCTGAGTGATGGGAAGCGTCTGAATAAATGGTCTCTGGGTTCCGAGCATGACGAGGTCAGACCGTCCAGCCTCCAGGTTTCAGGCAAGGTGGTAAATCAAGCAATAGAAGTCAGCAAATTCAAGTTTAATAGAGCCAAGCCATGTACTTTAGACAACATCTAGGAAACTCCAAGGCCATGTCTGGACCTATAGGACCTGGGGTCATATATAGTAAGTGTAGTGAGGTCAGCCTCACTGACTTATTGCCAACTAGGAGCTGCAGCTAGTATCAACTTGGGAACCTCAGAGAGATGTCTAGGCTACTAAGAGAAAGGTCTGGGTCAGCTGGGAGAGGTTTGAACACAAAAGCATCTGTGTGGCCTCTGCTGCTAAGGAGCGTTGGAAAAGGTAACGGTGATCATGTGTCAGAAAAAAAGAGAGTTTACCCGGAAAGGAAACTCAAGAAGGCAGTAAGGTGACTGGATATTGGAAGGAGAGGGAGAAGTCTGATTTTCTCACTTGTAAGATGAGCCATGTTGGACAGGGTCAGTAAGATGACAGAACAAAGAGAAACCAGCTTTTCCATTATTCATCAATCCATTCAACACTGTGTAGGTAGTTCTGTGCTATGCATTAAGGAAGGGTGCAGCAATTTCCCCCAAAAAAGGCTTATAACCCTGTGTGGGGTTTGGCTTATGGTTTATGGTGTGACAGATGTCAACATGGTGTGTGTGTGGTGGAGGACAGCATCGTAGGGATCCCAAGAGTCCTGCTGGAGTCCTGGGAGAAGAACAGTGTGTTTGAAACAAGCATGTGGGGACAAAGAAATAGAGGGGAGTTTGGAGAGCAATGCATTCAGCAAATGTCCACAGCTACTGGCTCCGACATACACTGTGTGAGTGAGTGTCTGTCTGTTTGTGTGTGTATGTGTCTGTGTCACTGTGTGTGTCTGTGTCTCTGTGTGTGTCTGTGTCTGTGTCACTGTGTGTGTCTGTGTCTGTGTGTGTCTGTGTCTCTGTGTGTGTCTGTGTCTGTGTGTGTCTGTGTCTCTGTGTGT
Source organism: Tokudaia tokunoshimensis (assembly GCA_036184795.1). NCBI lineage: Eukaryota > Metazoa > Chordata > Mammalia > Rodentia > Muridae > Tokudaia > Tokudaia tokunoshimensis. The sequence goes on from BTHU01000010.1 coordinate 88,367,817, forward strand.
CTGTGTCTCTGTGTGTGTCTGTGTGTGTCTGTGTCTCTGTGTGTGTCTGTGTGTGTCTGTGTCTGTGTTTGTGTCTGTGTCTGTGTGTGTCTGTGTCACTGTGTGTGTCTGTGTCACTGTGTGTGTCTGTGTCTGTGTGTGTCTGTGTCTGTGTGTGTCTGTGTCTGTGTGTGTCTGTGTCTGTGTGTGTCTGTGTCTCTGTGTGTGTCTGTGTCTCTGTGTGTGTCTGTGTCTGTGTGTGTCTGTGTCTCTGTGTGTGTCTGTGTCTCTGTGTGTGTCTGTGTCTGTGTGTGTCTGTGTCTGTGTGTGTCTGTGTCTGTGTGTGTCTGTGTCTCTGTGTGTGTCTGTGTCTCTGTGTGTGTCTGTGTCTCTGTGTGTGTCTGTGTCTGTGTGTGTCTGTGTCTGTGTGTGTCTGTGTCTCTGTGTGTCTGTGTCTCTGTGTGTGTCTGTGTCTGTGTGTGTCTGTGTCTCTGTGTGAGTCTGTGTCTCTGTGTGTGTCTGTGTCTGTGTGTGTCTGTTTCTCTATTTCTCTTCTCTCTCCTCTCTCTCTGGTTCTCTGTCTCTCTTTCTGTCTGTCTGGGTCTCTCTGTCTATCTGTCTCTCTCTGTCTCTCTGTCTCTATTTCTCTCTCTCTCTCGGGACAACAAAGAAGAGAAATTATCATAGAAGGATGTTAAGCAGGAGGAGTGTTTCTAACAGCGATCTGCTAGAAGAGTTTCAGAAAGCTTGAGGCTGGAAGAGGCAGACAAGAGCAGGACCTGCCCTTTCTGCAGCCCCACCATGATGTCACATCTTCAAAGAAACTTTCTGATATCCACTTCTCAGAGGTAACCTCCCCCTCTTCCACCCCCCCCATCTTCCTCAGCTTAACATGGTTCCACAGTGTGCCTTCCTCCCAAACATTGCCCTATGGATGCATTGTTTATGTCCCGTTTGTCTGCACTCACCAGAAACTGCTTTGATCCTGCTGTTACCTTAATGCCCAGAAGAACATCTGACTCGCAGACAAAAATTAATTAAATAATTAGAAAAATATGAAGAGCAAACAACACTCTATATTGCCCATGTTCACTTGCATGGCTTCGTTCCTTTTCACTGGATTTACAGGCTCTGTAGACTTGGTGGTTGGCTGGTTGGTTGGTTGGTTGGCTGGCTGGTTTATTGGCTGATTGGTGAGTGGGTTGGTTGGTTGGTGCCACTGGGAATTAAACCCAGAGCCTTGCTATGCAAATGTTCCTCCACTAAGACACATGCCCAGTTTTAGCTCTCTAGACTTCTTAAGGACTCACACATGGCCAAGGGGTTGACCTCAGTATTAGAGACATACCAGTTAGTAAGACCTGACTGCAAACAGCATTTAGCTTTAGTAATAGAGATGAGCAAGTGACAAGTGTCTGAGACAGGCAAATCGATGGCCGTTGAGTTCCACAAGTGCTGAGAGGAGCAATGGGTACACTAATAAGGCAGTTGACTCAATTCCTAAGACCAAGTTCCAGACTCTGCTGGCTGGCTCTAACACTCCTTAGCTGGGTGACTGTGATCTACAAAATGGGAATAGAGACATAAGCTGGGGCCGCTGAGATGGCTAAGTGGGTAAAGGCAATTGCCACCAAGCGTGATGACATGAGTTTGATCCCTGGAACCTGCCAGGTGGAAAGAAGTTACCCTCTCACCTCTACATGTACACTGAAATGCACTTGGCACCCTCCCCCCCCCCCCACACACACAGACACACAGACACACATACACACAAAACCAATTAAAATGTAATTTGAAAGAAGGAAACAAGATCCACTTGCCTCACAACACTATTCAAGGAAGATGAGGTGTGCACAGTAAATAAATAAATAAATAAATAAATAAATACAAAAAGGCCTTGAGACTAGCAGTGCTCCATCCAAAAGCACAGCATTGGACATTGGGGATGCTTATCCAGGTCCCGAATGCATGCTCACATGGTACCAGGTACTAGGTTCACGTGGTACAGGCTGACCCACTCTTCCCTTTGTTTTTGTGGGTCACGTTTTAGGAGGGCGTGTGGCCTTGAGGAATGGGAGGTGGGTGCTGAGAGGTGTAACCTGTGAGTGCTCAGTCTGCATAGCTGGACATCCTGAAATGCCACTGACCTCAAGCATCCTAAGACTGGAAACCATAGTTGGACCGAGGTGGCTGCCAGAATTTCTAGAGACTCAGGAGCAAGGCTGCCTGCGGGACCACTGAAAATCAATGTAATTTCCCTGCCACCTCTGCCCATTTCTCCTGTCAATCTAAAAGAGATCCAAAGTAATGCCACTACTACACTACAGCATTTCTGAAACGGAGATTGGATTTTATCTTATCATGCTCACTTTAGTAACTTTAGAAAGTTACACGCTATAAATCTAAGCATTAGAAGCATCAACAACCTGATCGGGAGATTAGTCATTAGATAGATGATGAGCAGATAGGTAGCTTATTAATGATTAGCTATAGATAATATGAAAATGCCAAAAATATATACACAGGTATCTGCATACACATACGCTCATGCGCAGCAACACACGTGACACATGGGTAGACGTCCACTTGAATGGGTAGCAAGTACTAAGCAGATCAGAGTTTACTGTCAACTTGCTAGAACATGGAGTCACCTGGGAAGAGAAAAACATAAATTGAGGGCTTGTGCAGACTAGATATCTGTGAGGAACTGTTTTTATTATTGATTGATGTGAGAGGACCCAGTCCACATGTGTGTAGATCTACCTTCAGGCGGGTGGTCCTGGGCTATTGAAAAAAAAAAGCCAGAGACTAGACAGCAAGCTAGTAAGCTTTGTTTCTCTCTGGTCTGGTTCCTGCCTTGGCTTCCCTCTAGGCTGGACTGTAACAATGTAAGTTGAAACAAACCCTTTCCTCCCCAGCTTGCTTTTTTGGTTGTGGTGTTTATCACAGCAGAAGAAAAGCAAACTGAAAAGATACAATGAGAGAAGACTAGTTTATTGAGCTTCCCATGCATAGGGTCTTCAAAAACCTTGAGATACAGCACTGCCCCAGAGTTCTTCCAGTAACTCTGCTTGAGGGTAGACACTAGCCAGACAAGTTGTTTCATCAAAACCCTTGTTCCCAGTTCCCCTTCCCAAAAAGCTCCCCAGCTCTCAGTTGTCTTTGTGATTCTTGTGTCTCTCTGTTTGTGTGAAAACTTCTTAGAAATTCTGAGAATTAGCCCCAAACCATGGGCATTTGGGTAGAACTTGAAACGGCTGTTCAGTCATTCCTGTTCTGTCCACCTTCAGGCTGCCAGGTGAAAGTGGGGTCACTCGGGTATGTGAAAGAGCTTTCTCTTCAGCATCCACTCCCTCCCCGCAAGCACAGAGATGCTTGGGGGGGAGGGGGCGGCACTGGCTGGACTCCAGAGGAACACTAAGCAAGTTGGTCTAGGGCCAGACACATCTATAGTACATTGTGCCCTAAGATCCTCCCCTCCTGCCCACTTCCTTCTGCTACTGCAGCTAGCTAGCTCTTGCTCCCTGTGAAGGTTCCTCCCTCTCTGTTTATTCTACCTCCCAGCTCCAGGCAGGGCAGGGTCTGCACAGGAGCTTGGCCCAGGGTGGCCTTGACATTGCCAAGAAGGAAGAAGGTGTCTCTAGGCATCCTGCCATAGCCTCAGCTCCCTCCCTGCCCCTCCCTCTGACTCCCAGCCATCTCAGGGTATGAGACCAACTTCCAGAGGCTTCTACTCTTGTGGACAGACCTAGAAGCAAGGCCCTTGACCACTGGCTACAATATGGAGACTGTGTGTGTGTGTGTGTGTGTGTGTGAGAGAGAGAGAGAGAGAGAGAGAGAGAGAGAGAGAGAGAGAGAGAGAGAGAGAGAAAGCATGCCTATCAGAAGCTCCGCTGACTTTGGAACAGAAAAGCCTCGCTCTGTCTCTGGAAGTTCCCTCAAGGAATTTGCTTGAGACTTAAAGGATGCTTTCTAGGGATCTGGGATTCAGCAAAGGAGACCAGAAAGCCCCAGAATCACCCCCACCTCTTCTGAGCACCACTTTCCTAATCCTCAGGATTTTCTGTGTCTTTGCAACTGAACAGTCTGAATAGCCTCTATTAACACAGAACTGTTGTTCCCAGACAAACTCAGCCAAGGCAAAGCCAGGACTGAGGCTCTCAGAAACAAATTAGGTGGTTTTGTGGATCCGAATCTGATGATTAGGCTAACTCAAATCCTTTTGCACTCTGTTGGGTGTTTGTCACCTGAAAGCACAGTTTATCATAGTGATTGGAACCATGCACTGAACTCTCAAGACATCTGAGATGGCAGACATCTCTCTTGACTGAGGTTTGGGAGCATGGCTGACATGGGAGCCTGGAATCAAAGCAGAGATAAGCAAGATAACCAAAGCACAAGAGCTGGCCGATTCTCACAAACAACCCAGGACCAGTCAGCATTCCACCAGGGAGGAGCTGGAGGAGGCCCCGCCCACCTATACCTGGTTCAGCAGCTCCACCTTCTCCAGAGAGAGAGCCACTCCATCAGAGTGGATGCATGCATACATCCAAGGGGCCAGGACTGAGATGGAAAGGACCCTGGGAACCCAAAAGGGTATGTCTTGTGGGAGAGTCCTGCCTGAGATCCAGAAGCCCCTGCCATAACAGCTGCCTGGTAAGGGAACTGCTCCCCTTGTGCCCAGAGAGAGGGTGTGAAGGAGCTCCAGATGTGAGCCCTGCTGGGAGGATGGGAGGGAAAGGACGCAGGCCTGGAATTTGCTGAGCCCTAATTCTGCCTCCGGTCTTAGAATATAGTGTGATGCCCTCTGTCAGAGTGGAGGAACATAGGCATCAGGAGGAGTAAAGCCACCCGAACAAGTGTGGGGCCCGGGTTGGCACTCCCCACGCCTGGCACTGGGGCTGTCACTGTTTGCCTCTCTGCTGCCAGGCTAGACCAACAGGCACGAGGCACACCTTCATTGCCAGGCTAGACCCAACAGACACAAGGCACACCTTCATGATTTTCTTGGGGAGGACCCAGGGCACTAAGGCCTTTCCTCAACTCATGCCTGCCTGCCCACACGTGACTCGAGACACACACACGCTGAAGTGACAGGATAAGGGAACAGAGGTGAGTGTGAAAGAGGCTAGGGCATAACACACTCGGGCTTCCTGGCATTTCTGTGATGGAGTGGAGGTGGGAATCCCTGTCAAAATCACCTCTGCTTCTCAGAGCCACTGCCTCCCAGGTGACACTCAAGTTCTGCGTCTGGCCTGTTCTGAGTGGTACCAGCCAGGCATGGGAGGAAGAGCTCCAGGTTGGCATTGTTTTTGAGCCAGTTGACACTAAATCCCCCAATGGAACATAGAAGCGAATGAAAAGTACTATTTATTGTTTGTGTTTATTCCCATTTGTTAGGTGGGAAGACCGAGGCTGAGAGGTTAACTATGACTCAATTTGATCTAACTCCAAAACCCAGGCTCTCCTCTGCAAACAGAGATGAGATTTTTAGCTAGAGAGGTTCAGCTAGTGTAAGAGTGAAGAGGCCACCCCAACTCTACAAACTACCCTTAACCTCTCGTGTGCAACTGATGCAGGCTGGGGGTGGGGGTGGGGCGGTTCTAGTCGGAATCTCCAGCTAAGCACTGGCTCTGATGTCTGTATCCAAAAGAGAGGTCTGAGCCGACACCAAAAGCAGTAGATATATAAATAGTGACTTGAAGATTGGCTCATCAGCCACATGGGCTGGTGGCTCCTGCTGGACAGGAAGCACCCCATCCCCAAAGTGGATTTGACCTGAGGAGCAGAGTCACGTGTGATCCCATTCAATCTGGGGAACCGGAGACTTTATCATAAAGTGTGCCCGAGCACGTCACACTCCAGCCTCCTACCAAGTCACTACTGCTTTCTGTGCCCAGTATGTTCTGAGTTCTCCACGTCAGGCTGAAGTGAGGAAAGGTGTTAGCAGTGTGGGCCCTGTCGGAGAAGATCGTGCTAGTACACTCGTGCCAGATGTGACCTCTGTACGGATCAAGGACTTGGAAATACTGTTCAGAAAGTGGCCACTTAAATAACGTGTGAGCTAAGTTGAATCCATCACAAGTCTGAGGTTCCTCTCCTGAAACTGATAGCCAAGATGACTAAGTGACTGAGAGGTACGAGTGGCACCTAGACTTGCCCACTGCTCTTCCACTCTACACTGAGGCATGCTCTGCCCCTAGTGGAGCCAGCAGAGAATGCAGCCACACCCCAGCACCTACAAGTTCTTGGAGAAGTTTTGGAGGCCCGTGTTGTCAATATTGTCTTCCTAATACGGACTGGTTGCCAGGAAATACCTATTTCACAGCAGGCTTGAAGAGAAAGACTAAATGGTTCCCCAAATGTGTTTGATCAAATGCAGATTCTTACAGAAGGTGGGAAAACTGAGGAGTCACCCTAAATGAGAACAGGGCCAGTTCAGGCCGCACTGGGAAAAATTTGCAGATATCAGGGGCTTAGGGGAAAGGCTGAGTGGTTTCCAGTAGCCATGGGCAAGCCTCCATTTTTTAAAAAAAGATTTATTTACTTATTTTATGCATATGAGTACACTGTAGTTATCTTCAGATACACCAGAAAAGGGCATCAGGTCCCATTATAAATGGTTGTGAGCCACCATGTGGTTGCTGGGAATTGAACTCAGGACCTCTAGGAAGAGTAGTCAGTGCTCTTAACCACTGAGCCATCTCTCCAACCCTGTAAGCATTTATTTTTTATCAGCTTCTAGAGGTGTCAGCCTCCTACATCCAACTGGCCAAGTTGTAACACACTCTTCTAGAATCAAATTAACGTGAACGTCCCTGCAATCCCCACCCTGGCCCTGTAGTATCCTCTTGAGGGCAGCTGGCAGCTCTCTTTCTCATTACACCAAACATCAAGCTGCCTGGGCTCCCGATGCAGGGGACTGACAGGATGTGGGATGCATGCCTTGCTCCCCTCTGATGGAGCACGAACCTTTCTGCTCGCATACCTCTGTCCTCACCAGGACCCCTGCTGGTCATGCGTCTGGGTTATAAGAGAAGCTCACTTAACCTTTAAAATGTTAAAGGGATGGTGGGCAAGCTCGTTCCAGGGACCCTCTGAATTGTACGCTGGGGGTAAGGAGAGGAATAGGGACCAGGGAGAAGCATGAAAGGGAGAAAGCATACATGCTGGTTTTACAGCTGATGTTTGTGATGAGTGGTTTCCAGTGGCCATGAGCACACCTCCATTTCTTTATCAGCCTTTAGAGCCCCGCCCCCAGCCACCATCCCCCGCCCTCGCTGTGAAAAGGAACGGAATAGAGTATATAGAATTTGTATGCCAAGATGGTCAGTGCTGACTTTATAAAAGTAAAAACTTTAAAATAATTGGTATTCATAAGTAGGGCACGTGACATGCAAGAGTTTGCACATTCATGGTACGAGCGACCTTGCTGTCTTAAGGACTAGGGAGGCAGATCTCTAGAAGCTGACGTGGGAAGCTGCATCAGTCATAGACAGGAGCATGCTTCTAGTTGCTGTGGTTAAGGGAAAGACTTTGGATCAGCTTCTTACAGCTGCCCCTTACCTGCTGTGTAACCCTGGGGACATCACTTCCTCTCAAAGCCTCAGCTCTCTCCTTTGTAAATGAGAGTCATCTTAATGAGGTCAAAGGTCTGTGAAGATTGGAGAGGGGCTTAGCTCAGGAAGTGAGTGAGGAGTTCTCAGGGAACTGCAGCTATTCCATTTATGTGGGGAAAAGGACCAGCCAAGGACAAAAGCAACAACTTCCCTTTTTAATTTTTATGCAGAAATGTGTGTATTTGTAAATATACAGTAATAACAAAAGGCAAAAGCACCCGACTTCCCTTTTTATATTTTGTATGCAGAAATGTGTGTATTTGTAAATGCAGGCGTATGTTGGGATAAAAACCATTGTTAACAATGCATCATCTGAGGTATGAGGCTGAAGAGAAGAGATGACAGAGGGAATAAGCATTTCCTTTGTTTTTGGAGACAGGTCTTTTTAAATCAATTTCTTTTTTTTTTAAAGCAGTTTTAGGAATATACTAAGATTGAGCTCCCTACACATGTACAACTGTCCCGACTCTCAGCGTCCTACACCATAGGGACATGTTTGTTCCCATGTATAAATATGCACTGGTGCTGGCACAAAGGCTCAGTGGTTAAGATCACTGACTGCTCTTCCGGAGGACCCGTATTCAAATCCCAGCACCCACATACATCTAACAGCCATATGTAACTCCAGTTCCGAGATGATTCTACGCCCTCTTCTGGCTTCCATGGGCACTGCATGCATATGGTGCATGCCAGCAAAACCACCCATACGTATAAAATAAAAATAAATCTCATAAAACTATACATCTGCCCTGGCATACACTGCAATATACACTTCTGTCTTAATGAACTTCTGTTCATTTTTATTTCTATAATAAGCAGGTATTGGTTTTGTCAGCAGCATGTTATTTAATAAATAAGTGGCTAAATATGACCCAAAGCTCTAGATCTCTTAGATTCTTGAGAGTGGGAAGACTCACTAGGGTTAGCACAGGGAAGTGGGAACCCAGAGTGGAATACCTGGGAAAGGGCCTGAACTTGAGGTCACTGCCCTGCCATGTCACCAGCTAGCAGGTCCAAGACTGCTCTGTTAGCTCTCCCTGCACTCTGAGGGATATCTGACTGTAGATCCCACCCCTGAGAGAGCCAGCCCTCTGGTGGATGTTGTTCAACGGTCCTCTTGTGCACACTGGCACACAGCCGTTGAATGGTGTCAGTACTCCTTCGATCAGGTATAGGAGATTATGAGGATGCTGAGAATCTTCAGGCCAAGGAAAGCACAGGCTGTGGCTGGTCCTGGAGGAAACAGACAGGGCAACCAGTTCCAGATTCAAACTCACCTCTGGCATTTGTGGGTTGTATATGCTTTCCTTGAACCTGTTTTCTCAATATAACACGGGCATGGACCTGCCGGCTGTGCATGGGAAGGTTAGGTAAGGATACAGCCTGCCTGGAAGGCCTGGACACTGGACTAAATGGGACAATGTCCGGTCTGGTCGTCGTGAGTGTAGAGCTGGAGATGAGAACAAGGACACAGTAAGGACAGTGTGGGGCTCCTCAAATACACAGATAAATGTGTACCGTGGACTGGCTATGGGCGCTAGTTCTGATGAACCATTGTATACACTCCACCTGTATCTGTGATGGGTAAAAATATTAGCCTCCCAAATGACAGTGTACCTGGGTGACACACAGGGCCAGGTGCTAAACTAAAAGGTTGCAAAGAGGCTGCTCCCCATGCATGCTGGGAAAATACTGTGCCTGGCGACCCATGGAGGTAGGTGAACCTTTGAACTGTCCCCCTCACCTTCCCCTGTTTTGTCTCCCTAGGTGACTCCTCCTTCAACCTCTTTGTGTGTGAATCAGCCCCTTCAACATGAGCGGCAGCCTCTATTTGGCCTTCATGTGTCTGAGTCTCCTCGCTCAAAGGTGAGCAGCGCTACCTCAGAACAGTCCAGAGTGAACTGCTCTGGTGTGACCATGGGACAGGAAGGCTTGCAAGCATTTCCCACTTAACTTATGGCAAGCCAAAACCCCAGTCCCTTCATTTCTCTGAAGCACCAGAATAACAAAATCTCTGTGGTTTGTTCTACTTTAGAGAACAAGTTTCTAAAATGGTCACAGGTAGATGGACTTGTGTTTTTTTTTTTCAATAAGGCCCTTGGTGAAAGGAAGTAGGTGAGATGACTCAGTGGTTAAAGGTGCTTACTGTGTAATCAAGAGGGCTAGAGCCCAGCTTGTGGTGCCCATGTAACAAACCTGGCACCCACAAATACCAGTTTTAGGCATTTTTTAAAATTTTTTAGGTAAATTTTAGGGCTGCAGGGTCAGCAGAACATAAGGGGATCTCTGGGGGATTCTGTCTTCCAACCTAGCCAAGAAAATTTGAGTCCCAGGTTCAGGGAGAGACCCTGCCTCAAAGAATTAGGTAGAGAGAAATAGAGAAAGACATATGATATGCATATACAGGTGCATATGCCTGTGCATACACCTACACACAATCAATCAGTCAATCAAAAAAAAAAGAAAAAAGAAAAGATACTTAGAGAGTTTGCCAATTATCATGCCAAATATCTCTGTAGCAAGTGAGTAAGAAAATGGAAATACTATCTCACTAACTAGAAAACATGAGATTTCTACTTAGGAAAGTTACTCTTTGAGCACACACAGGTACATGCATGAGCACACATGCATACACACACACATACACACATGCGCATGCACACGCACATGAGGGAGGGTCAGTTAAGCTCATGTCTATGTATGTTTATCAGTATTTGAACAAAATAGACATAAAAGCCATTCTCTTTTCCAGGACGTGCATCCAGGGGAACCAGTTCAATGTGGAGGTCAGCAGAAGCGACAAGCTTTCCTTGCCTGGCTTTGAGAACCTCACTGCAGGATATAACAAATTTCTCAGGCCCAATTTTGGTGGTAGGTTATCCTTTGTGACCAGGATGTCAGTTCACACAGTGAGAAAATGCAGCAGAGGGCTTCAGGGGTCTTCGCTGACTCCATCCTGTTCGGCAGCTGTTTTAGGAGTGGGGAAAGATGAGTAAGAACATCCTCATGTGGTTTTTCTTGCTACTGTTACAAAAAGCACTCCGCCCCTCTACTTACAAGACAGGGGTGTGTTCTCCACAATCGTGGTGCATGCAGGAGCCTCTGGCCTCCTATGCCATAAAAAAGTATCTCTTTCTTCCCCCCACTTCCATGGTCATGGTTCCAAGAACTCACCATGGGCCACTAGCATTACCCCACCCAGCCTTCCTGCCTGTAGACAGCCACCTACAATGGACTTCCCTCATTTCCACCTGGAGCACCTCCTGGGTCATTTATTTGCTTGCTTGGAATCTAAGCATGTCCCCCAGCAGCCTAGCCTGAAGTCCAGGCATTCCAGGAACTAGTCAGCCCCGCCTCCATCTGCCTGTCATTCTCACCTCCTACAATATTCTCCAATATGGTCCTAAAACACCCACCAGCATCCTTACCCTCCTGGCTTCTGTGCCTTTGCATAGGCTGCTTATCTGCCTTGAGTTACCCTTCCAACTTGCCTCCCTAGAAACATGAGTTTTCCATCATGTCTTAGAGACAAGGCTATCCTCCTCTGACAGGTTCTCTGATTCCTCCACAGCCCACCTCCTTGTTGTGAGTACACCCCTGAATCACATCATTTCCCTGTTATACGGTACCTAGGTTTATGTCCCCCCTCCCCACCCCTCACCCCCACCCTCTGCCCCCCACTTCTCTCTCCTGATGGTGATGGCCTCTGGTCAGATCTGGGACAGGATGTGAATCCAAGTCCACTGGTGGTCAAATGAGGGGAGGACATTATCTCTTCAAGGTATTTGTTGGTCTGTAAAGAGTAAGGGTAGAGAGAGAGGCTGAAAGGGCTCTCGGGCCACTAGGTCGGGGGAGGGGGAGGAACTCTGGACAGAAGTGTCTTGAATAGGAGTAATGATGGGATTGTGTCTGGGAAGGCCACTAAGGCATTCCTGAGCAAAGCTGCCCAGCAGAGGACTCTGCCTCTGGGCTTCCTGGGTCACCCCTGCATTAATATGCTGCCATGCATAGATTTCTGGATGGCTGAGGTCCATGCTACCACTCACCTGCCCAGACTTACAGCACAGTTGCTGGAAGATTCCTCAGTGCAGGCACCAGGACCCTCAGGCACTCTCACCTGCTCAGCTGAAGATCTGGATAATGTCTGGTACCACAGACAGCATCTGAGTCCTTGATGTCAAGGACCTAGGTAGTCACCTCACGCCCTGGGTTCCCAGGCCTTACTACACACTAGCAACAAGCACATGCATCTAAGGAGCTTGCCTAGATCAATTTCTCTTGTCTCCTAGACTTCAAATAACTAAGTCAGTACGTTACTCTTCGTGTTTGCATGGCAACAGGCCAACCAGGGGCAGGGATGTCGGGCAAAGAGGTTGTTCTGAAAGCGAGGCTCCTAGGGTGGGCTTAAAGGAATGTGAGGCCCAGTTCTACCTGAGGTGAATGGACAGAGGCGCCTCACTTAAAAGGAGAGAAAGCACAACACCATGCCAGGTGACACTGTTTATTCCATCTCCTAATGGAACCTCTCTTGCTGGGCACCCCATAGGCCCATGGATGTGCTCTTACTGTCGGTAGTATTTGGACACCCAGCCTCTTGGCCACTGAGGTCCTTGAAAGACAAAACCTCCACAGTATTTTCTAGGGTAAAGCAAAGGTTTTCAAGTGGGCACTCAAACACACTGCCCAGGAGTTGACTTTTACCATTTTTTCTAGAAGAAAGGTGCCCTCTGGTGGCACAGCTTGCTTGTATTGTTTCAGGGGATGAAAGCAAGCTGGTTCATAAGACAGTCAACTAGCGCTAGACTATTAGGGGGAAACTAAGGCCAAAACACCACGGGCCTTGCAGTCTTCAGAGAGGGAGGTCTATGGGCCCACTGATTTTCATGGTCTCCAGTTCTATGATAAGCACTTAGCCTGTATTGTACAGCTATAGTGTAATGCCTGGACCTGGGTAATTTATAACAAACCCAGATGCATGTGCTTGTTCAGTATTTAAAGGCAGGCATTCAGCAATGGCCCAGTTGCCATATCATCCTGTGGTAGAAGGTGCAAGTGCTGAAGAAAACAAAGGAGTGTTGAACTTACCCTTCCTTAACAGCACCAATCCTGACCGTGAGACTGGAACCCTTGTAGCCCAATCACTTCTTAAAGCTCCTACCTCTTACTACAGTTACATCAATTAGACGTCCACATGAATTTGGAAGGGGACAAAGGTTGGAAATCAGAACAGTAAGTTACATATCATTTAGCACACAAGAGAATGGCACAGAGAGGTTTAACAATACACTTGGGTTCACACGGCAGCAATACATGTCTCTCTCCTCCCTCTCCCTGCCCGCCCCCACTCTCTCTCTCTCTCTCTGACTTGAATCTTCAAAAGTCACCCAGTAGCATACCGTTCCACTCTGCCCTCAAAGATTTCCCCTTTCCCATTAACCATTAACACTTCTCTTTCAATGGAATTGACTCTAGAACTCCATTTCCAAACTCCTGCCTACATTCTATGGCTTGGCTTTCCTGGATTATTAATTCTTTAATTATTGTGTTGCTTTGACTAATTCTGACCACTTAGATGATTAGATGGCTTTTTTTTCTCTAGTTCCTTTAGAATCCCACCTCTTCTCTTCCTGGTTCATTGCCACAGTCCCCTGGGGCTCTCTCAGCTATTTAATGTAAGTGAGAACTGCTTTATCCATTAACCTGGTGAGCAAAGTTGTCCCCTCTCCAGTAGCTGGGGTTACAGAAGAAAATGAGAAAGTCCAGAGGACGTTACTGAAGGGGCAGGTGTCAAAGCAGGGCAGGTTTGATGCCAGAGGCCGTGCAGGGGGTCATTTCTGAGACTCCTGGAGGGCACAGGCAGGCTCTTGGCTTTCATTCCCTCATGTTGTCACTAGCTAAAGCACTGACCCCACACACCGCTGATGTCACTGACCTTTTACAGGTAGGAAGACTACAGTCCTAGAAGCTTCAGTAATTTACCCCTGATGGCAGAGCTAGGAGATTTCAAAGCCGAGGTCAAAATTCACAGGGTTCACACTCCTGGGTCCTTCTTCCACATCTCTAGTTGAATGAGGAGGAGTTGGCCTGGCCTGGCCTGGCCTTGATGACTTCTGAGAATAATGGTCTCTGTGCTCCAGTCTTCAGAACTAAAAATGGCCCTCAGTGGAGTCTTTCAATCTCCCTAATCCCCAGGACTGGGGCCACTGAAGACTGTGCCTAAGACCAGTCAGGGTGACACAGTTCTGGCATGCCAAAACTTAGGGCTTCTGGGGGTGAACGAAGAGAGCATCTGGGGCCAGCAGGGGCTTGGCTGTGAGCGGACTTCTACGCCATGTCGTGGCAAGCTCCCTTCATGGAAGTCATTTGTGTACAATCATGTGACTAAGTCTCTGACCCACTCTACACAACTAGCCCCTACAGGCACCACAGGAAATATCTGCCACATAAGAAGGACCTTACCACTAACCTCTTTAAAATATACATTAATGGGCCAGGGAGCAGGCTCAGGGGTGAAAGTGCTTGCCACACAGCCTGAGTTCTGTTCCCTGTTCCCTGGATCTAGTGACACACATCTGTAATGCTGGCACCCCTATAGTGAGATGGGAGGCGGAGATGGAAGACCTTTTCAGAGCTCTCTGACCAGACAGCCTTGGGCTTGCAGTATAGCACCAGTAATGAGAAAGACCCTGCCTTAAAGCAAAGTCGAGATGAGAACCAACTCCCAGAGTGTACGGCACTCCCCAGCTCTCTCTTTCCCTCCAAAATAAGTAAATTAATCTTAAAACATTTTAAAAATACCCATTAATTAGTAATGGTGCGACCTCCCTTATGAATCATGATGTCCCCGTGAAACTCTTTATATTTTTCATACCAAGTGGTTGCTCCTGGGAAGATAAAATTAATTTTCTTATTTTTATAGTTCAGATTATTTAAATATTCCTAATATGTGGGTATTGCTTTTATAATTTCTATAGTTTTGTTTCCAACCCACTAATATAGAGACACCAGCTGCGGAGTCTGAAATGGAACCGAGGACACAATGGGTGGTTGGAAGGAGGAGAGCTTATATTTGTGTTTCTGTGTAAGTCTTTCTGTTTTTCTCTCCCTTCTCAGGTGACCCAGTTCGGATAGCACTGACTCTGGACATCGCCAGCATCTCTAGCATTTCAGAGAGTAACATGGTAACCCAGTGCCACCCTCCCCCACCCCACCCCACTCCCTCTCCTTGCTTTCAGTGGTGATGTCCTTTCAAGTTACTCAGAAACAGAGTGGCAGAGGCCAGAGCTCTGTCTTGTAAGCGGAGACAGTAGATGTTTATATAGTAGGTTTTCTGGGTGTCAGGAAGGAAACAGACTCAAAGGCCAGGAAGAGAGAACTAGAGAAAGAAGTGAGGATTGACTGGGGAATAAAAATGGAGAAAAAAAAAATGTAGCCCAGAAGCCTGGAGTCCACATGGTCTTTCAGTCAAGGGACAGATGATAAAACTAACAATGTAATGACCAACTTGGGAGGAAGGACACAGGAAAGATGAAGCCAGGAGAAAGGCAGTTTGCAACCCAAGCCATCAAAACCTTCATCAGTTTCGTGATGACTGTGTCCTCAGGCAGTGTGAGCTTTTATGTCATCCAATAGTAGGACAAGATTCTGAAAGTGTGCCTTGACAGTAGGAGTTATTATCTAAAATAAACAATGCACTTCGTTCTTTCATTGCTGCTGATGAGGTCCGCACCAGTAACTTAACTCACCAAGAATAATATATGCATATATAGAGAAAGTATATATAAAGGGAGGGAGGGGGGTGAAACGACCCCTTTCCTTCTGTTTTGGGGGTTCCCTAATCATGCCCATCATTTGCATTTCCGACTTCCCCCCTAGGACTACACAGCCACTATATACCTCCGGCAGCGCTGGACAGACCCACGGCTGGTGTTCGAAGGCAACAAGAGCTTTACTCTAGATGCCCGTCTCGTGGAGTTCCTCTGGGTGCCAGACACTTACATTGTGGAATCCAAGAAGTCCTTCCTCCACGAAGTCACGGTGGGAAACAGGCTCATCCGCCTCTTCTCCAACGGCACAGTCCTGTATGCACTCAGGTGAGCCGGCATCTGGGAGTCTGGGACTGGAGGAAAAGACACACGTATAAGACACACATATGTCCTGGGTGCTTGTGACCAATACCAAAGTGGCCAGTGAGACCCCATTCCTCACAAATTCCTATTTTATACTCCAGCGCCATTCAGAAGGGCTTCTCTCAGTACAGCCTGGCTACAGATGCACCTTCTGAGAAGCTGCTAGGTGCCAGGCCCCAAGCAGGAGACCCCGGAAGAACTGAATAAGACAAGCCCCGCCCCTGAGAGTACCGGCCTGTAAACAAAGGAAGTATCCCATCTGGCTCCAGGACTCAAGTTGAGTCATCCATCGGTTGCAGGTTAACGGTTAGGGATAAAGTTAAAATATACTTTCATTTGGGTTATGAACTGAGCCTTTAAGAGTGAGGAAAGTTAGCCGAAAAAGAAGAAAGGGGGCTAGAAAGCTAGCACGAGGATCTCTGAGTTCAAAGAGCCGTGTAAAGGCTGAGCCTAGCGCGTGCGTGTAAAAGCCCAGTGCTGCGGGGTAGAGGCTGGGAGAAAGATCTTAGGGCTTACTAACCATCCAGTCTAGCCCTAAGCTTCAAGCTCCAGGTTCAATGAGAGACCTAGTCTGGAAAGAAAAGAAAAGTAGGGTGTGGTCCTGGTGGCTTCCTGAATGAAATGCTTGCTGACCAGGCATGAGCATTAGAGTTCTAAGCCCTACCAGTCACTTAGATGCCGGGTGAGCATGGCAGCCCCCCTGAACACTCAGCCTTTGGAAGACAGAGACGGGATCTCTAGAGAAATATGTCTGACTAGGCTACCTAAATCCGTGAGATCCAGGTTCACTAAGAGACCCTGCCTCAGTATAGAAGGTAGAGACTGATTGAAGAAGATACTCAACCTTTGGCCTCCATGTGCGTGTGTGTGCTCGCAAACACACACACACACACACACACACACACACGGGAGGAAAGGACAGGAAGTGGGAGAAAAGGAGCAGGGAAGGAAGACAAGGGAGAGACATGAGCAAGCAGAGAAGTCTATGTTAGGAATGTAAGTCTTTCACCGGGCTTAGTAGAGAAGCGTATCTCTACATAACATCTCTGCGTGTCTGAGACATGTTTGTACAAAGAAGCAAGGTGTGAATCCCAAAGACTACCTACTTGCAGCTACAGGCCACCTCTCCAAATTGACAAGACCCAACGCTCCTTCCATCTCATGGATTCCCCTCTATGGTTGGAACAGGAAAGAGGATCCCTGGGTGCTGTGTAAGGCAACCTACACAAATGATTTATCCTGTGCAAGGACTGTGCACACTTGGACTTTCTGAATCCTTGGGGAGCACATCAAGTAGTAAACATGAATGGACTGACCTTCAACCACAAGAAGGATGAGCCAAGGACTGAACTAACCGATAAATAGCATTTCTGGCATGACTTGTCTACCCTGAGTTTTACAGAGACCAGCCCAAACCCCAATCCCCCTTTCAAGAAACCTCTCCTTTGATTTCCAATCTGCACTTTTTCCAAGCTTCCATGAGAACCTGTTTGCACACTAAGCGTGTGCATGTACACTTGTGCACCTGGGGGTGTGCATCAGCTATGTGTTACAATACATAGCACAATTACCAATGAATCATAGTTGATGAAGAACTTGCCACCATACTCCCCCCCTAAGAGCTCTGTGAACTTAGGCAAGTTACTAGACCCTCTGAGCTTCTGGTTCCTCAACAACTAAACAAAAGTAATAGCAGTTCTTATAGAGAACTATTCAAGGGGTTAATGCATGTGACGTCCTCAACACAGAAACTGACTTGCAGTAAGCAACTAGTTTTCCTCTGCTTCCCTTAAGGGGATGTAGAGTGCCATCAAGTTGAATACTGTGCCGTGAACATATCTGCCTTTAGAGTACCCAGCACTGTACTTAATAAATTTGGGACCTAGTAAAACTGTGCGAATGTTAAAAAGGAAGATAACAGCCTGTCTCTTAAAATCTCTGCTGTGAAGACTTCACTGATGTCTGTTTTAGTTGAGCACACTTAGATGAGCCCAGTAGCTGTGAGCTGTAGTAGCTGACATCCTCTGAGATCTCTATATCTTGATACCATTCAAGGATCCAGGAGACCAGGACTCCTGTCCAGGCTCTGCCACTCAGAGCCTTATGAGTGTAGGCAAGTCCAGTGATCATTGTTTCAGCCCTACAAGGGGTTATCATGAAATCATGAAGATAACACTGAAAATCTAAGTTCAAATGCACCCCCAGGGAGAGGAAATGGGCACTAAGCTCCAGCCCTAACCAAGAAGCTATTTGTAATTGACAGCTGCTGGGTGAGGGGGAAAGCTATTTTCTCCAGAGCAGTGACACTGGATATGTCAACCAAACCCCAAAGTAGGCCTCATGCTTGGAAGTAATTAGCCCATGCAAAACAGGTTCCATGTGGTTTGTTTGGTTTGGTTTTACCTGTGTGCTTTTTCTGTTGTCATTTGTCATTTTGGTTTGGATTTTGGGTGTTGTTTGTTTGAGAGGGGATTTTTTTTTTTGAGAGAGAGAGAGGAGGGGGGAGGGAGTGAGGGAGTGAGGGAGGGAGTGAGGGAGGGAGAGAATGCGAGATTGGGTAGGTAGGAAGTGAAGAAAGAAGGAAAGAATGTGATCAAAATACATTATATGAAAGAAAACTTAATTTGAATTTTAAAAACATCCCCAGACACTGGAGAGATGGCTCAGGCTTTAAGAGCACTTGATGCTCTGCCAGAGGACCTGGGTTTGAGTCCCAACACCCACATGGTGGCTCACAGCCATTCCTAGCTCCAGTTCCAGAGGACCCAAATGTCCTCATACACATAAAATAAATTGACTTAAAGCTAAAAATATATTTCTAGATCTCTTCAGCGCCCTGGAGAATGAGTCTGTTCAGTCACGTTGTGGATGCTTTGCCTCTGAGCTGCCAGTGTTCCTGCTTCTTCCAGTCTGGATCTAGTTTTAACTGAGTCTGATGAGTGTTGCTGAGCACAGAAAACCTCAGGAATGCTTGTTTTCAGGCTCCAAGCCACATGTCCCCATAAGAGTCTGAGAAAAAGTTGTCTTGGGGCAGCTCTCCAAAAGAAATGTGAACTCACGTCTCCTCACAGCACTCTTTCTGAGCCCACTTATTTGTTTGTTTTTCTCTTTTTAGAATCACAACAACAGTTACATGTAACATGGATCTGTCTAAATACCCCATGGACACACAGACCTGCAAATTGCAGCTAGAAAGCTGTGAGTATACATCCTGAAGAAGGCCCCAGGTGACTTTCCTGGGTGACTTCCATCTTTTTTTTTCAGAGTATCCCATATCTATGACCTGTCTTTCTTCATGTTGATCCACAATGGATTGAGCCATTCAGCCTATACTTCCAGAGAGAGTCAGATTCCACTCAAAGGCAAACTGTAACACTGTATCTTTGATGGAGGACTGTTGTGCATTAGTACCAAATATGATGAGATGAGGGAAGATGCTTCAACCTAGCTGATTGTATAGGTCATGATCAGCAAACTGAGTTCATCTGTCATATCCGGCCCATCACCCATTGCTAGGAATGCCACTCATTTGTAGATTGTCTGTGGTCACTTGATGTCACACTGCTATAACAGAGCTGGGCATTTGGAATAGAGACTATCCTATGTGGTCCACAAAGCCTAAAATAATAATATGCTTCATCACTGCAGAAACTTTTAGGAACCTACAAGAGCTAATTCCAGATTCCAAGGAATTTATCCTCTCCCAGACTTATATAACCATAGAGCCTTGCTTCATGAGTATTTCTATTTTATAGAAAACTTCTTGATGAAAACGGATCTAAGCAAGATATTTAGATCTTATAGTATTTTAGTTAATGTCATCTCTCAGATTACTTGTCCTCAGAGGGTCTATGATTCCAGGTGGGTTCTTGGTGAATCATTCTGTGGCTATGGCCTTTGTCCACATACCCACTTTTGTTCTACCAAAACCAAGTCAACCCTAGGTCCCTATAGAAGCTGATGCAGAAGTCCCGGACTTCATAACCCCCTTTCCATTTGTTATTAAATATGCCTCAAGTTACCTTCAGGCTTCCAGAGGCCTCAGAAGGTTTCTTTCCATTTTCCTAATGGAAATTCACTGTAGCCTCCAGGTATACCTTGCTATGCAACTTCAGAGGAAGTAGGGAAGCTAGTAGGAAAATGACTATAGGAGGGACAATTAATGTGATATTCCCAATCTGCCGTTGTCCTGGTCACCTTTTCCATTCCAAATCACTTTTTCATTCATAACCATGAAAATAGTAATTAATAATAAAGCTCATTTCCTCTTGATAAGTATCATTGCGTCCACGTGCCGGGCACTGCCATAGATAGCTTCCAAACAAACCAGCAACGGTTGTTTTCCTACCTTATGATTACAGAATTTAAGACTCATCACAATCCCAGCACTTGGGAGGCAGAGACAGGATTTCTGAGTTTGAGGCCAGCCTGGTCTACAGAGTGAGTTCCAGGACAGCCAGGGCTATACAGAGAAGCCATGTCTTGAAAAACCAAAAACCAAAAACCAAAAAAAAAAAAAAAAAAAAAAGCAAAAAAACCTCATCACAATTTATCATTTTCTAAAGAAACCCGAGAAGCAGAAACACTGGGGCTGGAGCCCAGTTAGGGGGGTGGGACAATTCTAAGGACTCTTCTACTGGCCAGCAAAGCCCATGAGGATTTTGTTACAGTGGCTTGTTTGTGAACTGTGGTATACATTTACCCAGAGTATACCACTGTGTGGTTTTAAGGAATTGTGTGGGATCTCTAGGTGTTTCTAATACAAATTGATAATCACCATATTTCCCAGACTGAGAGACCATATGACATGTGTTTGGGATTCCCAAATCCCACCAAATAGTAAGCTGAACTACAACGTGACTATCAGACAGCAGACCCAAGTTTCCTCCTTTTGGTTTCTTAGGACCAAGGCCAGTGTTTTCTTTTCCTCTGTGTCTTAAGGAAAATATTTTGACTCCGTCTAATACTTCAGTTCCACATATTTTCCCACTAAAGTCTCCGGCTAATCTGGAAGGCTGATTGAGTCCCATCTGCCTACCCTCTTAGTCTATCCATTCAACAACTGCACTCCTGTTCTGTGTTAAACATGGTGGCGAATGTTTATAATCCAAAGATAAAATCATTCATCCATCTTCAAGAGGCCCATCTCCTTACAGAGAGCACAGGACTTAAAATAATTCTGAAAGACTGAGTGATAACCGGAAAAAGTAATGGCGCCTGGTAGGGGGTCAGAGATGCCTAGAGGGAGGTGTCACCTGAAATCAGAGGAAGGATCTGTTCTAGCTAGCTGAGAGGACAAAAAGCAGGGCTCATTACCACAGGAACAAAGGAATAGCAAAGGTTAGTAAGGAGCACAAAGAGGAGTTGGGGTGTGGCAGGGAGGGTTGGGAGGGACGCCTGCCAAATGTGGGAAAGGCCCTGGCTCAGTCCCCAGCACTAGGGCAGAAGAGCCAAATACTCCAAGCAGTCACTGAGGTTGAAAACGAAGCTCCCTCCAGCATGTAAAATAACGTACTTGGTGTACATAAAGCTTCGTAGAGCGCTGAGAGTAAATGGGCATCTCAATTATAACCTGGGAATTTCCTAAGATGGAAAATGAGGGTTCGAGCTAAATGGGTGTAGGTCAAATCAACTTCTTGGAATTGGTAAAACAATCTCCCTTGCTCCTTAGTAAGCTTCTCCGAATAGCCACCAGGTCTGGGCACCTGTGTTAGGGAAATAATGCCACTGATATGACTTATGAAGGCATCAAAGTGGAAACAACTACAGGCAAGCCTTGGGGATCACTGGATCCTCTACACATAAGGGCACAAGTGGGCAGCTCCAGGAGACAAGAATCATTATGAGGAAAAGCCATTTTTCAGAAGTACACATTTAATTAAAGACTTAGACAGATTAATTATTCTATTGATTCAGTGCAAACCCTTCTTGAAGCAATTCAGCCATTTGGTGGCAGAAGACAACTTGAGGTTGTCAAGAAGAAAAGCCATCCCCATGCAGTGCGGGAGATATAATTGCCTTCCATGTGTCACGACTGGGCTCAGCCGAAATCCCAGGAGCGAGATTCTCCAGGAAGCTTCAGCACTCCGCACGCACAGACACCAATCCCCAAGGAACAGAGGAAGCTTCCACGGAATGCTTATTAGCAGGCATTTAGGTATTAAAAAACCTCAGTAAGATACACACACACACACACACACACACACACACACGCATGCACACAGGCATGCATGCACACATGTATATAACCACTAAAGAATTTATATCATCTTAATAACCCACATTCACTCAGGGACAAAAGATGGTAGTAAATAGAAACTGTGAGTCTCTCCTGGGGGTGAAACCAAGTGCCTAGGAAGGAACTTGCACTCTTCATCTTCTTAGAGCTGTCTTCATCCCTTTGAGATTCCAGTCTAATTTCAATGGCTAGCTTCCATTCTGTTTTGGATGACTCCAAAGGAAGAAGCACAGCTTTACCTGAAGTCCTCCTCATGGAGTTCAGGCATCACAAGATAATGCCTACTAGATATTGACTCCATAAGGATGCTTCTTAGCACAGTATTGGTCCCAACACCAGCATCATATCTCCGTAACCTTTGAAGCAATGATATTTGCTTTTATGGCCATAGGTGGGCAATATCACCAGCTGCTTGAAATTAGCTAATGACCCTCTCTGAGTCTCAGCTTCTTACTCATTAGAATGGAAAAAATAACAGGACCAAGCTCATTCAGTCACCTTCTATTAATCAGATTTATTGGTCTATAATCTATGTACCATAAAAATCACCTTATTTTGAGGGGGGGTGATTTCTTTGTGTATCCTTGACTGTCCTAGAACTTGCTCTGTAGACCAGGCTGGCCTCAAACTCAGAGATCCACCTGCCTCTGCCTCTCGAGTGCTGGGATTAAAGGTATGCACCACCACCGCCCAGATAAATTCACCCATTTTTAATTTATTCATGACTCAAAGTTTTCAGTAAAATTGCCAGTGTGTGTAGCCATTGCTAGGTTACATTGTTGGAACATTCCTGTCACCTCCAGAGATCCTTTGTGCCTAAAGGTAAGATCTATTACAATATCAGACATGTAAAGACTACCTTAAATCTGAAGAAACACAGAAATGTGTATCTTACAGGACTGTGAAAGCATGAGAGGTGTGTTGTGTGTTGTGTAAGGGACAACATAGATGGCTCAGAAAAGGTTACTGTTACCAACACCATCATGGGATATTAGTAAAGCTAACATTTACCAAAAGCACATCGACAGATGTAAAGTGGCTGGTTACAGACTGTCTTAGTTTTGTATTTATAGTAATGGGAAGTATGAAGAGACCACTTCCAAAGTCCCAGACAACGTTGCCCAGGCTTAGACTGCCCTGAAAGGCAGAAGCTAACATGGGTCTCTGTGATCATATGCTTTGTAAGTGTCATTTGGTAGTGAAAGAAGCCATTTTTATCATGCACCAGGCTTGAACAATGCTTATATAAACAGAACTGCTTCTCAACCAATGAAAAGTGGGCATAGCAAAGGATTTCATTCCTCAGCGCTTGAAAATCCTTACCAGCTTTTGCATGCTATGCTCCTTTAGACTTAAAACCACCAGGAGAGAGGTCTTGCTGACCTCCACTGTAGC
Source organism: Tokudaia tokunoshimensis (assembly GCA_036184795.1). NCBI lineage: Eukaryota > Metazoa > Chordata > Mammalia > Rodentia > Muridae > Tokudaia > Tokudaia tokunoshimensis. The sequence goes on from BTHU01000010.1 coordinate 88,391,177, forward strand.
ATTTCCCAAAGCAGCTCAATCTGCAGCACTTACACTGACCAGGGCTCCCTCTTGTTTCCCAGGGGGATATGATGGCAATGATGTGGAGTTCTCCTGGCTGAGAGGGAATGACTCCGTGCGTGGACTTGAAAACCTGCGCCTTGCTCAGTACACCATTCAACAGTATTTCACCCTGGTCACCGTATCCCAGCAGGAGACAGGTAACTCTTGTGACCTATATCACACGGAATAAAAACTCCTTAGAGAAGGGGCTGGAGGGATGACTCAGAGGTTAAGAATACAGACTGCTCTTCCAGAGGCCCTAGGTTCAATTCCTAGCAGTCAAATCAGGCTCGCAACTTTTTGTAACTCCTGTTCCAAGGGACCCAACACTTGCACACAGACATATATGCAGGCAAAACACCATGACTAAATAAATAAATAAATAAAATACTTAAAGAAAGGCTGTTTATATTCCTGTGAAAAGTGAACATTCTTTGGTAGTATGGAGTATGGAAAGGGAGCTGGACATGTGACCTGGTCTTCTGTGCACGCCACACTAAGGGTTGACATGGTTGCTGGAGAGTAAACCTCTGGGCAAGTACTGACGTTTGACTGTTTACCTTCTGGAGTTTTCTGACTGCTCAAATGCAGCACTCCCCCATGCATAAAAGTCACTCGTGTTTCTAATGAGAACACTGGTCACTTTAATATCATGCTCCTAGGTGAAGAAGACAATATCATACCATGTGATCACCTCATTATTGATATTACCTATTCATCATGTACAGAGCTGGATCTCTAAGAGTTGTTGACTTTAAGTCGGTATTTTCTAAATGGCATGATTTTATATACAAACAGCGATATTTTCTTCTCTGTTCCTCCTGGTCAAGTGAGGAATGCCTAATCTCATCAATATTTATATTCTTTAAAGCCTTACCATGTACTTTAGTTGAGTCTAGATGACCTTAAAAATCAGATGTGTGGCAAAACTGTGCCTAGAGAAAAGACAGGAAAGGAAGATACAACTCCCTATTGATATCCCCACATGTAGTGTGTGTACAGTGGCCATTTCCTAAGTATGATCCTGCAATGATACCTCCAAAATGCATGAGGACTGAGTTCAATCCCTAGAACCCACTGGAGTTTAAAAAAAAATAAAATAAAAAAGATTGGGCATAGCATTTGTAATTCCAGTACCAGAAAGGCAAAGACGGTGGAACTCTGTAATTCCCTGGCCAGCCCTCTAGTCTATTTGGCAAGCAACAGGGATCATGTCTCAAACAAAAAGGAAGATGGTGCCTGAGCAACAACACCCAAGATTGCTCTCTGATCTCCACAAGCATTTGCACACACACATACACATGCATACATACAAAAACTAAATTATATTTAAAGGGCCTGCTCTACAGTAATCTTGAAAACAATGGGCTGTCTTAAATAATCTCCACTAACCAGGAATTTATTAACAGCTTACCTTGTGAATGCAAGACTCAGAAACGTAGGGTTTGTCCCCTGGGTTTCAGTCTAGTGAGCTAGATATTAAGAAAATCAGTACTCATGGTGTTGAAGGAATTCTTTGATTTAAAAAAAAAAAAAAGCAAAAAGGGGCAGTCCGGAGAGATGGCTCAGTGGTTAAGAGCACTGACTGCTCTTCCAAAGGTCCTGAGTTCAATTCCCAGCAACCACATGGTGGCTCACAACGATCTGCATTGTAATCTGACAGCCCTCTTCTAGTGTGTCTGAAGACAACTACAGTGTACTCATATACATAAAATAAATAATTAAATCTTAAAAAGAAAAGAAAAAGGCATAAAGAGAAGAACATGAGTGTGGGGGGTTAGGTGGCAGCAGCCCTGTAAGTCCCATGCCAGGCAACATTGAGGCCCTTTGTGGTGACCAGAATGGCAGTTCATAGTTGACTGGATTTTGGTACCGAAAGACTTAAAGTGATTGTGATTTCATCAAGCATCTCATAGGGCAGGTATTCTTCTGCATGAACAGACACGATTTCTTATCTCTTGTTTGCACTCTCAGGGAACTATACACGATTGGTTTTGCAATTTGAGCTCCGGAGGAACGTCCTATATTTCATTCTGGAAACCTATGTCCCTTCCACCTTTCTGGTGGTGTTGTCCTGGGTATCCTTTTGGATCTCCCTCGATTCGGTTCCTGCGAGAACCTGCATTGGTAAGCAGCAGGCAATTTCTAAGAACTAGGTGAATCAGTGCTTTCCGAAAGTCTATCAATATTTTCATTGATGGTTGGGAGGGGGAGCATTAAAAGAGCTAGTATCTTGAGAAATTCCTTTGCACAGAGAGAAGAATGTATACAGAGATAGAAAGGTAGTGTCAGGAGGATTGTCTTTTTAAATGTGTTTTATAGTGACAGAAGAGATGAGCTTGTGAACAAACAGTCCATTGTCAGTTACTTTACAAATTGGCCATCCATCTCTAAGAGAAGACAGGAGATGACATATTTAGAAAGCTATATCACTTATGTATCTGTTGAAGATGAATAAATCGACCCAATTCCAGAAGGTCACAGACTCTTTAAAATGAGATCTATCTTTCTTCCTGAGTCCTGTCCTCATCTTGCTCATGAGTGGAGCCAAGCAGCCAGATGATAGAGGTCAGGATGGGGTGGGGGTGTCAACGGAACACCAGCGTGGAACAGTTCCTGCTTGTTTTCCCAGGAGTGACAACAGTGTTATCCATGACAACGCTGATGATTGGCTCCCGCACATCCCTACCCAACACCAACTGCTTCATAAAGGCCATTGACGTGTACCTGGGGATCTGCTTCAGCTTCGTGTTTGGGGCCTTACTGGAGTATGCAGTTGCTCACTACAGCTCCTTACAGCAGATGGCAGTCAAAGATAGGGTAAGGACTTCGAGGGCATTGTCTCTGATTCATCACTTGGGTGGACATGGACTGCTCTGAAGAGGTGATCAGGGTTTGGTTCCCTTTGTTCTAATGGATCTTATCCCCTCTAAGGTGGACACATTTGGAAGACATGGTGCCTCTTGACCTAGGTTGTTCTTTTTACCCAATAAAATAGGATATCAGACTTTATTTTTTAGCAGAAAACTATTATTCATATGCAACATGAAAGTTTAAGAACAAGCATCTAAAAAGTCCAATATCAAAGTAGACATGCTTAGATGGTCACACACTTCAGATTAACATATAGTTGCTACTTAATTCTTTTGATGCCATTTTATATTCTTAAATTGTACTAGTAGCAGGTTACCAAAAATATATATATGGGAGAAAATACTTTGTAACAAAATCCCAGAGACAAGAAGAGTAGAGGGTAAAGTTGGCAGTCTAACCCAAAAGCTCTTTGCTCCAGTGTGATAGATTGTTTTCCTCACACAGTAAGCAACAGAACACCCCATTAACTATTACACTTTACAGCCCCAGTAGACCCCAGGGTTATATGGAGACTAAGTTTAATAGATATTAACATACTGAAGCTTATACGAACATAAACACAAAAATAGGGATCTGGTTCAGAAAATTGTCACCTTAGGCAGTGTGCTAGGACCACAGGATCTAGTAGTGAAGATGTAACCAGAAGAACCAAGGGCTTTGTCATTGTGCTTGTTTGTTCTGAGCAATCCAAGCACCAAAGACAAAGAGCTTGTGTGCAAGCCAGTGCAGAGTATGGATTTCATGTGTTTTCTTCCATACAGGCTTCCCTAATTAACACACACACAAATCTAGTCTTGCTAGATTGGCGGTGAGAGTTGGAGAATTCCCAAGCTCTTCTACACCAGTGTGTTCCCCAATGCCTGTGCCTGCGACAGGAGATGCACTGTGGGTTGTATGCCGTACTCTTCCCATCTGAGTATCCCAAAACTCAGTGAAATACTATCATTCTCCTTATTTTATAATTGAGAAATTTGCTCTCAAAGCAGTGAAACAACTTGGCCAAGACCCCACATTCTCTGCCATCTGTACCTTGTTGGCTAGTGGAAACCCCCCCCCCTCTGATTTGTAGGGAACACTGCTGTTTCTTTGTGTGTAGCAAAGATCACATGACACAATGGGTTTACATCACCTCTCAGAATCTATTCTCTCTGGAACAGACTAGAACTTTACCAAATACCTACTAGATACATTACACAGTTTCATGCTGCTTAATCTTCCCCTTAGTCTCATAAAGGGACAATTAATACCATTAGCATGTCGTAGACAAGGAAATCACACCTTAAAGGGATCTAGGTAACTAAAATTTTGAAGAGTAACAGACTGACTGAGATTTAAACCCAGGTCTGCTACCTTCAACACACACTGTTCTTCACGATACCATAAGTGTACCTCACTGTGTCCTGTCTTCTGAGCTAATGATTGTCTGTGAACCAGGGGCCAGCGAAGGACTCAGAAGAAGTCAAGATCACCAACATCATCAACAGCTCCATCTCCAGCTTTAAACGAAAGATCAGCTTTGCCAGCATTGAAATTTCTGGTGACAACGTCAACTATAGTGACTTGACAATGAAGGCCAGCGACAAGTTTAAGTTTGTATTCCGGGAAAAAATTGGCAGAATCATTGATTATTTCACAATTCAAAATCCCAGCAATGTGGATCGATATTCCAAACTATTATTTCCTTTGATTTTTATGTTGGCCAATGTATTTTACTGGGCATATTACATGTATTTTTGAGACACCATTGACCTCTTGCATGCCATGTGTCTTTAACAGGATAACATAATGAGGTTAAGGGTATTCTAGGACATGTGTGTGCACTTCAGCTTAGAAGGCTACAAATGGGGGGTTGGAGAGATGGCTCAGCGATTAAGAACACTGACTGCTCTTCCGAAGGTCCTGGGTTCAAATCCCAGCAACCACATGGTGGCTCACAACCATCTGTAATGAGATCTGACGCCCTCTTCTCATGTGTCTGAAGACAGCTACAGTGTACTTACATATAATAATAAATAAACCTTAAAAAAGAGAAAGCTACAAATGGGCTAATGTAACAATTATTCTAAGTTGTGTAGAAGCCCTAGTGTGGCAAGATTCTATAATAGAGTTGTTATAAGGCAACCCTTTCCTTCTTCAATTTTGGACAGAACACCTCTCACAGAACCCAAGATTGCAAACCTACTCGGGGCTATTGCTCTCTGGATCCCTGGTCTGCGTTCACTGCATAAAAATGTGGGAAGAAGATGATTACATATATTAAGGGGTTTATTTTCTAAAGAATTCATAATGCCACTGATTAAATCTCTGTGGTCCTTATAAGATGCTCTCTTGCCTATTTAAGGAGCAATGTTTTCTAATTTTTGTTTTTTTCTTGAAACATAAAATGTGGGTGTGTGTCAATTCACTGGTGGTTACTTACCTCATCAACCTAATACCAGATGGATTCTTAGGGTTATTGATACCACACAAGAATTATCCCCAAATTCTAAACATTTTTTTTGGTTTTTCGAGACAGGGTTTCTCTGTGTAGCCCTGGATGTCCTGGAACTCACTTTGTAGACCAGGCTGGCCTCGAACTCAGAAATCCTCCTGCCTCTGCCTCCCAAGTGCTGGGATTAAAGGCGTGCGCCACCACCGCCCGGCCCCAAATTCTAATAAGTCCTATTATTGACAAATCAGATGTAAATGAATAAAATTAGTGGATCAATAAACTAAAACATGAACCCTTTGGAGTCCAGGGCTTTATGCTTCTTTTCCATGTATCTTATTGTTTTATTTTTATACACCTCAATCCTAAACTATGTAAAAGCCCCTTTCCCACATCAGGAAAACAGGAGGAAGTTTTGAAACTTGTTCTAGGATTCCTAATACAGAATGCTGTCATGAAGACTCACCGGGTCAAGTATACTATCTTTACCCACATCCTGGCTAGGTACCAAGTAGACCAGAGAGTGCTCTGTCAAGCTGTCATCTCCACTGACCTGTTGACCAAAATATTGGGGGACATTTTGCCAACGGCAAACACCCTGTCTCCTTCCAGGAGTAGCTTTCATCCCTGTGCTCCAGTGACCAAGCAGGAGTGATATATATTAGATAAGGAGCCGTACCACCCAGATACAAGTAGCTTATCTTTCATAGATACCTTTCTTCAACCTCTCTAGCTGGACTACTTGAGTGGCTTACCCTGTGTGAGCAGCAGACCACTGGCCCCGAATAGTCCCAACTGTCCTGAGTGATGGCATGACCCACATGAGCTGTCTCTTCTGAGTTCAGTCGGAGTCACCCTGACCGAGGAGCTCACATGTGCCTCTCACCGTCTTGCTCCACAGGAATCACCTATGCGAGGTTCCAATTCAGCCTCAGTTATTTCAAAGACTCTTGCTATCCTGAGCTCTTTACCTTCCTTTTCTAATGACCCTCAGCTTTACCTGCCCTTTCTACAACAAACTGAAACTTTAGATGGTTTTCTTTCCACGTTCTTCACCCACAGGCTCTCCTCATCATCGTGGTTCTGCTCATTATTCCGTTTCTATGAGCCTGATTGCCTGGCGCTGAACAAATGTTTCTACTTTAAGATTTGCTTTGTTCATTGGAGTATATACTCTTAAGCAAGGTGTAGTTGCACCATTAGCGATCTTAGTAAAATCTCTTTGTATTTTGTATCTGTCATATACATTCCCAAGGGGAGGGGTTAGGAGAGGGGAAGTGTGGTTGAATGATTAGGTCATATTTGCGATATTTTTTAAATAAAAATGTTTAAAATATAACTTCACTGAAGCCTTGTTTTAAGCTACTGAATAATAAAAATTGTAAATACACGAAACTATAAAATAAATACATCATATGAGCTACTGAGTAGTAATTGCAGACAATGTGAACACATCCCAAATACAAAAGATATATGGTATAGAGCTAATTAAATGTCCCCACACCCCTCCATGCTCCTGTTCCTTCCCACCCCAGACAGCATGCATGCACATTCACACATGAGGAGAAGAAATACAACTTTTAATATGAGAGTATTTTTGTGAGAGAGGCAACGTTTAGATTTTAGAGCCATGCTGCACTTTGGGTAGTAGGTGACAGCATTGGAATTTTTTTATTTATTATTATTATTATTATATGTAAGTATACTGTAGGGTTCAGACAGAACAGAAGAAGGTGTCAGATCTCATTATGGATGAGATCCACCATGTGGTTGCTGGGATTTGAACTCAGGACCTTCAGAAGAGTGATCTTAACTGCTGAGCCATCTCTCCAGCCTAGCATTGGAATTCTTAGTAAAAACTGCTAACTCCTTACATCTGTCCCAAATATTCTGCCTGTGCAGAGTGTTATCTATACAGGTTATATTTAAAATACTAGTTTTAGAGCAGTGGTTCTCAACTTTCCTAATGCTGCAGCCTTTTAATACAGTTTCTCATGTTGTGGTGAGCCCAGCCATAGGATTATTTTCATTGCTACTTCATAACTATAATTTTGCTACTGTTATGAATCATTATGTAAATGCTTTTGGAAATAGGTTTGTTGGAGGGGTCGCAGCCCACAGGTTGAGAACCACTGTTTTAGATAAATTTATTAAGAACTTTATCAAATATCCAGATGAATGTCACTAGGTGCAGTAAGAAATATTCTAAGCCACAGAAATACAGTTTTTAAACTAGCTTGTTGTTGAGAATATCAAAAGTCTCCACGGAGGGAGTTGTGCAAATATAGGAAGGTAGTCGATAACAAGTAAATGTCAGAAGGTTCATTTCAGGCCCCAAAAATGAGGAAATGGAGGAATGAGCAGAGCAGAAAAGAGCCAGAGGATGCTGCAGACCACAGCTGAGGAGCAGCCACGCAGGGAGGACCACGGGAGGAAACGGTGCAGTGGACCCTAGCCATGCAGGGAAGACCACAGGAGGACCACGGGAGGAAACGGTGCAGTGTGGACCCTAGCCATGCAGGAAAGACCACGGGAGGATCACGGGAGGATCACGGGAGGACCACGGGAGGACCACGGGAGGACCACGGGAGGACCACAGGAGGACCATGGGAGGACCACAGGAGGACCACGGGAGGACCACAGGAGGAAACGGTGCAGTGTGGGCCCTAGCCATGCAGGGAGGACTACAGGAAGAAGCAGTGCAGTGTGGGCCATCAGTTCCTCGTGTGGACTGCGACCTAGCCTTAGAGGCAGTTTAATGTCTAGCGTTGAGATGTGACCTTTCTTCAATGCCGGGTGTTACTGTTTCAGGTGCAGGGCTGTCCTCAGCTGCTGGTACATAGTGACTTTTCATAAGTTCATGATCCGTATTACTGCAAAAGATCCTTACTTCTTAAAACATACATTTTAAAAATTGACTTTTAGCCAGGCATGGTAGCAGATGTTTTTGATCCCAGCACTCTGGATGCAGAGATGGGTGGATCTCTGTGAGTTTGAAGCCAGCCTGGTCTACAGAGCGAGTCCAGGTCAGACAGGGCTATTGCACAGAGGAGCCCTGTCTCAAAAAAAAAGTAAGATAAAATTTGACTTTTAATGTATAGGTAACATGATTCAGCACGTGGTTGATATGATTTCAGAACCATTCCAAGGACTTAAATTTTTTTTCTAAATGAATAAATTTTATCTATTTTTAATTTTAAAAATATAAGGGTCTAGAGAAATAGCATCTCTGTTCAAAATGTTTGCTGTTCTTGCAGAGGATTCGAATTCTACCACCCGCATGGCGGCTGACGTTTAGCTGTAAACCCAGTCCCAGAGCATCTGGTACCTTTTCCTCGCCTCCACAAGCACAACGTAAATGCGATGCACACCTACATGCAGTCAAAACACCCATATACACCAAATATAAACAATTCCAAAGCCGGAAGTAAAACACATGCCTTTAATCCCAGATTCAAGAGGCTGAGGCAGACAGATCCCTGAATTCAAGGCCAGCCTGGCCTACAGAGCAAGTTCCAGGACAGACAGGCCAAATATGTATATTAACCCAGGTATAGGTGGCACATGCTGGATCTCAGTAAATTAGAGGCCAGCCAGTTCAACCACAGCTACATGACACCCTGTCTCAAAAAAAAAATTAAATTCTTTTTGTAAATATATTTATATACTTATTTATACAAATTATATTTAAAATTAGGGCTGGAGAGATGGCTCAGCAGTTAAGAGCACTGACTACTCTTCGGAAGGTCCCGAGTTCAAATACCAGCAACCACATGGTGGCTCACAACAATCTGAAATGAGATCAGATGCCCTCTTCTGGTGTCTGAAGATAGCTACAGTGTACTTACATATAATAAATAAATAAATCTTCTTAAAAATTAGATTGCAGTGGATTTGCTTTTAAAAAAAATTGAATCTAATTCTGACTCACATTTTTAAAAATAATATATAGAGGTGGGAAAAAGAAAAAATATCAGAGGTAATTAAGATTGTGAAAAAACAGGTCCAGGGGCTTTACACCTTGAGATGCCAGGCTGAGTGGTTGTGCCTGTAATTCTTAGGTTTTCTAGAGTGGTTTTGTAAGGGACAGGATGCTCTATGGTTCACCTGAGTCAAATAGGCCTAAGTGAACAAGAAAAAAAGTCTAATTGTTTAAAAGGAAGAAAACTTGCTAGTTGAATAAGGAAATGCCCAGATTCGCCATCTGGAAACTTCCTTTGGGAACAAACAATAAGTAATAATAAGCAATCATCTCCTGCCTTTGATGTTGCCATCAGCCCGCCCTAGGCAGATGGCTCTACTCTACCAGGTAATCATGGGAGGTTTGTAGATGCAGAGAAGTGCTTCTTGGAGATGAAAATTAAAGTCTCATACAACGAGTTGCTAACATAGAAGCAAATGCTTATGAATATTCCTAGCAGCCCAGGAGATTGAATGTCACAATTGCGATTTATTTTGGCAGACTTAGAGTGGAGTGGTGTGGCTCAGAGCTTTCAATGACCATCCATCTAGTCTGTTTATAGTGTTGCCTTTCCAGGATCTAGAAAAAAAAAAGGCTATTCTATTGGAAAAATTGAACATAAATTTTAAACTTTATCTGCATTGCTGAATGTTCATCTGCCTCCCTATGACCACTGAGGGCTTAAGTGTTTGTAAGCTTGCTGTGTATTCTGTAAGTGAAAACAGGCTGATATCCAAGAGGTCTTGGGAGTTGGGTGGTTCACGCCTTTCTTCCTGGGCCTGCTTCCTTCTCAGATAAAGGCAGATGGGTGTTGTTATTAAGATACTCAGGAAGGTCTAGGGAGATGTCATGCAAACACGTGGATTTGTTTTCAATGCTCAGGACCCCCACAAAAACCCTGATGTGGCCACACTCTTATAACCCCTGCTCTGTGAAGGGGATGCCTGCATAGGAGGATAGCCAAGGGCTTCCTGGCTACCAGTAGGCCCAGCTCCTGTTGTAGTGAAAGACCTTATTTCAAGAGAATAAGACAAAGTGACCAAGCAGGACACTGCACATCACACACTCGCGTGCACACACACACACACACACACACACACACACTCACACACACAAATACACCACAATTACACACATATACGCTTACCTACTTGTACACACACACAAAAGCCAAGCATCATTTCTGTAATCCTAGCACCAAGCAAATGAAGAATCTAGCTGAGTTAGCAAACTCCAGGTTCAGTGAGAGTCCCTGCCTCAAAAATATAAGGTGGAGAGCAATTGAGGAAGACACCCCGTATTGAACCTCTGCCCTATATGCACATATACATGTACACATACCTACACCCACAGCCCCCGCCCCCAAATTCTCTCTCTTTTATCCATCAGTCTCTCTTTCTGCCTTTTATGGTTTGAATCTGATATGTTCCCCCAAAGGCACATGTTTTGAACATTTGTTCCCTAGCTGACAGCACTACTTTGAGAGGCTGGGAAACCATTAGGAAGTGGAACTTAGGGGCTGGAGAGATAGCTCAGCAGTTATTCTTTCAGAGGACCCAGGTTCAAATCACAGCACCCACATGGCAGCTCACAATTATCTGTAACTCCAAGATCTGACACCCTCACACAGACATATATTCAGGCAAAACATCAATGCACATAAAATAAAAAAAGATTAAAAAAAAAGCAAGAGAAGTGGGACTTATCTGGAAATCTGGAAGAAATAGATCCCTAGGGGTAGCCTGTTAAAGGTTATACTTGTCCCTGGTTGCAACCTGCTTTCTACTTCTTGTTTTTAATGTGCTTGGGAGGTGTGTGTGTGTGTGTATACGCGCGCACACATGTCATGGAGGCCAGAAGAAGCTGCCATATCCCTTAAAACTGGAGTTACAGACAGTTGTGAGTCACCACATAGGTGCTGAGAATTGAACCCAGGTCCTTTGAAGAGCAGTCAGTGCTCTTTACTGCTGAGTCATCCTCCAGCCTCCCGCTCTCCACTTCTTGGTGCACTGTCACATATGGATCTCAGCCACGTCCACTCACCACCATCAACCTGCCTTGCTTTCTCCTCCATGAAATCCTCTGAAACCATGACCAAAACCACATCCCTCCCCTCTTAAATGGTTTGTTATTCTACTACAGTCATGCTGATACAAAAGTAACTAGCATACTGCCATCACTTAGCACACTTTGAAAGTATCCCTTTTACCTCTTCTTCATACAATAATATAGGAAAGGGAGTGTGGTAAGTATGGAGCTTAGAATGCTGTTTGTAGGGTTGGCCCTGGGCTGACATGGGGCAATCTGGGTCTGGGGGAGGTTGCATCATTTTCTAGCCAATGAAAACAGTCTAAGGTACCCAAGTCGTCTGCCAAAGCCGCAGGTTTAAGATGTTGGAGCACAGTAGGAAGAAGGTGCTATGTGACTGGCACCTGGTATAAGTCGGGGCACTGAGTCTCTAGTGAGCGCCTTAGTGCAAACCATCTCCTAGTTGTTGGAATTCTACACCAGAGGGATTAAGCAGGTACTGGCTGATTCAACTGAGGAAGGCTATTTCCTCTGGATTGTGTCCCGTGATACTATTCCCCCCTGCTGACTTTCCTACGAATCCTCTTCTTTTATATATATATATATATATATATATATATATATATATATATCCATGCATGCAACTGTATGCTGAGTTTTGAGAGTCCCTCTAGAACACTCTAAAACTGGGTGCTCCTAACACCACAACCCCTTAATACATACAGTTCCTCATGTTGTGGTGACCCCCTAACCAGAAAATTTATTTCATCAGTACTTTGTAATTTTGCTACTGTGGTGAATCATAGCATAACTGTGCAGCCCCTGTGGGGGGGGGTCGAGACCTACTGTCCTAGAGACTCATTCACTTTGGAGATGGTGTCAAGGGTCTGGGCACACATGCTTTGAAGCCATGCTTCCCAAATCTGACTAACCATAAGACTCATGAGTGCACAGTGCAGCTTTGTAGGCAACTGATCCTAGAGTCTTAACCTAGATATTTCAAAGCTTTAAGACTCTCTCTCTCTCTCTCTCTCTCTCTCTCTCTCTCTGTGTGTGTGTGTGTGTGTGTGTGGCGCATGTGTGTCTAAACAGATGCCAACTGCAAATGCCTCAGTACAAAAGGAAAACAGCTGGAAGAAAACTATTTTTAGAGAACTTTTCAGGGGAGGATTATACAGTGTGTCTGCCACTTCGAAGAGTCTGGCTGAATACATCAATAATGTACATGGCAGATGGGAAGCAGGGTTTTTTTCCCCCCTTTGTCTCATTTGAATTTTCTATGTCAGTGTCAAGAAGGAAAGGTGAATGTCTACATCTGAAAAGACTGCAACAAGACAAAATGGCATCCAACAGTAAGATTGTGACTGAAGGACAAGGCGGTGTCCAAGGGCAGAGCTGCTCTTCATTACAACCCCTGGTGTTTGAGACACTGAGTTGTAAGCCAAGTGAAGGAATCGAAGAAAATCCCAGGTGAGCAAAAGTTAGACACCATGTGGTCAGTGTTCAGCTTTTACAGTGGGTGGGACCAGCAGTTAGAATACCTTGTAGATACCTCTTGAGGAGGACAAGTGTACAATTCCAAAGCTTCCTTTAAAAAATGATGGGGGCGGGGCAGTGGGGATGGGGTTGGGGAGAGCTGTCAGATAGGAATGAGAAGGAGCATAGCTGAGAAACAGGAATCCTTCAGATCTGCGACTTTCAGAAGAGGGAATCTCCAAACACGGATTCCTCTCATTCTTTTGTTCCATTGTTTTTTGAGACAGGGTTTCTCTATGTAGCCCTGATGTCCTGGAACTTACTCTATAGACCAAGCTGGCCTCAGATGCACCTGCCTCGGCTTCCCAACTACTGGGGTTCTCACTCTCATGACTTCTGGAAGTCTGACCCCAATCCGCTCTGTGTTGCAGTAAAGGCAGAGGCCTCACCATCTGGATATGCATGTTACCTTGTGAATAAAGACATGTGTTTAATTTCTCAAATGTTACAGGACGTCTTAAAGCTGGTCTTTTAGATTGAACCCTTTCACAGACATCTATAACAAACAAACAAAATATGGCTATGTCCTCATGAAATCCAGGGCTGAGGCACTGGTGGTAAATAAAGAGTCTCTAAGAGCGACTTCTTCGAGAAGTAGGCAGATACGTCCCTGATGGATTTTGCTTTCAATAACAAGTTATTGAACCAATTCACCAAACTATATCTCGAAGAATCAAAAAGCTCTCGTTCATAAATCAAATCTTGTCTATGAAGCCAGACAAAGGAAACGGAGAGGAAGAGAGTGGAAAGTGATAACCACAGGTGCCACCAATAAAACTTAGACTCAGATGCCATGGCATTCAAAGTCTCAGTCCTTAGAATGCAATAATAAATGAATCTTCAGAATGTAAAGAAGTCCCAGGAGAAATTATCCATTTAGAAGGATATGAGATGTGTACCTTTTCTGGATTTGTACATTGCTTACATCCTAACAAAACGTTCTAATCCATTTCACAGTGGGATTCAAAGGCAAATTCTCCGCAAGGGAAATACAAGTTTGTTTTTTATCTACTGTAGTAATTTAATATAATTTATCAAGTTACTTTTTTTTCACAAAGAATTCAGCTGTATACCCTTTCACACTTATCCCAATAGACTAATACAAGCTTAATTTAGTGTAGGAACCCAGAAATGAGAGTCAGGAGACCTGGACTCTGCCATTAACTTAATCTCTATTTGCCTAAGGTTCCTAATATGTCAAATGGAACAAAAGCATTTACCCGTCTTATTTCACAGGTTTGTGGGAGGGTTAAAAATAAGATAAAAAATATAAAGGTGTTTTGGAAATGTGACAGAATTCGTTTAAATAGGTGCTAATTAGCTAGACACGTGATCACACATATGCATCATTTACATCTCTATAAAGTTAGACTTCAGAAGTAGCTGGAACATCATGAAGTTCAATCAGTCTATTCCCATATTAATATAGGTGAGGATCAGAGACCACAAGATACATCCCAGATGAAACACAGCACAACCAGGTCTAGAAGCCATGCTGCCTAAACCCAGTGTCCTCTCCATTGGTTCTCGCCAGCTCCCCCAAAGGATGCAATGCGTGCACCTCAGTTTCTGTCTACAAACAACCAGGATTATAAGACAGTATATCCATGTGAGGAAAAGCTACAATTCCATGAAGAAAGACACCGTGCAGTTATCTGTTACCTGTGGCTCCACAGTCCCTCTCTCTCTACCAGAACTATTTTACCCTCAAACCAGAGGGATCTCTGGACTCTGCCATCAAATATAGCATTCTTCTCCCCACAGGAATTTTAAAGACTTCTTTTTAAGCATAGAGGAGCCAGATTTTCACCCCTTGCCTTTAAAAGAACCTATAGAGATCACAAAGATATACTTGACCCAGCTTAACTGCTCCAAGAATACATTTCACAAGACCATCCTACTTCATTACCGCAGAGGGAAGAGCCTAAGAATCTGGTCCCTTCAGCACCATGCAAGTGATTTTTTTTAAAAGATTTATTTATTTATTATATGTGAGTACACTGTAGCTGTCTTCAGACACTCCAGAAGAAGGAGTCAGATCTCATTACGGATGGTTGTGACCCACCATGTGGTTGCTGGGATTTGAACTCAGGACCTTCAGAAGAGCAGTCAGTGCTCTTAATCACTGAGCCATCTCTCCAGCCCGGTGATTGTTTTAAAGATGCGTTTATTGTCTCCACAATGCCAACAATGAATTGTTTGCATTCTTAAAGGTAAGTTGCATGTTCTGACACTGTAAACAGTTGTAAAAGTATTTCAAATTGTCTCCCATTTGCTTACTGTATTAAACAAGAGAGTACATAAGAGGCAATAAAGTTATATCTTTATCAGAGAAGCATATGGTGCTTCGGCAAGCACTGGACTAACGTGCCATTGTCTGCTCAAAGTTTTATAATGTTTTCCAGATAGAATACCGGCATAAAACAACTTGTATGCAGTTTGCTCAGGGAAAATATTAAGAATGATCACCATAATGCTGTCCACCAGTGGTTTCTCATTTTGCTTCTTCTCCAGTATTTTAGACAGACTTGATGTTACGAGTCGCATAAAACAACAGGAGTCCAGGTTGCAAAGACACCAGTCAACAGCAATTTATTAAAAGCCAACCACATACCAAGAACCTCATCTGCCCTGCCTCTTGTTCGGACTCTGACCCTCTAAGATAAACACTATTAACTCATTTTACAAACAGGGGAAATAATGACTTATTGAAGCTGATGGGAAGGTATGATATACATGGGAAGAGCTGGGATTCAAACCTGGTCTGTTTGGATTAGGATTTTATCCAGCACGTTTATTTACTTAAATCTAACAAATTGTCAGAAGGCCCTCTAATGTGAATCTTTTGGACAATAATAAGGATGAAAGAAAGGACAACTAACAGTAGAAGCATTTGTCTCCTACTCCTTCCTACCTTAGACTTGCCGGCTGAGCTCACGATCCCCCAAACAATAGCTCATCAGGCTGACACGGACCTGAACTGGACAAACTGATAAACTGTGGTGAGAAGCTCGAGCTGTGGACTGGAGCCGTTGACCTGAGTCCACCTGGGTTTAAGTCCGGGTCCTGCCCTCCATCCCAAAGGTCTGTGGCCTGAGTTACCCTCATTCAGCTTTATTTCCTTCTCTGTAGAGGGCCACCCTCGTGGGCTTCGGTGATATGACATGTCTGATGCACACAGAGATCCGAGGTGTGCAGAACACTGCGGCTGCTGTTCCAAGCATGCTGCTGGGTGCTCGGTAAATGATAGCTCTTTTTATTGGGACTACCGCTGAGAGGTTGCTGTATAAAAATAAAAGACACATTATCGGGGAAAACAAAACGAAGCTCCCAGGATCTGGTTTAACTGGCTTTTGTTGGCACCTAATGGATCCAGTCCTCTAGATTTAGGAGCATCTTAAAAACAAAAAGTGGGTATCAAGCACCAGGTTTCTATTTTCAAAAACAGATGCTTTTTATTTATTTATTTATTTTTTGAGGCTCAGCAAACACTAAAGTTGGTCTTGACAGCTTAAAATAAACCCACTTGCTCTCTCCTGACAGCTGAAGTAGATTAGTGCCGCTAAAAGTGTGAAGAGCTCCTGGAATTTCTAATTAGTATGTCAGTCCCTACACTGTGGATCCCATGCTTTTGTACTTTTACATAATAAGCTTTTAACTCTCATTTACACCATTCCCAAACTCTTCTAAACTAAACAGATGACAGCAACAACAAACTACTTACAGGGGCTCCTGACAATAAATATCAGCCTGAGACCATGCAAAGCTGAAACAGGGACTGATTTGCATGAATATTCTGCCCAGAGACTTTCTAGGAGACTTACAATCCATTGTTTGTTTGTTTGTTTGTTTGTTTTTGGAGACAGAGTCTCTTTAGGTATTCCTGGCTGTCCTGAAACTTGCTATGTAGACTGAGTTGGCCTTGAACTCACAGAAATCCTCAGGCCTCTATCTCCCAAGTGCTAGTTTTCAAGGCATACACCACCATGCCTATCCAATCTTTTTGCTTATGCCGTGCTGCTGGAGAGCATGCAGATGATGTCCTTAGGAAGAAAGCACTTACATTGGTTTGTTTTTGCATTACTGTAATAAAATCCCTAAAACAGACAAACTTTCTGAAGGAATGAAGTTTATGGTTTATAATTATGGGTGCGAGAAGTCTAAACAGCAAGTTGGGGCTCTGGCAAGGACATATCACATTGTGGTAGATGGCTACGATGGGGACACCTTTAAGGAAATAGATCACATCACAAAGCAGGAAGCAAGAGGGTGACCAGTGCTTGGCCTTATTCTTATTAAAACTTGCTCTCGAGTAAGCAGAGTTTACAATATGGTTCAAGCAAAAGTTGTTTATGAAAGATTTTGCTAAATATTGTCCACAAGGCTGGGTCTCCAGAGAGTTCCTTTCCACTTAATTTTCAGTCCCCAGGAAGGATTTTTATTTTTTCTGTGCAGTTCAAGTCTTTTGTTTCAGGTATATGAGAAAATTCTGTTAGAACCACATTGATACTTGAAACATGCATGGGAAATAGACCTAGTCTTTGCTAAAAACATATTTGGAGACTTTTTTTAATGTTTAGATATTAAAGGAATCCTGACAAGTAACTCTTTCTTAAAACCTAATAAGACAAAAGACACATGAAAACCAGAAGAAGTCTGAGTTTATATCTTTGAAACCTAACCTTTCACCACCAGTGAGGTACTGGAATTTGGGAGCTTTGCAGGTGAACCCTGGTTCAGCCTGTAGAAGAATCCAAGCACAAGACATGACAGGGCTCAACACTTAGTACTTCATGCTTTGGAAAGTGTTACCATGGCATAGAGAGATGTTCAGCATGTAAAAACATATATTGCTCTTCCAGAGGACCTAAGTTCAGTTCCCAGTACGTACATTGAGCTGTTCATAAACCACCTATAACTCCAATATGTAGTTTATATCACTCTAACAATTCCAAGGAGGTCTAACACTTCTGACCTCCATAGACACCTGCACTCGAATGCAAGCAGTGCCTCCCAACACACACATAAACATAATTTAAAAATAAATCTTTCTTTAAGTGGTACCACCTGTATTTGGCAATTTGCATGGTTATAACTTAATTTTTTTTCTTCCCCTTCTTCCTCCAAACAACTCAAGAGTTTGCTAGTGCCACTGTAACAACTTCCATAGGTTGGGTGGCTCAAAGAACAGAAATTGATGGTCCCACAATTCAGTTCATCAGCTGTGATGGTTAATATTGTCAGCTTGATAGGATCTAGGAGACAAGTCTCTGGGTATGCCCTTAGATCAGGCTAGCCTCTGTTGAGGTGGGATGACCCATAGTGAGTGTGGACACAGCACCATCTTGTGGTCTAAGGTCTCAGACTAAATAAAAAGGAGAAAGTCTCAGGGGCGTCCTCGCTACAGATACAATGTGACCAGCTACCTAAATCCCTGTTGCCAGGATAACCTCAGACCATGAGCCAAAAATAAATCCTTTCTCCCTTAAGCTTATTTTTCTTTCAGGCATTTTGGTCTATCAACAAAGCAAGTATGTATCACCGTGAGATAGAAGTTCTTGATCCAAGGTTTCTTCTAAAACTTCTGTCCTTAGCTCATAGGTGACTATCTTCTTTTCCTGTGTCTTCACACAAGCTTCTCATTATATTTGTTCTATGTCAGATTTCCTTTTCTTACAGAGACACCAGGCACTGTGGATTTGAACCCACTCTAAGGCTCTTGTTCCCACCTCTTCATCCCTCAACAGGCCTTATCTCCGTATACAGCCCGAGTCTAGGGAAATGATGGCTGGGACTTCAGCACCAGTTCCAAGTATAGCTTCTCTTACTGATCTCTCAAAAGAAGGAGCCGTTGCTCTGGCCCCTGTTTAATTTTCTGCATTATTAAAACAAGAACGAAGGGCTGGAGAGATGGCTCAGTGGTTAAGAGCACCGACTGTTCTTCCAAAGGTCCTGAGTTCAATTCCCGGCAACCACATGGTGGCTCACAACCATCTGTAATGGGATCTGATGCCGTCTCGCGGTGTGTCTGAAGACAGCAACAATGTACTCACATACATAAAATAAATAGACAAATCTTGAAAACAAGAACGAGAAAACTTAAGGCCTCTACTAAGCTGTCTGCTGCCCTCACTTCATGCCCAGTTTGGGTTGGGTTGGTTGGTTCAGTTGGGGTTTTTCAGTCTCGTCATTTAGCTCTTGCTGTGTTACCCCAATTCAGACAGTCTTTATTCCTCAGCCTTTCACACCACCCCTTTCCTTTCCAGAGAGCTGCCGAGAGTGACTTGGCACTTCTCTACAGATTCCTGGGGTCCATCTTTGAAGATTATTGTTAAATAGGATAAACTCTCAGAGCTGGAGAAGAGAAGGCCACCCCAAGTGCCACGGCTGTCTTCAGGGGTGGGGCACCATTTGTCAGCAGAGCCTCTGACTTGACACAGTTAGGGCTATTGACCACTAAGGAACCTGCCTGACTCCCTTTTGAAGGCAGGAGCCATTATGCTGTATTGTTAAATATAAGCTCCGGTCTGTTTCCTGGACCGTGACCTGCCCCAACCCATGACCTTGATTTATTTTGGGGTACACCTAAGCCCTCCCTAGCCCCTCCCTAATCACACGTTGACCACGTGATGAAGGCTGACTTTTGTGTTTTGTTTTTTTGTTGTTTCTCTCTTTCCTGAAAGCTCTATTGTGGGCTCAGTGGTTAAGAGCGCTGACTGCTCTTCCAAAGGTCCTGAGTTCAAATCCCAGCAACCACATGGTGGCTCACAACCATCCGTAAGGAGATCTGACGCCCTCTTCTGGTGCATCTGAGGACTGCTACAATATACTTAGATATAATAATAAATCTCTAAACTGGAGTGAGCAGGGCCAAACCGGAGTGAGCAGAGGTCCTGAATTCAAATTCCCAGCAACCACATGATGACTCACAACCATCAGTACAGCTACTCATATAAATAAAATAAATAAATCTTTTTTTAAAAAAAAAAAGCTCTATTGTCTTCTGTAAACCTGCTTTGAACGGCTAGTAATTTTAATCCTTAAAAGGGTCCTAAGGGGGGCTGGAAAGATGGCTCAGCGGTTAAGAACACTGACTGCTCTTCTGAAGGTCCTGAGTTCAAATCCCAGCAACCACATGATGGCTCACAACCATCCGTAAAGAGATCTGATGCCCTCTTGTGGGGTGTCTGAAGACAGCTACAGTGTACAATATAACAATAAATAAAATCTCTCTTTAAAAAAAAAAGGGTCCTAAGGGCTGGTTTCTTTAACCCTACTTAAGAGGCTGTCACTGACCAGTTATCAGATGCATACCAATAAAAATCAAGTTTGCAGGCTGGAGAGATAGCTCAATAGTTAAGAGCACTGACTGCTCTTCCAGAGGTCCTGAGTTCAATTCCCAGCAACCACATGGTGACTCACAACCATCTGTAATGGGATCTGATGCCCTCTTCTGGTGTGTCTGAAGACAGCTACAGTGTACTCATATTGAATGAATGAATGAATGAATGAATGAATAAATAAATAAATAAATAAATAAATAAATAAATAATCAAGTTTGCTTCAAATTTGACTCAAAATCATGGTAATGGTTGGAATAAGGTTGGTCCAGAGAGTAGCACTATTAGGAGGTGCGGCCTTGTTGGAAGAAGTGTGCCAGTTTGGGGGCTTTGAGATCCTCCTGGCTGCCCAGAAGCCAGTCTTTTCCTAGCAGCCTTTGGATCAAAATGTAGAACTCTCAGCTCCTCCTGAGCCATGCCTTCCTGGATGCTGCTATGCTCCTACCTTGATGATAATGGACTGAACCTCTGAACCTGTAAGCCAGCCCCAATTAAATAAGACTTTATATAAGACTTTATAAGACTTGCCTTGAACTTGGTGTTTCTTTATAGCAACGCAAACCCTAAGGTATGGTCTTATTCCTCCACAGTGGGATTAACACTATCTAATCTTTCCCAGTAATACCCTGATCATTGAGACTCTCCCATCATATTGCCAAGATTTAAAACCCACAGAATCCCAAGGATCTCAATACTGTTGAATAGGATAGGCTCTCAGAGCTGGAGTGAAGAAGGCCACCCCAACTACATTGTCTTCAGGGATGTGGCAGCGTTTGTCAGCAGAAGCGTCATACCTGATACAGTCAGGGCTATTGTCCTTGAACTATGACTAATGGACTTTGGCAGCAGCTTTCCTCAGAACTGGGACCTAGCTGGAGGGCATGTCAAGGTGCTCAGTTTCTCTAAAGGAAAGCCGGAGACTTCCACCCTCCTTTTAAATTACCTTGTTATGGGATAGGAATCATAAGGGGGAAAGTTGCTCCTTTGTGTATCTGACCTTCTGGGAGCCTATATGTTTTAGGGACAGATAACTTCCCAATGAAACTTTTTATAATAAGGCTTTCATTGCTTTCAAAAATATTAACTTTTGCAGTTCTTCTGGGTAGATCAAAGGGACCCTGCAGTTAAGGTTACAATATCCTAAAGATTTAGCTTCTCCATAATAAGAGGTTAGAGCCTTAGCATTGCCATAGGCCAAAGCTATATTATTTGAAATGAAAGCTCTCATAAATATCCAACTCTGAAGTCACTATCTATCAACTGCTGTTATATAAACAGGACAGAGCTAAGTCCCCCACGTGTCCATAATGGAGCTGCCACAAAGAATGATTTTTGTGTCCAAAACTCACAAATTAAACAAGCCCTTGCTGTCAGCCAATTTTTGGAAGCCAAGCTTAGTTTGGATTGTCACAGAGGAGGAGGAGGATCCAAGTAAGGAGGCCTCGTAGGGCCTGAGTTCTTCACACATTTCCATTTTGCTAAATGGGTGGACCTTCCTCGGGCTCCATATCCCCCCTCGGGTAATAGGCCAGATCCGTAGAAAGAGCTCCGCAGTACCCAGCAGCTCACGGCTTATTTGACTTTCCTGTGGTTTTCTCCATGCGCCTAGACAGAGAAAAGCCCTAGATTTCCAGGGCCAAATATTCTTGTGTCTCCTGCACAGCTTTTTTTTGGAGCAGCCCTCACAACACCGACTTACTTCTCTGAGCACTCAGTACCTGGTCTATCAGTTATGTTCAGGGAAAAAAATGCCAGTTGAAGATAGGCAGAGCACACTTCAAGGAATGCTGCTCCAGGCAGTGTGAACCTATTAAGAGATGCACTTCTAGGAACAATGGTTGAATACTATTACTACCAATTACACACACACACACACACACACATCCCACATATGATATATCTTAGTTGAGATTTTCATTGCTGTGAAGAGATACCATCCATGACCAAGGCAACTCTTTCTTTTTTAATTTTTTTTAAAAAATTATTTATCTTATGTATATGAAGATACACCAGAAAAGGGCATCTGATCCCATTACAGATGGTTGTGAGCCACCATGTGGTTGCTAAGAATTGAACTCAGGTCCTCTGGAAGAGCAGTCAGTGCTCTTAACAGCTGAATCATCTCTCCAGCCCCAAGGCAATTCTTATAAAGGCAAACATTTAATTGGAGCTGGCTTACAGTTTCAGAGGTTCAGTGTATTATCATCATGTGAGAAGCATGGCAGCAGGCAGACGTGGTGCCGGAGGAGCAGTTCTACATCTTGATCTGAAGGTGGCCGGGAGGTGTTTGGCTTCTGAAGGCAGCCAAGAAGGAGGCTCTCTTCCACACTGGGTAGAGCTTGATGTAATCTTGTATCTAGTGTTGGGTCTCAAACCCAATACTAGATGCAAGTTACAAGACTTGCAAAAGATGCCAGGAATCATGCTTAGTACTAAATCTGCATACACCATTTTCTTCCAATACATACCTGTGATAGAACTGACTCTACAAATTAAGCTTAAGGACAACAGTAATAAAATGGGACTATTCTAGAACTGTACTAGAGTAAACCTTGAATGAGCATCTTCACCCCCCTGTTAGCAGCCATCAGAGACATTTGACCAGCAGCTGGATATGAATAATAAACCTGCAGAAGGTGAAACTGTGGCTGAGCTGAAGGCATGAGACAAAATAGGGCTGGAGAGTTGACCTGGTGATCAAGAGGCCCAGAACCTACATGGCAGCAGACCAGCGTTTCTAACTCCAGGACTAAGGGATCTGCAGATGATTCTTATCTGCAAGAAGAGAGGTATGCTGGGCACGTTGACCTTGGACTTCTAGCCTCCAGAGTTGTGAAAATGGATTTCTCTCAAGTCACATCACCGTGCTGGCTTGATATAGCAAGACTTGGCAAGCTAATATGCTTAACAACCAGCACAAGTGGACTTATTCTTGGGCCCAAGTCAAAAAACACCATCCCCCCTTTCCACCCTATACCTCTAACGCTAAGCTCAGGGCCAAGCGTCTGCTTTATTCTCTATGTGTTTGCTGAATGACTGAAGGAGTGAATGAACCATTTACTCTCCTCATGCACAGGGCATCTTCTGTGCACATTACTTCTAGAAACTGGAAAGCAGGCTGGGATAGAGTAACCAGGCCAGCGGGAGTTTAGCACTATCCAAAGGAAAAGAAAGGGGGACCCACAGTTCAGTTCCCTCTGCAGCAATCAGGATTTAGGAAAACTGAAGCAACTCCCCTTAACACAGATCTGTGGTATTTCCCAGTTCTTTCAAATACATTTAATTCTGCACATGGAAAATAATGGCATCATTATTTAATCCAGAATACAATAACAAAAATAGATTGCTCATGTGGGTGCACATGTTCCCTGCAGAGAATTTAATGTGCATGCTGCCTTTACCCACATGTACAGCTAAGGCAGTGCGAATAGGGGCCAGTCCACTGGTGTGGCCCGCAAAGAGAATGTGGATGCCTACAGTTATAATGGCAAAGGGGGGAAACAAAGAAAGCCCAAGGGTATAGCTGTGATTCCACTTAAAACTAATGCATACCTTCATTTTAATCCTCTGCAATAGTCCAAAGAAATATCTGATGCTCCTGAAAGACTACTGTCATCCCTGGTAGATACTCATCAATTATTATTAAGTATTGCATGGTTCAGGTCAAGATATAATATGTCTGAGAAAAACCATGGCACCTCCTTTTAATCTTGCGTAGAAAACAATTAAAGTATATAAAGCACATTATTAAAATATGTAAAATTTATAATTTAATTATAAGATTGCATGGCTTTATGATCTAATAGTTCTGCTGTATTTTGCATATTAGTGAACAATTGCTTTCTTAAAGCACACAGTAGAATCATTTACTTGATGCTGGAGAATAAGTTAATTATGGATTCCCAGTATATGACTAATGGATTTAATAATCACTTTACTGTAGAATTAACTTATACTTCCCTGTGCTTATAGCACTAATGATGATATTCATAAAAGTTATATTTTTTTAAATGTAAGATTGGCACAAGAAGGGAAACCAGTGTATAACTTGGCTTTAGATCGAGCAGTTCTAAATAGGTCGTTTTGAGCCATCAAGGGCTTCTCTTGGCCCTGACATAAATCATTCCTGTCCTCCTTACCCCTCACCCCCACTACCAACTCTGCCTCCATTGGCTTTATTAAGGGAATTTATTTTATTTAAGGGAAGACGAAATGCTTGCCAGATGCATTCAGTGGAACTCCTGTGTGTTTTTGTACCCTCGCTCGTGAGTTGCACTGTGGATTCTTTGCTTCTGTCCTCTTCACTGCACACGGGGAAGACCCAAACAGGCCAAGAGCCTGGATGCCCCAGGCCCTCTCTTTGTCCTAGTTTTATGGGTCGAAGCCACTCAGTCTTTCTCCTTCATCCAGAACAAACTACACTAGAAAAAAAAAGATAGCAGAAATGGTCTTTGTTAAAGAAAAGAGTCCCTGCTCCATTTTCCACATCACCGTTAGTACCTCCAGTGCCTTAGTCATCTTCAGGGACACCCTTACCACCACCACCAGCAGCAGCACAGTACTACCACAACTAGCTGCGAAACTCTCTTTCGCGGAACTTAGCTGATTTTATTTCCAGCTCTGCAGACTTACTAGTTGGGTGACCTTGGGTGTGTCATTAAGCCTCTCCAACCCATTCCCTTACTTCTAAAATTAAAAAAAAAAACTGATTCCCTACCCCACCCCCAGCTCTGAATGAAAGTGTCCACTGTCTTGGTACCCATTTGCAGGCAGTGAATTACTGTGATACTTTCTCCTATCCCAACTATAAAGAAGCATCACAGCTCCTCCATATAATATCTAAGTGTTTCTACCATTTACATTCTCTTCAGAATTTAAAAATCCTAAAAGAAAGGTAAATAAGGCTTATTATATTTTGCTAGATTGCACTACGGCTCACAAAGCACATACTTGTTAAACACATGCTAATAGGTTGGTTGAAAAGTGTAAACTTGTTGTTGATTTTATTTTTGTTTTGGTTTTCTCTGTGTTACTTTGGCTGTCTTGGAACTCACTCTGTAGACCAGGCTAGCCTTAAACTCACAGAGATCTGCCTGTCTCTGTCTCTTGAGTGCTGGGATTAAAGACGTGCACCCCGCCTCCCAGTAGAGCGCAAATGTTTAATTTTACAGCAGAAGCATATGTTCTCACTGTGGTGTGGCTCAGGATCCCCTCTCAGGCTTTACCCCAGAGCTTGCTGGAGATGCAGACTAGACAGTCACCGGAGTTGGCACGTGCATGGACAGAGGCTCTTCCAGTGAAGTGCCTGTGTGCTGTGTTTCCGCTGGTTGTAGGCTGCTAATAAAAGCTAGAGGTTACAGATAAAAAGGAAAGGGTATGGAGTTGTGCTGTCATGGTAAAAGCTAAAGCAGCTTCTCGGACATTTAGGTTTAAACTCAGATCATACTATACTCATACAATTTTCTAATACAGGAAACAAATGTGGAGACTGAACGTTTTTCTAATACCACGAAGTAATATGGCTATTATGTTTTTCTCTTAAAATACTAAAACTCACCACTTTTCCACTGGTCTCCATGGCTCTCCACTTCAGCCCCACATTCACCTTATCTTTCCAACTGTCCCACCAGCAAAAGGCAAACAAAATGCATTTAATGTTACCTGGCTCTCACCGCTCCTCTGACATTTAGGTGTCTTTTGGTTTTCAAATGTGAAATAATGCCTAAAATGTCCCAGATTTATACACTGCATTATGCCTCACAAAAGAATGCATGCACTTATTTCATAAAGATGAATCATGTCCTGGGAAAGAGAGAGTGAAAGAACAGGGAAAGCAGATGGACTTAGACTCGAGATTCACCCCAGCACAAATCTCTGCTCGGCTGAGACTTCAACCTTGGACAAATTATTATGTAGCCTCTCTGCTTATATTTCCTCATTTGTCAAATGAGGGCTTTAAACAGCTACATCATGGACTAGCTCTTCCGGTTAAGGTTGGAGTTGTGAGGTTTGAAAGGAAAGTAACCAGCCCAGCCGAGGCTCGGACCCCAGTGTGTGTCCCAGCGGCTCATGTCCAGTCTCCTCCATGAATCCTCCATCAGTAAGCACCCTGTCCTGTCATGGCTGTTCCTCTCCAGGCTGGCAACTGGTGCTAAGCACTACCTCTTCCTTTCCTACCCCCCCACCCCCCGCTTCCCCCCCTCCCATGTCAAACCTGCTGTTTTTATGAAGCATGCAGCCGTATTTGATACCTAGACCTCAAGTGATCAAAGAAGACATGGTGCCAAATCCAAGAAAAATGACACTCACCCTCGGAAGAACCCAAGTCAATTCCCTTTCCTCCCTCTTCCGTGAGCTTCCCCCCTTTTCCCTTCTGTTATCTTGCCTCATCTATCACACTTAGGCAGAAATCCATGTGTCTTGTTTAAATCACTGTTTCTCCGGCAACAGCTAGGTCACTTAGCAAGAGTCTGAAGCAAGCCAATACAATATTCTCAGAGTAATATTCGGCCAAAGGTCACTGGGCCAGAGTAACTTAATTATTCCAAGAGGACTCACTTTTGCTATAATTATTGATTGCTACGAACAAATGAAAAAAAAAGATGCTATTTATTAAGTGTCTCCAGCTCCCTTAGAAGCTCTTACATAGGGACCGAATTTTGTCATCATCACAACTCAGCAAGGATTTTCTTATTTTACAGAAAATTTTAAGATCAAGTTGCTGAGATTACCTGAGGTCACTTGCTGGTGATGTCAGAGTTGAGCTTCAAATAAAGATTGTGTTATCTTGCTATCAATTGTAATGTGAAATTTACCTGAGCTTAGGGGTGTATGTGTTATCTGAAGGTTGTAACTCTCAGATAGGTTAGTGTCCCAACAGTAAGGTCCCCCACTTTGTCACTCAGAAGATGAAACTTGACCACCTGCCTCCTAGGATTCTAGAAAAAAACAAGACTGAAGGATCCCTATTGAAGACAGCTAGGCTCTGACCTGTTCTGCAGAAATGGCATGCTATCCCTAAACACCTTTTTCTCTTTTCTGGTTTTCCTCCTTCTTTTTACCTCGTGATGGGCTATCTGCTAAGGGCTCTTACTTTTTTGTATTGTTATTTTCATGACATCTCATTCCCGTCATAATCCTATCTCCAGAGATTCACAGATTCACATAGTTTTTAAGCCTTTTCATTCAAGTGAAATACATAATCAAAACCAGATGTTTGGTGTATTTATTTCTGTCACTTTAATAAGTGTGTGTGTGTGTGTGTGTGTGTGTGTGTACGTATTCATTTGTATAGTAGCTTCCAGATTGCTAAAGAATAATATGGCTGGCCTCGTGACTTACCCCTTCCTAGATGTTTGCATCTTTGTGTCCCTGCCCCTTTCTGAGTTGTTACATAGTTTCTGTTGTTTCTTTCCAGCTTCCAGCTTCTCCTATTTGCAATGCAGTAGCTCCTCTTCCCTTTGTCCTTATTTGTTCTTAGTAATTAGTTCGTTCAGTGCCATGTTAGTGTGATTGAGAACAGGAATACATGTGAGAACACATTTTACCAATATCCCCTTTTATTATTGTTTAGCAGGTTCACCTGAACCTGTTAAATAGTGTCCAGGATCCTCACTCAATCCTCAGTGAATAGAGGTCAATTAGGCAGGACCATAGATATACTATGGTATTTCATAAAATATATTTTATATGTTAGTTTTTTGGCTAAGACGGGGGAAGGAGGGAGGAATGGAGAAAAAATGGAAATTCATTCCCTACAATAATTTTTTTAATCACATATGATAATAAACTTTATACTTTAAGTAATTTTTCTTCATTAATATGTCCCAGGCTTCACTATTAGGTGGTAAAGCAATTCTATTCTCATACAATAACTGTCATGGGATTTGTCTTCCAAAGCCACCCAGGAGGCAAAATGCACAATTGCACCGTCAAGAACACAGTCTGTTTTAAACCCAAAAGCTGTCCCTATAAAACTTGCATCCCAGAAGAGCATTTGTGAATTTTTAAATATCCTATTTATCTTCTCTAGACTCAGAATCCGATACCAATGTTGGCTTAAACTTATCGGCATCAGATTTGGAAATGTGTTAGAAGGAAAGGGGGTGGGAGAGGAACGGGCATGGCTTTTTGCTTGTTTGTTTGTTTGCTTTTTCTGAAAAGCAGAGATTCAAGGCTGCCATCCATTGCCTCAGAAATGAAACGAAGGTCATGGCAAGACAGTGGTGCTCGAAGCCTGGCTCTGTGCTTGGTAAAGTCTCCTCACTTTGTGCTTATGCACACTAGCTCAGACTGTTTTGGGGAGGGGAATGGTGGGTTCCAAAGTGTGGTTTAGAACCCTGTTCCCAGCCTGCAAACTCTGTCTTGAAACTGCTGATTGGTGTGATCAGGAAACATCTGTGCTCACCCTTCCCCCCACCAAACAGCAACAACAAACAAAAAAACAACACACAAAAAAAACCCAAAACAAAACTGTGAGAACATCTGTACGTTCAAGGAGCCAGACTTGCAGTTGAGCACCCGCGTCAGAGTGGATCATGAAGGCCCTGGAGCTCAGCTCTCTACAGCACTCTCACCACTAACTGAAAGTTCGAAAGACAAATATGTCTCTGTCCCTAACATCAACCATGTGTGCTGAAGAGAAAGACACAAGCCTACTACCTAAGATGTGATCCTAATTTGACTTGATTTCTGGGTTATTAAGCTTCCAGAGGATCTGAAATCCTTGGCCATGTTGTCAGCTGCCCAGCACTTGATTCACTGCTCCACAGATAAAATTACACAAGCATAAGAAAATCCCCTAAAATAGAATTGTACTATATGACTTCACCGAGAAATGGGAAAGTTTTTGCGCTTATAAATTTCAAAGCAGTAGTGGAATTTTTTGTATCTCTTCTAGAGGTGTGCAAAATCACCTAAAATTTTATTTAATGACATTCAGATAGAATTAAAAATAAGAAGAAGCAATAAAAGATAAAAAACAACTTAATAACTATGCAGTATGTCTATGCTAGACTAACATTTTTAAAAGAGCAGACAGAGTACATAATTAATCAGGTGAAATCTGGCTTTGGTGTGAGAATCAGAAATATCCTTTGATAAGCAGATGTGTGCAAGCTGTAAATCCTTGTTGTTTGCTAAGTTAGTAGGAAAGACTTCGGACGTCAATGGGAAATCATCAACATTGATTTGGGAGCACTAAAAAGCCATAAGAAGACAAAATAAAGTTCTCCATACAGCTGCGTTTTCCTTAAAGGGATAAAGAAGTCAAAGCAAACAGAAACTTCGATACTTATCGGGAAGGTCGAAGAAAAACAAAGCAAAGAGTTTTACAGCCCTGTTTTAGTATAATTCATTCTTCAGAACCAAGGTGCTCCAATCTCTCATAGGTTTTCCAAGTCCTAGCATATGCTCTGTGCCATTCCTAAGTGTTTACCAACACGCAACATAGAGTTCCAGAGACAACTGGTAACAAATGAGGCAAACTCAGATCAACAGTTCCCTCATCACTGGTCTCTCTCTCTCTCTCTCTCTCTCTCTCTCTCTCTCTCTCTCTCTCTCTCTCTGTGTGTGTGTGTGTGTGTGTGTGTGTATGTGTCTCTGTCTCTCTCTCTGTCTCTCTGTCTCTCTCTGTCTCTCTCTCTCTCTTTCTCTCTCTCCCCCTCTCTCCCTATCCCTATCCCTCTCTCTCTCTCTCTTCATGTTTCTCTCCATGCCTCTATTTCTCTGTGTTTTTCTTATTGTCTCTGTGTGTGTCTCCCTGTCTCTGTCTGTCTCTCTGTCTCTCTCACTCTGTCTGTCTCTCTGTCTCTCTTGCTCTGTCTCTCTCGCTCTGTCTGTCTCTCTGTCTCTGTCTCTCTCTTACTCACACACACACACACACACACAGACACACACACACAAGCACATGTGAACACATGCGCTATAACACACATACATATATCTCAGGATATGATCATTTCACTTAGTTTTCAGAAGTCCTCTGCATGTGCCATTTCCTCTCCTACATCACGTTCTGACCAGGGAACTTTCAAGGCTATGAAAAGCAGATTCTCAGAATGAAATATGGCTTTATCAGAAACAGTTCCTGTGTAGTAAGACCAGCCCGCCCTAATATAGCATCAGAACTTTATGTACAGTGAGCAGGGCTTGCAATGCCATACAGAGAAGAATGTGCTGAATGAAATCAAGCCTCTGGAGAATTACACGGTTTGCATAGTCCAGTCAGGGAGAATGTTTTTGTTTATGATCTACATGTTCAAAATAAAAGCTTGAATTAGCTCTGACCTGTTATTATGAATGAGCCCCGTTGAGAGAAATAAGTCATTTTGTCCAGAGGGACAGAACTACAGTACCACATTGGGATTCCAGAACTCCTGACACCAGTAGCATGTTTATCATTAATGATTTCTCAGAAGGCTGACTTTTCCTTCCAGCATTTACTTTTGAACTTTTTAACTTGTTAGAGTTCATCGATTATCACTTTCAAAGCTCACCGAGTCAGTTTACAGAAAATTTCTACTTTGTTTTTCACCCATGATTCAAAAACTTCTTTCTGTGACCTGAGAGATCCTCAGACAAAAAAAGATGGGTCTGAAAGACATCATATATGTTAGGGACTCGGGCTTTCATAGCGATACCAACACAATGCTCAGAGAGATATGCTGAATGACGGGCACCATAGGGATCCAATCATCCAAAAGTGAAAAGCAGGATAGTTGATAGTGTATTTATTCTTCATTTATCTATTGTCAAAGGAAGTAAGAGTAGGAGAAAAACCCTGATATGGATTAAGAGAGACTTTAAACATCATTATCTAAAGTGGGTTTGTCTGACTCTTGATTCAGACAAACCAGCTAAATATGAAGTAATTAGAGAAATTTGAATAAGGCCTAAGTATTAGATGATAGTGCAGGAAAGTCTTAAAGTTTACAGAACAAGTATGATATGTGTGTGATATTTAATATATCATATATATTAAAAAATAATCCTAAACTCTTAGAAACACCCACTAAAGCATTTATAATGCCTAAAATCTGCTTTCTGTTATTGTTTTGTTTTGCTTTGTTTTGTTTTGTTTTGTGAGATAAGATTTCTCTGGATACCTTGGCTGTTCTGGAACTTCCTCAGTCTGGCCTCGAACTCAGAGATCCGCCTGTGTCTGTCTCTCAAGTGAGCTGGCTACCACCACCTGGCTAGAACCTACTTTGTGAGAAAGCAACAGAGGATAAGTTTGGATGTGTTTGCTTTCAGTAACCCTGGCAAACCCCTCTAAGGAATGAAAAAGGTAACATTTATTCGGGCTTGCAGTCTCCGAGATTTTGGTCCATGGCTGCTGTAGGCACTGAGGGCACAGCCTATCATGGCGGGAGTATGGACTTGAGGAAGCTGCTTATTCCCTAGCAGATGGAGGATAGAGAGATGAGGGGGAGAGAAGAGGGTCTGGGTTCCAGGGTCCCCTTCAAGAAGATGTTCTCATAGAATTGAAAGACTTTCAACCAGCTTCATTTAACAACTTCACTCCTAGTCCCAATTTAATATTTAACACATGAACTTTTGGGGGTGTTTCTCCAAACAGCATCCTAGTCTGTAACCAATTTACTAATGATATTGTTAATTCCTATAAGGAATTCTCTCCCTGTAAGGGCCCTGAGCCTGGTTGATAGAGCCTCCCCCCCACACACACACACATAAACACCTCCCCACATGCTCAGTCTCTGAATCAGCTAGCTCCTTTCCACTCCAGCATAACCACTCTTCTCACACCTTTTGGGATTCAGATTCCTACTCTACATTTTTTTAAAAGATTTATTCACTTATTATACGTAAGTACACTGTAGCTGTCTTCAGATATTCCAGAAAAGGGCGTCAGGTCTCGTTATGGATGGTTGTGAGCCACCATGTGGTTATTGAGATTTGAACTCAGGACCTTCAGAAGAGCAGTCGGTGCTCTTAACCACTGAGCTATCTCTCCAGCCCCCCTGCCCGCTACTCTACATTTTTATCCAAGCTTCTAGGCTCTGCAGGCTACCAGGTTGATACCTTGAATGTCAATTTCCTTGTCCCAAATTATGTGGATATTCTATCCAAATGGGTCAAAAATGCTCATAGACACTTGAGGGGGTCCCAGCAGGAGTCAGACAGGCAAACAAACTTTGTGAAGAGATGAGAATGAAAACCCATGCAGATTGACTTTGTTATCCTGGATCAGACCTTGGGGAGTCCAATGCCAGGCAGTTCACTGTCAGCATACTTAAAACACATACACAGTACAGATTAAGATAGTACAATTGGCAATAACCAGTCCAGTCAGTTCAATTCCTGGTGCACAATAAAGCTTAAGGTATGACTACATAGGAAATCTTTTACAAGCTGGAGAGATGGCTCAGCAGCAAAGAGCACTGACTGTTCTTCCAGAGAACCCTGGTTCAATTCCAAGCACCCACATGGTGGCTCACCACTGTCTAGTTCCAGGATCTGACACCCTCACAAGGACACGCATGCAGGCAAAACACCAATGTACATAAAATAAAAATATATTAATTGTTTAAAACAACAGAGAAAATATTTTACAAAGTACATGTGACCATGAGGGTGGGTTCTATAGCTAAAAGGCCTAGATTCTAGTGTGGTCTCTGGCCATAGCATAGAGATCAGCAATCCTTAAAGTGACAGCTCCCCTAAGGAAGGGTAACAGTTTAGGGAGGGAAGAGTCTGGGATAATCATTCTGGGGAATTTCGATGAGGTCTGCCTCCACAGATAGCAAATAGGTCACCAGCTCATTAACAAAGTTCACTCTTGGGCTGGAGAGATCGTTCAGTGGTTAAGAACACTGACTGCTCTTCAAAGGTCCTGAGTTCAAATCCCAGCAACCACATGATGACTCACAACCATCCGTAATGAGATCTGATGCCCTCTTCTGGTGTGTCTGAAGACAGCTACAGTGTACTTATATATAACAAATAATTAAATCTTAAAAGAAACAACAACAAAGTTCATTCTTAGCTTTCTGGATGAAATGCAGGTATTTGGGGTTTTTTTTTAATATTTAACTTTTTATTCCTTGTGAGTTGCACATCATACACCCCAATCCTACTCATCTCTCCATCCCTTCATACCCACCCTCCGCCCATGCAACCCCGCCATCAAAAGAAAAAAAATCTTGTTGTGGAAGCTGTAGTTTGTCACAGTATGTCACACAGTACATATACCCTTTGTCCATATATCTTCACTTGCAAATGCTTGTTGCAGTGAGTCATTGGTTGGGTTTGAGGCCTCTGGCTTCTGCTACACCATCATTACTGGATCTTCACCCGGGTTCTTCTTAGATATTTGATTTTTATCTCTTCCACTGAGGCGACACTCTTGCGTAATTAACATTCCTGGTTTCTCTTAGTGCTTTTCTGAGTACAAAGACTTCTGTGTCCCCAACAGATACTTTCCTCCTCAACTTAGACTATGATACTCCGACAAGGACTTCTTTCATGTGTAGGTGCTTTCTTTGCTCTGTGGAGACTTCAATATGCTTGTGACCCACCCCATAAGTATAGATAGCCCTTCTATGATTGGGCCATAGCTAAGCTTTGGTTACAAATGGTGTGGGCCTTGCTTCCTCCTATCTTGGGGCTTGAGGAATACTTTGAGCTAGATATTTACAGCCCAACCACTTTACCATCAAAAGTTGTCCTTAGTGGACAAGAAACTGTATGCTCAACTTACGTATAAGTTAACCTTGTTGAGCTATTTTTAGAAATAGTTTCCCCCTGGATGGTGGTGGCACATACCTTTAATCCCAGCACTTGGGAGGCAGAGGCATTTGGATCTTTATGAATTTAAGGCCAGCCTGATTTACAGATTGAGTTTCAGGACAGCCAAAGCTACACAGAATCTCTGTCTCAAAAAACCAAGAAAAGAAAGGAAGGAAGGAAAGAAGGAAGGAAGGAAGGAAGGAAGGAAGGAAGGAAGGAAGGAAGGAAAAGTTTTCAAAATATATCCAGCACAAGAACAGAAGTTTGTGTTTTTTGCCCTTGCTGCAGTGTGCTTCAGTTTGCTGCTATATATGTTATTGAAAGTAATGGAAGAAAGACACAAGCCTGTTTCTCTGCAGAGGAATGATTAAATAAATAACTCATAGTAAACCCGTACAGTGGTGTATAATGGAGGGGCTACAGTACTGATGATGGATATTTAAATATATTCTCAATCAGGAAAGTCAAGGTGAAAATAGCATCATAGCATGATCTGTTATATAAAAGAAAAGATACCTGTGCGCATGTGTGGAGGCAAGGGGCTGTGAGGAGAGATGCTGGGATGTGAAGACTGGCTATCTCTGAGGGATGCTATTGTTGGCAACCTTTGCCTTTGATTTTAGACAATTCTGTGTTGTTACAGCTTGTGCACAAACTATTATTTTCTTCCTTAATTAGAAAAATGCTAGAAATATCCCTATACGATAAGTTATTGCAATTTACCATTGAAAGCGGTTAGTGAGGGTGTCCACACAGGTTGACTGCTTTTAAGTTCTTCCATATGACAAAACTCCATCTTGTGAGGGGAACACTGGGGGACACAAGAAGGAAAAAGAAAGAAGTGCTGAGGAGTTGGCTTCCTTGGGCTACTTTAGTTTTCCTTCTTATAAGAGACTTTCCTGGTTAGCTGGGTATCCTTACCACACTGGCGGACAAGGTTAGCCTTAATTTTTAAGAAATGGTATGTTTTTGCCTGTTCAAGGCCTATTACTACACAAAGTACTTAAATGTATATTTTACTCTGAACTAATTTTACTTTAAAAACAGTTATTGTTGTTATGGATTAATACAACCTAAATTAATCGCATAACACTTTTTAGAATAATTTATTATGAAATAAGGCACTTGAAAAACTGGTATGTCTATTTGTGAGAGAAAACATTTGTGCATAAAATAGGCTTTTGCTACAACATTTCTTTTCTCTAAACTCTAAAAGGTAAATGTACTTCTTCTGTACATTTTATTTTCTCCATTTCAATTTAAAGACGTTATTTTTAAAGGTATGTATTTGTGTGTGTGTGTGTGTGCTTATGTACCAATGTGCATGTGTACTATGTTTTAGTTAAAAACGTAGTGCAATAGCAGTAAGGGGTGAAGTTTGTCTTTTCTGATTGACCTTTCTCCTTGTTTTACATAGTTGCTATCTTTTATAAGAACATGAACAAGAGACAATGAGACCATATGGGAATTACTCATTACAGTATGCATTATAAAAATGAAATACACTGTGTGGACCCCATCACTTAGCTGGTTACACTGCCTGTCTCATAAAAATGAATGACAATTTACTGATTTTTGTTTTTCGCAGTACTGGGAGTTGAACTCAAAGCCTAGTGTGCGACAGGCAAGTGCTGTGTGTTAAACTTCTCTCTTTGGTTTTGACGTGGTGTCTTGCTATGTTTTTAGGTATTTAGCCATAGTTTTGAGCAGCCAGTATTGGAGTCTGTGTACGTTATTCGGTTCTACTGCTTGCTTCCCTAACAATGTACTGAATTGCTTCAACTCCTGTCCTCACGTACAGCAATGTGATATTGCTTATCAAGTTCTTTGTACTATAGACTGTAAAAGTAACTTTTATTCTCCTGATGTAATTGTCATCTCTGAGGGTTACTGCTTCAGTCTGCTAGCCTGGGCCAAGTCCCAGAAGCTTCTAGCCTCCATACGATCTTATCTAGACCTAGAATGTTTTCAGCCTCTGAGACTTGCTACCGAATAAGCTCACCCTTTCATGCTTTATCTGAACCCTGGCTGACTAGTTCAGATTCAGCTATTCTGGGTCAAACTCTTCTCCAAGCTGACTGATTCAATCTGGCTTCTCTCTGCTTCTTCTGAACTGCTTTGCTTGGCCTCAAACTAACTTTGGCAATGTATTCTAATCTTCTGGCTCCTTCTCATTCTTTGGCTTGTTCTGTCTTCACCTGAGTCTAACTTGTTTTCTCTCTGCAACCTGTCTCTGTACTGTCCAGATAAAACTGCCTCCTTCCTCTCTCCTCTCTCTTCTGTGCTCTCTCTTAAGTAGCTTCCCTTTCCTCTCTCTTCTGAGAGTTGGATATATCATATTCTGTCAAATCCTTCTCTGATTTGTCACTTTACCACTCAACTAGGCATCACTTGTAAACATGGATACTTCCTTCTACAAACTAACTTTACCTTCATTGTTTGGGTTTAAGGGTGTGTGTGAAGGGCATGTTTGTATTCCAGCCAGAGGGATTAAAGGTATGTGCGAAAGATGAGCCACACCACAACTAGAAACAGGTTTTTTTTCCCCCCAGGAAATAACACAATCTCAGGGTTCACAGTGAGATCAAATATACTATGGCATGTGAATGCTGGCTCCACCACCAAGAAGTGAGTCTTCTTTTAAAGATGGAAGGATGAGCATACTGAAAACGTCTTGGTTTAGAAGCTGAGTGGCAGGTATGAGGATTCGTGGGGTCTGGATAGACTGAAAGCTGAAGGTCATGAGTGGAAGCCGCAATTAGTCAACTAACAGTGCCCTGGATTGGCGCTCCCACTGGAAATGGGGCAACTACAAATTAGGACAAATTGTGTACATACTTTATTTTGCATACTATATAGACATAAAATAGTTTATGTTTATGAATATGAATATGTTTATATATTCAACAACAATTATAACACATCTACATGTACACATACTACACTAGAGAAGCAGAAAGACTATATTTAATGACTTAAGGCACTAGGGAACCACAAACAAGAACAGAGCTTAATTGGCCACAGTCCTTGAGAGAATAAAAGCCCTGTCCCTGCCTTCCCATGAGCATTTTCTAAGTGGCAGCCAGAAGCAATAGAGACACATAGCCAGTAGTGTCAACACACTAAGAGCAGGTAGATGCTGGACCTGGGGAAACAAATGATTCTGGGATTTTTTTTTTTTTTGAGACAGGGTTTCCCTGTCTGTCTTGGAATCCACTCTGGAGACCAAGCTGGCCTTGAACTCAGAGACCCACCTGCTGCTACCTCCAGAGAGCCCAGTTTAAAGGCATGCACCGCCACAGCCTGGCTGCCTCTGGGATTTTAGATACAAAATTTTAGAGAGAAGAATGCACAGATATGAACTTCAAGATCTATTTACAAATTCTTTGCCAATCATCAGTTTACTCCAAAGACACACATGCAAAGGAAAAGACTTCAGGAAACCCACTGTAGCTGTAGCACCTAAGGAGTTGAAGCAAGCTTTTAGCAGCTACACATTGCTGGGAGATAGACTAATGTCCAGGCTGTACAAGGTAAATATCCCAGAGCTTCAGTTATAAGACCTGGCAAAGATCATAGCCCAAGAGTAAGGATAAATTGAAATAAACCAGTATCATAACCTAAAACCAAGCATTACTAGATAAAAATGAGATCTACTTTGCTTAGTAAAATAAAAATGCAGAATGCTGATATAGCTCAAAGCCTCTATAGTTTTTCTTCTACATTATCTGAATTAGATAAGACATTAGAAAAAATAAAAATAAACATTTGCCGGGCAGTAGTGGCACATGCCTTTAATCCCAGCACTTGAGAGGCAGAGGCAGGTAGATTTCTGAGTTCAAGGCCAGCCTGGTCTACAGAGTGAGTTCCAGGACTACCAGAGCTATACAGAGAAACCCTGTCTCAAAAAAAAAAAACAAAAACAAAAACAAAAAAACCCCACCATAAAACAACAACAAATCAAACAAACAAACAAACAGTAAAGACATTAGACTAGGGGAAAATACCAAAAACTGAATGACTAAGATGGTTGAGATATTAGAACTACTGTATAAGAATTTTACATGTGATCAAAATATTAAGAAAATAGCAAAAAGGAAAACAATTTGATCAGAGCCATGAAGATTATGTAGACAGTAGAAGGAGTCAAATGAAAAATTTGGAATTGAAACTATAATAAGTGATTAATTTATAAGGGGTTGTATATCAGTTTAGACATAGCAGAATAGAGTTTCTCCTGAATGGGCAACAGATCAGTAAATTATTCAGTTTTAAGCATGTGTAGTATGCACACACACACACACACACACACACACACACACACACAAGAAATAAGGAGAAGAGTTCAAGAAGAGCAAATAATGTAGCAAAACGTTTTAACACACATGTAACACAATGAAAGGAAGAAGGGAGACCAGAACAGTATTTAAAAGAAATACTGGGGGCTGGAGAGATGACTCAGAGGTTAAGAGCACTGACTTCTCTTCTAGAGGTCCTGAGTTCAATTCCCAGCAACCTCATGGAGTCTCTCAGCCATCTGTAATGGGATTTGATGCCCTCTTCTGGTGTGTCTGAAAACAACAGTGAATTCATATATACAAAATAAATCTTAAAAAGGAAAAAGAAAAAAAAAAGAAATACTTGTCAATACAATTCAAAGACTGATGAAGATGTCAGATCACATGAGAACAACTATTAATTTCAAGTGGGATGAATATAACACATAGTCTTAGTGACACTCAAACACAAACTGGTCAGAAACAAAGTGAAGGAAAAAAAAACTTCAAGTACTCTAGAGCATGTTATCTAAAGGTACAATAATTAAGATTGATGGCTGACTCCTCAACTGAAACAATGTCAACCAGAAGACGATGGAAGATCATCTTTAAAGTATCAAAAGCTTAAAAAACTAAAACCCAAAAGGCTAATATGGAATTTTATACCCAGCAAAACTACCTTTAAAATTGAGGAAATGAAGATGTTTTCAAATTAACAAAAGCGGAAAGAA
Source organism: Tokudaia tokunoshimensis (assembly GCA_036184795.1). Classification (NCBI taxonomy): domain Eukaryota; kingdom Metazoa; phylum Chordata; class Mammalia; order Rodentia; family Muridae; genus Tokudaia; species Tokudaia tokunoshimensis. The sequence continues at coordinate 88,430,143 of BTHU01000010.1, forward strand.
TTTGTTAATATACCTAAGTTGTAAGAAACATTTAAGGAAAATTTCCCCTTAAATACAAAAGACAAGACCCTCAAATGGAAGCGTTGAACTCTGGAGAAATGAGGAGCACTAGGAATGAGTGACTCTGATCCTATATCTGCTCAATAACTCCTTTTCCAATGAAATAATTTGGTGTAAAATATAAGTTCATATAAAAGTGTAGACAAGGAGTTACAGGTATGCCAGGATATTACAATTTAATGCCCCATACACAACGCTAGCTTAACTTAAACTCAATAAAGTTAAAAAACTAAACAGGGGCTGGAGAGATGGCTCAGTGGTTAAGAGCACTGACTGCTCTTCCAAAGGTCCTGAGTTCAATTCCCAGTAACCACATGGTGGCTCATAACAATCTGTAATGGGATCTGATGCCATCTTCTGATCTGTCTGAAGACAGCTATAGTGTACTAATATACATAAAAATAAATAAATCTTCTTTAAAAAAGGTATTTAAAAAAATAAACAATGGGAATTAGGCATTGGGGAACAGAGTTAAGGATAGCAGTTGCATATTGGGGGTCAAAGGCTGTCAGTGTGTTAGAGGACAAGAACATCTGTGCATATGTGGGATTTGGGAGCCATGTATTTGTTTCAGAGTTCTGTCAGGAATCAAGATGGCTTGTGGTAGACTTAAGGTTTATTATTATGTGTATGAAAGCGATGCAGGTGCCTGCTAAAGCAGTTGGATCTCCACAAGCTGGAACTACATGTAGTGGAGAGCCTGCGGGTGGGTGCTCTCCACTGCTGAGCAGTCTCTGCCTATCTACCAGAAATTTAGGAGCCAAAGTGGGCAGTAGCACACACCTATGCCTGCACTCAGATGACGCATGCAGATGACGGATGACTGAAAGTTCGAGACCAGCCTGGTTCACATAGTACAGGCCAGGCAGGAATTCATAGTGAGACCAACCCAGCCTCCAAATCTAAGTCGGCGGCAGAGGCGGGCAGTTGGGTCTTGGTGGTGGGTTGAAAGTTAAAGGTCGGAGGTCAGAGGCTCGCTGAGGAGGCAGCGGTTGCAAAATGAGAACACCGGCGGTTGGGCGGAGGAGCCAGGAGGACACGCCCCCTCCGCCGGCCCCGCCCAGTCCCGCTGCCGGCTCTGAGCGGAGCGCGCCGAGCACAGGGAACGAGCGGCGTGGGGGGGATCCCGCGGCGGCCGGGCTCGCGCGGCGCCTTCGTTCCCCCTCCCCTCGGCCCTCGGGCCGCGCGACCCGCGCCGCTCCGGGAAGATGGCGCTGCACTTTCAGGTCAGTGCGCAGGGCTGCGAGCGTGGAGCGGTGGCGGGCGGTGGGGGCTCCAGGCCGCGACCCCGAGCTCAGCCCCTTGCCTGGGAACGGTGTGGCGGCGGGCGCAGAGGAGCGGGCTACGCTCGGCCGCCGAGTCCGCCCTCGTTGGCGCGGCAGGTGGGAGCCGGGGCGGAGGGGCCGCCATCCGGCCCTCTCGCCCAGCCCGCGGTCGTTGCTTGCCCCGGGAGCCTGAGCTCGGAGGCCGGGACGGCGGGAGCAAGGCAACGCGGCCAGAGGACTGTCATTGGCCGGGGGCGGGCGGGCGGGTCGGGGCGCGGCGCGACCGGGAGCGCGCAGCCTCATTGGTGGAGCCTTGGGGCAAGGCGCCGGCTGCGCTGGAGGGATGCGGGTTTGCCCGCTGGCTCCAGCACTCTGCAGGTCTTGGTCCTACTGACATCTTTTTTGAGCCTCCCCACTGTGTGTCTGCAGTGGCGGAACGTTCTCGGGATGCAAGGCGACGTCAGCTACCACCCTTGTCCTTTTAGAGTGCGCGGTAATTGCTGCACACGTGAAGACTGTTATGGTAGAATTAGTCACGGGATATCGCGGGAGCACAGAAAGGGGGCAGTCAATCCGTGGGCGGAGTGAAGCCTCCACTTGTTACTTGGTTCCTACTGATGGTATGTAAACCTCTGAGCAAACTCGCTGTCTTGTACTCTCAGGGACGTGGGACTCTAGCGGTAATTGTAGGTATGTAGATATCCAGTAAAGAGGAAAGAAAGACTACAGACTAAAGTCGATATGGGCAAAGCAAAGAATTGTGGAAGACCGTGACAAAGTCTGTTCTTGGATCCTAAGATTGATTTGAAAAGTTGAGGATGGCAGAAGACCTTTGAGAAGTAGGCGGGATCTTGGTGACAGTGTATCTGAATGCCACATTCCCCTTGGAGATTTACATGGATCCGCTGGTCCCATGGACTTTTTTTAGAACCTGGTAATAGACCCACACTTTATCTTTTTACTTACTGTTTTGTTTTTTTAAGGGTCGCCCAGGTTGAATTAGCTATTTGTTATCACTTTAGTAAATTTATGTTTTGTGCAGAACTTTTGCAGGAAGAATCTCACAGGGATAACTTACTGTGAATCGGAAACAGATAATCAGATGTTCACAGTGCAGGTAAAAGTCTTGAGTAAATTAGAAGGTGTAGAAGAACTTTGGAACCTTTTTGGACTTGGAAAGATAAATCCAAGTAAATTGCCAAGCCCTGGAAACCATCTTCATACCCAAGTACAGTAATAGACATATTAGATGTTGATGACCAAACTGATTATATCATTTCCAGAAAAATACACTGAGGTGACATTTTTTAGGGCATTGTTTCAGTGTCGTCTTCACACTTGGTAATTATGTAGCTCGAGATGTAACTGTGCACAGGGCAGTGCTGTGAGTGTAGACTGCCAGTTCCATGCTTTTACCCTTCAGTCCATGCTTTGGCTTCCTGGAAGGCAGAGGAAGATATCATTCCTAGAGATTCAGTCACAATCATCCTAGTTAAGGAGCAGTAAGAAACAGGTCTGGATTATCTTTTCGGAGGCATTCCAGGTGGAGGAACAGAATGAGGAAAGATAGAATTGGGAATAGTATTCTGGCAATGATATTGGTAAAAAAGCTTAGTGCTTTTGGATGTTAGCTTAGGATTCTTGCGTGTTTTGCTCGATGAATGGTTCTGGAATCAAAGACTGTTAGTGATTCTTCTTAAGCCCCCTTGGGCTGTGTGATCTAGATGTGACTGAGAAATACACACAATGGTATTGTAATGAGTCATTTGGGAAAGGTAGTTGTCTGTGTGATGTGTGGCAGTCACTGGATTATTTTCCCTTTCTGTCTTCACCTTCACAATTGCTTCAGATGTTTTCTACCTGTAGTTTCAATAGTGAGTCTGGGGAAGCTTTGATTGCTGTGTCCTGTTCTAAAGCTTGTGCCAACTCTATTGGACTAGTGACTTTTCCAAAGATGTGTCTTTTAAGACCCTCACTACTTTCCATTCATTCCTAAGCAGCCTCTGGAGAAATCCAGGGCACTGGAGGCCACATTAGAAGATTTTACTTAATTCTTTCAATGTCTGAGTATCTGGAATCTCAACAGAGAAACAGTTGAGACACAGTCTCCTTCTGCCACGAAGAGCAAATTGAGGGATTTCCTGCAGCCGGCTAAAGGTCTGACAGTTCATCAGAAGGGCTCGTCCAGTTCATCAAAAGCTATCAAATTGTGCCAGGAATGGTGGTGCATGCCTTTAATCCCAGCACTCTGGAGGCTGAGACAGGTTGATCTCTGAATTTGAGACCAGCCTGGTCTACAAAGCAAGTTCCAGGATAGGCCAGATTTCCATAGAGAAACCCTGTCTCAGAAAAACAAAGCAAAAAACTGTCAAATGTATAATTGTGACTTATTATAGGGAGAGAATACAGATTAAAATTGATTAAAGGGAACATAATGTTAATCTACGAAGGTTCTAAAATGTAGCTTCTCTTTGCCACAGGATAGGATGCTTTCCTGGCTTCCTTTTGTATACCACTGCAAGAGGGGAAGGCTTAACCACTCTTTAGTACCTGCAGTGTTCATTGAGGCTTCATTACTTAGACATGATTGATAGTTTCTGTTTCCACTCATAATCATGACCCAAAAAATCATCACCAAAACCCTGAATCTGTGACTATCAGATGTGGTCCTTAAAACAAAAAACTATCAACTGTAAGTGCTTGTCTTTAAAAACAAAACAAAACAAAAACAAACTCCTGTCAAGTATGTCATAGATTATCTACCAGAAATTGAGGCCAAAGGCCAGGCCTCTTTTTGGGCAAAACCATTTTTTCTTTCTTTATATAGTTATGCAAAAGTAATTGAGGAGAGCGGAAAGCAGAAGATAGCATGGAGCTTGTGACTCTGGTCTTAAACTCCAATACCACTCTACTGGTGAGGAACACATGGGGTAGAAATCTGCAGGAGCCATGTTTAATGTGGTTCTGCTGCTCTGGTGTTACTATTAGTACCTTTCTGAGAGGGCTTTGTAGACATATAAGAGGAAGTTAGCAGTAGGCATTGGACGTCGTTGGCAGGTCGATGAGGACAGAAGAATAAAGGGTGGCAGGATGGCAGATGGTGAGGGAGACGTGCCTGGTGCATACAGACTTGCCATTGGCTCTGTGACCCTGTACAGCTTTCATGCATGTACCCTGTCAACTTTAGGTTTTTAATCTGAAAAATGAGTACATTAAAGTTATGCAGTATGTAGGGGTCTAGTTTTTAGAATTGGCTTAAGAAAAGATGAAAATATCTCTCTGTGAAAAAAAAAAAGAAAAGAAAAGATGAAAATACTCTTGTAAACTATGGGGCACTTAAACAACTCTTTGGTTGGTGTGATCTGAATATGCTTGGCCCAGGGAGTTGCACTATTGACCATGTTGAAGGAAGTGTGTCACTGTGGGGGTGGGCTGCCTCCTAGCTGCCTGAAGACAGTCCTCTGTCTGCCTTTGGATCTAGATGTAGAGTTCTCAGCTTCATCAACACCATGCCTACCTGGATGTTGATGTGCTTGCTGCCCAATGATAATGAACTGAACCTCTGAACCTGTAAGCCAGTCCTAATTAAATGTTGTCCTTATAAGGGTTGCCTTGGTCATGGTGTGTCTCTTTCCAGCAGTAAAACCTAACTAAGACAGTTGGTGCAGAAGTACTTTGGTTTTGCATTGTAGAAATCTGTCATTTGATATCCTTTAACATGTGGTTATGTTGTAAATGATTTTAATATGCATTTCTCACTATATGCTTTTTGCTAGTGGCATTACATACTGTTTATTTTAGATTTATATTATGGAAATGATGAAGACAAGCAACTTTGAGTGATTTTTAAAAATTGTTTTATACTGTGTGTACACACTGTGGCACATGTGTGGAGGTTAAATTTACAACTTTATGGAATAGGTTTTTCTTTTCTCTTTACATGGGTTCTGCCACCTGCTAAGCCATGTTTTTCTTTTCTTTTCTTTTCTTTTCTTTTTTTTTTTTTTTTTTTCGACACGGTTTCTCTGTGTAGCTCTGGCTGTCCTGGAACTCACTTTATAGACCAAGTTGACCTCGAACTCAGAAATCTGCCTGCCTCTGCCTCCCAAGTGCTGGGATTAAAGGCGTGTACCACCACTGCCAAGCTTTTTTTTTTCAATATTTATTTATTATATGTATGTACACTGTATTCAGACACACCAGAAGAGGGCGTCAGATCTCATTACAGATGGTTGTGAGCCACCATGTGGTTGCTGGGATTTGAACTCAGGACCTTCAGAAGGGCAGTCAGTGCTCTTAACCTCCGAGCCGTCTCTCCAACCCTGCCATGATTTTCTTGTTTGAGTATAAAATGGATCAGTAACAGCAGCATGTAAAATTGATCTCTGTTGTTGGCTCAGGAATTTCTAATGTACAGTGCAGTGGTGGTTCAATAAAGTTTGCAAAGGAATCGACGAGAACCCTAAAGTTGAGAATTGTGCTGGGTCGTCAGAAGTTAACTGACTCGTGGAAAACAGTCACTGAAAATGATCTCTTACAACTACAGGAGAAGTTGCAGAGAACTCAGTATGGGCCATTCACGATCATTTGACATTTGAAGAAAATTGGAAAGGCAAAAGCTCAGTAAATGGATTCTCATGAGCTGATGGAAATGTTTTTAGAAAACTGTGTGAGTTTGTGACTCTCTTACTCTTTACAATGATGTCATTTTGGTTTTTTTTTTAAATTTCTTTTTAAAAACTTTAGTGAATTCATTTCTTTTTTCTTTTTTTCTTTTTTTTTCTTTTGGTTTTTTGAGACAGGGTTTCTCTGTGTAGCCCTGGCTGTCCTGGAACTCACTCTGTAAACCAGGCTGGCTTTGAACTCAGAAATTGCCTGCCTCTGCCTCCCAAGTGCTAGGATTAAAGGCATTGCCACCACTGCCCAATTGTGAATTCATTTCTTGATCAGATTGTACCATGTGACAGGAAAATGACAATTGCTGATGACCAGCTTAGTGGTGGGACTAAGGAGAAGTTCTAAAGCACTTCTCAGAGCCAAACGTGCACCATGAGAAGGCCATGGTCACTGTTGGGTAGTCTGCTTCTAATCTGACCCACTACCAGTTAAATTCTAGTCAAACCACTGTATCTGAGAACTGTGCTCACCAAATCCATTACATGCACTAAAAACTGCAGTGCCTTCAGCATTGACCAGCATTCAGAAAGGACCCACTTCTCCAGGGCAAAACTGGACTGCATGCTGTACAATCACAGCATCAGTAGTTGAATCCATTGAGCTTTGGACTTCTCCCTCATCCACCATGTTCATCTTGTCCTGACCTGTTGCCAACGACTACCACTTCTTCAACATCTTGACAATATTTTAAGCAAAAAAAGCACTTCTGTATCGAACAGGATGCAGAAATTGCTTTCTAAGAATTTGTTTAATTCCAAAGCATGGAACTTTACATTAAAAGAGTAAATAAAGCTACTTCTCACTGGCAAAAACACGTTGATTTGTAATGATTACTATTTTGATTAATAAAATTGTTATGATTATTTAACATTCACAATCCAAATCTGTAACTCCTTTTATGCCGACATAATACCGGATTCATTGTTGAAGGAAGAGTTGGTTCCAAGAGGTCCAGGAAGAAGCCTTCAGGGATGCTCAACTAACAGAAGAAGGAACAGTGTGTAGGAAATAAGTAACCTCCAAGTGAAGGCAGTGTATTTTACTGGCAGTTAAGGAGCTCAATCCCAGTAGGAGCCTGCTATAGCTGTTTCCTGAGAGGCTCTGCCAGTGCACGACAAATACAGAGGGGGACACTCTCAGCCAGCCATTGCACTGAGCACAGGGTTCCCAGTGGAGGAGCTAGAGAAAGGACCCAAGAAGCTGAAGGAGCTTGCAGCCCATAGGAGGAACAACAATATGACCAAACCAGTACCCCAGAGCTCCCAGGGTCTAAAGCACCAACCAAGGAGTACACATGGAGGGACCCATGGCTCTAGCCTTATATGTAGCAGAGGATGGACTTGGGGTATCAGTGAGAGAAGAGGCCCTTGGTCTTGTGAATGCTCGATGCCCCAGTGTAGGGGAATGCCAGGTCAAGGAAGTAGGAGAGGGTGGGTTGGTGAGCAGGAGGGGGAATGGGAGGGGAAACTTGGAAAAGGGATAACATTTGAAATGTAAATAAAGAAAATATCTGATTAAAAAGAAAAAAGAAGCTTGATTCCAGAATGCAGGGAAGATATAGGGAGGTAATTTATCTGTTTTTAAAGATTGTTAAAAAGTTCTGGGGTTTTTGGAGTTGGGGGAACAAACGCCTTTGTAATTGGTACATAATGAAATATATGTGTCTAAACTGCCGTCGGATGAGTTTTGGTATATGTGTACATCTGTGAAATTGTCACTAAAATATGAAAATTGCTTGCATAAGATCCCTGTGTTCTGACACCTTTGTGCTAGTCTCCTGGCTGCCTCTTCACCCTCTCTACTCCTTTGCTGTCCCTCCCCCCAGCCAAGGAGCCAGTAACCCATGGCCAGGCTCAGCTCTATGGTGCTGCCCAGGTGAAGTGCAGGGCCCAGTGTCCCAAGTATTATAGCTGTTGAGGCAGGGCCAGCTCTCCAGAGTGCCGCGGCCAGTGAGGGACAAGGCTACTTCTGCATAGCCATTGGTCATCAACGTGGTCCTAGGAGACAGACCAGAGCAGGGACTTCCGTGTAGTCCTTAGTGGTAATAACCAAAATAAGCCCCTGCTGCTGCATGGCCATGGGCCCAGACATGACCCTCAGTTGGTAGCATGCGCTGAGGCTTTACCACGACCTCAGGTGGTAGGCAGGCTACTCACATCAGGCTATTGCTCTCTACCATCGGGTCTCCAGTTCCTCCTCTCTTCATAGTGCACAAACCATTCTGCTTCATTTTCTCTCCCATCTGTCCATCACTTAACTTGCTCATTGTAGTGGCTCCTGCTGTGGGTGGGCCTCTGGTGTCTTCCCTGGGAAGCCCTTGCTGCTTGGCATGGCCAAGGGCAGGGCTTGATTCTTTTTATTTTTTATTTTATTTTATTTTATTTTATTTTTTAGATCATTGCAGTAACAAAATTTGTTGCTCCCTTCAAATCTTTTATAAAAGTTCAAACTCTCCCTTTTCAATTTTGTACCACTTATCATTTGTTAGTAATTTTTAAATATTGGGACTGGAGAGATGGCTCAGTGGTTAAGATCACTGAATATTCTTCCAGAGGACCTGGACTTGATTCCTAGCACCCACATGATGACTAACAAGTGTCTATATTCCAGTTCCAGGGGACCCAAGCCTTCTTCTGGAGGCAGTGCGCACTCGTGGTGCATAGATGTACATGCAATTAAACACCCATATACATAAAAATTAATGGTAAAATACTCATGCATATAAAATAAATCTAAAATATTTTAAAAATAATTTGAAACATCTTTGGAGAAAAGGGGTGATTGGCAATGTTGATTGAACACTAATTAACTATATATCTTCCTGTCTTGAAGCTTATTAAATCAATATAGCAAAGCAAATAATATCCAGACATTTTCAGAACTTTCTTAATAGTCTTACTTAGATAATTAGACACTATTGACTTGACTGATATTATCATTTATCTTTTTAAATATTAGTTTTCTAGGTCCTTTGTAAAACATTGCCACACCTGGGGTGGCTTAAAACTCCAATTTGTTCTCTGTTCTAAGGGCCAGAATGCTTGAGACAAAGGGCACATGGCTTGCTTTCTCTGGAGGTCTTTGGCCTAGCACACTGTTACTACAGTAGTAAGTGTAAAGTATGCTGTGTGCATGTGACTGATGCCTCATTTAACCCTGACTGAAGCAGTGAGCATGGGACAGTACTCCTGCCTCCTCCCAACTGGTGTGACTTCAGGTATGCACCAGCATGCCTGGAGAGGTCCTTTATTTTAATGAATCAGTTTGAGACTTTATCTTTGGGCTCTTTAGCAGAAAATCCCCGAATTTTGGCTGTGGGTTGTGGCACAGATAGGGAAGTGGGGAATGTGCAGGAGCTAAGGTGGAAACAAGGATGGGAGCCAGGGCTCTCCTGTCTCAGTGCTGCTTGTAGATTTGAGGGGTGTGAAGCCTAGTGCAGCTGTAAGATGCACACAGAAATTCAGGCCAGAACTGAACAAAATTGGCATTTCTTTTGGAATATTCCATTATGTTCATTTGGCTACCTGTTTTTTAAAATCTCTGCCAATATTTTTGTCAAGTATGTAATTCAAGCTCCAAGTGAAATAATTTGTTTTAATAAATGGCTTTAGCAAGATTCTCTTAAGCTGAGAGGGTGGCCGAACTCACTTTGTAGTTCATTGTTTCCATGTGTTCAGTTTATGCATAGAACCAGTTAGCCTTTGTATTAGTAAGATGAAAACCTGTACTTTAATTAGAGTGTTGTCAGAAATGCTGTAAGATCAAAAGTCATGACATGGTTCACCTGAAGCACTATCAGCTCAGAAGACCCAGATTAGCACACATTAATTATCATTAGATCTTTTGTTATAGGTGGTAGGGTTGGGAACAACAAAAGAGTTATCGGCAACTTGTGTGTGGTCTTTCTCCCCACCCCATCTCTTTGCCCATTATCTCCTAGCTATTTACCTGACCACTGTTTAATGCTTTGAAATGAGTGCATTCATTTTATCTGAAGCCCTGTAAATGCTGTTTCTTTGCCTACACTACCTTCTAGTCGTCTTGGTTTGGCTTACCCTTTAGGTTTGAGGCACTCTTAGGTTTTGAACATTTTAGCATATATGCAACTTCTTTCAGACATAACTTTGTTAACTTTGTGAAGGAGATAATCTTCTTTTTGTATAGTTACATTGTATAACTCATTTTGTAAATTTGGGAAGTAGGAAATGTGCTTCTTTTGCCATGGTTTTTAAGTGAGTCATTACTGCTCAGTAACTATGTATTGACTATATGTATATAAGCATTATTTCTGTATCTCTTGTTTTCTGTGTTTAATTATTATTTTTTCTTTTTCTTTTTTCATTTTTTGGTTTTTCAAGACAGGGTTTCTCTGTGTAGCCCTGGCTGTCCTGGAACTCACTCTGTAGACCAGGCTGGCCTCGAACTCAGAAATCCGCCTGCCTCTGCCTCCCAAGTGCTGGGATTAAAGGCGTGCGCCACCACCACCCTTCTTAATTATTATTTTTTCATTTAAGTCAAATGTCTTTTTGTTTCCTCTAAAGAGTTTGGCTGAGTTGGAAGCGCTGTGCACTCATCTCTACATAGGGACGGATCTCACTGAAAGAATAGAGGCTGAGAAAGCACTCTTGGAACTGATTGACAGCCCAGAATGTCTCAGCAAGTGTCAACTTTTATTAGAACAAGGAACAGTAAGTATGCGATGGGTGGCTGACCGTGATAGGCCAGTGTTGATAAGGTGACTTAGCTTTGATACTCAAAGCCTCTGCCGCATCTCTTTGTTGTTACCTTCTGTCAAAAGGTTTAAGCAGGCAGGACTGGAAAAGCTGGGGAGACAAACATAAACAACCACAAAGTAGAAACAGGCGTGTGGTAAAATAGGGTTGGTTGTTTGGTTCTTCTTGGCCTGGTTTTATGTCGCATTTTAAACGTTTATTTTAGCAGTGCTGGGGAATGAACCAGGGCCCTTACATGCTAGGGAAGTTCTCTGCTGCCAAGTTACATCCCTAGCCCTAACAGTTACATTTCAGAAATAAAAAAAGGGAAAAAGAAAAGATAAACAATCTAAGTGTCAGGGTTATTCACAAGAGTGCTACCTGCCTCTTCATACCTTCATTCTAGATGCTCAGGACTGTCCACTCGTCAGCCGGTAACTACTGAAAGAACAAGACCAGACTACTGACGGGTACACATATGCGCATGAATTAAAGTAGTTCACCGAGAGGCAGGAGGATTTCTGAGTTCGAGGCCAGCCTGGTCTACAAAGTGAGTTCCAGGACAGCCAGGGCTACACAGAGAAACCCTGTCTCGAAAAACCAAAAAAAAAAAAAAAAAAAGTAGTTCACCGATAGGGAGGCAAATGAATGTAAGAAGGTATGAAATGAGAAAGAGAATACTACGCAAAAAGACTGTGTTTACAGGACAGGTGGCAGACTTTCTGGAGAGAACCATGTAGTCTTTCAGGCTCTGTCAGCCAAAATTGGTATTTCATAAGTATTTCTATAACAATAGATAAAACAAATATTCATAAAGTTTTTTTTGGTAAAACTGAAAATATAATCATTGAAAATACTTTTTTATGTCCTACTGGCTGGCTGATAAAAAATAGAACAGTTCTTTTGGCGGTTAATTGAAGTTTAAGGTTGGTGTTTTCCGGTGCTAGACTTGATTGCAGATGTCCATAATTAATATAGTCATGCAGATTTGTGATGAAATTCTCTTGTTAGACAGGCCTTCACTATGTAACCTTGACTGACTTGGAACTCTGGGTGTAGAACAGGCTGACCTTGAATTCATAATAATCTACCTGCTTTTGCCTTGAAAGTGCTGGTATTAAAGGTGTACACTGTCAGTTGGCTAAGTTTTACACCATTGGGAATCTCTTCACAAGCCTAGGTGCTGCTAAATAGTGCGCCAGCGCTTTCGACTGTCGGTTCTGCGTTGTATGCGCCTTCAATCAGATGGCATCTTTATGCTTATTAAATCCTCTTGATATTTGTTGTTTTGCCTATCATTGTTGCAAATTAATAATTCTCTTCAATTAAAAAGTAGGTAGAAGGTCCTCAGTTGAACAGCAAAATGGATTTTCAGATTTGGATCCCTAGCTATGTGCTACTGGGAGTGTCTCTGAAGGTTAGAACATTTACTGGTGTTAATACTCGTGTTAGCTTTTCTCAGTGTAGGAGCTTGTGAAGTGGCTTGGCAGTGTGTGACAGTGTTCATTGTTGCTGGAGTGACCCATGTACCACTTATCCTGACATCCCTGTACAAGTACTGTGTCCTTCATAGTAAGCATGAGACTAGACTCTGATAGAATAAGCTCATTGTATAAGGTAATTTCTATAGCCATTTAGGAGTGAAAAATAGTGGCTTATTTTATCTATAAAATTTTATTCTCAGTCCTGAGCTTAAAAAAACAGAAAGAAGAATACAGTTTATCTCTGAGTAGTTACTAGTCTGCTTTGTTGGGGGGTGGGAGGTGGGAACTCAGGGTATTCAGTGTCTTCTTCTGGTTGAAATCTATAGAGTAGATGAGTCACTGAAGTAAATGCCACCCGGACTCACTGGCTTAGGAGAGATTCAGATATTCGCTCCAGAATAAATGCTAATAATAATGTAATAATAATGTGAATGATACCGGCATCCCTATTATTATTATTATTATTTCTTACAAGTTTTGTGAATTTGACCAGCAAGCCCTTTTCTGCTTCATATACTATCGCCACAAGTCTGTAGTAGATTCCACTTAAGGTTTTAGTTAATGTTTTCTCAGCTCCTTTAAAAATATTCTGGCCAAAAAAAAAAAAAATATTCTGGCCTATAGTTCCATATAAAAGGTAGCAATTCTTGAATAACTTCCCATTCATTCCTGACTTCTAGAATGAGTGGATGGCAGGAGTCTGTAACAGTAACTGCAGGAACAAGTTTTAGTAACCATCAACCCATCCATTGAAAGCTAGCACTAACCTTCGAAGTTCCCTTGCCTTGCCTTTAAAGTGACTTCTGATGTTGCTTCAGTGTCCTCATCTCTGAGCATTTGTTGTCTCTGAAAGGCTGTGAAGTTTGTTTTCTCTAAGTGTAACTTCAGCTGCTATAGGGAAACAATGGTAATTAGCCATCATTAGAAAGTAGCTTTCCTTACTTAACTAATGAATCAGTTGTACACTTTGTAGACTCACCTTTTTTTTTAACTTTTTTTTTTTAAGTGATGTTCTGACATAGTTTGTTTCAAAATTCAAAAAGACTACTGACTTTCTTTGAGTTGGGAACATTGTTATGATTGCTTAGTTTGAAACTTTCATTGAATATTCTTTTAGGACAAGATTACTACCCTAAAAGGCAACTGAGAAAAGTATTGATTTGCCATCTAATTTAATGATGTGCCTTCAAAGTTAGATATTTAAAGTCCACTTTTACATTTTTTCTTTGGCATAGGACTATATGGAAGATGTGTGTCGTGTTGACTCAGTTCTCATGACACTGTAGATACTGAACTTTGTGGCATATGAGGAGCAGCTGGTTTTCACACAGGGTCGGTTTTAGCTGCTAAGGTCCGCCATTACACATGAAGTCAGCCGTGGACCACAGGTAAACCCTGGGCAAGGCTGTCACACTGAAATTCACATTGTATCTATTTTTTACAATATTACAAAATATTGTTTTTAAACTGTTTTCAACCGTTTAAAATTATGAAAACCATTTTTAGCTCACAAGCTATGCAAAAATAGAATTTGTTTCATGGATTTTTTTTTTTTTTTTGCCAGCTTGTAATCTAGAGGGAAAAAAAATTTTTGCAAGAAATTTGTAGGAATGGAATAAGTATATGAACTGAATTTTGAAAGATGGACATGTATTTGCAGAGTTCATGAAAATTGGTGGTGAGACTAGAGAGTCTGGTCAGTGATTCTAGAGCAGGGCAGCAAGCACGCCAGCTGCTTCATAACTGCCTGGGGCTCCCGGAATCTGCATCCTCTGGCCTCTGTGAAAACTGCACACATGTGGTGCACATAGGCTCATGAGCACACATACACAAACTCAAGTTAAAAATACAAATCTTTAAACAGAAGTGAAAATTGATGGCTACAGTATATTGTCAGACATAAATCTGAAGGAGCACAGAAATCATGATGGGAAAGTCATTGAAAAACTCTTGTGGACACACCTTCTGAAGCATGGAGCCAGGTGTGGACACACCTTCTGAAGCATGGAGCCAGGTGTGGACACACCTTCTGAAGCATGGAACCAGGTGTGGACACACCTTCTGAAGCATGGAGCCAGGTGTGGACACACCTTCTGAAGCATGGAGCCAGGTGTGGACACACCTTCTGAAGCATGGAACCAGGTGTGGACACACCTTCTGAAGCATGGAACCAGGTGTGGACACACCTTCTGAAGCATAGAGCCAGGTGTGGACACACCTTCTGAAGCATGGAACCAGGTGTGGACACACCTTCTGAAGCATGGAGCCAGGTGTGGACACACCTTCTGAAGCATGGAACCAGGTGTGGACACACCTTCTGAAGCATGGAGCCAGGTGTGGACACACCTTCTGAAGCATGGAACCAGGTGTATTTGGAGGTAGAAGGGGAAAGCAGATTGTGTAGAGCTGCTAGGCCATGTTAAGAGTTTTAGTTGAACTTTTTCACAGATATTTCTTTTTCCCATTTACTTGCTGCTGTTGAGATGGCTATGTGCACCTCCTTCAACTATGATCTTTTATGAGAGAGTGTGCATTTGTCTGTCTACATAGGTTTATTTCAAGTACATCCATTTTATTCATTGTAAATCTGCTACTTTGGAGATGTAGAAAAATTGTTTTTACTTAGAAAAATTTAGTATAATATTTTGACTATTTTATTTTTGTGATGATAATAAAAATTACTATTCTTTACAGACATCCTATGCTCAGCTCCTTGCAGCAACATGTCTTTCAAAACTTGTTACCCGAATCAATCCTTTACCTGTTGAACAGAGGATAGACATCAGTAAGTGATTTGTTAATTTTTTAAAACATTATATTTTAAAAATAAAAATTTTCTTTTAAGTTTGTTGAGCTTTTATTGGGCTTGTAATTTAGTTTTAATATTATATTAAGATGGGTAGTTAAGTCTTATTCATGCAGTGATGATGATATAATAGATGAGACAATATATAATTATACAATTTTGTTTATTTAATGATAAATTATATTTTGTGTATGTGGTATTTGATTTTCACTATTATATTTTATCCTTCAAATAAATTAATGAATTATTCTCATTTTGCAAATGAGTAAATCAGATATGATAGGCTCTGACTTGCTCAGGATCATACAACCTAGAAATAGAGTTCTTTTAAATCTGTATAGAGCCTAATGGCCTTAATTGATTGGCAACTGAATGCCCAGAAAGGAACCAGCTCTGGAGTGTTGCTCAGGTTGCTATACCGTAATCAGTTTGGATACATTTAAAACCCACAGCTGATTCCTACTTACAGTAAGAACATCAATACTGTAGAGTAGCCTTATATATGTTTTGTTAATAATACATTTTTATGTATGCATAACCTTGCACATATAGACAAACCTAATAGGGTAGAAAATTACTTTTTTTATAACAGAAACATATTATTGTCTCATTTCTGTTCTTCAAACTCAAAATTAATGTACTTTATATTTTTGTATTAGAAAAGTGAAAATATCTGATGTTACAAATCATTAAGATCAAAATTCAGTAGCCAGCGCCATCCTGGGATGTAGTTTGCTTCATTTTCTGATGGTTTCTGCCAGCTTTCAATATGTTCAAAGTTCTACACTTAAGACAGCAAAGGGGATGCATTTGCAGTTTTTAATTTTAAAAAACTGGTTCGAATAGTGTAAACCTAAGTCTTGACTTAGGATGTATCTTACATAGACTTACATTTTCTTACTTTTGGATTCTTAACCTCACTGAACAGAAACTATCAAGTTCCCTTATAGTACTTCCCCATTATGGACCGCTATCCCTGCTATCTGCCCAGTTTGTATGTTCTCCAGATTTGGACAACGTACAGCGGTGTGTGTCTGCTGTTACAGTAGTGTATGAAGTAGCTTCACTACTCTAAAAGTACTGTGTTCTGCTGGTTCTCCCCCCTTTACCTACCCCGATCTTTGAATGTCCTCCACTGTTTTTCTTTCCACAGTAGCATATAGCAAGAATTGTAGAGAATGTAGCTTTCTCAGATTTCCTTCTTTATTTATAATAAGCCATGTCTTTTCATGACTGGACTTAATGATCTCTTTCTTTGTAGCTATGAATAATATTCTTTATTGTCTGATTGTACCTAAGTGAAGAATGTTTTGGTTGCTTCCAAATTTTGAAAAACCTTGAGTAAAGTTGCTCTAGACAGAAGCAGTTGTACAAGGTCCCTTGTACACGAGATGCTGAGGAGCTCAGAGCTCCTACATTTGAGACCAACCTTGGCTAAACTGAGTTAATGCTGCACAGCCAGGAAGGCCCTGTTTGCAGGTAGGGGAAGGAGCTCATGAACTCAATGATACCTGAAGTAATGGTGACAGCCCTTCTTGCTTTGTTCCTGAACTTGGGAAACTTTCTAAATCTCTAATTTTTAAACATGATGTCATTTGTAGTTGCTGTTTTCCAGTAGTATTCTAGTTCAAGTGGACAAAGTAACTCTTTATTCTTCATTGAGTTCTTATCAGAAGTGGACATTGCATTTGTTAATGCTTTTCTTACATCTATCGATACTATCATTGGTTTTCATTCTATAGGCTGTTGATAATTTTATATGTTGAGCCAGCCCTGCACATCTAAGATGAAGCCTGCTATTCCTGCTCCTTAATTCTTAATACATTGTTGAGTTCAACATGCTGGAATGTTGAGAATTTTCACAACTCTTTTCAAGAGAGACGATTGGTTCTTGTAGTGTTTTTAGTTTATATATTAAGATGGTTTGGGGAACAGGGCTTGTCATCAGAGGTTGACTGCTTGCCTAGCATGCTTGAGGGCCTGGCATTCATTCCCAGATGTGCAATAAAATAGGTAATAAATGAAGGTAACTTTGGACTAAAATAAGTTAAATAGGTTTCTCTTTACTTGTTTTTCTTGGCAGATGTTTCCTAAAGGTTTGGTAGTGTTTACCAGTGAACTCTTCTGGGTCTGGTGGAAGATAATTGTTGTCTTAGTAAGGGTTTCCATTGCTGTGAAGAGACACTTATGACCAAAGCAACTGTTTCAGAGGTTCAGTCCGTTACCATCATAGCAGTAAGTTTGGCAGTGTGCAGAAAGGCATGGTGCTGGAGAAGTACCAGAGAGTTCTACATCTTCATTCAAAGGCAACAGAAGGACAAACTTTCTCCTGCAGGCAGCCAGGAAGTGGGGGAGAGGTCTCTTAAATCCTATCCACACATTGACACACTTCCTCCAACAAGGCCATACCTTTCCAACAAGGCCACACCTCCTAATAGTGCTACTTCCCATGGGCCAAGCATATTCAAACCACCACAACTGTATTATTTACTGTTGTGTCACTATGACCAGACTATACAGGAGGATGGGGCTAATTTGGCTCATGGTTTCATAGCATTCATAACATGATTGTCTGGCCCCATGTGCTTGGGCACAGTTGGCATTGGGGTTTGTGGCAAAGACTGGAGGTCTTTACTACTTTGCGGATGGGAAGTGGGAGGAAGAGTAATGCCAGCACTCGTCTAGCTTTCTCCTCCCACCTCTTTTATCTGTTAAGTCCATAGGATGCTGCTGCCCATGTTCCTGGGAGTTCTTCCCCATGGCTAATCCTCCCTGGAAACTCCATAACAGACAAATCCACAAGTGTGCTTCACCAGTCTGAGGTGATTCCAAGTCAGTCAAGTTGACATGGAAAATTGTCCATTGTACTTAGTAATTACCAAACAAATTTCCTTAATAGTTATGAACATTCAGATTATTTATTTATCTTATATTTTAAAAATAGTAACACCCTTTTAGAGTAAGGAACATGGGTATTAATTTATAATGATTTGACTTAGGAATGTTTTTATGATACTTTGATTCTAGGTAAACAATACTTCAAACTATGAATTCTGATCTTTCCTTGTGTTGTGATGTGAGGTACTACACCCTTGGGATTCTGGGCAGTGACAGCAAGCTGTAGCCTTTGTTATCTGCAAGGCTAAATGGTGATGTTCTACACTGTGCTTGTGGTTAGATGCAGTAAGGGAAATTTCAACTTATGATGGTTTGTTAGTGTTTTACTTCATCACAAGCTGAGCAAGGCTGAGATGTAGTTCGGTTGGTATAGTGTCTGTCTAACATAAGTTTAACACCCACTGCACAAACTGGGCATGTGGTGAAAGGCTGGAATCCCAGGACTTGGGAAGTAGAGGCAGGATCATCAGAAATTCAGGGTCATCTTTGACTGCATAGCAAGTTCAAGGCCAGCCTGGGACACTTGAGACCCTGTCTCTCACACACACACACACACACACACACACACACACACACACACACACACAGTTGAGTAGCATCTGTACTCTTTGGGAAAAAGTGATGAGCTGGGCAGTGGTGGTACACACATTTAATCTCAGCACTCTGGAGGCAGAGGCAGAAAGATCTCTGAGTTCAAGGCCAGCCTGATTTATAAAGAGAGTTCCAGGACAGCCAGGGCTACACAGAGAAACCATGTCTCGAAAAACAAAACAAATAAAACAAGGATGAAATATGGGGAGAAAAGAAAGTAGAAATGTATAAGAAAATTTCACCTAAGATATGAGGTTTTCTTTTAGTTTTTTTTAGTTTGAGTAAAGAACTCTTGTTTTTGTCAGTCGGTTAGATTTTTTGTCATGACATGCTATATCTAATGGGCATGTATAATAATAGACATGTGAGCTAAAAATGAAAAATGTATAGAATAGCCTGAGCAGTCACTCCAGTCCTCCATCTGAGATGGCATACTTGTAGTAAACCTCATTATCTCCTCATAAGCACCATTGCCCACTTCTGTGCTCACCACACTTAATTTCTACCGTTACAGTATAATTAACAGTGGCTACCCATTGACTATCAGTCTGATATGTTTCCTAGCATATTACTGAAGTCTCTTCCTGAGCTTGTCATTGAAGAGCCATCCTTGTTTAGGTGACCTTACTTTGTCATGAGTTAGTTCCATCCAAGTTTTTGTGTCAGAAGGTCTTCCTCTCATGCAACTTCCTCTCTGCCTTGGTGTGTGATCTCATGGGGTTTCCCTGGATGCTGTCCTTTTCATCTTCAGATAGATGTGTAGTTTAGGTTTGCTTGCTTTTATAAATCAGACCCCTTCCTTCCCTTCTTTCTTCTTTTCAGTTTACCAAGCCACAATACACATTACATCATAAAATATAGTTAAATGCTTGCAAAAAAGTCAGCATAGCAGAATCTGTTACAAGCCTTTAGTAGAAAGCTTTAGTTTTAGTAAACTTATGGTTGTATGAACATTCTTTCTTACAATTTGGCTATAGAACATTTTCATCACCATAGAAAGGTCATTTAGAGGCTGTCTCTGTCCCCACCCCATGTACTTTCTGCTTTTTTTTGGTAACTGTTTCATAGAAACGAGATCATAGCATATGTAGTGTTTTTGTACATAAATGATACCTTTCACTAAGCAAAACGATGTTTCATCATGTCTCATCAATATATCCTTTTTTTTTACATATGGCTTTAAAAATTAGTTATTGCTGGGCAGTGGTAGTGCACGTCTTTAATCCCAGCACTTGGGAGGCAGAGGCAGGTGGATTTCTGAGTTTGAGGCCAGCCTGGTCTACAGAGTGAGTTCCAGGACAGCCAGGGCTATACAGAGAAACCATGTCTTGAAAAACCAATTTAAAAAAATTAGTTATTTTTATTTTGTGCACTGGTGTTTTGCCTGCATGTATGTCTGTGTGAGGGCGTCAGATCCCCTAGATCAGGAGTTATAGACAGGTCTGAGCTGCCATGTGGGTGCTGGGAATTGAACCCAGCTCCTCTGGAAAAGTAGCCAGTGCTCTTAACCGGTGAGCCACCTCTCCAGCCCCTACATATGGCTTTCAAACATCTGTTTGCTAGTAGTTGATGAGCTTGTTGGCCATTTGAGTTTCACTTCTTGTCACCACAAGCACTTGCACGTGGAACAATTACATCTGAGCCTTTTCATGGTTCAGTTTTCCCTATTTTTCTGTGAAGAACACTAGGAATGAAATTGCTGAGTTATAAGGAAAGTTTGTGCAAACTTCTGTGAAGTTCCCAGCTTTCCCCATCGAATGCTGTCTAGCCAGTGTATAAAGGTTCTGGTTGTCCCCATCTTCCCCTGCTAATTCTTTCTTTTCCTTTTGCATGTGCATGTGTGCAAATGCTTTACTCCAGAGCCATCTCTCTGGCCTACATACTTGCTGGTCTTTAGTTTTCACCCATAGTATATCCTAAGCTCCTCCATACAGATAGGACCACTCCTTTCTTAATGTGTTCTTGGGTTTGGAGGTGTTTCCACTGAAGCATTTTTAATTGGATAGCTTGCAATTGATTTTGCCAAGTTAACTTTTTTTGTAAGCATTATTTTAAATGCTTCAAAAATACTTTGTATACAAGCTTATCAATAAGGTATGCTATTATATCTTTATGTCACTTAACTAAGATCAGGTTTAAAAAAATGGTTAGTCTTTTAGCCTCACAATAAGCATTTATTTGTTATTGTAACATGATGTATGCGTTTCTAAAAGTGACTTGCTATACAATGCTGCCCAGTCCTCATGAGAGAAAGATTATGGAAACAAGGATACAGTTGTAGGAAATGTTTGTTAGAGTATAGATTAAGTGATTTGGAAACTCATGCACCATACTGTAAATGTGGTGCTTTTGTCTTAAAAAGATGTGAAGGCTGTAGGACTCATTAGAGTTGCAGTTTGTGAGGTGCTGTGATGTTATGACGTTATGGTCAGCTGGAAAGTCATGGGCAGTCTAGGGTGGAGCGATGGAGCACGGGTGATGACACAGTGGGCAGCAGACATCTGAGGCACACATTCTGGGCTGTATCATATTGTACCACTTATGCATTTTGGTGCCACTTGGTTCATTTGGCTTGCAGCTTTCTGCATTGACCTATTAGGTTTTTGCATGTGACATCTACAAATACAAAAATGACATTCATATTAGACTTAAATTAACCCATTATCAGAATGTAGTTGAATAAGCACGTTTTCCAAATAAATCATTGCCCCCTCCTTTCCTTCACAAGATTCACATTGTGTTTCTCAGAAGTTGGAGTGGTCACCGGTATTCTCTTTGTAGGAAACTACATTCTGAATTATGTGGCGTCCCAACCTAAGCTGGCACCCTTTGTCATCCAAGCTCTGATTCAAGTCATTGCCAAACTCACCAAGTTGGGGTGGTTTGAAGTTCAGAAAGACGAGTTTGTTTTCCGTGAAATCATTGCTGATGTGAAGAAATTCCTCCAGGTAAGAAGGCACGTGTTAGTACCATCTTAGAGTGTTAGAGTATTGCTTAGCCTTACTTGGTTCTCTGTGGAAACATTCTTACTTATCATTTATTATTTGTCCTTTGGCTCCTTTGCTATTTGTTAGTTAAGAAAAATACTAGACCAGAAGAATGAAAATGTGCTTTTATTTATGACATATGTGTACTGTACTATACATGCAATACTTATGAGGATTTAATAATTACCCAATTTTCAAAACTGCTATAAGAAGTGAGTTTCATTATAGAAATGAAAAACCTGTGATTTCTGTTGAGAAGCATGCACAGGTTACAGTGACTTAGTGAAGCGTAACTGGGAAGCCACAGTCCTTTGACAGCTTTTTATCCCACACCATGTCATTGATATAAATAGAATTAATACATGATATAAATCATAACATCTCATACCTAATTTACACCACTTTATATTTTTAGACTTCAAAAAAGAAGAGCAGAACCTTGCAGGGATTGCCCCACTTCCTGTCTCATGTTGGAATTCTAGCTTTGAGACAGTAGCGGGACCAAGAACCTGTCCCTGCCTCCTATTTGCCTCTCGCTTCCTTTGTAAATAATTTAGGTGTTTAGTGATAGATATTTTTATATCTGTGTAATTTCTAACTGCAGAGTGGTTAACTTGGTGTTAAATTTAAGAGTTCTTGGGCTGGAGAGATGGTTTAGTGGGTAAAAGCACCTGCTATGCCAAGTCTGATGATTGCTGTGAATCCTCAGAACCCAAGTAAAAGCTAGACACAGTAGCACAAGCCCCTGTAATTCCAGGTGTTTAAAATGAAAAGAAGAAAGGAAGGAAGAAAGGTAGGTTTTCAGGCTGTCAGTTGGTTAGAGAGCCACACCATGCAACTTTATTGAGTGAATGTACACATAGTAGCCATGATTCAGTGCATAGGAATTAGGAGAACTGTAAGGAATTAAAATGCATTATCTGATGCTCCCAGAGCTGATCATTGGTGGTCCTGAGATAGCATGAACTTAATTATGCCTAGTAATCATGTTGCTTAGTTTCTTTGTAAGTTAGTAGGGATGACCAGCTGTGAGATGAGATGTAAAGAGCACATCTGGGCACAATTTTTTGGTACTACTGCATTGTAATTTGATGCTGCATTTCTTAATTCCATACTTTCTAGTATGATTTTGTAATAGGATAATTTGTTAGTAATGTGCACATGAGATATGAATTGAAGGAGGTTTTACAATTAAATGTAAGATAACTAGAAACATCATGGAAACTATACCATATCGATAGCCATACATTTGCCTTACTACCTTGGGTGCTCTGGATGTCCTCATTAAGGCAGCTGACGACTATACACGTGCACTGCTCAGCGATATTAAAAGAGCCTAAGTGATCTTTTCTGATATTAGATCAAGAGATTTAAATTAGTTTCCGAGCTACTTATTAATTATTGAATGCAGCTATCACAGTAGGCCGCAAGCAAATTTCTAGAACAAAAATCATTTTTCTCCATTCTTAAGATTGTAGAAAAAGTACTAAATTAAATGTTATTTTGAAGCTTAGTTTATTATGGGTTGTAAATGCTGGGAAACATTGTGTAAGAGTGATGTGCATTTCTAAGGTAAGTATACATTTTCTCCTTAACTCCATGTACCAAATTTATCCTTCAAAAATGAGTTCAAAATTCTTTTAGTTATAGAAATAACAATACTTTTTCCTACATACTTTTAGGGGCCATTACTAGGCAACTATGATACTTTGACATTTAATTTTTAAAAGTATTGCTTGGTTTACACTTCAGAACTAATCATGTCTCCACTTGGTTATTTTTCCAAAGGGCACAGTGGAACACTGCATAATAGGGGTGATAATCCTTTCCGAATTGACACAGGAAATGAACCTGGTAAGCTTTTCCATGTAAAAGGACATGGAATTTGCTTAGGTAATATTGTTTCTTTGTGACAAAATGTATAGTTGTTTTGTGGCATGAAACTCTTAACTGTTGGTCAAGTTTTTAAGTATTTGTTTTACTAGTTGGAAAATTAAGTTAGAATTCTTTCACTAAAAATCACAACCATAGGAAAAACCACAGAATAACAGTCATGGGAAATAGGACACAGTGCTTGATCCCTGGATACTTGGAGAATGGGTTTTTCATTCCTGTAGATATAATAATGTATTAGCCATAAAAATGAATTGTATAGATAGAAAGTAACACAGACTTTTATGTGTTTAGAAGTAAAGGGCAAATGGTTTAGAAGATTGATTGTTACCCATGGGTGAATGGCAGGACCCATCCAGAGACAGGTGGCTTGGCACTCTGTCACCTTCTAGCTTGACTTTTTCACCCTGCACAAGGAGCATTTCCAAAAGCTACACCTCCCCCAACAGGGCTCCTTGGGCTCAGCAGCTGAGGACATGTCCCATCATGTCCCCTTTTGCTGTCAGCACGGGTTTCAGTAGGAGAAAAGTAGAAGTTGTGCTCTACATGGAATAATTTTATAAAGGGGAGTCTGGGCTGAGAGACTGGCATCCTCCTGACTGGTGCTTGTGTGTGTGGAATGTGAGCGTGCACATAAGGAGAACTGCTCTCCGGTTGCCAACTCCCTTTGTAGTCACAGTGTAGCCATAATATTGCATAATTGCAAAAAACAATTTGATTACTGTTCAGTGATGAATTAAGACAAATTTTATAGAATTTCCACAATTTAAAAACACCTTAGTTTCCGTGCCCATCAGTTTTGCTTCTTGCAGTTATGTTTCGATTGTCTGCTGTTGCAGTTCCTCTCCATTTCAGGATCAGCCAGCTTGTGGGCAGAAAGATGATGACAGGGACCTTGCCTAATCTGTGAATGAATTTGAAGAACTGGAGCTCTCTTTAAAAATAGTTTAGCATGTCAGTTTGCTTCATAAAAGTGAGAGACTAGGGCCAGAGCAAGCTGGGCCAGAGCAAGAGGGAGAAAGGGAAGGGGGCAAAAAAGTGAGAGACTGGTATAGGAACCACAGGCATCTGGCCTTCATGCTTGCTAACTTGAAAACTGGTTCATTTCTGACTTTACAACCAGTGGCAGTATAGACTACCCTGAAAGAGAGGGCTTTAAGGTTCTTCAGTTCCCTAGTTCCTAGTTCCTTACTTAGTTTCTTATTAAATGGCAACATGGAGTCTAATAAAAGCGTATCTTGGAAAGCAACCAAGTATCTTTTAAAAAATATAAAGGAACTTTTAGTAACATTTGAAGAGTAGGACAAAGATTTCTCTTGACCACTTGATAACTGGCATCATGGTGCCCTCCCCCCACATTCCCGCAGCCCCAGGGAATACTTTTACATTTTCTTCTACAAAGACATTCATTCTTTCTCCTACATGATCATGATACAACCATTATATTTTTAAAAAGTGACATTTTGCTATTTAGTCCTGTTTTCTCATTCAGCCCCAGCATGTCCTTAGAGTTGATGCCTGCCTAGAATCAAAATGTTTGCTTTTCACACTGTGTTAGTCTTCTTCAGTCTGGGAAGATTAGTCAGAGGAGGGAAGATTCCCTCTGCTTTATAGCCTGTCAGGATTACTATTGCTGTGATGAAAAACTGTGACCAAAAGCCACATGGAGACAAAAGGGCTTACTTACTCAGTTCCATGTAAAGGCTCATCATCAAATACAGTGAGGGCAGGAACCCAAGCAGGAGGAACCTGGAGGCAAGGACTAGTGCAGAGGCCACGGGGGTGCTGCCTACTGTCTCGCTCCCTATGGTTTGCTCATCCTGCTTTCTGATACAATCCAGGACTACAGGCCCAGGGATGCCACCACCCATAATGGACTAGGCCTCCCCTCATTAATCACGAGTTAAGAAAATGCCATACAGCCAGATCTTATGGAGGCCTTTCTCAATGAAGGTTCCCTCCGTTTAGATAACTCTAGTTTGTGTCAAGTTGACATAAAACTATCCAGCACACAACCTGACACACAAAGCTTACAAGTTAGTTGTTTTATAAAATATCTTTTTTTTTTTTTTGAGAAGGGGTCTCATGTAGCTCAGGATGACCTCACATCTTCACATTTGCTATGTAGTAGGGAGTGAGCGGCTTTGAACTCCTGATCCTCCCGCCCCCCCCCCCCCCCCAAGTACTGGGATTTTAAGGATGTTCCATTATGTCTGTCCTCTTCTGTTCCTCTAATACAAGATGTTCCAGGTTATACACTGATAACAAAGCCAAACTCCTTTGATCCTACATCTGGGAGGCTGAGCAGGAGGATCATGAATCTGAGGCCAGATTGGGCTGCATAGAGAGATCTTGTATTTCCAAAGTAATACTGTCTCCCTCCCAACTTTAAAGTATGATTTTTGGCTTTATAAGTTGAAAAAATGTATCTTCTATTGAGCAGATTTTACTGAACTTAATTTGGGGGTAAGGCATAATTTTCTACTTCAACTAGTATTTCTGCTGATCCGATTTGCATGCCTTAAGTCCTGTGTTATACAATGTTCAGAAGTATACTATAATTTATTTAGTGTGGTTGTGGTTGTATCTTTTTCCTTCCTTTATTTATTTTTTATTTTTATTTTTTAAGACATGGTTTCACAGTGTCATAGCCCTGTCTGCCCTGGAACTCACCAGATAGATAGACCAAGCTGTCCTTGAACTCCAAGAACTCCGCCTGCCTCTGCCTCCTGAGTGCTGGGATTAAAGGCGTGCGCCACCACACTCTGTCCAAATATGGATGTATCTTAAGAAAAAGATCTAAACTTCATTTTCCTAAAAGTTAAAAGAAGATTGTATTATTTTTAGAAGTTGAATCTGCCATTCCTCGAATATATATGTTATATAGTTATCAAAGCAAAATTGACATGCCTACACAGTAGGTACATACATGTGCAATATGAAATGGTTCTACCGTCTCTCTCAAAAGAGTATCTACACAAGTAGCCCTCTTGCAGTGAGCATGCAAGCTGTGAGGAAGGCACTGGTGGAGGCAGGTTTGACTTCAGCTTTATGGCCTATTGCTTTCTACAGATTTTTTACTGTTTTGCAGAGTTCTTTGAGGGTTGTTTGTTTGTTTGTTTTGTTTTTTACAATGTATTTTCACTCTTCTTCCCCTGACTCCCTGAGATATATCCCACTTCTTTTCCTACCTATCCACAGATTTTTTTTTTTAGAATTCTGCATAATTTTTTTCAAAGAGAGGTAATGACACCCTTTGCTAAGAGCAGATAGACTGTTGGCATAGCACCTAGGATGTAGAAAGCACTCCATAAACTTACGATTCTTTTCTTCATGTTCTGGATGTGGTAAATAGTATGCATTTTAAAGATTGGTTTGAGGATTGATTAAGTGAAATAACATGCTAAGAATACTTTCTAAACAGGACTTGTGATGCTGCATACTTCTGCTGATTTTTATGGAAAAGGTTTTGACGTTTGTTTTTAGCATGAGAGATGTCGGAGAGATGAACCTTAACCTTTGATTTAGTGAAGGAGGGCTGGGGAGATGACTCAGTAGGCAAAGCACTGGACATGCAGACATGACAACCAGAGTTCACATCCCCAGAATTTATGAAACAGCCTCCTGCATGTGGCAGTCTGCCCATAATCCCAGTGCATGGCATTCAGAAACAAGAACTCAGCATGGCTAGCGGGCTAGATAGATTAGCTAGAACGTGTACTCAGATTCAGCAGGAGACCCTGTCTCAATATGTAAAGGTGCGAGTGATCAAGGTAGACACCCAGCATCAACATCAGACCTCCACATGTATGCTCACATATGTGTGCTCATACATACACGCACACCATACAGACACACAAAGGAAGTTTGATTTAGAGCAGATGCTGCAAATGATGATTAAATCATACATTGGCTACTTCCAGTGACTGCTTTCTATAGTTCCTTTGGACTTTATTATGTTTAAGAATAGTCTGAATTGTATGCTAGAGTTTAGAAAGTATCAGATAATCAGTTCTTAGCTTACTATATATATTTATATTTAATTCTTTTTTATTTTTTTTGATATTTAATTCTTAAAACAGCAGGAAAAAATGTTTTCCTACTGTCTTTCAAATAGCAAAAGAGATAAATAATAAATTTACAATAAGTTTAGGCCACAGTGCTAATAACTACCAGAACTGGCCTTGTTTATTTCCTGTTGATAAATGGAAATATATAGCATATATGTTTTTATTTAGTTATATATATATATATAGTATATGTGTATTATACTTATATACTCATCCAGGAAAGGAGCTGGTACTAGTGATAAAACCTAGCATTTCATGGGTGTTAAGCAAGTGTTCTTAGCCCTAGTACCACTGTGTAAATAATTTTTATATTTTAGGCTAGGCACTGAAATTCTCTAGTCTTAGTAATTTATACTTTTTTAAAAAAAAGATTTATTCATTTATTATATGTAAGTATAATTCTTAAAAAGTTAATTTCTGGGCTGGTGAGATGGCTCAGTGGGTAAGAGCACTGTCTGCTCTTCCAAAGGTCCTGAGTTCAATTCCCAGCAACCACATGGTGGCTCACAACCATCTGTAATGGAATCCGATGCTCTCTTCTGGTGTGTCTGAAGACAGCTACAGTGTACTTGCATATAATAATAAAAAAATCTTTGGGCCAGAGTGAGTGGGGCCCAAGTGAGTGGGACCGGAGTGAGCAGAGGTCTTGAGTTCAATTCCCAGCAACCACATGAAGGCTCACAACCATCTACATGTACAGCTACAGTGTACTCATATACATACATACATACATCTTTTAAAAAAAAGTTAATTTCTGGCCAGGTGGTGGTGGTGCATGCCTTTAATCTCAGCATCCAGGTAGAGGCAGGCAGATCTTTGTGAATTCAAGGTCAGCCTGGTCTACATAACTAGTTCCATGACAGTCACAGCTACATAGTGAGACTCTGGCTTTGGAAAAACCACTTCTGTTGACTAATACAATATTCTGAGATGACATGCTGTGTACATAGTCAAACTCTTGAGTATGTTTCTACTTTTGTTTTCAAAATTTTAGTGATATAAAACCAGTGACATTTAAATACTTTCATATAAAATATTTTGTAACTGATTCATTTAGCTGATTCACATATTAGAATTTGAGGAGTATTTTATTAGAGGTGGTATTGTAGGTGTTCTGTAGGTAGCATTTGAGAGTTAGGGAAGTTATTTACCTTATAAACACTATTGAGCAGAGTTCAGGAACCCACAATGTCAGTGTCTGTTGTGTCATTCATTGGCACTGAAACAATGATAGCCTTTGGGTGGGTTCTAACCATGTCCCCATCCTGAGAAATTGCCATCAAGTCTCCCTCCTGGTCTTTGGCAAGCTCTGTTTTCATGCTTTGCTGATTACTACTGTGATTATGTACATTAGTACATTTACCTTACATTTCCATGGCTTTGGTTAAAATTAACTCATCTTGACCTTTTTAGGTTGATTATTCCAGACCATCAGCAAAACATAGGAGAGTAGCTACCTCATTCCGCGACACTTCTCTAAAAGACATTCTAGTGTTAGCGTGTTCTCTCCTGAAACAGGTAAGTCAGCTGCTAACTCAGCTTCCTAGAGTAGCCTGGGAACCTTAAGTGCTTTGAATGAATTTCGGGTACATTGCTTTCCTCTGATTTTTCCTTTAAGAGACTTGTTGTGGTCAGTCTTAAATATGGTACATCTGTACAGACTTTACTCTCTGGGTGTGGGAGATGACGTCGTAGAGAATTCAGTGTTTGTGTTTAGGCAATAGTAGTTTATACCTTCTTATTGTTGATTTTTACTTGGACAGACTAATTTGAGTTTTAATTTCCTTTTCTGCCTGCCCATATATAAAACTACAGTTTTCCATTTTTTTATAGTTTTCCCAGAATTTTTTAATAGTTTATTTGGGAAATATGAATTTCCTACTTGTTTTTAGTGCACCATGGAACATGCACAACTTTCCTAATTGTAAGGCTCTGTTGCATTAGGAAGGATTCCATCATACTACTCAAGCTTGTTTATTTGATGTTGTGAAGCATTTTCCAAACATCTCATTAAGAGCTTTGCTTCCTATCTGTTCAGATCTGTGTTACAGGCTAAGTGTCCTTCATAAGTACTTGAGTCCAGAAGTACTTTAGACTTTGGAGTGTTTTAAATATTAGAATATTTGTATAAACTTTACCAGGTGAAAATTTCAAAATCTGAAATGTGAAACTCACCAAAATTCAAACCTTGAGTGCTCAAGAAATTTTACATTGCAGGCTATTTCAGATTTTAAGTTGTTTAGATTAAAATTGTTATCTTGTATGTTAACATTGATAATCACTGTAGTAGGCCTAATTAAATTACTATTTTAAGAATATTCTTGTAGTGTGGAAAAATATCATTTACAAAGTAGATAAAATAGTAGAGTTGATATTCTTGAACTCCTCATCTGACTGAATGGTAGTGCCTCTGGTCAGTCTGTTTGCATATATTCCTATCTACCTACCTCATCTCTCTTTGTATTACTCTTGGAGAAGTCTAGGCCTCTCTACAAATAATTCATAATGTCCAAGAGGTACCTTCAGGCTGTGTGGGAACCGGCCTTATGAAAATCTGGTCAAGACTGTGTCCCAGAAGCTATGGGCTTCACAGCGCTCGCCCCCTTCACTAATTGAGTACATCTCCTTTACTCAAGATGCTGTCCAGATTTTCTTGAGGAAAATTAAGCCTCAGCTTTTGTTGTTGTTGTTGTTTTTGTTTTTAGAAACAGGGTTTCTCTGTGTAGCCCTGGCTGACTTGTAACTTAAGTCTGTAGACCAGGCTGACGTCGAACTCAAGATGTCTTCCTGCCTCTGCTTCCTGAGTGCTGCGATTAAAGGCCTATTGTCACTACATCTGGCCTCTTAAAACTTTAACTTTAGAAGGCAATCTGCAATATGTAGTATATTTTTATTCTCATTTTACAAGGTGAAATTTGAAAGTAGTTTGTTGTAGAAATGTGTGGACAGTGATTTTTACCATTTTGTTTTATTTTTACTAATTTTTATTTCATATTGAAGAAGTATTTAAATTTATGAAGTTTTAATTCTTTTAGTGATAATGTTTTATTGTACTGTTTTATTTCTAAATTTGAAGGTGTTGGCCAAACCTTTAAATCTTCAGGATCAAGATCAACAAAGTCTGGTAATGCAGGTCTTAAAGCTGGTCCTCAGCTGCCTGAACTTTGACTTCCTGGGCAGTTCAGCAGATGAATCTGCGGACGATCTTTGCACAGTGCAGATTCCAACAACCTGGAGAACAAGTAAGCAGAGAGAAGGAAGGGTTAACATGAGAGATGGTCAGTGTACAAGGTGCAGAATTAACCCGGCCTGTGCTGTAACTGCTTCATTCTGAACAGCTACTAATAGGAGTAAAATGCTTTCTCCAGTTCATATCATATTAACATATATTTTGATTTCAGGAAAAAAGATAAGTGCTAGAGACCTCTACATAGATAGTGGAAAGGGTCTGACAGTTACTAAGAGGTCTTGTTCAGAGTTTCAAAGTGAATGAATCAGAGTAAAGGCCTGAGCAGAACAGAGTTGGGGTTTATTGTGTGACAGGAGGGACACCCAGAAGAAAGCAAGATGTCTCCCCCACATTGCAGAAAGATAATGTCACTAGGGTTTCTTAGGGCAGATGTGGGGTAGACGGGCTGGAGATTGAGACTTCATTCTGGGTTGGATCTTCACCTGTGCAACTGGGAGACAAACTGACTGGCATTGGCTCTGTGGTTGGATATCTCCCTCCTATAGCTGTGTTCCTTGCAAAATTAAACTAGAAAAGCATCAGATTTAGGGATATCAGATAGAGGGTTAACATAACATTTTCTTAAGGACTTACAATTTAGGAATAAAAGATTAATAAACAAGGAAATTAGTGTTCTATGTCTTGGTGGCTGATAATGTCATAAACCAACATGTATAATAACAATCACAGGCTAAAAATATGTATGCACACCTGAATGTATACAAAACTTGACTCAGTATGGCTGGAGGATTGTGTTGGGCTCACTGGCTGTGGTGCTGTAGTGTTGTTTTTACAAGAGATCACCACTATGGTGATTAGCTCTTGTAACTATATGTGAATCTATAATTTATTAATCTCAGCCAAATTTTTAAGTTGGATATTCAAGGCGAAGACTAGAAGTAATCTTTAAAAGGATGTGCTTAATATCCCTAGAGATAGAAACAGGGTAAAGCACTCCCGAGACACGAATAGAGCATCTACCACATAATTTAACAATTCAGTAAATAGCTTGGAAGAGAAAGTTAATGACATTTACAAAGGAGAATTTAAAAAGCAAGATGTAGACAAGAAAACACATATGAGAAAACTAGAAGGTGAAGCCACCCAATTGGGAAGTTCTAGAAAGAAAGAGTTCTAAGAAAAAATAGAAGGAAGTTGAAAACCCAACCAGCAATGAAGGATGGAATATGCATAGAAGCTGTACCAGGTACCCAGAATTATGGGTGAATAAAGATACGCACTAGCTTCGCATTTATGGTGTCCCAGGAAAAACGGCTTGCTGTGCACGAGGAAGAAAAAGTCCCTTTCTATAGGTTTGAATCTAGAGTGGCAAGGATAGGCTTCTCAGAGACAGCAGGGACTCACAGTGGGTTAACAGCCTCAGACCTCTGCAGGGTTTCAAACTCAATGGAAATTATTAAAAGCAAAGATACTTTTTCCAGACATGCAAGTCCTTCCAGATTTCTCCCTCATGTACTTGCTTTCAGCAAACTATTTAACATACAAGTCAAGAAACTAGAAGTGGGTTGGTGAAAAGAACCCTTCAAACAAGATGACAATAAACAGATGTAAAAAGACAAGATGCAACAAAGGGCCAGCCAGTAGAGGTTGATCAACAGGTGACAGGTGCAGCAAATGGAATTGATGTTTGGTGATATTGGTTGTATGGAAATGTTAACAATTTTATTTTGGTGAATTTGTCAAAACATTTGGCAAAAATTAGTGACATATAGATAAATACAACTAAGCCAAGCCCCGTGCTTAGCTTAAGTACGAGAGCATTGTAAGGGTAAGATCATGATTATATTCTACAGCTCAGATCTTATTCTTTGCATGGTTATGAATGTAAACACTTTAGAATTGATTGTATTGCAAGTTGTGATTGTAGTGGGAAGAGAAAGGAAGGATATTTCAGAGAATGTTGGAGATGAGATGCAGGGTAAGTTAGAGAACTAAAATCTAACACAGTTAAGGTAAGGGTTCAGGTGGTATCAAGTGAAACTGTATGATGACCAATTTTTTAAAAGATTCATTTTATGTATATGAGTACACTGTAGCTGTCTTTAGACCA
Source organism: Tokudaia tokunoshimensis (assembly GCA_036184795.1). Lineage (NCBI taxonomy): Eukaryota > Metazoa > Chordata > Mammalia > Rodentia > Muridae > Tokudaia > Tokudaia tokunoshimensis. The sequence goes on from BTHU01000010.1 coordinate 88,462,886, forward strand.
GACACCAGAAGAGAGCATTGGATCCCATTACAGATGGTTTTGAGCCACCATATGGGTGCTGGGATTTGAACTCAGGGCCTCTGGAAGAGCTGTTGGTGCTCTTAACCTCTGAGCCATCTCTCCAGCCCCATGATGACCGTTTTTTAAATGTAAATGTATGAATGAGACAGGGTACAGCTGCTTTTTCTAGTGCTGCTTATCCCCATATTTATTATTTTAGTGTAAATACAAACTAGCATTGTACTTAGAAGTGTAGATACTGTACAGAACTAAGAGTCATCTTAGCAATTTTTTAAGTCCATACTGTTTCACTTATCAAAGGGAAAAAAAAAACCCTTAAGAATCAAAATAGTCCAGGTGTAAGCAGGCTGTGGTCGTGTACACCTTTAATCCCAGCTCTCAGGAAGCAGAGGCAGTGGCAAGATCTCTTAATTCCAAGCCAGCCTGGTTCTTAAAGCAAGTTCTAGGACAACCAGGGATTCATAGAGACACTTGGTCTCGAAAAGTCAATATTAAATAGCCCAGCTGCACTGAGTAGCCACATGTAAAGTGTTATGTGTGTGATAATCTTTTAGTGAAATTAATGGTATTAGAAAAGTCATCTTTTTTCCAGTTTTCCTGGAGCCAGAAACATTGGATCTTTTCTTCAATCTGTATCACTCGCTCCCACCACTGCTGTCTCAGTTAGTAAGTACAAGTAATTCGTTAGTCTTGAAAGATATAAGACCCTCAATAGTTGGTTGCTACTGTTTTGCACTGCTGGGGAATTGCACGTGTTACCCCACACCTTTGATGTTAGTGTGATAACTGAGCTGCATGTCTGTCTAGCTTCTGGCTTTCCTTTTGGATAGGGTCTGTGGTATAGCCCATGCTGCCTTTGAACTTGTCTTCCATCCTCATCCTCCTCAGTACCAGGCTCATCCTTGTCCATCTGGCTCTTTTCTAATCTGAAGTAAGGGTAATATATATTCACTTCGAAATTATTATGCATTTAATTGAGTTATATTTCTCCAGTAATTCTCTCACTTCTGAATGTATTTTGTTAAATTTGCATGTTTGTTAGCAGAATTTGTTAACAGAATTTATTAGCAGTCAACTCCACTTTGTGATTGAGCTCAGAATCAGTAACTGATCTTGGCTCTTGCCAAAGCCAGGACAGTCTACCAACTTCTACCAATATCTCAGTCCTTAACCAGTACTCACCTTGCTTAAGTCCAGCACGCCACTAGGACTATCCTTCTAACCGTCTCTACTCTTCTTCACCTGCTTGGCTACATGTCTTAGGTCTGACTGGCAGTCTCCCTCAGAGTTCTCTGAGACAGACAAAGGCGACCACTTACTTGGTGCTCATCACTCTTGATGCCCAACTTTTTAAAATGTCTTTGTTACACAGAACTTTGAGACTATGAACATCTCTTTTGAGTCTTTAAGATCTAGCAATGTTAGAAAAAATATTAAGTCTAATATTTAAGTTACTAGAAATTGTTGAATCATGTCTCTGGAAAAGTGTTCCAGATTTAAAGTACATTTGTTTAAATGTCGCTTAAAAGGAAGACTTGTATTACCAAGTGCTCTACTATTGAGCTGCATCCCTAACCCAATAAGTCTGTTCTCGAATCTAGAGTTTAAGGCTTTAATCTCAGTTTCCTAGGGTGCTTATCTGAGGTTGTGCCTTATCTTTTTGTCTTTTAATCAGGAAATTGATTTTAGTTGTTTAAAAAGCATGAAGTCATATGATTATATTTCAGTATAAAGCAAAAATATACTCATGATTAAAAAGTGCAGAAGAGAACGTCTGGTTTGTGGTAACTAGCCTGATGCTCTGTTATGTGGTGCTTATCTTGCTTCATGCTCACAGTGACCTTACAAGGTTAACAACACTGTCCTCAGTAAGTTGACCTGAACAGAAAACAGGCCCAAGTGTCTGATTAACTTTCCCCTGAGTAACACAGTAGATATTGGCATTGAGATTAAAGCTCAGGCCTTTTTATCCCCTAAACTATGCATTGGTGTTTTGCTTTGAATATACTGATGATTCCTAGTCCTGTGCATTAGAGTTGTTTAAGGAAGATAGTTTTTGTTTTTTAGCAGTAAAGGAAGTCAGAAACTAGAGTATGGTCTAAACAAAGATTCTCATGTTTGTTCTCATTCTTATCCTTATCACAAGATCCAGACATTTTTGCATCAAATCTCCTAATAGAAATATTTTTACATTGGCAACTAGTGGCAATTTTAGCTGGGCAAGTAAATATATGAACCCAGATTAAACACACAGAGATCAGTTTGTCCTTTATATGAGGACAGAGTGCTGTTGGAGTTAGGGACATAGGTAATGAAATGGCCTGGAAATTTGGGGAGATAACTAGGTCGGAAAAACTCCTTAGGGACTTTCAGAGGGTTACTAACCCTTCTAGCAGCATTTACCAAACTCCCCTGTAAGACTCTTCTGAATGGCATAGAATAAGTACTGTATGACCAAATAAATTTGTTATATGCTCGATTCAGTTCAGGAATTTTTCTCCTTTTCAGGATCCATAATACATAATTTATAAATCTCTGTAACTTCAGATTATTTTGTTTCTGACACCTAGTTCATTGGTTCATAGACAGAATGGGTATCTTAAGCAGCTGGGCACCTTCTGAATATATCATGTCTAATGCCTGCTTTGGCAGATTTGCCATAGAGAACATATAGGATATGTCTCTCGATCAGGAAGAATAAAGGGATTCAGCGAGAGGGAGAGGGCAGATAGGGTGCAAATAAGAACACAGTGGTATATAGACACCCCCACAATCATGAGAATGTCACAATGAAACCCTCCTTCTTTCTCCTTAAAATGTCCTTTGGTCTTTTGTGTGTATGTGGGGTGTGTGTGTGTATGTACACTTGCACTTTCTCTATAGCTGTTAATCTTAGTTTCTTGGGACAGTATCTGTCTGAGCTGGAAGCTCTCTTGACTAGAACGGCCCTCTGCCTGTCTGTAAGGCAGCACTGACATTGCAGGCACACTTGGTGTGCCCAGCTTTGTATTCAGGTGCTCCTGTAAGTGTCACTGCCCGCTGAACCGTCTCCTCAGCCTTGGAGGCCCCTTCCTTTGTATAATGGAGATCAAAAATTAAAACAAAAATGTCAAGATTTTGAAAGCCAGATAGAAAAATGCAGTCTCTAAGCAGAGGAGGGTGGGGGAGATTTTAAGAATAACTGAAGAGCACCTGCAAGAGCTGTTTTAGTGTGGGCCAGAGGCTTGTGTATGGGGATAGTGGACATAGCCGCTTTTAAAATTGAAATAAAAAAATCCTGTTGTTTTTCAGGCACTTTCTTGCTTAGTTCAGTTTGCTTCTACAAGAAGATCCTTATTTAGCAGTCCTGAGCGTGCCAAGTACCTTGGTAACTTAATTAAAGGAGTAAAAAGGATACTTGAAAACCCCCAGGTATTTATAAAATAACTTAATATTTAGCATATAGAAATTATATTTCTGCTCACTGGTACATAATAAATTTTTTAATATATTATGTTTTGGGAAAAATAGTATTGTATTCATCTTCCTGAGGTCTCATTTGCCATAATCATTTTTTTAATGAGGGTATTTCGATGTGGATTCGGTATTCCTTCCAGGTTTTGTTTGTTTGTTTTAGGTGACTATGATAGAGGCCATGCGCTGTGTCACGCTCTGTCCTTGCCGTTGTTCTTTATGTCTCTGCTTGTGTTCCTTAAACTGCTGAGGTGATTGAGGGTGTATCTGCTTTTTGAAGTAGGAGACAACTTAAACTAATTGTTAATACTAAAATACATTGCTTTAAATTTTGAAATAGTGTCTTTTGCCCTCTTGTGGACACCTGGTTTGTAGCTTTAGAAATAGACTGCATTAGCTCCAGGGCTTTGGTGTAAGGACACACATGCAAAGACATTCTTGAGAGATGTAGACTGTCTAACAAGAATCGGACCACTTCCAGTTGTTTTTTATGACTTAAAACATTTGTAGTTAAGCCATGGACTGTAAACACATAAACGGCAGCTTAAAGAGATGTCTCCATGCTTCTCAGTTACTGGTACTTGTGGGCCATTAGTTATCTTTGTATAGAGATGAAGTCATTTGCTTTTTGGGGTTTTGTTATTGTTGTTTGTTTCTTTGTTTTTCTAGCTATTGAAGAGATTTTTTTTTCATTTTAATTTTTTATAATAGTTTTTGTTTACTCTAACAATGTCATGTGTGTATGTAATATATCTTGATTATGTACAACCCAAATAAATACCCCACTATCCACATCCTCTACACCCCAGTAGTTGTTAGGTGGAATATCTTACTATGAATACCTTTGTATACATTTTCAATGTTAGTTCAGGGCTCGTGTTTACTCATTTTGCTCATAGATGGGGCTTTACCTTAAAATCAAAAGTTATTTGTGTGACTTATTATCATGAGCTATATTGTAGGAACTACTTGGCCACTGTAAAAGTCAATCTGGTATTTTAGAATCACAATTGTATATGAAAAGACTTGTTCTAAGATTTTTTTTTTTGGACTTTGTCCTGGATAATATGTACTAATTTTTTTTCTACAGCCCCATTAGTAAAATTCTTTATATTCTTTAAGTATTAGTATTCAACCAATTCATTTTAAAATGTGGTCATGGCCAGCTCTTCTGCATAGTGTTTAAATATAAAGGTAGCTTGCGTTTGGTATTCTAGCCACTTTAAAGTTTCCTTCTAAAAGTTATCTGTTACCTACATGCAGTAATTTATTTGCATGCCTTATCATTTAGAACCAGGACATTAACTTGGGACTACAGAACACAAGTAGTTGAATTCAAATAATTTTCTGTGATTTGTGCTTGTGTACTTGTATAATGTGTACACACACACCCCACATAGGCTTTTTGTGTAATAAGTTCCCAAACATATCTTTGTCATCTTGGTGTGATGCTGCTTCTAAGAGCTCTACTTTATATTCCTTACTGTAATTGACAATGACACTAGACTTAGCAGGATGCACTCATCTTATCTACCCATCTGCCACACAGTAAGTGTCCATGAAAAACAGGGGATGGAACAGAAATAAATACTTGGATTTTCATCAGTTTCTTTGAAGAGCCTTTCTTTTGTATTTTAATTTAGGGTTTGTCTGATCCTGGTAATTATCATGAATTCTGTCGATTTTTGGCTCGTTTAAAGACAAACTATCAGCTGGGAGAATTAGTTTTGGTGAAGGAGTATGCAGAAGTTATTGGATTGATTGCTAATTTTACTATTACTAGTCTCCAGGTAAGTACAAATGTATAATCGAGGTTAAACCAGAGTTTTAAATCAATTTCTTGGTAAAGGTTTGATGGAGGTGGTTTCCTTTTTTAAATTTTTTTTTTTTTTTTGAGTACTTAGGGAACTTTTGTGACAGGGTTTCTCTTTGTAGCCCTGGCTGTCCTGGAACTCACTATGTAGACCAGACTGGCCTTGAAATAAAAAATCTGCCAGCCTCTGCCTCCCAAGTGCTGGGATTAAAGTCATGCGCCATCACTGCCTGGCAGGAAATATTATTCTTTACAAAGTTTTTTAGGTAAAATAGTCATTGCAAGAAATAAAATAATAAAAATCGAAATTTTGTTCAAGTTCCTAGTAATGAAAGAGTGATGAGAATCTGTAATCAAATCTAAAGAAAGAAACGAATGCTTTTATAGATTGTATTATGGGAAAATTCCTTTGGAAGTTGATGAGAAGCCCTGTTCCCATTTTATATCAGCTCTTGCAAAATACTTGTGTAATAGACTTTAAGGAAATACAGAAATATTTTAGTACTCATTAAAGTATATGGCATAGTGAGAGATGTTAGTTTTCTGATACTTCTTGGATTTGTAAAATTTTCTATTTTAAGTGAGCTTTATTATCAATAAAAGTTAATTTATCAGGGCTGGAGATGTGGCTTGGTTGATAGAATGCTTGTCTGACAGCCACAGAGCTCCAGGTTCTGTCCTAGTGCATGACTGTAATAGCAGCACTCAGGATATGGAGACAGGAGAATCAAAGGTAAAGGTCCATCTTAGGTACATAATGAATTCAAGGCTAGCCTAGGCTACATGAGGCCCTTGTTTCAAAACAAAACAAAACAAAACCTAAATAAGAACAACTCCAGTTAATTTTATCTGTAGTCACTTTGCTCTGTGATTTCTAGTCTAGAATGCTATAATGCCATTTTAAATAACATTTGCTATGTTTCTTTGTAGCATTGGGAGTTTGCCCCCAACAGTGTTCATTACTTATTAACTCTGTGGCAGAGGATGGTAGCATCCGTTCCTTTTGTGAAGTCAGCTGAACCTCACTTGTTAGATACTTATGCACCTGAAATCACAAAGGCCTTTATCACATCCCGATTGGAATCTGTTGCCATTGTTGTGAGGTATTGAAATATTAAATGTCTTATTTTTATCTGTCTCATCTTGTAATTTTTAAAGATTGAAGTAAAATGTTAAGGTCCACTGTTGCTGGTGTACAGTTCATAAATTCTGACGAGTGTGTACGTTATGTAGGCACCCCTGCACTCATGATACTCGGTATTGTGCATATAGTGCCATCCCCTAGAGACACTTGGCCCCTTTTTAGTTAGCACACAGCTCTGGCAGTGACTAATCTTTTTATTTTCCTACAGTTTTTGCCAGTTCTAGGATATTGTACAGATGGAAGCATCAGTGTTTAGCTTTTGAAGTCTAGTGCCTTTCATTTGGCATATGCATTTGGAATCCCTCCATGTTGTCTCAGGGATTTCTTTCTTTTTATTGCAGAGTAGAATCCCATCTGTGACTGTACCCATGCACCCACTTACTGCTCATGACATTTGGGTTGTTCACTTTTTTAGCAATGGGAATAAACTGCTGACATCATTAGTGTACACAATTTTATATGAACATAAGTTTCCATTTCTCTGTGTAAAATACCTATATATGGGTTTCCTGATGGTACGGTAAATATATATATTTTCTTTATAAAAAACTGCCAAGCTATTTTCCAAAGTGTCTGTAACATCTGGTCTTACACCTTCATATGAACACCTAAGTTTGATATGCTCTAGACTTGATTGCTGGCTGTTGATGGTCTTTTTAATTTTATAGTAAGTCTAGTAGGTGTGTAGTGGTATCTCATTGTGGTTTTAATTTCTATTCCATCAATGAGTCATGATATTCATAATAGTGACCATTGTTTCATATACTATCTGCTGTCTGCATTTATTCTTTGCCAAGTATCTGTCAGATCTTTTTTTTTTTTTTTTGCCATAAGGCTTAAAGAGATAGCTGAGTGGTTAAGAGCACTGGCTGTTTTTCAGAGGACCGAGGTTCCATTCCGCGCACAGCTGTCTGTAACTCCAGGAAGTCTGAAACTGGCTTCTGGCTTCCATTGGCAATCAGGCATACACGTGGTGCACAGACATGCACATAGCAAAGCTATTGTACACATAAAATTAAATGAGAGTGGTTTTAAAAATCTGTTGCTAACCCCTTTTAAAAAGTGGTTTTTTTTTTAAAAAAAAAGATTAATTTATTATATGTAAGTACACTGTAGCTGTCTTCAGACACTCCAGAAGAGGGCATCAGATCTCATTATAGATGGTTGTGAGCCACCATGTGGTTGCTGGGATTTGAACTCAGATCCTCCAGAAGAGCAGTCAGTGCTCTTAACCGCTGAGCCATCTCTCCAGCCCAGGTCATTTCTTTAGATTAAGATTTTAGAAGTTTATATATTCTGTTGACAAGTCTTAGAGACATATATATTCTTTAAGTTACATTCGGTGAACTGATTGTTTTTGTTCTATGTTTGTTTGCTGCTGTGTATAAGGAATTTTTACCTCATTCAAGTCAGAGCTTTTCTTTATTCATTATAGTTTTAAGATTTGCACTTATGCGTGTGATCTGCTTGAAGTTAATTTTTGTTTTGTGTGTGGATACATCCACTTGTACACCCTGCTCTTGGGATGCTGAGGCAGGAGAGTCACAAGCTCTGTGTAATAATACATAGCTTAAGTAACAAGGCCAGCCTAGGTTACTCCGGAAGACTCTGTCTCAGAAAGGAAAAATGAACAACCAAAACCCCAAGTTTTGTAATTCTGTTGCATGTTTAATATGTATATATGTATCTTTCTGTATCATGGTAAGTCCAGGTTCTTCTTGTCCCATTTCCTTTGCTTTGGATCATCAGTTAGTTACTCAGCACCCTTTGTGGATATAGACAGTCCTTTCTAATTGAATGCCCTCCACACTGTTGTTAAAAATTAACCCACCCTGTCTGTGCGGCTCCTTTCTGAAACTCTATTCTTAGTAATCCACATGTCTTTTCACCCGTGCCCTGTTTTAATTACTAGACATAAAATAAATGTTGAAATCTGATGGGTAAGTCTTCCAACTTGGTTTTCACTATTCAGAATTGTCTTGGCAATTGTACTTCATTTTTTTTCTCCATGTAAAATTGAGCATATGTTTTTCAGGCTCTTATTTTAAAATGTGTTATTGTATGGGGGAGAGTACATGCCTAGCACCTGTGTGCATGTCAGAGGACGTTTCATGGGGTGTCTCTGTCCTTCCACCTTTTCTTATGCAGTTCTGGGGATCAAGGTCAGGTCCTCAGGCTCTGCAGTGAGTACTGTGCTGGGTAAACGCTCTGGCCCAGGCTTGGAACTGCTACAAGGAAATGCCTGCTTTATTGGAATTTTACTGGATGTCATCTGTTAATCTGGGAGAGGAACTGAGATTGCCTCACTGTTGGTCTTGGGGTCAGCGGACATGGCGCATCTGCCCTTCCGTTTGTCTAGCTCTCTACTTTCCTTTTGTCAGTACTTTATAATTGCAGCTTTTAGATTTTGACCATACTTAGTTAGATTCAGTTAGTACATTTATATTAAACATTTATTTATTTTTACATATTTGCTTTTGAGAACAGTGTCTCATGGGCTCCAAGGTAGCCTTTAAATTTACTTGTGACTAAGGCTAGGATTAACCTCCTGAGCCTTCTGTCCTCACTTCCTGAGTGTTTCAGTTAAGACGGAACCCTCACCCTACTTACCATGCCCCTTAAATTGTGGGACACTCTTGTTTAATAGGCCACATTCATTTTGTTTGCCATTATAGAGCAGCAGGTTTGTATTTTGAGCTAGTTTGCTATGACTTCAGTAAATTCACTTCTTTTTTTTTTTTTTTTTTTTGGTTTTTCGAGACAGGGTTTCTCTGTGTAGCCCTGGCTGGCCTGGAACTCACTCTGTAGACCAGGCTGGCCTCGAACTCAGAAATCCTCCTGCCTCTGCCTCCCAAGTGCTGGGATTAAAGGCGTGCGCCACCATTGCCCGGCAGTAAGTTCACTTAAGTGTGTGGGGAGGGAGGGAGGGAGGGAGGGGGAGAGAGAGAGAGAGAGAGAGTGAGAGAGAGAGAGAGAGTGAGTGTGTGTGTGTTAATTTCTATGTGCATAATCATGTCAACTTCATATATGGGATTTTATTTATTATCTTCCAAATTCATTTGTCATTTATTTCTTGGTTCATCTTAGTATTTTTATGTCGCAAAGTTTCTGTGTTGTGATTAAGATGTACCACATTGTAAGCGAATGCCTTTCATATTTCAGAGATAATTTAGAAGACCCCCTGGATGACACTGCTACTGTGTTCCAGCAGCTGGAGCAGCTGTGTACAGTCAGCAGATGTGAATATGAAAAGACATGTGCTCTTCTTGTACAGCTGTTTGACCAAAATGCACAAAACTATCAAAAGCTTCTGCATTCTGCTTCAGGACTAGCTATTGACATGGCGATACAAGAAGGTCAGTCTGTGTTACACAGTGTGAGCAGTGCACCACAGTGAGTAGAGCTGGTTCGTCACTGTCAGAACCCTGCAGAAAGCCAGGCGTGGTGGTGACACCTTTAATCCCAGCACTCTGGAGCAGAGGCAGGCAGATCTTTGAGTCTGAGGCTAGTCTGTCTTGAGGTAAACTATTTTTATGTTTCTCCCCTTGTCTGTCTAGACTCTTTTTAAACCACCGATTATATTAAGCCATTTGGTATTTTGGTGACTTGACTATCGATCTTTAATATTTTTATGGGACACGCAGGCAACAACTGAACATGGACTCATGAGGAACAGCTATTTAATGATCCTCAAGCAGACAGTGTGATGTCATTGTCTTTGAAGTAATATTTTTTTCCTTTCTTTCACTAGTAATGTGGACACTTGGCTAAGTTGGCCTGTAAAAGAAGCTAACCAGATTTTATTTTTATTTATATATTAGTCTTCACCATGGCTTTTAAATTTTTATCCTTATTATTTCATCTTTAATCTTACTGAGAGAGGGTACACTTTTACATTCCTTTAAATACCTTCAGATAGTTATCAGGGAAGAATTTTTTTCAGATTTTTAAAATGCAATCTAAGGATGAAATAATTCATAGCTTTTATTATTTGTTAGGTTGGTGTACAAAACAGTGGGCTTCCCTGGCCACCCACAGGTCTGTGTTGCTACATTCTGTTCTCTTTCACTCCCACCCCTCTTCCCTACAGACCCTCTGCTCTGCTGCTCTCTCTGCTCCGTTCTCAACTCCTGTTTCTGTGTCTTATACCTTCCATTCCTTCCTTTCCTCCTTCTTCATCTTATATGACCCCATAGCTAGTTTTATGATATGTACAACACCCACAGATATAAATATACCCTTTTATACTGTACTCATATGTTATACATATCTACAGTCTGTATACGGGACAAAATAAGCAATAAATATCTTTTAGAGTCTCTTAAAATAATGATTTCCGGTTCTGTTCCTTTCTACCAAATGTTGTGATTTCATTTTTCTTCATGACTAGACAGAGTGCCATTGTATATGCATACCCTGTTTTCTTATGTGTTCATTTGTTAATGGGCATCTAGGCTGGTGGCATTTTCTAGTCGTGGCAACGAGCACAGCACTAGATATAAGCCCTCTGTGGTCCCTGAGGGGTAGATCCAGGAGGAGTGCTGTGTTTGGGTCACGTGCAATTCTGTTCTTATTTTCACGTGACTGTCCTCATTTCTGTATTAGTTGCACAAGTTTACATCCCCAGCAGCAGCAAACATGTGCTCTTTTCCCGTTCATATTATCCTTTGTTGTCTCCATCCTAGTCATTCTAAAACTGGTCAAGGAATTCTCAGAGCAATTTTACATTTCCCTAATGGCAAGGATGATGTACTTCCTCGTGTGTTTACTAGCCATTTGTGGTTTTGACAATTGTACAGCAGTTCATCTGCCCATGGCAGAACTGATTGGCAGAATAATATTTTTTTAGTGTTTAGTTTTTGTAGCTCTTTTTGTATTCTAGAAATATGAATGACCTTAAGACATGTCATATGAAAGTGCATGAAATCAAAAGGCTTCTGCAGGCATCAGAAATAGGCAGCAGAGTGAGGGAAAGTCTACACAGTTAAATATTTGAAAAAGCCACGTTGAACAAAGAACCTGAGGTCAAACACTGTATCACCATCCCAGGGCTTTTGCTACTTAAGCACCTGACACCCCAGCCACTCATGGTCTTTGCTTCCATATGGCTTTCAGGATTTTTTCCAGTTATTGGAAGACTATCACTCAGATTTTGGTTGGGGTTTCACTGTTTCTGTAAATCACTTTAGTGATGAAGCTGTTTTCATAAAACTAATGATGCCAACTCAAAAGCATAGTAAGTCTTCATCAGCTGGGGTCATCGCTTTCTCCTTTCCATGTTTTTTAAAGTGTTTACTGTCGTGGTGATTGCCCTCCTTGGTTAAGGTTATTATTAGGTTTTACTTATTTAAAACTATTAAAGGAGGGATTTTTAACCTCCTGATTTTCTGATTTTCCCCCCAGTAAGTGCATTATTTTGTTAAAAACAAAACAAACAAACAAAAAAACAAACAAAAAAAACCAAACTTCTGATTATCGGAGGTTGATTTTTTTATTCTGCATCTTGTTGAAAGGCTTTATCAAGTCTGAGTAGTCTTCAGGGACTTTTAAAGATTTTACCATCTGTAAATAAGGATATTTGATGACTTCCTATTTGTATTCTTTTAGTGTCTTCAGGTAACATTTTAAGGACTATTAAAAAAGAGTGTGTACTAGATACCCTTGTCTTGTTCCACATTTGAGAGGAAGTGATCCTCCGTTTTTGTGTTTGTTTAAGTAGTCTTCCATCTTTGAATGGTTGGGATTGATGTGCTGTATGATCTCTTTAATATGTTTTTAATTTGGTTTGTAAGAATTTTATTGACAATTTTGTTGTATTTATTAAGGTTTTTGGTTTTATTTTCTTTTGAATCCATCTGGTCTTGCTGATAGGGTAATGCTGGCTTTATTGAGTGACTTTGATAATGTTCCTTCCCTTCTATTTTCTTGTGTATTTGTGTAGTATATGTGAGTGTGCGTACCTATGTGTGTTCGTGCAGGTCCACATGTGCCCAGGTGTCAGATGTTGATAAGGAGTGTTTTTCTCAGCCACTCTTCCTTTAAAGCTTTCTTGCTTTATTATTTTATATGTGCGAGTGTCTTGCCTGCATGTGTGTGTGTGTGTCACATGCAGAAACCAGAAGAGGATATCAGGTCCTCTGGAAGTGGAGTTACAGTTTTAGGCACTATGTGGGAATTGGGAGTCAATTCCAGAGGCGCTGGAGCACAGGCAGTGCTCTTTGACCTCTGTGCTCTCTCTCCAGCCCCTCCACTTTATTTTTTGAGATAGGGTCACTCGCTGGACATGGAGCTGTGCTACCCACCCACCTGTGGGCGATCACAGGGATGTGCTGCAGTGCCCTCCTTCCGGGTGGCGCCGTGGGTTGGATCCAGGGCTTCATGTGAAGTCTTTGATTATTGCTTCAATCTCATTGATGTTAGAAATCTGCTTAGGTTCTTTATTTCCTCTTGATTGAATTTCCATAGATCATATGTGTCTAGAAATTTATTTCTTCTCTATTTTTCAGTGTGTTGGAATAAAATTTCAAAGTTTGTTACTTTTTCATCTTTATTTGTGTCTTTCTCTTTGTACTTGTTAGCTAAAGGTTTGCCAGTCTCATTTAAAAGAACTAACTGTATTGTGGATTCTGATTATTTATTTTAGTGACATTTTTATTAATTTTTTTCCTGTTTACTATTGTGGTCTGGGAGTTGTCTTCTTTTCTAGAACCTTGTGATATGTCATTAGATTGTACATTGGAAACATTTTCTGATTTATTCATATAAACCCTGACAGCTCTTTTTTTTTTGATTAGGAATTGCCTTACCTGTGTTTCAAAGGCCCTGGCAAAGCATGATCTCACTTTTATTTGATATAAGAAATCTGAAAGTTCCTTCTTTTATAACTCAGTTATTATTTAGGGGTTATTATTCAGTTTCTGAATACTGTGTTATTTTTGTGCTTTTTCTTACTGATTTTTAGTTTCATTGCACTATGACCTGATATTTCATGTAGTGTGCAGTTTCTACTGCCCTGCTTTAAGCTCCGGGCAGATCATGCTACCAGCCACTGCCACAGCCCTGGCTCCCTTGGGTCTATGGACAAAAGACACACACACACACACACAAGCTCGTTTTTAACTGCTCAGCTCAGTGGCTGGGCTCTTCTAAGCTTTCCGAAGCTAGCTTGCCATTCCCTTTATTCCTTGCTCAACACCGAGTCTGCCCTCAACTTAGTTTCCTGGTTACCTTCTCCTTGCTCAGCAGCCTAAATCTGCCCTCAGCTTAGTCGAGTTTTTTAAATCTCTGACCTGCTACCCAGGCCCAGTAGGGGAAGTAGCCAATGGCCACAGCACCTGAGATCTTACATGACTGGTGGCTCTTTCTCCCTCAGAAGCACATCGAATTCCCTTCCTCCTCCTGTGTCTCCTATCCGACCTGTGGGAACCTGGAAGTCCTGCCTCTTCTGCCCAGCCATTGGTCACTGACAAGAATCAGTTGGGGAACAGGACCTTTTACATGCCTGATTCCCCATCAAAGCATCAGAACCACCCCCTACAATTTCACAAGAAATTATTTTGATTCTTTAAATTTTTAAGACTTGTTTTATGCCCTCAAAAGGGGATCTATTTTAGACACGGTTCTATCATCTACTGAGAATATATGTGTTTTGTATCTTTTAAATGGAATGCTGAGGGAGGAGGGAGGATAACAGGGGGCAGGGCGGCTTCTGACAACGTCCTTGGTTTCAGAGCAAACTGGTGACCCTAAAGAAGGCAAAGAAAGGTTGGTCCTGAGTCTTCCCTTCCAGCCGCCATCTGCAGCAGGGAACCAGGCAGCTCCACAGCCTTCTGTGCTTAGCCCACCAGGAGAGAGTGATCTCCCAGCAGCGATTTCACCTCTGAGCACGGAGGTGAGATCTCCACCTTCTCTCTGGAGCAATACAGCTAGGGGCACACTGAACATACGATCAGTGGAGCAGCGGGGACAGGAGTCTTCCCTTCCAACCACCATTTGCAATAGGGAACCAGGCAGCTCCACAGCCTTCTGTGCTTAGCCCACCAGGAGAGAGTGATCTCCCAGCAGCAATTTCACTTCTGAGTGCGGAGGTGAGATCTCCACCTTTTCTCTGGAGGGGTACAGCTAGGAGCGCACAGGGCATATGATCATTGGAGTAACTGGGACAGGAGTCTTCCCTTCCAGCCGCCATCTGCAGCAGGGAACCAGACAGCTCCACAGCCTTCTGTGCACAGACCCTGCCAGAAGAGAGTTGGTCTCCCAGGAGTACAGACACAGGTTTATAGGCCCATAGGAGGGGCAAGTTCCAGCCAGAGACATCAAAACCAACTAACAGCTGGGCGATGGTGGCGCACGCCTTTAATCCCAGCACTTGGGAGGCAGAGGCAGGAGGATTTCTGAGTTCGAGGCCAGCCTGGTCTACAAAGTGAGTTCCAGGACAGCCAAGGCTACACAGAGAAACCCTGTCTCGCAAAAACAAAACAAAAAAAAACAAAAAACAAAAACAAAAAAAAAAAAAACCAACTAACACCAGAGATAACCAGATGGTGAAAGGCAAGCGCAAGAACCCTACCAACAGAAACCAAGGCCACTTGGCAACATCAGAGCCCAGTTCTCCCTCCACAGCAAGTCCTGGATGCCCCAGCACACCGGAAAAGCAAGAGTTGGACTTAAAGTCTCTTCTCACGATGCTGTTAGAGGACATCAAGAAGGACCTAAATAACTCCCTTAAAGAAATACAGGAGAACATGGGTCAAATGGTAAAGGCCTTAAAGAGGAAACACAGAAATCCCTGAAAGAAATACAGGGGCGCATGGGCCAACAGGTAGAGGCCCTTAAAGAGGAAACACAAAAATCCCTGAAAGAATTACAGGAGAACACAAACAAACAAGTGAAGGAACTGAACAAAACCATCCAGGATCTAAAAATGGAAGTAGAAACAATAAAGAAATCACAAAGTGAGACATCTCTGGAGATAGAAAATCTTGGAAAGAATTCAGGAGTCATAGATGCAAGCATCAACAACAGAATACAAGAGATAGAAGAAAGAATCTCATGTGCTGAAGATGCCATAGAAAACATTGACTCAACAATTAAAGAAAATGCAAAATGCAAAAAGCTCCTGAGCCAAAACATCCAGGAAATCCAGGACACAGTGAGAAGACCAAACCTAAGGATAATAGGTATAGAAGAGAGTGAAGATTTCCAATTTAAAGGGCCAGTAAATATCTTCAAAAAAATTATAGAAGAAAACTTCCCTAACCTAAAGAAAGAGATGTCCATGGACATACAAGAAGCCTACCGAACTCCAAACAGGCTGGACCAGACCAGAAAGTCCTCCCGGCACATAATAATCAAAACACCAAATGCACTAAACAAAGAAAGAATATTAAAAGCAGTAAGAGAAAAAGATCAAGTAACCTATAAAGGCAGACCTATCAGAATTACACCAGACTTCTCACCTGAGACGAGGAAAGCTAGAAGATTCTGGGCAGATCTCATACAGACCCTAAGAGAACACAAATGCCAGCCCCAACTACTATACCCAGCAAAACTCTCAATTACCATAGATGGAGAAACCAAGATATTCCATGATAAAACCAAATTTACACAATATCTTTCTACAAATCCAGCCCTACAAAGGATAATAGATGGAAAACGACAACACAAGGAGGGAAACTACACCCTAGAAAAAGCAGGAAAGTAATCTTTTTCCAACAAACCCAAAAGAAAGTAACCACACAAACATAAAAATAACATCAAAAATAACAGGAAGCAACAATCACTATTCCTTAATATCTTATAATGTCAATAGACTCAATTCCCTAACAAAAACATAGTCTAACAGAGATGTTTTTCATGTGGATCTTCGATTTTATCAGAAAATGTTTGTGACTCCTCTTTCAATTCAGTAATGCTTTTTGTGTCTACCATTTTGACTGTATTATTTTCCATGATAATCTTTAATTTTAACATTTTTTCTGTGTATTTCTTTGATTTTGTCGGAGGTGTTTTTCATGTATATCTTTGATTTTGTCGGGGCGGGGGTTGTAGTTCCACTTTCAATCAATTTAGGAATGTTTTTTGCCTACCGTTTTGTCGGTATAATTGTCCATGATAATCTTCAATTTTAACATTTCTCTGTATTTTTCTTCAATTTTGTCAGAAGTATTTTCCATGTGGATCTTCAGTTTTATCAGACAGTGTCTATAATTTTACTTTCAATCAACTTATGAACATTGTTATACCTTCCATTTTATCTGTATAATTTTCCATGTAATAGTCAGTTTTAGCATATTTCTCTATTTATTTCTTGAATTTTTTCAGGAATATTTTCCTTGTAGATCTTCAGTTTTATCAGAAAGTGTTTATAATTCCACTTTCAAAAAACATAGGAATATTTTTATGCCTACCATTTTATCTGTATAATGTTTCCATGAAATACTCAATCTTAAAGCATTTTTTATATATTTCTTCAGTTTTTTCAGAGATATTTTCCAGGTAAATCTTCAATTTTATCAGAAAATGTTTATAATTTCCCTTTCAATCAACTTAGAAATATTTTTATGTCTACCGTTTTATCTGTATAATTTTCCATGATAATCTTCAATTTTAATGTTTTTCCATATATTTTTTTCAATTTTATCAGAAATATTTTCCATGTAAATCTTCAATTTTATCAGAAAATGTTTATAATTCTACTTTCAATCAAATTAGGAATATTTCAATTCCTACCAATTTATTTGTATAAATTTCTTCAATTTTATCAGAGATATTTTCCATGTAAATCTTCAATTTTATCAGAAAATGTTTTTACTTCTACTCTCAATCAATTTAGGAATATTTTTATGCCTACCGTCTTATCTGTATAATTTTTCATGAAATAGTCAGTTTTAACGTGTTTTTCTATATATTTTTTGAGTTTTATCAGAAATATTTTCTTTGTAGATTTTCAATTTTATCAGAAAATGTTTATAATTCCACTTTCAATCAACTTAGGAATATTTTTATGCCTACCATTTTATCTGTATAATTTTTCCATGGAATAGTCAATCTTAATGTGTTTTTCTATATATTTCTTCAATTTTATCAGAGATATTTTCCATGTATATTTACACAATGGAATACTACTCAGCGATTAAAAACAATGAATTCATGAAATTCTTAGGCAAATGGGGAACAGGGGGAGGGAAGAGGGTTTATGGGACTTTCAGGGAGGGGGGAACTGGGAAAGGGGAAATCATTTGGAATGTAAATAAAGAATATAGAAAATAAAATAATAGTAAAAAAATAAAAAAATAAATGGAATGCTATGTATCTGTTAAGTTCATTTGATAATCATTGTATTTTAACTCTGAGAATTACTGATTTGAACTTTTATGTTCATTGGTGTTTGTTTTATGAAATTTGGAGTCACCATATTTTTTGTATATATATTTACAATTGTTACAGCTTTTTGATGAATCATTCTCTTTATTAGTATGTATCTAGCTTAGAGTCTACTTTTTCAGCTTTTGGAATACATTTGCCAGTTTGTTTTAGCTTTCATTTGATTGTATATTGCTGTCCATACTTGATTCTGTGAGTGTCTTTACTACTGAGGCATGTTTCTTGGACATACAGATAGTTGGATCTGATTTATTAATTCAGTCAGGTAGTCTGCATCTTTTATTATTAAGTTTAGGCCATTTACATTTAAGGTTATTACATAGGTATCTGATGTTTCTTCCAGTTGTGTGACTTTTCCTGAGGAGACATGAACAAATACCTAGTTATCACAGATAGGAAACCAACAACAGGCCAAACAATTCCAACTTGGCAAACTGATGATTTCTTTAGAGTTATTTACAGGAGTACAGATAAGTTCAGGAGGAGGGCTGACTCAGAGACAGTACATCGCGGGAAAAGCCTATTCTAGTACAGGTGTTAAAAACTGCCATGTTGGTGTTCTCTGCCTGACTTGCAGGCAGCCATGCTGTCTGTCTCTTCTCAGCAGTTGTTCACAGCTTCCATGACTTTCCTTGGAGGAGGTCTTGTAACTCTTACATGTTTTAGTTTCTTGGACTTGCAAGGTTTCTTTCCTGAGTCCCTAGAGCCCCCACCTGTTAGGTAGCACAGCTATAGAAACGAGTTGGCGCATCCCTTTACATCGTCTGGTTCTGTTCCATTCCTTTTATTTTCAACATCTTCTCCATCATGTTTATTTGGAGTGATTTGTCTCTGCCCATGTCTGTTTGCAGTTCTCAATGCCCCTTGTGTTTGAATGTCTTTTTTCTTTCTCTAAATTTGGTGAGTTTTCTGTATCAGTCCGATTCTTTGTCTTTAGGGTTTGTTTCAGTTTCTTCTATTCTGTGGCTTCTATTCAAAAAAGATTTGATCTCTTTTTTTCTTTGTTTCTTTTTCGAGACAGGGTTTCTTTGTGTAGTTCTGGCTGTCCTGGAACTCAGTCTGCAGATCAAGCTGACCTCAAACCCAGAGATCCACCTGCCTCTTCCTCCCGAGTGCTGGGATTAAAGGGACGTGCCAATCCCACCTGGCAAGATTATCTCTTGATCATCCCAGAGTTCTAGGATCTTGTGATCCTGTTTTCTTTTTATTTCCCCCTTTATTGATGTTTTGATTTGGTGTCGTATCACCCCTCTCCTCCAGCCCTAATAACTTCTATTTTCTAGTTGGCCAAGTGTTTTGCTTTTTTTTTTTTTAAGACTTATTCATTTATTTTATGTAAGTACACTATAACTGTCTTCAGACACACCAGAAGAGGGCATCAGGTCCCATTACAGATCGTTGTGAGACACCATGTGGTTGCTGGGATTTGAACTCAGGACCTCTGGAAGAGCAGTCAGTGCTCTTAACCGCTGAGCCATCTCTCCAGCCCCCCCCCTTTTTTTTAGTTTTATTTCATTCACTGAGTTTTAATTTTTTTTACTACATTCTAAAGTTTATGTAATATGTTTGTGTATGTGTATATTTGTTCATCACTAAGGCCACAGCTCTTACAAAGGGATCAGAGGACAACTTGTAGTTCTTTCCTTCCATCTGCAGCCCATCCAGCTCGGTGGCAGGTGCCTTTATTGGGTGAGCTATCTTGTTGGCCCTGATTTGTTGAGATTTTATTCTTTTTAATTTTTCTGTTTGTTTCTTTATTTCCTTATTTTGTTTCTGTATTTTATTTATCTTGGTTTCCATATGTTATGTTCCTGTTTGCTTTCCCCTTTTATAATCTCAGTGGCTTCTTTACTGGTTCTTTTTCTTCCATGTGATTGACTGATATATTTATACTGTTGCTTTCCTAATCCATCTGCTGCTGCCTTTTCCTCTCAGGTCCAGAGCTGCTTTGTCCGCTTCCTTGTATTCTTTCCTAAGTCACTGATCATTTTTATCAGAGAATCTTCGACATGTTCGCTGACATTCTACCTGTATTCAGTATCTTGAGTTCAGCAGTAGAGGCATTACAGTCTCATCTAGAAGTCATGTCACTTTGCTTTTCCGTGCTTCCTGTGTTCCCTTACTGCGGTTTGCATATCCCTTGGTTTGCACACCTCTTCTGTTTTTCTTTTTTTTGTATTGAGGGGAGAGAGAAAAGTCTTTTTGAATCACCTATTCGTGGTCTTGGCTTCTTTTGAATTTTGCCAGTCTGCTGGGTATCTGGGTGTGTCCTAGTGTCACTGTAATTGGTTTGCACCTACTGGTTAATTATTTTTGACATCTTTCAAGTGCCTTTTTAAACCATTCATTTATCGTTTGCCCTTTTTAAAAGTGGGTGATTGGCTTTTGTATGTGTTCTCATTGTGGGATTGTAGGAATGCCTTGTGTTTTGTACAAAGTCTTCTTTTGCTTGCATTTTGGGAACGGTACTTTTCTCAGTCTGTGCTTTGCCTGCTTACTATTTTTTAGAGTTCTAAAGTTTTTTTTTTCTTTCTTTGTTCTGTTTTGGGGGCTTTCTTTGTGCAGCCCTGGCTGTCCTAGAGCTTGCTCTGTAGACCAGGCTTTCTTAGAACTCACAGATCCCGGAGGATCCGGCTATACCACTCCTGGGCATATACCCAGAGACTTTACCTGCATGCAATAAGGACACATGCTCCACTATGTTCATAGCAGCCTTATTTATAATAGCCAGAAGCTGGAAAGAACCCAGATGTCCCTCAACGGAGGAATGGATTCAGAAGATGTGGTATATTTACACAATGGAATACTACTCTGCAATTAAAAACAACGAATTCACGAAATTCCTAGGCAAATGGTCAGATCTTGAAAATATCATCCTTAGTGAGGTAACCCAATCACAAAAGAACACACATGGTATGCAGTCACTGATAAGGGGATATTGACCCAGAATCTCGGAATACCCTAGACACAATCCGCATATCAATAGATTTCTAAAAAGATGGTAGGAGAGACCCCTGGTCCTGGAAAGACTGGATGTAGGGGAACGCCAGATCAGAGTAACGTGAGGGGGTTGAATGGAGAAAAGAGGGAGGGAAGGGGGCTTATGGGACTTTCGGGGAGGGAGGAAACGGGAAAGGGGAAGTGATTTGGAATGTAAATTAAAAAATAAAATAAAAAAAAAAAGAACTCACAGAGATCTGCCTCCTTCACCACGCCCTGCTAAGACCTAAAGTTTTCATCTTTGATAGTTTACTCCTCCCACCCCGACAAGGCTTGTGATTTCTGTATTTCAGAAATCCTATATAGCAACATCGCAGAGATTTTTTTTCTTTAAGGTCAGTCATCTGAGCTATTATGTTTAGGTCTGCAATTCATTTTAGATTAATTTTTTTACTATTTTGAGTTGTCAGGATTTTCTTTTTTACAGTCAGTTGGGTTGTTCTAGTATCACTTGGTGACAAAATCATCTTTCTTTCATTGAATTACCGTGACATTTTTGCCAGATTAGTTTCCTTTAAGAGAGAAGTTCATTATCAGACCATTCTTCTGTACCTGTTCCTAGACCAGTGCAACCTCATGTTGTTTACCATGGCTTTACAGTTGAGCCTTCAAGTTAGGTGATAAAAAACCTCAAATTTTGTTCCATTTCACAATAGGTTTGTCCATCGGCTTCCCATTATTTTTAAAGGATACCTTACTGAAATTAATTTTTTGCCTCAATCTGTATTGCAGATAGGAACAATGAGTACTGTGGGGTCTGCCACTTAATGAGCTTTACATTTTCTTTGTAATGCTTGGTTGGTTTTGGTGTGCAATCATTAAAAGTGATCCTTAGTTTATTATATATTTTGATATTTCATAACTGATTAATTAGGATATAAAATTGTTATGTTTCCTAATAAATGCTCTGCTACTCTGTAAAATCAGAATTGATTTGTTTGTTGTATAACTTAGCTGACTATTTATTGATTCCACCTTTCCACCTGTGTGTGGACTTGCTCCAGTTACTTACATAATTGTGTTGTCTGCATACAGCCACAGTCCTGTCCTACCCTTTTATCTCCACAAGAGAATTTTCTGTTACACTATAGAGTTCTTGATCTTAATAAAGTGTTCTTTTATACATGCTTTGTCTGGTACAGTGTTATCAGTGTTTGTGAAGGATATTACTGAATAGCTCCCTTCCACCATTTCGACTTTTTCTGTCCTTAATGCTTAGAATTCTAGCCAAACTAAGTTTTTTTTCTTTTTGTCTTTTTTTAATGGGAATTTGTACTGTATTAAAATGGATTGGCAGAAAGTTATTCCTAATATTCCATTATTGTTTTATCATATCTATAAGATTTGAAGTGGTATACTTTATTTTTGATACTGATTTTTTTAATTTTTTATTTAATTGATCCAACTAGTTTTGTTGATCATTTTAGAGAACCAAATTATAGTTTGGTTGAGTTTTTATATTGCTGCTCTATTTTTGATTATTTCTATCTTATGGTCTAGAATTATTTTGATACTTTTCTAGTTGCGTCGCAGACTCTAGGTTTTCGTTTCTATTTTGTTTTTTGTCTTTTTTTAAAAATTAGACATAGCTTTTATCTTACAAATCTTGATTTTTTTTTTCTGTTCAAAAATATTTTCTAATCAAGTTATTTCTTTGTTGAGTGGACCATTATTAGGAAGCGCTCTGCTTTCTGATTCCTGTCCTGTTCAAGTGTCCATGACATTGTTGCTGATCGTCAGCTTATATGTAGTATATATGGTTTTGTTTGAATATCAACTGTGACATTAAAATGTAGCAAGTGGAGGGGTTAGCAAGGTGGCTCAGCAGATAAAGATCCTTGCCATGAAGTCTGATGATCTGTGTTTGATCCAAAGAACTCAGGTGGAGAAAGGAGAGGATTCCTGCAAGTTGTATTCTGATTTCCACATATTTTCTGTGGGAGAGATACTGTGCACTCAAGTGCACACACATTAAATGTAGCATTGGTTGTAAAATTCAAAAACCTGTCTTTCTCTAGAAGGAAATTTTAATGAAAGTATAGATATTCAAAGTCCTGGATAGGATTATCTGAAAATGAAGAATTTATTGGTGGTGAGATATATATATTTACTGTATTAAGTTACACCCAATTCTTTATGTTTACGAATAGAACGTTTTATAGTTGAATATGCTTTAAAGTTCCTACATAATAATAATTAAAGGTCTGTCTGGCACATGCAACAATCTTAATAAATGCTTGCTTTCCATTTTTCTAGTCAAAAAGTCAGCGAGCCAAAACTTACCCGCCTTTTAAAGATACCTATAATGTAGTCAAAAGTAATTGTTCCCATTACAGAGAATGCCTACCATTGCGCCAGCTTGTACACTGTGTGCAGTAGTATTCAATTTCTTTTGTGCAGACTCAACAGTTCAGTTAATGTTGAACAAAGAAAATTATGTGCTTTAGTTATGTGTGCTTTAATTTAGATGCTTAATGGCTTTTAATGTTACAAAATAAGTTTATTATTATATTATCTCATTTGTATTATATTGTCTTGCTCTCTCATATCTGTGATGATATGGTCATGGTTTACAAAAACAATAATCCCTAAGAAATAGGTCATTAACAGTAGTTAACGATTACTTGTGATCTATGGTAATGACTGATTTCTTTGGGATTATTGCAGTTATAAACCATAATTACAGATTATTACAGCAATAATTATTTTGTTAAGGAAAAAATGTTCTATGCTTGAACAGCTGCTAAAGCCAGTGCCTTGAATATTTCAGAATAAAGAGAAAAATGGGAAATTATAATGAAATTTAATCTTATAAAATGAGATTCTAAGAGATTTATAGATAAGAATCTTGTATATCAGATATTTTCTTCTAAGTTGAGTTTAGATGTATTGTTGACATGGTGTTTTGATTTTCTGGATGCTGTTTAGGGATGAAACTAATTTTCTTGGCCTGTCCTTACGGGGTGCAGCATGATGTTTTGATAGATGTTTCCCTAATAAGGTGAACACTACAGTCAGGGTTGCTGCCCTGTCCACCCCTCCTGCCTCAGTTCTGTGTGCCTTGTGAAAAGGAGACAAGAGCGCCCCTGGAAGCGTGCGCCTTTACGCTGTGCGGCACTCCGCCCTGTATTCCCACGGATCAGTCTTGGGTGCAGTTGTTCTATGACTGCAAACTTGCGCCCTTTGACCTCCTTCTCTTTCCCTTCCTCTGATGGATGATGCTTTTGTCTGTGTACATCACACTTTCTTATTTGATTCTACATATAAGCTGTTGGTATTGTTTTGATGCTAGTTTTCCCCTCCCTGCCTCTCTCTCTTGAAATAAAGTCTCCCTTTTTGGTTAACAGACCTGTATCATATTCCCAGCAACTTCTGCTTTTTAAAATAAACATTTGTCATTTGATAGAGAAATGAAAATTATATACATGGAGCAATTTTGATCTGTTTTAAATTAAGTTTCTGAAATAAGAACTAAGTGGCAAATGGTTCAGTTCACATTAGTGGGAAGCCTCCCTAGTAAGTTTTAAAACAGCAGGACTAGTGTGTAGTGTCTTATTCAGTCCTGTAATCTAGCACCGAGTAGGTTAAGAAGAAGCCTGTGGGGCCAGAGAGATGGCTCAGTGGTTAAGAACACTGACTGCTCTTCCGATGGTCCTGAGTTCAAATCCCCGCAACCATATGGTAGTTCACAGCCATCCGTAACAAGATCTAATGCCCTTTTCTGGTGTGTCTGAAGACAGCTATAGTGTACTTACATATAGCTTGGCCTATATACATACGTGATGTACTCAAGGATGGCTTGAGTGAGACCTATCTCACACTACATCAGCAACCCTGCTTTCTCTAAGGAATAGGCTCCACAGCTCAGTAAGTTTTAAAAAGAGCAGCAGTAATTATTAACTAAATAATATCTAAATATCTAATGTGATAAAATGTAAGGGAGATAACTGATGATTATTTACTCTTAAATTATATGTTTTGCTGTGAGAAATACTGTTCTTTGGAGGGGGCCGGTACACAGGCTCTTGTTGTATAACCTGACCCAGGTCCTAAACTCAAGGCAGTATTTCTGCCTCAGTCCTCCCAAGTCATGGGACTGGAGGCAAGTGCCATCATGCCTGACTTATAGTAGAATATTTAAAAAAACAGTTACTCCCTTAGGGCAGGTAAAATGTTACATTCAATAAAAATTATGCTTGTAGTATTTCAGAATTACATTTATTTTAGAAGTGACTAATAGAATTTGCACACAGTGCAACTGCTAGTCTGGCAACTGGTTAGTGTCACTGTGAAGAGCCTCATGATTACTAGAATTCTAGGAAAGACAGCTGATTCTTGTTATTTGCTGCTAATGGTCTATGTAATCAGAACACCATATTCACAAATATCAAATCATTGTTCCTGTTGGTATTATTCGGTTGTAACATTTCCATCATACTGTCAACACAGAACAGTTGTTTTATGTGTAAGTTTTTATAAGGCTTTTTATTTAAACATATTGTTGGTTCATTAACATTGAACTCAGACCCAATAGCACTATTGACTCATACCTAAACACAGCTTATCTAATGCAGAATTTGTTATACTGAAGGCACGTGCCTTAGTTACTTCTCTATTGTTGTGAAAAAAATATTCCATGACCAAGACAACTTAGAGAAGGAAGCATTTTTAAAAATTTATTTATGTATTTACATTCTAAATGTTGCTGCCCCCCCCACACTCTCGGTCTTCCCACGTAGGGTTCCCCCCCTACCCTTTGATTCTGAGAGGGTGGTTTCCCCATGTATCCCCAAACCCTGGAGCATCAAGCCTCTGCAAGATTAGGTGCATCCTCTCCCACTGAGGCCAGACAAGGCAGCCCTCTGCTGAACTTGTGCCCAGGACCTTGGACCAGCTGGTATATGTATGTATGCTCTCTGGTTGGTAATTTAGTCTCTGGGAGCTCCCAGGGGTCCACGTTAGTTGACATTGTTGGTCTTCCTGTGAGGTTGTCATTGTCTTCAGGGCCTCCAGTCCTTCCCCTAACTCTTCCATAGAGGTTCCCATCCTCCATCCAAGGTTTGGCTGTGAGTATCTGCATCTGTCTCAGTCAACTGCTGGGTAGAGCCTCTCAGAGGACTGCTGTACTAAGCTTCTGTCTGCAAGCACAACATACGATCATTAATAGTGTGAGGGATTGGTGCTTGCCCATGGGATGGGTCTCAAGTTGGGTAGGTCGCTGGTCAGCCATTCAAGAAGGAAGCATTTAATTGGGTCTTCTATTTCCAGTGGGCTGGGTGTTCATCACTATCATGGTTATAGCATGGCAGCTGGCATGGTGCGGGAGCTGCAGTTGCACCTGAGAACTCATATTTCCATTCACAAACAGAAAGCTGAATAAGTACTGGGATAACCTGAGGCTTTGGAAATCTTAAGGCAGCCCCTTGTGACACACCTCCTAATCCTTCCCAAATGGCCACCAACTGAGGACCAAGTATTCAAGTGCCTGAGAATTATAGGAGCATCTCATTCAAACTCCTAGAGCATGTAATGCCCTCTCCCCCATTCAGAAACACTGTATAGCACAACTGGGCTATCTCAAAGATTGAAATCATTCATGGCATATAAATGGGAAAAACAATAAAGAGACTAAAAAGAACGCTTCTGAGAGCTGAAATAAGAGTGTCTCATGCTCCCCAGGAGCTTGGGTACACCAGACAACTCAGCCATGTGAATTATTTTGAGTACCAATTTGGGGTTACAAATATGTTTTTATGAAAAGGTAAATTAAAATTGGGGAATCTATAAATAGTAATTAGTTGTAGCACAATCTAATGTAGAATGGTCAAGTTAAAGAATAGAAATATAATTACAGTTTATATTTATTCTTAGTGTGTATTTTAAGAGATCAACACATTGGTAATGCTAAACCAGTAAAACATGGCCAGGCTGGGATTTAGAGTTGAGTAGAGAAAGAACCTGACTGACAAAAGGGCCTGTTGTCATGCTGGAGTTAGCAGACAATAAGAAAGAGCGGCTGTATAAAAGGTGTTGCGTGTTGGAAATCATTCTGTGCTAAAATAAAGAACAGTGGTGCAGAGGGTCCTGGTTCCACTTATTTGTCACCAAAGCTTAGTAATTTGTCAATTAATAGTTGCTTTTTTTGATCTCAGTTTTTCTGGGCTTTTTGAGGTATTGTCGTTGGCCGATAGCTGGGGCTAGAGTTGCCAATATTCATCTTCCTCATCAGGCTGGTATCTGTGCTGGAATTCTTGGACCAAAACATAGGAGGTCAAGTAGCTCTCCAAAGGATACATATGTAGAAATGTTTATGATTTTTGGGTTAGGCGGTTTTTTTCTTATCAAGTATCACCAAACTGACAATAAAAAGAATAGCTAAGTAGTTGCAGTATATGAGAAGTAAGAATTTTGTTCATTGAAGAACACCATCAAGAAGGTGAAAATAAACCCTACAGAAAGGCTGCGACATAGCTGTTCCTTAGCTGACAAGGAACTCACAGCTGAAATACATGAGGAACTTTTTACAGCTCAGTAATAGTGACAGCTCTTGAAAATAGCCCAAGGACTTAAGTAGACTTTTCTCTGTAGAAGACATAAAAGTAGCCAGTAAACACATGAAACTATGCTAAGCATCATGAGGCATGAGGAAAGGCACGCTAAGATAACAATAAGCTGCTCCCTTACACCTGCCAGGATAGATGTAAAGAGAAAAACCCAGCCGATAATTACAAGTGCTAATGAGAACACGTGGAGAACATAGACTCTACACTTCACTGGTAGGATTGCCAAGTGGTGTATTTGATGAGAGTAGTGTGAGAGTTTCTCCCATGGCACAGCATCCACTCCTAGGTATGTGGACTCATGAAGGCATGCTTCTACATGGTGTCTGCCATGCCCGTCCTAGCACTTGGTAATAGCCAGCAGCTGAAGCAATATGTCAAATATAACCTCTCCAAACAATGGCAGCAGTCAGCTGTGAAGTACTGGCACAGCACAACTCACATTTGACATTGTGTGACATGAAAACTGTAGTCACCAAATACCATTGTAAGATCCTGTGCATCTAGAGTGACCAAGGCAGAGCCACAAAATGGTTGCTGTGTTTGGGATGGGGGAGCAAACGAGTAGTGCCACCATACCTAACTCTGGCAGGTTCGATCAGCACACTCCATCTTTGTTAGACTTAATTTTAGAAATAAGGAAACATAAAAAGTTTGTAGTGTTGCTTGCATAAACCCATGAATTTACGCAGAAGACTGCCTTATGTGTTCTGTGAGTTGTATGGTATATGAGTTTTTACTTCAGCAAATCTGTTAAAATATAATAGATCCATGGGTTAGAAGTCCCCCGGAACACAGAATTGTCAGGGTTGTAAGATTTGTTTTTATAGATACTAAAATTGTCAGCTACTATGATAAAATATTATTGGAGAAACTGACAATGAGCTAGGGTCCACTTTTTGAAATAAGTCAATATAATCTACAGGCAAGTAGATTATCAGCAATGTGTGTTCATAATTTGATGATGTAAGGTAAAGATGAGCGCTTTGTGATTAAGAAAATATTCCAGAAGTAGAAATGAGGATTATGGGTACTTACTCTGTTCTGTGTTTAAGATGCAAGACTCAAAGGTTTGGTAGAAGAGGCTACAGTAGCTGTTAGCATGCTTGCCAGGGGAAACTATATATTGTCTAGACTTTCCTAGTGAGCTTGTTTGAAGCACAAATGTTAACTCAGCTTCTTTTTTTTTTTTTTTTTTTTAATTTTATTTTATTTTATTTTTTTAATTTACATTCCAAATCACTTCCCCTTTCCCGTTTCCTCCCTCCCCGAAAGTCCCATAAGCCCCCTTCCCTCCCTCTTTTCTCCGTTCAACCCCCTCTCATTACTCTGTCCTGGCGTTCCCCTACATCCAGTCTTTCCAGGACCAGGGGTCTCTCCTTCCATCTTTTTAGAAATCTATTGATATGCTGATTGTGTCTAGGGTATTCTGAGATTCTGGGTCAATATCCCCTTATCAGTGACTTCATACCATGTGTGATCTTTTGTGATTGGGTTACCTCACTAAGGATGATATTTTCAAGTTCTGACCATTTGCCTAGGAATTTCGTGAATTCATTGTTTTTAATTGCAGAGTAGTATTCCATTGTGTAAATATACCACATCTTCTGAATCCATTCCTCCGTTGAGGGACATCTGGGTTCTTTCCAGCTTCTGGCTATTATAAATAAGGCTGCTATGAATATAGTGGAGCATGTGTCCTTATTGCATGCAGGTAAAGTCTCTGGGTATATGCCCAGGAGTGGTATAGCCGGATCCTCCGGAAGTGTCATGCCCAGTTTTCTGAGGAGCCGCCAGACTGCTTTCCAGAGTGGTTGTACCAGCCTGCAATTCCACCAGCAGTGGAGGAGTGTTCCTCTTTCTCCACATCCTCGCCAACAACTGCTGTCTCCTGTGTTTTTGATCTTAGCCATCCTGACTGGTGTGAGATGGAATCTCAGGGTTGTTTTGATTTGCATTTCCCTAATGACTAAGGATGATGAACATCTCTTTAGGTGCTTCTCAGCCATTAGATATTCTTCAGGTGAGAACTCTTTGTTTAGCTCTGTACCCCATTTTTTAATAGGGTTACTTGCCTCTCTGGAGTTTAACTTCTTGAGTTCTTTGTATATCTTGGATATTAGCCCTCTGTCGGATGTAAGGTTGGTAAAGATCATTTCCCAGTTAGTTGGTTGCCGCTTTGTCTTTTTGACGGTGTCTTTTGCCTTGCAAAAACTTTGTAATTTAATGAGGTCCCATTTGTCTATTCTTGATCTTAGAGTATAAGCTATTGGAGTTCTGTTCAGGAAATTCTCCCCTGTGCCCATATGTTCAAGGTTCTTCCCTAGTTTCCCTTCTATTAGTTTCAGTGTGTCTGGTTTTATGTGGAGATCTTTGATCCACTTAGAATTGAGCTTAGTGCAAGGAGATAAGGATGGGTCAATTTGCATTCTTCTGCATGTTGACCTCCAGCTGAGCCAGCACCATTTGTTGAAAAGGCTATCTTTTTTCCACTGGATGGTTTTAGCTCCTTTGTCAAAGATCAAGTGACCATAGGAGTGTGGATTCATTTCTGGGTCTTCAATTCTGTTCCATTGATCTACATGTCTGTTACTGTACCAATACCATGCAGTTTTTAACACTATTGCTCTGTAGTACAGCTTGAGGTCCGGGATACTGATTCCCCCAGAGGTTCTTTTACTCTTGAGAATAGTTTTAGCTATTCTGGGTTTTCTGTTATTCCAGATGAATTTTTGAATTGCTCTTTCTAACTCTATGAAGAATTGAGTTGGGATTTTGATGGGGATTGCATTGAATCTGTGTATTACTTTTGGTAAGATGCTCATTTTTACTATATTAATCCTGCCAATCCATGAGCATGGCAGATTTTTCCATCTTCCGAGGTCTTCTTCAATTTCTTTCTTCAGAGACTTGAAGTTCTTGTCATACAGATCTTTCACTTGTTTGGTTAGCGTCACGCCAAGATACTTAATATGGTTTGTGGCTATCGTAAAGGGTATTATTTCTCTTACTTCTTTCTCAGCCTGCTTATCCTTTGAGTATAGGAAGGCTTCTGACTTGCTTGAGTTGATTTTATATCCGGCCACTTTGCTGAAGTCGTTTATCAGCTGTAGGAGTTCTCTGGTGGAGTTCTTTGGGTCGCTTATGTATACTATCATATCGTCTGCAAATAGTGATAGTTTGACTTCTTCCTTTCCAATTTGTATCCCTTTGACCTCTTTTTCTTGTCTAATTGCTCTAGCTAGAACTTCAAGTACTATATTGAAAAGATATGGAGAGAGAGGGCAGCCTTGTCTAGTCCCTGATTTTAGTGGGATTGCTTCAAGTTTCTCTCCGTTTAGATTGATGCTGGCTACTGGTTTGCTGTAAATTGCTTTTACTATGTTTAGATATGGGCCTTGAATTCCTGATCTTTCCAAGACCTTTAGCATGAAAGGATGCTGAATTTTGTCAAATGCTTTCTCAGCATCTAATGAGATGACCATGTGGTTTTTTTCTTTGAGATTGTTTATGTAGTGGATTACATTGATGGATTTCCTTATATTGAACCATCCCTGCATCCCTGGGATGAAGCCTACTTGATCGTGGTGAATGATCGTTTTGATGTGTTCTTGGATTCGGTTGGCAAGAATTTTATTGAGTATTTTTGCATCGATATTCATAAGAGAGATTGGCCTGAGATTCTCTTTCTTTGTCGGATCTTTGTGTGCTTTTGGTATTAGTGTAATTGTGGCTTCATAGAACGAGTTGGGTAGTGTTCCTTCTGTTTCTATTTTGTGGAACAGTTTGAAGAGTATTGGTGTTAGGTCTTCTTTGAAGGTCTGATAGAATTCTGCACTAAAACCATCTGGACCTGTGCTTTTTTTGGTTGGAAGACTTCCAATGACAACTTCTATTTCTTCAGGGGTTATAGGACGGTTTAGATGGTCTATTTGATCCTGATTTAATTTTGGTACTTGGTATCTGTCAAGGAAATTGTCCATTTCCTCAAGATTTTCTAGTTGTGTTGAATACAGGTTTTTGTAGTAGGATCTGATGATTTTTTGAATTTCCTCAGTTTCTGTTGTTATCTCTCCCTTTTCGTTTCTGATTTTATTAATTTGGATACTATCTCTGTGCCCTCTGGTTAGTCTGGCTAAGGGCTTATCTATCTTGTTGATTTTCTCAAAGAACCAACTCCTCGTTTTGTTGATTCTTTGTATGGTTTTATTTGTTTCTACTTGATTGATTTCAGCCCTGAGTTTGATGATTTCCTGCCTTCTACTCCTCTTTGGTGTATTTGCTTCTTTTTGTTCCAGGGCTTTCAGGTGTGCCATTAAGCTGTTAGTGTATGCTGTCTCCCGTTTCTTTTTGGCGGCACTCAGGGCTATGAATTTTCCTCTTAGCACTGCTTTCATTGTGTCCCATAAGTTAGGGTATGTTGTGCCTTCATTTTCATTAACTTTCAAAAAGTCTTTGATTTCTTTCTTTATTTCCACCTTGACCAAGTTATCATTGAGTAGAGCATTGTTCAGCCTCCATGTGTACGTGGGTTTTCTTTTGTTTTTGTTGCCATTGAAGACCACCCTTATTCCATAGTGATCTGATAGGAGGCATGGGATTATTTCTATCTTCTTGTATCTGTTGAGGTCTGATTTGTGACCAATTATATGGTCAATTTTGGAGAAGGTACCATGAGGAGCTGAGAAGAAGGTGTATTCTTTAGCTCTAGGATGAAATGTTCTATATATATCAGTTAGTTCCATTTGGTCCAAGGCTTCAATTAGATTCACTGTGTCCCTGTTTAGTTTCTGCTTTCCTGAACGATCCATTTCAGAGAGCGGGGTGTTGAAGTCACCCACTATTATTGTGTGCGGTGCGATGTGTGCTTTGAGTTTTAGTAAAGTTTCTTTTACGAATGAGGGTGCCCTTGCATTTGGAGCATAGATATTCAGGATTGAGAGTTCTTGATGGTGGATTTTTCCCTTGATCAGTATGTAGTGTCCTTCTGTGTCTTTTTTGATGACTTTGGGTTGAAAATCAATTTTATCCGATATTAGGATGGCTACTCCACCTCGTTTCTTGGGGCCATTTGCTTGTAAAATTGTTTTCCAGCCTTTTACTCTGAGGTAGTGTTTGTCTTTGACACTGAGGTGCGTTTCCTGCATGCAGCAAAATGCTGGGTCCTGTTTACGTATCCAGTCTGCTAGTCTATGTCTTTTAATTGGGGAGTTGAGACCATTGATATTAAGAGAGATTAAGGCATAGTGATTATTGCCATCTGCCATTCTTGACGCTATCTTTATGTTTGAGTGGTTATCTACTTTTGGGTTTGATTCAAGAAGGTTATTATCTCATTTTTTCCAGGGTGTTGTTTCTCTCCCTGTATTGGAGGTTTCCACCTATTATCCGTTGCAGGGCTGGATTTGTGGAAAGATATTGTGAAAATTTGGTTTTATCATGGAATATCTTGGTCTCTCCATCTATGGTGATTGAGAGTTTTGCTGGGTATAGTAGTCTAGGCTGGCATTTGTGCTGTCTTAGTGTCTGCATGAGATCTGCCCAGGATCTTCTGGCTTTCATAGTCTCTGGTGAGAAGTCTGATGTGATTCGGATAGGTCTTCCTTTGTATGTTACTTGGCCCTTTTCTCTTACTGCATTTAGTATTCTTTCTTTGTTTAGAACATTCGGTGTTTTGATTATTATGTGACGGGAGGTATTTCTGTTCTGGTCCAGTCTGTTTGGAGTTCTGTAGGCTTCTTGTATGTTCATCGGCATCTCTCTCTTTAAGTTAGGGAAGTTTTCCTCCATAATTTTGTTGAAGATGTTTACTGGCCCTTTAAGTTGCAAATCTTCACTCTCATCTATACCTATAATCCTTAGGTTTGGTCTTCTCATTGTGTCCTGGATTTCCTGGATGTTTTGGGTTACGCGTTTTTTGCATTTTGCATTTTCTTTGACTGTTGAGTCGATGCTTTCTATGGAATCTTCAGCACCTGAGATTCTTTCTTCCATCTCTTGTATTCTATTGTTGATATTTGCATCTATGACTCCTGATTTCTTCCCAAGGTTTTCTATCTCCAAAGTTGTCTCCCTTTGTGATTTCTTAGTTGTTTCTACTTCCTTTTTTAGTTCCTGGATGGATTTGCTGAGATCCTTCACTTGTTTGTTTGTATTTTCCTGTATTTCTTTAAGGTATTTTTGCATTACCTCTTTCAGGATTTCTTCCTGATGACCCACGTTCTCCTGCATTTCTCTGAGCGATTTTTGTGTTTCCTCCTCATGGGATTCCATCTGTTGATCCATCGTCTCCTGCATTTCTTTAAGCAGTTCTCGTGTTTCCTTTGTAAGGGCATCTAACCGTTGATTCATTTCTTTAAGCAATTTTTGTGTTGCCTCCTTATGGGCATCCGTCTGTTGACCCATATTCTTCTGCATTTCTTTATGCAAATTTTGTGATTCCTTTGTGAGTGCATCTACCCGTTGATTCATCTCGTTAAGTGATTTTTGTGTTGTCTCCTTGTGCGCCTCCATCTTTTGATCCATGTTCTCCCGCATTTCTCTAAGCGATTTTTGTGTTTCCTTTGTAAGGGCTTCTAACCGTTGATTCATGGTCTCCTGTAACTCTTTATGAGATTTATTTGTGTCCTTCTTGTGATCCTCTAATAGCATCATGAGAAGTGATTTTAAATCCAGATCTTGTCTTTCGGGTGTGGTGGGGTATCCAGGACTTGCTGCTGTTGGAGAGTTGGGTTCGGATGGTCCCACATTACTTTGATTACTGTTAGTAACATTCCTACGTTTGCCTTTTGCCATCTGGATACCTCTGGTGTTAGTTGGTCCTGCTGCCACTGGCTGTTGGTTGGACCTCCTGTGAGCTTGCAAAGCTATTTCTGCCCCCCCTGGATTACCAGGATTCCCCTGGCACCGATTTCTGGGGCCTGCCTGCTCCTGAGTGACTTTGGAGCCCTAATGTGCTTTGCCCCAAGTGATCTTATATTGGGGAGGCCTTGCACATCTAAAGGCTCAGCCTAGTGGATTCCTGGAGCAGAGGTCGCCAAAGGGAGGCTGGCAGGCTCCTGCCCTGTGCAGGGGTGTGTGATCTCTCCTGGGGGGGGGGGAGGGGGCGTCCCTCTGCCAGGCAGAAGTCCCACAGCAGATCTGGCGCGCTGGTCACTGCAGATCAGCCCAGCACCTGGGAGCAGGTTACACACAAGCTGCCTGAACCCGAAGCGATATTATGCCTGTCTGTCTCTGAGCCTGGTGGTCCCAACTACCTGGTCACTGGAGCAAAGATGGTGGAGGGCACTCTCCGTGGCGCTGCTCACCCTGTGGTCACGATGGCCCGCCGATCTGGCACCCAGACGACCACAGCGCCAACCCGCCCTCGGGCACAGAAGGAAGCCCCAACAGGCCGTGTCCCAAGTGATGTTATATTGGGGGGAGAGCCTGGGTACCGGTCTCTCCAGCGCAGTCCGCGGGAACAGAGGTCGCGGAAGGGAAGCTGGCAGGCTCCCTCCCTGCGCGGGGTCCCTCCACCAGGCAGAAGGTCCCACCGCGGAACTGGCGTGCTGGTTACTGCAGATCAGCCCAGCACCTGGGAGCAGGTTACACACAAGCTGCCTGAAACCGAAGCGATATTATGCCTGTCTGTCTCTGAGCCTGGCGGTCCCAACTACCTGGTCACTGGAGCAAAGATGGCGGAGGGCAGTCTCCGTGGCGCTGCTCACCCTGTGGTCACGATGGCCCGCCGATCTGGCACCCAGACGACCACAGCGCCAACCCGCCCTCGGGCACAGACGGAAGCCCCAACAGGCCGTGTCCCAAGTGATGTTATATCGGGGGGGAGAGCCTGGGTACCGGTCTCTCCAGCGCAGTCCGCGGGAACAGAGGTCGCGGAAGGGAAGCTGGCGGGCTCCCTCCCTGCGCGGGGTCCCGCCACCAGGCAGAAGGTCCCACCGCGGAACTGGCGCGCTGGTTACTGCAGATCAGCCCAGCACCTGGGAGCAGGTTACACACAAGCTGCCTGAAACCGAAGCGATATTATGCCTGTCTGTCTCTGAGCCTGGCGGTCCCAACTACCTGGTCACTGGAGCAAAGATGGCGGAGGGCAGTCTCCGTGGCGCTGCTCACCCTGTGGTCACGATGGCCCGCCGATCTGGCACCCAGACGACCACAGCGCCAACCCGCCCTCGGGCACAGACGGAAGCCCCAACAGGCCGTGTCCCAAGTGATGTTATATCGGGGGGGAGAGCCTGGGTACCGGTCTCTCCAGCGCAGTCCGCGGGAACAGAGCTAACTCAGCTTCTTACATGAGCTTCGTGCTAGTATTTTATTAATACATGCTGTGGAACTTGTTTTGTGATGTGTTTGATCGCATTAGATCTTCACCTTTAGCTGTTTCATGTTGCTAATGGATATACTGCAAAATTGACAGCTTCTGAGTTGTTCAAGGTTCTGTGATAGACAAAAGAGGGTGTGTATTTGCCAAAAGAATATATTCCTTATTATTGGGGTCTCTGTCATCAAAGCGGGTTGCAGATCCTCTGCCGTTACCAGGAGTGGTTTGTTGATTGCACAGTATAAGCATGAATGCTGACATCTGCAGGAAAAGTATTGTTGAAAATGTGTTTGTTCTCCTCAAGTCCTTCAACAAGCGCGGGCCTTTTCTGAACTATTTATTCAGTGTATTTAAACAACTACAAAGGTCACATGGAGAGATTCTTTTATTTTTGTTTTAAGATTTGCTTTAATGTGTATGAGTATTTTGCCTGCATTTATGAATTTGTATCATGCGCATGTCTGGTGCTTATGGGAATCAGAAGTGGGCATTGTATGCCCTGGAACTGGAGTAAAAGGGGAGCCGTGGGCTACCGTGCGGATACCATAACCACAGAGCCATTACTCTATCTACTAAGATTTCTTAATAAAAGAAACATTAATTTTGGAATTGTGAAATAGTTTGCTCATTTTTGAAAAATCAGTTTTCAGTAATGACACAAAATTTCTCTGTGAAATGACATTTTTATGTTAAATATTCCTGCAGGTCTCAAAAGTTTTAGAGAATCTCATACTTCTGTTGATCAATCTAGACATCTAACATAATACTCTTTAAAAATCATTTAGCTAAGAACTTCATCCTTAGAGTTATTAATTCTGGCTTCTCTAAAGTAAAATTTGTGAAAACTATAGATATTTCATTTGGGTAGGATCTCTGTCTCTGTCTCTGTCTGTCTGTCTGTCTCTGTCTGTCTTTCTCTCTGTGTTTATTTGTGCACATGTTTATGTGGAAACCATAGACCGACCTCAGTTCTGTTCCTTCTGTGCTGTTTGCTGTCTTTTGAATCCAGGTTTTGCAGAAGCTAAGTCAGCAATTTACCAAGTAGGCTAGACTGCGGCTCACCTGGGAGACCGCAGTCTGTCGGTCTCTGCTTTCTGATGCTGGGATTATAAGCGCATGCCACCACATTCAGCTTATTTTATGTGAGGCCTGAAGACCACTCAGGTTTTCCTGCTTAGGAAGCAAGCACTTCCTTAACTAAGTTAAGTTCCTAGCTCTTTGTTTCATTATTTAAATCTGTGTAAACCTTTGATATTTTTAGCCATGAAGGTAACTCAATAATGAACTGCATAGCAAACGTGGATTTTAAAATATGAAAAAATCTAAAATGTAAATTCATTGTCATCTATAATGTTACAAGCAGAAGGAATTCCAAAATGAAAATAGTTAGACCGATGCCATCTGGAAATTGACGATTCAGAACAGATGGTCATTGTTGTTTGTAAAAGTTTTGATAACGTACTCAATACTGGCCTAGAATTCTCTGGAGTGCAGCCTAACCTCAGACTTGCCATTCTTCTGCCTCAGGCTTCCAAGTCCTGTTATTCCAGATGTATACTATCAGATCTAGCCTACGATGATGCATTTTTTGTGATTTTTGTGGGGGTGGTGGTGGGCGGAATCTCATTGTTTAACCCAGGCTAGCCTGGAATTGAGAGAGGTTGTGCTATCCTCCTGCTTTAGCCCACCTCTCCTGAGTGCTGGATTGCCTCCATGCACCACTGTGACCACAACTGCAGGCTTTGGCTGGGTAAAGGAACTGGCTATAAACAATACATTTAGGGTCTTATTATCAAGTTTAATGTTTTTGTTGTTTCCTGTTTGAGACTGGTTCTGTATTAGGGAGTCTGCTGGAACTCACTAAGTAGACTAGGCTATCCTCAACTCGAAGATCCACCTGTCTTTGCCTCCCTCTTGCTGGGATTAAAGGTGTGTATCACCACGCCCAGATCTATTAAGTTTAATCATGTCTTATTTTTCCCCATTTGCAAATGAAAACCTTAAGCCTTAAAGAGGTAAGTAAGGAACTCAAAAAATCTAAGGAAAAGTAAGGAAAAAGTAAGGAACTGTAAAATCGAAACAGATTGTTGGGACTGGGACTTATAAGTACTTTTTTTTTCTTAGCTGAATGCCTGTTAGTATCACTTCCTTGATAAACATGAAACCCAGTGCTCTACTGTCTGTGGAAAACCAACTTTTATAATAGTTGAGCATTTGTTTAAAAAAAATAGATGATTTTGCTGATTTAGGTATTTTCTGAAAAATAAGCTTATTTCTGTTAATACTTGTCACTGTCTTTCTTTCTTTGTTGTAAGGACGTCTTGCATGGCTGATCTACTTGGTTGGCACAGTTGTAGGAGGGAGACTAACGTATACCAGCACAGATGAGCATGATGCCATGGATGGAGAGCTGTCCTGCCGGTGAGTGACAGCTATGTACTACACAGTTGTAAGAACTTTAACCTTCCTTTTAACTGTATATGGCCAAGTGTAAACAATGCACTTGGCCTTTGGGTATTAGTTCCCTTTTTACTCTTAAGAAAAATCCGTGCACAGAGATTATGATTAGAATTTAATTCTTCAACAAATAGGCTCAGATTTACTTGGTTTTAACCCCCTAGTGCTAGTAATCACAACCATAATAAGCCATTTAATGACTTCACACATTCCTAAACTGAGGGAAATTCTTGTGTGCGAATACTGTGAATAGCTTGCTTTTCCACAGATCTTGACTAAACAGCATATTTCCCACACGCGTGTGCATGGTTTTTGTTTCATTTTGTTTTGGTGAAGACTTAAACTTAATGAAAATAAATGTCATAGTAATTTCCAGAGTACTGCTGTTGGTTTTAAAGACCCTTTGAGGATTTTGAATATGTAGAGGTGTGTGTATCCACTGCATGTGTATTTTTAACCTTGTTAAAGGCAGATGTTGTTACAACATTGTTTTGTAACTAGAAAAATGGAAAAAAAGTATCTGTTTGGGGGCTGTTAAAAGATTCAAATGATTTATTTTTTTTTAAATGCTTAGAATATAGCCTGGTAAACAGTGATGTATTACTCACACTTACTCATTTAAATACAATTTTGTGAACATTTAACCTAAAAGTTAAATTTTTCTAGACTATACCATAGCTTAAGTTTGATTTTCAAATTTTAGGTTCCTTTTCAGCATTTATTATACATTGCTTCCAAGTAAAGATTGTTTTTTATAGATTGAGAGAATTTCATTAGTTATGTTTTATATATGTGAATACACTGTTGCTGCCTTCAGACACACCAGAAGGGGGCATCTGATCTCATTACAGATGGTTGTGAGCCACCATGTGGTTGCTGGGAATTGAACTCAGGACCTCTGGAAGAGCAGTCAGTGCTCTTAACCACTGAGCCATCTCTCCAGCCCTAGAGTTAATTTCTTTTTCTTTTTTTTTTAAAGATTTATTTATTTATTGTATGTATACAAGTACACTATAGCTGTACAGATGGTTGTGAGCCATCATGTGGTTACTGGAATTGAATTCAGGACCTCTGCTCGCTCTGGCCCAAAGATTTATTTATTATTATATGTAAGTGTACTGTAGCTGTCTTCAGACACTCCAGAAGAGGGTGTCAGATCTCATTACAGATGGTTGTGAGCCACCATGTGGTTGCTGGGATTTGAACTCAGGACCTTTGGAAGAGCAGTAGAGCAGTCAGTGCTTTTAACTCCAGTACCTTAAGAGTTAATTTCTTAAAGGTGAATAGATTATCAAAGTTTCTGTAGCATTTTAAAGAATCATAATAAGTATCATCAATTGGCTTCTGGAAGAGTTATACATGTTTAGCATCCTTAATCTGCTAAAAACAAATTACACAGTTCTTTTTTTTTTTTTAAGATTTATTATATGTAAGTACACTCACTGTAGCTGTTTCCAGACACACCAGAAGAGGGCATCCGATCCCCTTACAGATGGTTGTGAGCCACCATGTGGTTGCTGGGAATTGAACTCAGGGCCTTTGGAAGAACAGTCAATGTTCTTAACCACTGAGCCATCTCTCTAGCCCCACGGTTCTTTTTTTTTTTAGATTAATTTACTTTTTTATAATTTATTTTATTTTCTTTATTCTTTCATCCTTTTTTACAGTCCAGACTTGCCACCTCCCAGACTGCTCCCCATCCCACACCTTCTACCCCTCCCCCGCATCTCTAAGAGGATGTCCCCATACCACCAGGCCTCCCCACTCCTTGGGGCCTCAAGTCTCTTGAGGGTTAGGTGCATCTTTTCTCACTGAGGTCAGACCAGGCAGTCCTCTGCTGTATATGTGTTGGGGGGCCTCATATCAGCTGGTGTGTGCTTCCTAGGGGTGGATCAGTATCTGAGAGATCTCAGGGGTCCAGGTCAGTTGAGACTGCTGGTCTTCCTATGGGGCCACCTTCATCCTCAGCTTCTCCCAGCTTTTCCCCAATTCAACCATAGGGGTCCCTGGCTTCCATCCATTGGTTGGGTGCTAGTGTCTGCATCTGACTCTTTCAGATGCTTGTTGGACCTCTCAGAAAGCAGCCATGCTAGGCTCCTGTCTGCAAGCATACCACAGCATCAGTAACAGTGTCAGGGTCCTGGGCTACCCCTTCAGTTGGATCCCAGTTTGAGCCTGTCACTGGACCTCCTTTCTCTCATGCTCTTCTCCATTTTTGTTCTTTCAGACAGGAACAATTCTGGGTCAGAGCTTTTGACTGTGGGATGGCAACCCCATCCTCCACTTGATGTCCTGCCCCTCCATGGAGTGGATTCTACAAGTTCCCCCTCCCCACTGTAGAGCACTTTATCCAAGATCCCTCACTTTGAGTCCTGAGAGTCTCTCATCTCCCAGGTCTCTGGTACATTCTGTAGGGTGCCCCCACCTCCTCCCTCCAGAGGTTGCCTGTTTTCATTCTTTCTGCTGGCCCTCAGGGCTTCAGTCCTGTTCCTCCCCCACTCAATACCTGATCATGTTCCCTCTTCCCTTCCTTGTCCTCTTTCCCACCCAGGTTCTTCCCTCCCTCTACCCCCTCCCCCCGTGACTGCTTTCTTCTCCCTCCCAAGTGGGATTGAGGCATTCTCACTTGGGTCCTTCAACTTAATAACTTTCTTGAGTCGTGTGGGTTGCATCCTGGGTATTCTGTACTTTTTGGCTAATGTCCACTTATTAGTGAGTACATACCATGCATGTCCTTTTGGGTCTGAGTTACCTCACTTAGGATGATATTTTCTAGTTCCATCCATTTCCCTTCAAAACTATACTGGCAACCTATAGATTGGGAAAAAATATTCACTAACTCCACATCTTATAGAGGGCTAATATCCAAAATATATAAAGACCTTAAGAAGTTAACCACCAAAAAAACCAAACAACCCAATCAAAAAATGGGGTATAGAACTAAACAGAGAATTCACAACAGAGGAATCTTGAAGGGGTGAGAAGCACTTAAAGAAATGTTCAAAGTATTTAGTGATCAGGGGGATGTAAATTAAAGCAACCCTGAGATTCCACCTCACACCAGAACAGCTAAGATCAAAAACTCAGGTGACAGCATATGCTGGTGAGGATGTGGAGATGCAAACTGGTACAGGTACTCTGGAAATCAGTCTGGAGGTTCTTCAGAAAATTGGAAAATAGCTGAAGACCTAGCCATACCCCTCTTGGGCATATACCCAAAGGATATCTCATCATTCCACAGGGGCACGTGTTCCACTATGTTGATAGTGGCCTTGTTTGTGATAGCCAGTTAGAAGTTAGAAACAACCCAGATATCACACAGTGGAAAAATGGATACAGAAAATTTGGTTCATTTACACAGTCGAATACTACTCAGCTATTAAGAACAAGGATATCACTAGTTTTTCAGACAAATCCACAGTTCTTTCAAATCTGAAATTGAATTCCAACACAACTAGCCAATATTGCAAAATCTAAAAAGCTTAGTGATCTGAAATACTTAGTATCTCAAATACTTGATATATTCCAATGTTCCAATTTATCTTCTAAACTAAAAGCCTGAGGGTGTCACCATTTCTCTTCTGTTGAACACTATATAATAGGATTATTATTATTGATGAAGTAATGTGACAAATGGCTTGTGTTAATTTTTATTTTCTTTGGTCCTATATGCCATTAAGAATTTT
The DNA here is from genome assembly GCA_036184795.1 of Tokudaia tokunoshimensis. Taxonomy (NCBI): domain Eukaryota; kingdom Metazoa; phylum Chordata; class Mammalia; order Rodentia; family Muridae; genus Tokudaia; species Tokudaia tokunoshimensis. The sequence continues at coordinate 88,504,725 of BTHU01000010.1, forward strand.
TCTTTCCAATTTTTATGATTTTATTTTTTATTACTGATATTTATATGCATCAACTACTTGTTTTTGCATTTGTAGTATATGTATTGTGTGTATGCTTATTCCTCTGGGTGGATGTACATATGTGTAGGTGCATGTGCAACATGTGCTTGAGGAGGCCCAAAGTTGACATTAGGTACTTGATCATTCTCCAGTTATTTACTGCAGCAAAATCTGTCACTAATTTTTAGCTAGCTAGCCAGTTTGCCACATGTATCTCCTATTTCTGCATCCTGCGTGTGTGGATGACAACTGGTCTCTGCACCTGCCCACCTTGTTTTGTGGGTTCTAGGGATTCCAAATCCAGTGTTGGTATTTGCACAACAAGCTCTTTGTTTACTCAGTAATCTCTACCTCACTTTCTTTTGTGATTATATTTTTAAACTTACTACTAATAATTAAGTTTCTATTAAAATTTTTAATATTTTACATTCAAATTATTAAATAAGGCCAACTCCATCTTGTAATGGCTTGTAATGCCACATATACAGAATTCCTAATGTTTTTTAATAGATTTTTCTTATGTTTCCATTTATCCAGAAATCAGTTGTTATAATACCATTACTCTTTGTGTGTGTGTGTGTGTGTGTGTGTGTGTGTGTGTGTGTGTGTGTGTGTGTGTGTGTCTTGTTAGGATAGGTGAATACTATATGGGCAAATGTGTGTACGAGTATGCATACTTGTCAGACCAGAGAAGGATGTTGGGAGTATTTTGAGACAGTCTCTCCTTGAACTTGAGACTCACTGTTTGATCACTAGCTGATCCAGCTTCTAGGATCTGGCAGTGTTTGCCCTGTAGCACTGAGGTTAAACAGGCACACATGGCCATCCCTGGCTCTTATGTGTTTGCTAGGGTTTGAACTCTAGTCCTCTTTCTTGCATACTAGCTACTCTTACCCCACCAGCCATCTCACTATCCTTAAATGTATTCCTAAAGTTTTGATAATATGTTGTAATTGTGAATAGATTTTTTTCATTGCATATCCTCTCATCCTGTGTATTATATTTTTAATAAAATTTGAACCTGTAATTATATTTTAATTAAAAATTTAAAAGATAAAACTTTTAACCTGAATATATAAAAATATTCTTAGTTTTACCAAGACTTATTTCTTATACCAAATTAAGTTACTTGAAAATGTATTAACTGGTTAGGGCCTTTATTAAATGCTTATATAATTTTTAAGCACATGAAAAATAAGCCCTGTGTCATCTTTTAACCAATAGTGTATGTTGTGTGAAGTAGAATGGGATGTTCTGTTTTTGTTAGTTTGATATTTTAAAAGTTTTCATCATTATGCAAAAAGCATATACTGGCACTATTTCTAGAAAAAGTATGTAATAGGACAGAAAGCAGATAGCCACCTGCTCATTTGATGAAAATTCATTTTTTCTTTAAACGACAAAAATATTTAGCTTGAATGAAGACTTATCTTTTTACTAGCCTACATCCCATACAAAATAGGGTTAAGTGGAATTTATGAGCTGATATTTTATTAGGATGTTGTGATAAATTGCAGTTTTTAAAGAATTAAGAATGGTGGAAAGTAGGTGAGAAAAGAAGAGGCAATGTCTGTCATATCTTACTGTTTGGATTTCTGTTTTTGTGACTCATCATGATAGTTTATAAACTTCAAATCATTTCTAACAGATGTTTTTGCTCTCGTTTACAAACCTGAGCATAGGATAAAACAAAACAGAACAAGAAACCCCGAATGTTTGTGGCTCAGTCTCTCTGCTGAGTATAATGGCAGCCTCTGGTTTCTGGTTTGACTGCTTACTGCCTAAATCACTGTATAAGTAAATGGAAGAAGAGGTCTGTGTTATTGGGGAATGTTTAAGTTTTTCTGGTATGTGTGGTATCTCTGGGATTGAGGAGTATAAGAAAGTAAAAAATCTGATAGACAAAAAATGATCAAGAGTAATGCCATGAACTGAACCTATTTTGCTATGGTTTCTCTGCTCCTTAATCCCATGTAAGACTGTAGGGATGCACCCCTCCCCCATATTACCCTAACCATATACCCAGAGGCCACACTGTTAAGTTTGACTTTTCCCTTTGCTTCCAGCATACTTCCTAGAGTACTAGAGTTCTGGTTAGTTCTAAAAGGTCCTTTTAAGGGCTCTGGGAAACTAGTCACTATAGCTTTATTATTGATGATGTTTGTAGCAAATTCTGCTCCTGGAGCGCCTGCTTGTCCCAGTGCTGGAGGAGTCCACCTGCTGCCCCCTTCCTTCCATTGCAGCAATGTGGGTGTTTGCTCAGTTGGTGACACCAAATCCCTAGGCTCTTGCCTGGCATTATAATGGTGGATTCTAGAGTGAACAGGACTTGTATTATGCGTGTAGCACCTCCCATAGTTACATGTCCCAACCATATGTCTTTATCTCATGGATCAGAGGTTTCCTTAAATCCCTCTTGCTGTCACTGTAACATTTCTTCTTGTTCATGTCGCATTTCCTCCTTACAGATCTGCACTCTCCACTTGTCCTAAAGTCCAGTTGTCTGTGCTTTGTACCTTCCTTGTACATCTCTCCTATGATGTTCCTGGAACCACATCAGATTCTGCGTTATTGGCATTATCTGGTGCTGCTGGTGAGCGTCTTCCAGAACCACTTTAGCTTTGCTGCCCCTGATGCTGTGGTTATACACTCAAATTCAAAAGAGCCAGATGGTAGCCATCAGAGTGGCTTCCCTGACAACTCAGTGTCTTTTCCTGAGGGTCTTCCTTAGTCTCACAGTGACTATAGTCCACTTGGCTACACAGGAAAGACTTCCCCAGACTGAGGGAGTTTAGGGCATTGAGAGCACGCAGGCAGCTGCTCTTCCCAGCATGCTCCTTGTCCACTTCCTCTTCGGCAGTGTCCTTGGGATAGCAGCTATCAGTGGAAAGGCGTCCAGCTTTCCTCTCTTAGGTTTGTCCTTTTCTCCTCTTTGGTGTTAGGAAATTGTTTACAGAGTGACTGTATAGTCTTTTCTCCTAGTTTTACAAAGTGTTTTATATTAGTTAATATGTGATGATTTGTTATGGTTTTATACAGTCACTGGAGGCTGTCCGTGTGACTGTTTGAAATTATTGGCAGGGTGTTACTACTGGTAACGTTTTCTTAGAATGTAGTTCTCTTCCAAGCTAAAGTCTTTATTGCTTTTCATTTTTGTATTAATTAACTTATTTACTTTATGTCCTCATAACAGCTTTCGTTCCCTCTGCTCCCCCAGAACACCTCTTACCTTCCCTCCTCCATCTTCCCTCCCTTTTTCCTCAGAGAAGAAGAGACCCCCCCATGTATATCAACCCACCTTGGCATATCAAAGTGGCAGTAGGATTAGGTGCATCTTCTCCTATTGAGCCTAGATAAGCCAATCCAATTAAGGGAAAGGAGTTCAAAGGCAGGCAACAGAGTCAGAGAAAGCTTGCTCCATTTGTTAGGGGTCCCACAGGATGACCAAGACCTCTCTGGCTTCTCAATCCCTCCTCCCCCTCTTCTACAGGATTCCCTGAGTTCCACCTAATGTTTGGCTGTGGCTCTCTGTATCTGTTTGCATCAGTTGCTGGGTGAAGCCTCTTTGTTGACAGTTGTGCTAGGCTCCTGTCTGCAAGTATAGCAGAATGTCATTAATAGTGTCAGGGGTGGGCACTCATGGCTTGGGTATTAACTTGGGCCAGCCTTTGGTTGTCCCTTCCCTCAATTTCTGCTCCATCTTTACTTCTGCACATCTTGTAGGCAGGACAGATTTTTGGTCGAAGGTTTTGTGCATGGGTTGGTGTCCCAGTCCCTCCATTGGAAGTCTTGCCTAGTTACAATGGATGGGCCGTTTCAGATTCTATATCCCCCATTGCTAGGAGTCTCAGCTAGGGCCACCCTCATAGATTCCTGGGAGTTTCTATTGTCCTGGTGTTCTAGCTTGTCCCAGAGTTGCCCCCATCTCCCCACTGACTCCAGTTCTCTCTCCTTCTGTGCTTCCCACACCTGATCTTTCCTGTCCCCTCCCCAACTTTTTCTTCTTTCTTTTTTTTAATTTAAATTTATTTTTATTTATTCATTTTATATCCCACTCACTGTCCTCCTCCCAGTCCCCCCTCTCCCATAATCCTTCCCTTCTTCCTCCTCCCTTTCTCTGAATGGGTCCCTGCCCAGGTATCCCCCAACCTTGGCACTTCAAGTCTCTGCAAGAGTAGGTGCTTCCTATCCTATTGAGGCCAGACAAGCCACTCCAACTACTTATACAATGTATTGATTTTGTTAATGCAAGGTACTTAAAAATCACCTACTAGGAAAATCTCATAAAAATGTTGAAGGATTTCTTCAATGAAAATGCAAGGCTGACAGTTACATATTATATGGAAATAAAAGTTAAGAAATTTTCCCTTAGCTTATAATTTTCTAGTAATAATAGTTTTTCATAATATTAAATTGAAAATTTACCATTTGTGACAAATAATGTTAATAATAGTTGGATATTGAATATGGTTGAAGTATCCTAGTAATGCTTTTCTGTAATCCCAGCTACTCAGGAAGATCAGAAGTTTGAGGCCTGCCTGGGCTACAGAATGAATTCAAACCAGCTTGGACAACTTAGTGAGACTCTGTTTCAAAATAAAACGCAAAAAGAGGAATATGACTAGGTTGAGCCTCCAGCCAAATTTTTTGTCTACACACAGCTTGATTTTCTTAAAAAACAAAAAAAATTAAATATTTTTGTACACTTTTGGTAAAAATTTAATGATTCATTAAGAGTACTGACTGTACTAAGAACTTAATAGATATGGTTCTGAATTTTAAAGAATTGAATTATGATTTTGAAATATTTATAAATACAAAGTGAGGAACATTTAATATCCATTTACTAAAAATATAAGGATATTTACTTTTATATCTGTATATTATAGAGTTATACCTATATGTCATACATCTGTAGATAACCTTTAGTAGAGTAGTATATATATTCTCACCTATAGGAGGTTTATGTTTATATGTAAAGGCTAGGAGAAACAAGACCATTGAGCCTTAAAAGGTAGGATTTCAGATGGTTTAGCATTTTCTGGATGTGCTTTTGTATTTTCTCAGTTTTTAGAGTGATTATATGTTTGTAATAAATATCTCTATATTGTTCCTCTGAGAATTTATACTAAAGCTTTCTTTTCTTCATGGAAAGTGTTTTTCAGCTTATATCTTTAATGGATACCAGATTGCCTCGCCACACCAATGAGAAAATAGAACTTGCAGTTCTCTGGTTCCTGGATCAGTTTCGTAAAACATATGTTGGCGATCAGCTTCAGAGAACCTCAAAGGTAGGTTTTTACTATCAGAAAGCCTTAGCGTGTTATTGCGAATGAACATGGATATTATAGACATATAACAGGTAGGAGTTGAGTGATAAACTTTGTGACTCTTTACCACAGACATGTAATTGATAACTGTATTCATCTGTTGAATTGGTATTGAAACACAATACAAAATTGATTTACTTCTTTCAAACATACATTTATCATTTTCTCTAAAGGAATAATATTTTTATTTAGATAGTAATTTAAATACTTATGATTTTAAAATGCAACTTAATAGATAATGTCTTTTTACATTTCACAATTGGAAACAAGATTTGCTGTTTGAATAGTTCTGAGGTTTGGAGGGGTGGACATTTAAGTAATTTCCAGTATATTTCAGTCATTCCTTGGCATTTTTACATGCTAAGTCATGTGGACTAGCTGAATTTAGATATATACTAAACAGACAGCAGCTAAATCACTGTAATGTTGGAGTAGTTGTAATGTGATTATTGAAAGGTTAGCATAGGCAAGTTTTAGATAAATTGATTTAGACATATAATAAAAGATTATTGAGGGTGTTTATGTGAGTTCTAAGGAAATACTTGGGAGTATACACATGCTTCTATATTAATGCATTCTGCATCCATGGGTTCAACCAACTGTGCATTTAAAACTTTGTGTTTATATTAAACATGTTTTAACTTTTCCCTTGTCAATATTCCCTAAAAATTTGTAGAAACTACAATAACACTTGTTGTACATGTTCTATGTAATCTAGAGATGACTTAAAATGATGTGTGTAGGTTATATGCAAATACTATGGAATTCTTTTTACTAGTTGCAAAGCATTATTTGATTTTAAGACTGTGTTTTATGGGGTTAGGAGCATAGTATGGGAGTAAAGCACTAGCCTAGCATACATAAGGCCCTGAGTTCAAGCCACAGTACTGAAAAATGGGGGCAAGGGGTGAAAAGGAGCAGAGGAGGGAGGGCAGAAAAAGAAAAGGCTGGGTGGTTTGGGGTTTTTTTGTTTTTTTTTTTTTCTTTTTTAGGTTAAAGTTTCAGGTAAAATTTTCTTTACCTTTAAAAGAAGTGGTGCAATTTCATACTTTCTTGCTTGAATATATATGACATTTTATTTCACCACTGAGCAATCTTGACAGTTTTCCAAAAACTTGCATAGGATGTAAAATATAAATATTATAAATATATAAACTATATAAAACATAATATATAATAGTTTGGATACCAAGGCGGATTCACCGAATAGTCTTAAAAGACGTGTTAGAACTGTCCTGTAAGTGGGAATGAGCTAAGCTCTAAATCACATTGGTCATTTAGTGAGCAGTTAGTCTCTGTTAGATTCTTTGCAAAGAACCTGACAAGTATTATCTAATTGATTATCATAAAACCAGTATGAAAATAGTTGTTTCGTTAACCGTTTCCATTTATCAACATGGAAACTGAGGCTTTGAATGCTTGAATAAATGTTTCAGCATTTTGGATCCTTATTTGATTGGATACCTTATTGAAAGCTTGTCCTGCCATTGACTTTGCTGTATTAATCTGTGTTGTGACTTTCCTCTGGAACTTTGAACAGACTCTTCCATGTAGGATTTCTGTTGTAAACCTTTTTTGCCTTCTGATACTCAGGAAGCGTTACATTGAACCCAGAAAGTTTCCATTGTACTTCTTGTGTCTGCTCTGTGCCCTGATTTTGCTGGTTTAATTTTCTAAGTGTCTGAGGTCCACCCTTGTCTCCAGCTTCCTCCTCTTCCATGCATTTGCATTGCTTCTCATTGATTTTAAAAGGATTTGGATTGCACTCCTTGTTTCTAGGTCCCTCCCTCCTTCTGTCCCTCCCCCCTCTCCTTCCCTCTCTCCATTCTCTTCCACCATGCTCCATTATCCATTCTGCCATCAGTAATCTTCAATGAGAAGGGAAATGAGTGGACTTCCCCATGCCTATTATCCAGCTAGATCAGGCCTTAGTGCTTTGTTTTCTTGGCTTCATACCTACATATTTTAAATTAACATTGAGGACCTTGTTGCTAGTTTCATTGTTATTTTTTTAATCAACTTTTGCTCAAAATTAGCTCTTGTCATAAATTTTGTGTTATTGTCACCTGTGAGTCTGTTCTTTGTTCATGCTTCTATGTATTTGTACACAAAATACAGCATAATTAATTTTATAAGAAATTAGTTTGCAGTTGGGATCTGCAGTAACTTGCCTGCTTTGGGAAGTTCTGGTTTTGAATTTTATTGATGAGACACACCGGGTTATTTATTACACTTGAGTGGTAGGAACATTAATGCATTACGGTGACATAATATTCTCATTTTTTTCTTGTTGATAACATGCACTATTTCTAGTTTTTCAATTCTGTAGTAAGTATTCTTGTTCTTATCTCTTCTTGTATGTTTAAGAGTTTAAAAATAACAGAAGTAAATACCAGATGGTAGAATGCATGTCTCTAACTTTGTTAGATTGTGTAGTTGTCTTCATAAGTATTAGAACAATTCAATTTTATATCCCAGCAAGTTAGGTATGTTTTATCATTCCTATCATTCCTCTTGTAGGCTTGATATTTTGGAAGTCTATGGGAAACACACCCACCCACCTCCACACACACCAACACACACACACTAACACACACACACACACACACATACACACACACACGCACGCACGCTTACAATTCTTTAGTGGTTTTCCTCATTTACAGGATTAATTTCTCCAGTAGTCAAACTTTGTCCATTTTACGACGTTTTCTTTGGACATGTGATTCTACTCTGTGACATATTTGTATTGGAAATATTGCTGTTTTTTTCTTACATATTTATATTTGATATGAAGTAACTGCTATTATGTGTCTACTATGTATTAAGGCCAGGTGTATGAAGGAAGTTCAAATGATCTCTTCAGTAAATTTTGTTGTGTGTGTATGTACGTGTGTTTATGTATGTATGTGTACAAGTCTGTGTCCATGTGTATATGCATGCTGTGGAAGCCAGAGGTCCTCCTCAGATGTCATTCTTCATTTGTTGCCCACTTTATTTTTGGAGACAAAATTTGTTACTTATCCTGGAATTCACTGATCAGTTTAGATCAGCTAGACAAGGAGGCCTAGGTATTATCCCTGCTCCACCTCTCCAGTGCTAGGATTACATATCAATGCACACTTTGCTTGTTTATGCAGGTTCTGGGGGTTAAAGTCAGGTCCTCATGCTTGTAAGGCACTTTACCAAGTCAACTGTCTTCCTAGTCCTTCAGTAAGTTTTGATTTAAAAGGGAGTTCAGGAAAGTAAAATAATTATAAAATATACATTTATGAATTCAAATAGAACATAAACAATAAACTTTCTTTTATATATTTATTACTACTGTAGAGTTCACCATGAAGACACAATAACACCTCAGTAATAGAACAAAAAAAATCACTTGAATACCACTACAAACTAGCTATGCCAGAAGACATTGTAGAATATTCCACTCCTAAATACCAGAATACATATTAAGTGCCCACACCATGTATTATATCATGTAAACAACAACAAAATCCTTAATACATTTGAAGGTACTGGAATATGCAAAGTATATTCAACAAGTACAAAGGACTTTATTTTTGCTGCTAAGGTTCAAACTCAAAGCCCTGCTGGGTTTCAGCCGTCATAGAGAAATCTAAAAATACTTTCAGATGAATAAAAATGGAAACGCAACATAACAAGTTGTATAAAAAATACTATTAAATTAGTAATGAAGGCCAACTTAGAGCTATAAATAGCTACATTAGAGAGCTGGAGCTGTGAGTGGTCGTGCACACCTTTCATCTCAGTGATCAAGAGGCAGAGCCAAGTGGCACCAAGCAGACATCTCTGATTCCAGACAAGCCTGTTCTACATAGCAAGTTCCAGCTCTGTCTAGGCTACATAATAAGACCCTGTTTCTTTCAATCAGTCAATCAATCAATCAATCAGTCAGTCAGTCAATCAAATGAATAATAGGACATGGTGGTGCATGTAATCCTGATTGTGAGGAGCCTGAAGACTGAGTTCCAAAACCTTGCAAAGAAAAGGAATGAGAGAGAGCTCAAATCAGCCTTCCTATCACACTAGGAAACACTAGAAGAAATTAAACCAGAAGAAGAAGGGAAGTAATAAAGAAGGATAGAAATTAATTGGATGAAGATTTTAAAACAAGAGTAAAGTATTCAAAGCCCCAAATGGTAGTAGTAACTATAGTAACAGTTGTTTTTAGGAATAGCAAACTATAAGACAGTTTGGCAAAAGGAAAAGGAGGAAACTCAGAACACTGAGATGAAGAATGAAATAGTTGCTATTTTGCCAACTTTAAAAAAATGAGTTATAGTGAATACTGTGAACAGCTGATTACAAATGTTGCTTGAAGACAAATGCCTGAAGTAACTCATTAAGATATGTAACCTTGCTCTCGAGAGATGGCTCAGCGGTGAAGAGTACCTGCTGCTCTTCTGAAGGTCCTGAGTTCAAATCCCAGCAACCACATGGTGGCTCACAACCATCTGTAACAAGATCTGACTCCCTCTTCTGGAGTCTCTGAAGATAGCTACAGTGTACTTACTTATAATATAAATAAATCTTTAAAAAAAAAAAAAGATACAGAACCTTGAATAGATATGTAACAACTCACGAGGTTGTTCATAATCAAAGGCTGCCTGCCTACAAAGAGTGCAGATTAACATAGTCCCACAGCAGCTTTGGGAAAGAATAATCTTGAAAAGCTCCTATATGAATATGAACAAATACTAAGAGTACAATGGTACAGTTTAGACTTGTGCTAAACATTGTGATGTAGACACAGTTTAGACTTGTGCTAAACATTGTGATGTAGACACAGTTTAGACTTGTGCTAAACATTGTGATGTAGATACAGTTTAGACTTGTGCTAAACATTGTGATGTAGATACAGTTTAGACTTGTGCTAAACATTGTGATGTAGATACAGTTTAGACTTGTGCTAAACATTGTGATGTAGACACAGTTTAGACTTGTGCTAAACATTGTGATGTAGACACAGTTTAGACTTGTGCTAAACATTGTGATGTAGACACAGTTTAGACTTGTGCTAAACATTGTGATGTAGATACAGTTTAGACTTGTGCTAAACATTGTGATGTAGATACAGTTTAGACTTGTGCTAAACATTGTGATGTAGATACAGTTTAGACTTGTGCTAAATAAACATTGTGATGTAGATACAGTTTAGACTTGTGCTAAATAAACATTGTGATGTAGATACAGTTTAGACTTGTGCTAAACATTGTGATGTAGACACAGTTTAGACTTGTGTTAAACATTGTGATGTAGATACAGTTTAGACTTGTGCTAAACATTGTGATGTAGATACAGTTTAGACTTGTGCTAAACATTGTGATGTAGACACAGTTTAGACTTGTGCTAAACATTGTGATGTAGATACAGTTTAGACTTGTGCTAAACATTGTGATGTAGACACAGTTTAGACTTGTGCTAAACATTGTGATGTAGACACAGTTTAGACTTGTGTTAAACATTGTGATGTAGACACAGTTTAGACTTGTGCTAAACATTGTGATGTAGACACAGTTTAGACTTGTGCTAAACATTGTGATGTAGACACAGTTTAGACTTGTGCTAAACATTGTGATGTAGATACAGTTTAGACTTGTGCTAAACATTGTGATGTAGATACAAGCCAATTAAACTGACCAAGTGAAATGAAGGGTATGTAGTCTACAAAGAAGAAACGGAACTGTCCCTGTTAGCAAATTACATGTCCTTACATATGGAAAAAAAAATCATAAGGACCTACTGGAAGTAATTACAGCAGTAAGTGTACAGTGTATAGTAATATCAGTAACTATACAATTGAGTATTCAAAAATATTTGAGCCCAGTATGGTGTGCTTCATGCCTATAATTCCAGCATTTAGGAGTTTGAGGTAGGAGGATTACAAATTTGAGGCTAGCTTGGACTTCGTAGCAAATTCTGTGATGGCCTGAGCCAACTAGCAAAACACTGCCTCAAATAGAAAGAGAGAGAGAGAGAGAGAGAGAGAGAGAGAGAGAAGGAAAGAAACAAACAAAGAAACAAACAAACCCAAACCACTCCATTAGCTTGAACCAACCAAAACAAACCAAAAAAAAAAGAAAAAAAGAAATCTCTGACTTAAAAATGATATCAAAACTAATTTAATACTTAAAATTATGTGTAACAAAAGAAGTGTAAAATTTATAATCTGAAAACTAAAAAATCTTGCTGCTGGGTGGTGGTGGCTCATGTCTTCAATACCAGAACTTTGGAGGCAGAGCCTGGCAGATCTCTGAGTTCAAGGCCAGCCTGGCTTAGAGTGAGTTCTTGGACAGGCAGGAATGCACACAGAAAAGCCCTATCTCAAAACAAACAAACCAAACAAGGAACATCAAAATCTAAAAAACAAACAAACAAAAACCAAAACATAAATAATAAATTAAAAAATATTTTTGAGAGAAGTTAAAAGGCCTCTTACAGTGGCAACGAGGATCCATTGATCTTGACATTAGGAAACTTACTGTTGTCAAGAAGGAACACTCTGCAATTTGATCCACACATTATTGAGCACATTGTCTGCCAAAATTGAGCACATTGTCTTCCTTGCTTGCAGGAATTGACAACCATATCCTAACATTCAGGAGATTAGAAGGGTCTAGAATAACCATAACACACTTGGATAAAAGTGGCATAGGAAGAGCCATATTTTAATTTGAACTTTTTACAAAGCCACAATGAAGACAGTGTGTCACATGCCCAGGAACAGGCATATAGGTAATGGTGTACAGATACAGCTTCTAACACTGGTGTATATAGATAAGGATGCCAAGACCATTAAATGGAAAGAGAGAGGTTGTCAGTGAATGGTGCTAGACACGTGCACTACCAGCAAAGGAATGCACTGTGTTTTCAAGAAGGCTCTCAAGGCGCAGGAAGGCTCTGGTGCCAACGGAGGAAAGACAAGCTACTGATTTATAAATTGGGTGGTGCCACACACTCATGGTCTGCCAACAGTTTACATCCTGACACTTGCTATCATTATCAATAGCCTCATTTTCAGTTCATATAAGTCGTCCCTACTTGAAGGATCAATTACGTGATCATTTTGTATATGGAACACATTTAGAAATAGGAGATTATAGAAATAACTACTTAAGACTAGGCAAGCATCCTCCCTGTTTCTTAGTATTGAGTAAAAACTATTTTGTAAACATGAATGTGACTTATCAGGGTCACATTATAAATCTGTGGGATAATGGAATTGCCTTAGCAAAGCAGTGCTCGTTGATGTTTCTCAAATTGCCGAAAATAAAAACAGAAATCCTATTTTTCTGTATGTGCCTTTCTAAGGTTTGGGCCATGGTTGTTTACGGTCCAGCGTTTCCTGCTGTTGAGTACACACGTGGAGCAGCAGATGGCATTCTCTCCCTACAGTTGTCAGGCCTCCAGAACTTTGTGCTGCTAACAGCTACTATGAAACTGATAGGAAAATGCTTAGAGAGACTGTGAGGTCTGTATGTATAATCCAGTCTGGAAATCATAAAATAACTGCTGTTTCCAGGTACTGGAGTATATTTTGAATGTTAGTAAAATTTATGTTTGTGTTTGATACGTAAGTTTCATTTAGGTTAGAAAATAAGTTGAGGCTTTAAAACATTTTAAACAGTATTTTAAATATTCTAATGTCGCAAACATGTAGATTATAGGGGCAAAGTACCTGGGACATTAAGATTACATTTTGAAGTTTAATTATTAGGGAATAATGCTGAATGACTTTGGGGAACTTTTAAGTGTTTTAAAAGTTTTCAAAGTTGAATTCTGGCACATTGTCAGGTTGATTAAATTCTGTAAATTTATTATAGTAGTTTTTGGTATATTATTTGACCTAGTTTTAGTTTTTCCTTCTTGGTAGATAATAGTACTTGTAATATATTGGTTTACAGAATTGCTTTATTATAAAGGGATTTGTTCTTTTTCAGTGAGCATGTATTCATTCCATAACCTTAAAAAATGTTTAGGAAATCAAACTAAAGGCCTAGAATGTTATATAATTTTCAAATCCCTTCACTGTATAAATGGAATTGCTAAGTTACACTTTGAAGTATTAATTCCCTGAGTACATATAACTGTTGATTGAAAAACATTAAGCATTAGACAAAAAGGTTTAGAGCAAGTAAACCTGCCGTTAAAGTTTTAGCAGCCATGGGTCACTAAGATTATGATATTCGTTGGAGAAATATATGATGCAAATTGGAAAAACAGACATTGCATTTTTTTTTAGAAGGTGACTTTATTTTTCATGTCATTAAACATGCCATCATTGGACACCAAATCCTGTGTGAATTTTACAGTTATATCTTCCTGCAAACACATTTTCACCTAAACACAGTTTGATAAGATTATGATTATTCATAATATTTTAAATCCATGTTTTGCTCTCATTTAAAATTTATTTTTAACGATTACAAAATCTAAAATATTCATAAATTTTTGAGAATTATGGGTAAATTATACAGTACAATCTTTTATTATAAATGACTTTTTACATTCTCTTGGGTATTTATACTTTGCTGATGATTTTACAAAGTTAGGCAGAGATGACAATTTCTTTTGGAGTGGACTTCCAAGTGTCCTCTCTTCTATTTATTTACCATAACTTAGGATGACTGAATTTTTTTAAATGGGTCTAAGAAATTGAGATTGAAAAAATAATAAAGTATCAGGGACTATGTTAACTATGATGTATTTTTAAATCATTTTTAGCACTAAAAACCATGCAATATAAAAGTTATATCATTAATAAAATTATATTTCTTGGTTATTTCCCCATATTGGTTGTAATTTTTCAAAATAGTGTTTGGGTCTTAATAGAAATTATGCACAAGATAACCTCTCCTAACAATCCAAAGGTGAGATGCATGGTATATATAATATATAATGTTTTCCTTCAGAAAACCAATTCCACATATTTGATAGTCCTTTCTTCTGGGCAGTAGTAGGTGATGTCTAAAATTCAGATACTGCTAAAAGCATAGAGCATCTGTTGGTAAGATGAAAAAGGGAAACGTTCAGTTTTGATGATTTGACTGGGATTCTGCTCTTTAAAATATTCCAGTTGCTTAAAGGAAAGTCAAGTGTGAATAAATCTTGGAAAAAACTTTGTTTGGTCCATGATGGAGCCATAGGCAGATGTCAATACTGACTAGAAATATGTCAAAGGATGAGCGCTGCCTCTCGGAATGGATTTGTTTTCTTTTGCTTGCAACCCTTTAAAGTAGGCTGTTGAAGGGAGTCCGGGTCAGAAGGAATCCAACCTCCTGTGCTACAGAAACCTGAAGCTGCGCTCTGCAAGAACCCGGTCACAGCTGTGTCTGTTCTTCTTTGACTCTTGGACCTCCAGTACATATTCTGATGATTTGATTCTTATTTAATTGGCAAGATAAAAAAGTCATATTAATTTGCAGATAAGAATTTCCAAAAGGAGTCTATGCTTCAAGACAGTGATCCTGTAGTGTAGATTTTTCCTACATACCTCACTGAGGAATATTAGGCAGTATTTCATTTTAAATCTATATTGTTTTATAATATTAGAAGCTTTGGTATGAGTTATTAACTGCTTATGTACTAGTACCTTATAATTTTGCACTTAGTGGTTAGAGCAGGGGTAAACATGGGGTACTAGTCTGACTTCTTACTTTTTGAATGATTAATACGGTTATTACAACTTAGAGCAACAGTTTGACATTAAGAAAACATTTTCCTGACATATATGGGGGGCTTTTGTTTATTTCTTCAGCAGCTATATACTATGTTTACTTCTGATTAGTGCTTTTATCTAGTATACAAATAGGAAAACTAACAAATTCAGCTTCTTAGGAACTATATGAAGCCAAGTTGCAGATGATTAACTTGACTGTATTTAGTATTGTTATAGTGCTACAAACAGTAGAAGCCCAAGTGTTAGCAAACTGCCAGTGCAGGTGGCAGCTCTGGCTTGCTGTTTCTAGCATTACAGCAATGGGTTCCTCCTCTACTATCACCTAGAAAGAATCTGTTGTAGTTCTACATTTCACTTTTTACTTATATATTTCTAGGAAATCCAGTGAAGTCCAGTATGATTGTCTCAGTCTGGAGTTCTGACTTTGTTCCACTGACACTAATATACGATACGGTGGTCAACTTATTAAATAAAATGTAAAAAGTATTATCAGCAATTTTAACTCCATTATTCTGTATTCAGAGTCTTATAAAGGTAGCTTCTACATCACATAAATTGCTTTAAGTGCATTTTTAATTCCTTCTGACTTCAGAGAAAAATGTCTGCTTTCTGTATTTCTGCTTCTCTGACCATTCTAGGCATCTTTAGGTTACACAGTGCTCCTTACTACTGTGGCAACAGACCAGATAAATACAAGCTTCAGTGGAGTGAAATATAATAGTTCATTTGTAAGTCTGTTACATTTAATTTTCTTTCTGTCCTGTGACTGAACCAAATTTTTGTTTTGCTAAACAAAGGATAGATGAGCATTCTGAAAACGTTTTTTACTGTCCTAATGATTAATGATCACTGAACACTTTTGAAAGATTAGCATTTTTCAAAGCTGCTAAAAAATATACTGTTTTATTTAATTACAAGAAAGTAAAGGCTTTTCACACTGACAGGTGGTGGAAATTAGCAGGCAGTTTTGAAATTGTGCTGTGCACAAGAAATTAGATCTCATTTTAATTCTGCTTTTCTCAACTAGCAAATGAGGTTAATGCCATACATATTCAGCTGATATGGATGAAGAAATTGATATAAAGTAGATCAACATAGCTACAGGGCTAGATTAATTTATAGGTAAAGAGGCAGTGATAAATGAAAGTAATGTAGTAGTGGTCACTAAACTCCTCTGCCATGAGGGATTCAATAGCGTTAGTTCCTCATTAAAGCCATTGTCGGGGTGCATCAAATAGAAATTTGAAAAGGAATAGCCAACTAACCCCTAATTATCAAAATACAGAAAATACTAATTATACCTTAATTAGCTTTTCTTTTAATGTACTGAAATTTGTTACTTTTTGTGTGGCACAAATGGATAGTTATATCAACAATAAATAGGTTGTTTTAATAACTTTCTTTTACCTCTGGGAAAACTACACTCCAATTTTTAATATGCAATAATGCTTCTCTCTAGCCTGTAGGAGATGAAAATTATTAAGTAGCTTTATTTTTTTGAAGATTTTACAGCAGCTTTGGGAAGAATTATTTCACCATGCATCAATTACTTTTAATTGAACTGAATATTTTTCAGATTGCACCAAATGCCTCTCATTTAAGTTTAGCAGTTAGAGTTTAGGAAAGCAGCATAATGAGGATTGCAGATAACCTCTGTCATATATTGTAATAAATAAGGATGATTATTTGTTTTGCTTGGGTTTAGAAAGAGCTCAAGATTGAAATTGTAAAATCTAGGCAGTCACCTTATCTAGTTAGTCAGCATGGAGAAGTAAAGGCTATGTGTTCAGGACACTTTGTTCATGATTCTTTCCCTCATGCTAACTAAGGTGGGTTTCCACAGTCTAGTTAGGAAAGGGTGGCTGATTTAGAATAAAGAGATACAGTGTTGCGCTGGGGAAGCCACTTGGGTTTTAGTGTAATATACCATAAGGCAGCTAGCTCTAGGCCCTTAGTAGTTTTTGCTGCTCTTGGGAAATTCATGAGCTTGCCTGCACATTTGCTGCTTTACCCACCCATCGGTTGCAGTGATACTTGATGTTATGATGATTAAGTAAAATAGGGCATATCTCTAGCATTACATTTAGTACACTGCAGTTGCTCCAAAATGAAAAGTTGCTGTTATATGTAATATGTTATATGTAATGTTACATATAATAAGAAAGCTCTTAAAGAAATTCTGTCCCCTGCAAAAAAAAAAAATTTAAATATCATGAAACTGTTTTTCAAGGGATTGTATATAATCAGGACATTTAAGATAATTGTCAAGATGTGCTGAAGACTAAATCACATGTTTTTGAGCAAAGAATTTAGAAATAGTGTGTCTTTGGACTAAGGGGTAGTAGCGAGGCTTTCAGAGGATCCAAGTTGATGTTGTCTCCTAGATGTGTCACATATCATTGGGAATTAAAGCCAGATAGTCTTATTCTAAAGCCACAACTCTAGAAATAGAGAAACATGTGACTTCTCACCTCATTAATTTTCAGAGAGTCTAGATGTCTGCATCTTCTCATTGTGATGCTTACGTTGGATTCCTGGTCCTCCCACTCACTCTTTTTGATTTTCTTACCATCTTTTGAAGGGTGGTAACCATGAAATATAATGTTCATCAACAATATCCATCCAACTAAGCCTCTCCTCCTTAGTTTTCCTTATTGGTAAAGTAATCCCACTATACCACGGTGACTGTGCCATGTGTGTTCTTTCATCAGCTTTAAAACTAACTTAAGCTAACGATTTGGAGGTGAGTAAAATTTACTGAATTTATAGTACTTCTGAAATCTTGTTTTAGATTTATGTATTTTACTTAATGTATAACTTGCATGTATATATGTGCACCACACATGTGGCCTTGGATTCCCTGGAATGGGAGTTACAGATAGTTATAAGTCACTGTGTGGGAGCTGGGATTTGAACCTAAGTGTTCTGCAAGAGCGGCAGTTGCTCTTAACTGGGGAGTCATCCACTCTCCAGTCTCTCTGTGTGAGTTTTTTTTTTTCCCCAGTGAAATGAAGTTGAAAAACTAGTACTGATGTATCATGTGTTTCTCGCTTGGAAATTTATAATGCATATTGACATGGGTTTGAAGAGATCCTGCTTGAAATATTTCATGTCATTTTAAGAAATAAATGGATAAGATACCAGTAATCTAAACTTAAATCTATGTATTTTTATGAAAGAAATCATTTAAGAATTTATAGCTGAAGACATTTGCTGGTATTGGTAAGAATCATGTAACCAGTCACTGTCCCTCTCTAAGTCCCACCAGCAGTAAGTGCTTCAGACATGCGCAGTGGTACAGCACTCAGTGAGCCCACTTAGGTCAGGGTTCCATCTCTATCATAGGGGACAAAATAAGATGGGAAAAGTTCCAATCAAATAATCATTGCATTTGGTATATGTGGAAGTGTCTACTTTCAAATGAATATTCATAATCAAAACATTCAATTACAGAGTACAGTTTGGGAGAAGTAAATGTATTTAGAGGTTTATTGTCATGGAAAAATTTTAATCTGGTTTGGGAATGTCATTGTTTTAATTGAGGCATTTCCAAAATTTATTTTATACCTATTTTTAAGGCCTTGAAATTTATGGCTAAGCTACCATTTAGCCTAAGAAGAAGCTCAGACAGTCCTAGCAAAGCAGGGTTTATTGAGGGGTGACCAAGGACTGCCCTCAAGGACGTGCAAACCTGGAGGACCGTGACTGAGGGGTAGAGGCATCCTCTGAGAAGTGAAGAAAATGGGGTTTGGAGATAAAAATGAGAATTGTATAAGTTGCATTGATATAAAGAGAATTGTTTCCACCAGCTAATGGCAGAGCTGATATCAGATCACCAGAGGAGCCTGCTTTTCAGCAAGTGTTCTCCAGTGTACACTACTGTGTTTCAAACTGTGGATGTCCTGCCAGAGTGTCCAGACCTGTGCATAAGGAAAGGACCCTTGTTTCCTGGCCTTCTGGCTGGTTTTAATTAGAGATTTGCAAAGAGGAATGCATTTTAATGTTGGCCACTTTCATGATACACATATTTTGTTTCATGTTGCCTGGTAGAATGCATTGTATAAGAATCGGGTTGGAAGTACTAGCATAGGATTTTTGTTCTCCAACGTACTGTGCAAGCCTACTATTCCTTTATGTTTTAACTGTAACGAAACCAAATTGAGTCAGGGTAATAAGATCTCTTCTCAAGCATTTATTGTTTCTTTGTGGTAATAGCGTTAATTATCTTTTCTAACTAGTTTATCTGAAAAACAGAAGATTGTTATCCACACTTCCTGGTATTCGGTGTTGTTAACCAGTGTTTCTCCATCTATTCCTCCCTTCTTTCTACATTGCCCAGCATGTTGTAGTCAATTTTTACTCTTAACTTCTGGAAGGAATTTTCTGAGTAAGATTCCCCATTTGAATTGAGACTGTGGATGGCTGCATTTCTGTGTCTGACTAGTTTTGTTCTTAGAACAGCTTCTGTGTGAAGTTTTGCCTCTAGTAATCTAAAGGTTGGAAAGAATGCTTGGGTCAAGACCCTGCATCACTCAGTTGTTCCTAGATCTGAATCATGCCTGAAATTATTTTTTCCTGAAAGATAAATAAAAAAGGCAAGGAATGAAATAGGGCATTGGGTGATAGTAGTATCAGTGAAATAAATGGCCAAAGGAATGTAAAATTGCTTATGAAAATCTGAGATGAAATAAAACTTGGGATGTACTGGAGGAAGCAAAAGTGGTTGTCATAAAGTTGATTAACAGTTATTTGGAATCAGGAATTTGGTTCTTTCAGGCTCTGGTTATCACCTTTTCATCCATTACGCTAGATGGCTGACTGTGAAGAAAGCTGTCCAGAGTGTTATTCCATTGTTACGTGTCAAGAAGTTCTCACGCATAAACAGTAACTAAGACAGAACTTAAATGTGTTGGGTTGGTTAGTCGTGTTATAGAACACTCCCTCTGTATGTGCTACGTATTTAGATTTCTGGTCTTTGCCTAATATATAATCTTTTTATGATGATTAAAAATTATTCTAAAGCTAAGTTGTCAATCATGACTTTTAACAAAGGATACTTAATTCTCTATTTTTATAAAAGGAAATAGAGTTTTCTGTTTTATAATCATTTCATTGAATATTGAAGTGGATTACTAGCAAAAAATAAGGAATAAAATGTTTGCATTGGCTGAGGGAGAGATTGTGACAACTGTTGTGTGTAAATTTCTTGTTGATTTGGTGAATTTTAGTTACATGTGCACGCACACCTTTTAAGTTACAGGGGAAATTGTCATTTCAAATACTTAGCAACATTCAGGCTGTTTTTGGAGTTGAGATGTTTGAAAAAAGATATAGGAGCTGATTTTTGTAATCTTGTTATTTTTAAATATTCCATTCATAAGTATATATACTATGTATGAAATACTTCTTCAATAATAGTCACATTATTTAAGTGTATTCAGCATCGAAAATATAATCACATAAAAATAGTACAGTAACAATACTAGTACTTGGGAAACTGAGGCAGGAGAATACTAAGTTTAGGACCTACCTAAGCAACAGAGTAAGGTCAAGGCCAGTGGAGAACAAAGTGAGGCCCTGTCACAAATCACTAAAACCAAAACCAGGCCCAGAGACAGAGCTTTGTGTATGTAGAGCATTTGTCTAACATACACAAAGTCCTAGGCTTAATTTTCAGTACTGAAAAAACAAAATAGCATAAAATGACCCTTAAGTTAGAAGTCTGACAGCATAGACCCTAGCAGTGGTTCCTCTTTACCTGACGATCCAATGGCTGCATTGCCTAAGGTTCCTGGTATTTCAGCCACTGCTCGTTAAACAAGGCTAGTGACTCGGCTGTTTGGCTTTACTCCAGTGCTGGGTGTCTCTCTGGAACCTTGCTGCTGAGAGGTGATATCAAGTATTGCAATTTCAAAGGAAAGCATGTAAGAAGGTTGCAGGTTCAGTTCTATAGGTATAAAATAGTTTTATTTTCCAAGAAAAGTCTAGGATTTTTAAAAAATCATTTGTATCTTTTCTTTACAGAAAATGAATGATTATAAATCTAAATAAACATGCATTTATGTGATTGTTCTCTGCTTTTCTTTTAAGTGTCTATAAGCTATAGCGACATTGGAAAGTTTAGAACTAGAAAGTATATTAAGAATTCATCAGGCTTTCTGTCCCAGGCTTGGGGGCCAACTCTCTGGAGCCAGCCCTCAGAACCCAGCCATAACGGTGTCTCAGACCCACGCATGGTTTGAAACCGCAAGTAAGGAACTAGGGACCCAAATGCCCTCATGTTGGTTACAAGGGGGGAAATGGCTTCAAGGTTCCATCATCTCTCATATAGTGTGTGGAGAGTAGACATTCTCAATGACTTTGTCCTGTTTCTGATCTTAGAGGTAATGTTTTTATGATCTCTTTATTTGCTGTAGTGTTGAGTGTATATTTGTTGTATATAGCTCTTATTTTGTTGAAATACATCCATTTTCTTCCTAGTTCCTTCAGAGTATAGTTGTTAATAGATCTGTTTGGTGACACCCATTCCTGGTTGTATTCATGTGCTATATTGTGTTGATTTATTTCCTTGTTGAATCTTCTTTGCCTCCCTGGAATGAAACCTTGACTTGCTCATAGTCTGTGGTCTTAGTGATGTAATGTTGAGTGTGTGTATATGTATGTGTGTGTGTATGTGTGTGTGTGTAGAATTATATATGTATAATACGTATTTAATACACAAACGTTTCTTTTTTAATTCTTTTTATTTTATGTGCACTGATGTTTTGTTTGCATGTATGCCTATGTGAGAATGTTAATCCTTCTGTTACAGAGAGTTGTGAACTGCAATGTGGATGCTGGAAGGATAGTCAGTGTTCTGGACTTCTGAACCATCTTGCCAGCCCTAAACATTATTTGTTTAAATGCCATTCTCCATTTGATGAAACTGCACTTCAAAGGAACTTGCTGGTCTGAAATGGGAATGTGCTCAATGAACCTGGACTATCTTAACATGCCTAACACCAAAGAAATTACTTAATGTAGTAGAAATATCATTAGTCATTGAACCATAATGGCATTTTATAAACAGTATTAAATGGTCACTTTCTACTTTTTTTTTTATTTTCTAAGTTTTTTTATTAATATTCCAAATGATCTCCTCTTTCCCGTTTCCTCCCTCCCCGAAAGTCCCATAAGCCCCCTTCCCTCCCTCTTTTCCCCATTCAACCCCCTCTCATTTCTCTGATCTGGCGTTCCCCTACATCCAGTCTTTCCAGGACCAGGGGTCTCTCCTTCCATCTTCTTGGATATCTATTGATATACGAATTGTGTCTAGGGTATTCCAAGATTCTGGGTTAATATCCCCTTATCAGTGACTGCATACCATGTGTGTTCTTTTGTGATTGGTTTACCTCACTAAGGATGATATTTTTTTTTTAATTTAATTTAATTTTATTTTTTTAATTTACATTCCAAATCACTTCCCCTTTCCCGTTTCCTCCCTCCCCGAAAGTCCCATAAGCCCCCTTCCCTCCCTCTTTTCTCCGTTCAACCCCCTCTCATTACTCTGTCCTGGCGTTCCCCTACATCCAGTCTTTCCAGGACCAGGGGTCTCTCCTTCCATCTTTTTAGAAATCTATTGATATGCTGATTGTGTCTAGGGTATTCTGAGATTCTGGGTCAATATCCCCTTATCAGTGACTTCATACCATGTGTGATCTTTTGTGATTGGGTTACCTCACTAAGGATGATATTTTCAAGTTCTGACCATTTGCCTAGGAATTTCGTGAATTCATTGTTTTTAATTGCAGAGTAGTATTCCATTGTGTAAATATACCACATCTTCTGAATCCATTCCTCCGTTGAGGGACATCTGGGTTCTTTCCAGCTTCTGGCTATTATAAATAAGGCTGCTATGAATATAGTGGAGCATGTGTCCTTATTGCATGCAGGTAAAGTCTCTGGGTATATGCCCAGGAGTGGTATAGCCGGATCCTCCGGAAGTGTCATGCCCAGTTTTCTGAGGAGCCGCCAGACTGCTTTCCAGAGTGGTTGTACCAGCCTGCAATTCCACCAGCAGTGGAGGAGTGTTCCTCTTTCTCCACATCCTCGCCAACAACTGCTGTCTCCTGTGTTTTTGATCTTAGCCATCCTGACTGGTGTGAGATGAAATCTCAGGGTTGTTTTGATTTGCATTTCCCTAATGACTAAGGATGATGAACATCTCTTTAGGTGCTTCTCAGCCATTAGATATTCTTCAGGTGAGAACTCTTTGTGGAGCTCTGTACCCCATTTTTTAATAGGGTTACTTGCCTCTCTGGAGTTTAACTTCTTGAGTTCTTTGTATATCTTGGATATTAGCCCTCTGTCGGATGTAAGGTTGGTAAAGATCATTTCCCAGTTAGTTGGTTGCCGCTTTGTCTTTTTGACGGTGTCTTTTGCCTTGCAAAAACTTTGTAATTTAATGAGGTCCCATTTGTCTATTCTTGATCTTAGAGTATAAGCTATTGGAGTTCTGTTCAGGAAATTCTCCCCTGTGCCCATATGTTCAAGGTTCTTCCCTAGTTTCCCTTCTATTAGTTTCAGTGTGTCTGGTTTTATGTGGAGATCTTTGATCCACTTAGAATTGAGCTTAGTGCAAGGAGATAAGGATGGGTCAATTTGCATTCTTCTGCATGTTGACCTCCAGCTGAGCCAGCACCATTTGTTGAAAAGGCTATCTTTTTTCCACTGGATGGTTTTAGCTCCTTTGTCAAAGATCAAGTGACCATAGGAGTGTGGATTCATTTCTGGGTCTTCAATTCTGTTCCATTGATCTACATGTCTGTTACTGTACCAATACCATGCAGTTTTTAACACTATTGCTCTGTAGTACAGCTTGAGGTCCGGGATACTGATTCCCCCAGAGGTTCTTTTACTCTTGAGAATAGTTTTAGCTATTCTGGGTTTTCTGTTATTCCAGATGAATTTTTGAATTGCTCTTTCTAACTCTATGAAGAATTGAGTTGGGATTTTGATGGGGATTGCATTGAATCTGTGTATTACTTTTGGTAAGATGCTCATTTTTACTATATTAATCCTGCCAATCCATGAGCATGGCAGATTTTTCCATCTTCCGAGGTCTTCTTCAATTTCTTTCTTCAGAGACTTGAAGTTCTTGTCATACAGATCTTTCACTTGTTTGGTTAGCGTCACGCCAAGATACTTAATATGGTTTGTGGCTATCGTAAAGGGTATTATTTCTCTTACTTCTTTCTCAGCCTGCTTATCCTTTGAGTATAGGAAGGCTTCTGACTTGCTTGAGTTGATTTTATATCCGGCCACTTTGCTGAAGTCGTTTATCAGCTGTAGGAGTTCTCTGGTGGAGATCTTTGGGTCGCTTATGTATACTATCATATCGTCTGCAAATAGTGATAGTTTGACTTCTTCCTTTCCAATTTGTATCCCTTTGACCTCTTTTTCTTGTCTAATTGCTCTAGCTAGAACTTCAAGTACTATATTGAAAAGATATGGAGAGAGAGGGCAGCCTTGTCTAGTCCCTGATTTTAGTGGGATTGCTTCAAGTTTCTCTCCGTTTAGATTGATGCTGGCTACTGGTTTGCTGTAAATTGCTTTTACTATGTTTAGATATGGGCCTTGAATTCCTGATCTTTCCAAGACCTTTAGCATGAAAGGATGCTGAATTTTGTCAAATGCTTTCTCAGCATCTAATGAGATGACCATGTGGTTTTTTTCTTTGAGATTGTTTATGTAGTGGATTACATTGATGGATTTCCTTATATTGAACCATCCCTGCATCCCTGGGATGAAGCCTACTTGATCGTGGTGAATGATCGTTTTGATGTGTTCTTGGATTCGGTTGGCAAGAATTTTATTGAGTATTTTTGCATCGATATTCATAAGAGAGATTGGCCTGAGATTCTCTTTCTTTGTCGGATCTTTGTGTGCTTTTGGTATTAGTGTAATTGTGGCTTCATAGAACGAGTTGGGTAGTGTTCCTTCTGTTTCTATTTTGTGGAACAGTTTGAAGAGTATTGGTGTTAGGTCTTCTTTGAAGGTCTGATAGAATTCTGCACTAAAACCATCTGGACCTGTGCTTTTTTTGGTTGGAAGACTTCCAATGACAACTTCTATTTCTTCAGGGGTTATAGGACGGTTTAGATGGTCTATTTGATCCTGATTTAATTTTGGTACTTGGTATCTGTCAAGGAAATTGTCCATTTCCTCAAGATTTTCTAGTTGTGTTGAATACAGGTTTTTGTAGTAGGATCTGATGATTTTTTGAATTTCCTCAGTTTCTGTTGTTATCTCTCCCTTTTCGTTTCTGATTTTATTAATTTGGATACTATCTCTGTGCCCTCTGGTTAGTCTGGCTAAGGGCTTATCTATCTTGTTGATTTTCTCAAAGAACCAACTCCTCGTTTTGTTGATTCTTTGTATGGTTTTATTTGTTTCTACTTGATTGATTTCAGCCCTGAGTTTGATGATTTCCTGCCTTCTACTCCTCTTTGGTGTATTTGCTTCTTTTTGTTCCAGGGCTTTCAGGTGTGCCATTAAGCTGTTAGTGTATGCTGTCTCCCGTTTCTTTTTGGCGGCACTCAGGGCTATGAATTTTCCTCTTAGCACTGCTTTCATTGTGTCCCATAAGTTAGGGTATGTTGTGCCTTCATTTTCATTAACTTTCAAAAAGTCTTTGATTTCTTTCTTTATTTCCACCTTGACCAAGTTATCATTGAGTAGAGCATTGTTCAGCCTCCATGTGTACGTGGGTTTTCTTTTGTTTTTGTTGCCATTGAAGACCACCCTTATTCCATAGTGATCTGATAGGAGGCATGGGATTATTTCTATCTTCTTGTATCTGTTGAGGTCTGATTTGTGACCAATTATATGGTCAATTTTGGAGAAGGTACCATGAGGAGCTGAGAAGAAGGTGTATTCTTTAGCTCTAGGATGAAATGTTCTATATATATCAGTTAGTTCCATTTGGTCCAAGGCTTCAATTAGATTCACTGTGTCCCTGTTTAGTTTCTGCTTTCCTGAACGATCCATTTCAGAGAGCGGGGTGTTGAAGTCACCCACTATTATTGTGTGCGGTGCGATGTGTGCTTTGAGTTTTAGTAAAGTTTCTTTTACGAATGAGGGTGCCCTTGCATTTGGAGCATAGATATTCAGGATTGAGAGTTCTTGATGGTGGATTTTTCCCTTGATCAGTATGTAGTGTCCTTCTGTGTCTTTTTTGATGACTTTGGGTTGAAAATCAATTTTATCCGATATTAGGATGGCTACTCCACCTCGTTTCTTGGGGCCATTTGCTTGTAAAATTGTTTTCCAGCCTTTTACTCTGAGGTAGTGTTTGTCTTTGACACTGAGGTGCGTTTCCTGCATGCAGCAAAATGCTGGGTCCTGTTTACGTATCCAGTCTGCTAGTCTATGTCTTTTAATTGGGGAATTGAGACCATTGATATTAAGAGAGATTAAGGCATAGTGATTATTGCCATCTGCCATTCTTGACGCTATCTTTATGTTTGAGTGGTTATCTACTTTTGGGTTTGATTCAAGAAGGTTATTATCTCATTTTTTCCAGGGTGTTGTTTCTCTCCCTGTATTGGAGGTTTCCACCTATTATCCGTTGCAGGGCTGGATTTGTGGAAAGATATTGTGAAAATTTGGTTTTATCATGGAATATCTTGGTCTCTCCATCTATGGTGATTGAGAGTTTTGCTGGGTATAGTAGTCTAGGCTGGCATTTGTGCTGTCTTAGTGTCTGCATGAGATCTGCCCAGGATCTTCTGGCTTTCATAGTCTCTGGTGAGAAGTCTGATGTGATTCGGATAGGTCTTCCTTTGTATGTTACTTGGCCCTTTTCTCTTACTGCATTTAGTATTCTTTCTTTGTTTAGAACATTCGGTGTTTTGATTATTATGTGACGGGAGGTATTTCTGTTCTGGTCCAGTCTGTTTGGAGTTCTGTAGGCTTCTTGTATGTTCATCGGCATCTCTCTCTTTAAGTTAGGGAAGTTTTCCTCCATAATTTTGTTGAAGATGTTTACTGGCCCTTTAAGTTGCAAATCTTCACTCTCATCTATACCTATAATCCTTAGGTTTGGTCTTCTCATTGTGTCCTGGATTTCCTGGATGTTTTGGGTTACGCGTTTTTTGCATTTTGCATTTTCTTTGACTGTTGAGTCGATGCTTTCTATGGAATTTTCAGCACCTGAGATTCTTTCTTCCATCTCTTGTATTCTATTGTTGATGTTTGCATCTATGACTCCTGATTTCTTCCCAAGGTTTTCTATCTCCAAAGTTGTCTCCCTTTGTGATTTCTTAGTTGTTTCTACTTCCTTTTTTAGTTCCTGGATGGATTTGCTGAGATCCTTCACTTGTTTGTTTGTATTTTCCTGTATTTCTTTAAGGTATTTTTGCATTACCTCTTTCAGGATTTCTTCCTGATGACCCACGTTCTCCTGCATTTCTCTGAGCGATTTTTGTGTTTCCTCCTCATGGGATTCCATCTGTTGATCCATCGTCTCCTGCATTTCTTTAAGCAGTTCTCGTGTTTCCTTTGTAAGGGCATCTAACCGTTGATTCATTTCTTTAAGCAATTTTTGTGTTGCCTCCTTATGGGCATCCGTCTGTTGACCCATATTCTTCTGCATTTCTTTATGCAAATTTTGTGATTCCTTTGTGAGTGCATCTACCCGTTGATTCATCTCGTTAAGCGATTTTTGTGTTGTCTCCTTGTGCGCCTCCATCTTTTGATCCATGTTCTCCCGCATTTCTCTAAGCGATTTTTGTGTTTCCTTTGTAAGGGCTTCTAACCGTTGATTCATGGTCTCCTGTAACTCTTTATGAGATTTATTTGTGTCCTTCTTGTGATCCTCTAATAGCATCATGAGAAGTGATTTTAAATCCAGATCTTGTCTTTCGGGTGTGGTGGGGTATCCAGGACTTGCTGCTGTTGGAGAGTTGGGTTCGGATGGTCCCACATTACTTTGATTACTGTTAGTAACATTCCTACGTTTGGCTTTTGCCATTTGGATACCTCTGGTGTTAGTTGGTCCTGCTGCCACTGGCTGTTGGTTGGACCTCCTGTGAGCCTGCAAAGCTATTTCTGCCCCCCCTGGATTACCAGGATTCCCCTGGCACCGATTTCTGGGGCCTGCCTGCTCCTGAGTGACTTTGGAGCCCTAATGTGCTTTGCCCCAAGTGATCTTATATTGGGGAGGCCTTGCACATCTAAAGGCTCAGCCTAGTGGATTCCTGGAGCAGAGGTCGCCAAAGGGAGGCTGGCAGGCTCCTGCCCTGTGCAGGGGTGTGTGATCTCTCCTGGGGGGGGAGGGGGCGTCCCTCTGCCAGGCAGAAGTCCCACAGCAGATCTGGCACCCAGACGACCACAGCGCCAACCCGCCCTCGGGCACAGACGGAAGCCCCAACAGGTCGTGTCCCAAGTGATGTTATATCGGGGGGAGAGCCTGGGTACCGGTCTCTCCAGCGCAGTCCGCGGGAACAGAGGTCGCGGAAGGGAAGCTGGCAGGCTCCCTCCCTGCGCGGGGTCCCTCCACCAGGCAGAAGGTCCCACCGCGGAACTGGCGCGCTGGTTACTCAAGGATGATATTTTCAAGTTCTGACCATTTGCCTAAGAATTTCGTGAATTCATTGTTATTTTTTTGTTGTTGTTGTTGTTTTTGTTTTGTTTTGTTTTTCAAGACAAGGTCTCTCTGTATAGTCCTGGCTGTCCTGGAACTCACTCTGTAGACCAGGCTGGCCTCGAACTCAGAAATCTGCCTGCCTTTGCCTCCCGAGTGCTGGGATTAAAGGCGTGCGCCACCACTGCCCGGCTTTGAATTCATTGTTTTTAATTGCAGAGTAGTATTCCATTGTGTAAATATACCACATCTTCTGAATCCATTCCTCCACTGAGGGACATCTGGGTTCTTTCCAGCTTCTGGCTATTATAAATAAGGCTGCTATGAACATAGTGGAGCATGTGTCCTTATTACATGCAGGGGAAGCCTCTGGGTATATGCCCAGGAGTGGTATAGCCAGATCCTCCGGGAGTGTCATGCCGAGTTTTCTGAGGAACCGCCAGACTGCTTTCCAGAGTGGTTGTACCAGCTTGCAATCCCACCAGCAGTGGAGGAGTGTTCCTCTTTCTCCACATCCTTGCCAACAACTGCTGTCTCCTGTGTTTTTGATCTTAGCCATTCTGACTGGTGTGAGATGGAATCTCAGGGTTGTTTTGATTTGCATTTCCCTAATGACTAAGGATGATGAACATCTCTTTAGGTGCTTCTCAGCCATTAGATACTCTTCCGGTGAGAACTCTTTGTTTAGCTCTGTACCCCATTTTTTAATGGGGTTACTTGGCTCTCTGGAGTCTAACTTCTTGAGTTCTTTGTATATATTGGATATTAGCCCTCTGTCGGATGTAGGGTTGGTAAAGATCATTTCCCAGTTTGTTGGTTGCCGCTTTGACCTTTTGACAGTGTCCTTTGCTTTACAGAAACTTTGTAATTTAATGAGGTCCCATTTGTCAATTCTTGATCTTAAAGCATAAGCTATTGGAGTTCTGTTCAGGAAATTCTCCCCTGTGCCCATATGTTCAAGGTTCTTCCCTAGTTTCCCTTCTATTAGTTTCAGTGTGTCTGGTTTTATGTGGAGGTCCTTGATCCACTTGGAATTGAGCTTAGTGCAAGGAGATGAGAATGAGTCAATTTGCATTCTTCTGCATGTTGATCTCCAGTTGAACCAGCACCATTTGTTGAAAAGGCTATCTTTTTTCCATTGGATGGTTTTAGCTCCATTGTCAAATATCAAGTGACCATAGGAGTGTGGATTCATTTCTGGGTCTTCAATTCTGTTCCATTGATCTACATGCCTGTCACTGTACCAATACCACGCAGTTTTTAACACTATTGCTCTGTAGTACAGCTTGAGGTCCGGAATATTGATTCCCCCAGAAGTTGTTTTACTCTTGAGAATAGTTTTAGCTATCCTGGGTTTTCTGTTATTCCAGATGAATTTTTGAATTGCTCTTTCTAACTCTATGAAGAATTGAGTTGGGATTTTGATGGGGATTGCATTGAATCTGCATATTGCTTTTGGCAAGATGGTCATTTTGACTATATTAATCCTGCCAATCCATGAGCATGGCAGATTTTTCCATCTTCTGAGGTCTTCTTCAATTTCTTTCTTCAGAGACTTGAAGTTCTTGTCATACAGATCTTTCACTTGTTTGGTTAGAGTCACACCAAGATACTTTATATTGTTTGTGGCTATCGTGAAGGGTGTCATTTCTCATACTTCTTTCTCAGCCTGCTTATCCTTTGAGTATAGGAAGGCTACTGACTTGCTTGAATTGATTTTATATCAGGCCACTTTGCTGAAGTTGTTTATCAGCTGTACGAGTTCTCTGGTGGAGTTCTTTGGGTCGCTTAAGTATACTATCATATCGTCTGCAAATAGTGATAGTTTGACTTCTTCCTTTCCAATTTGTATCCCTTTGACCTCCTTTTGTTGTCTAATTGATCTAGCTAGAACTTCAAGTACTATATTGAAAAGATATGGAGAGAGAGGGCAGCCTTGTCTAGTCCCTGATTTTAGTGGGATTGCTTCAAGTTTCTCTCCATGTAGATTGATGTTGGCTACCAGTTTGCTGTAAATTGCTTTTACTATGTTTAGATATGGGCCTCGAATTCCTGATCTTTCCAAGACCTTTAGCATGAAAAGATGCTGAATTTTGTCAAATGCTTTTTCAGCATCTAATGAAGTGACCATGTGTTTTTTTTCTTTGAGATTGTTTATATAGTGGATTACATTGATGGACTTCCTTATATTGAACCATTCCTGCATCCCTGGGATGAAGCCTACTTGATCATGGTGAATGATCGTTTTGATGTGTTCTTGGATTCGGTTGGCAAGAATTTTATTGAGTATTTTTGCATCGATATTCATAAGAGAGATTGGCCTGAGATTCTCTTTCTTTGTTGGATCTTTGTGTGCTTTTGGTATTAGCGTAATTGTGGCTTCATAGAACGAGTTGGGTAGTGTTCCTTCTGTTTCTATTTTGTGGAATAGTTTGAAGAGTATTGGTGTTAGGTCTTCTTTGAAGGTCTGATAGAATTCTGCACTAAAACCATCTGGACCTGTGCTTTTTTTCATTGGAAGACTTCCAATGACTACTTCTATTTCTTCAGGGGTTATAGGATGGTTTAGATGGTCTATTTGTTCCTGATTTAATTTTGGTATTTGGTATCTGTCAAGGAAATTGTCCATTTCCTTGGGATTTTCTAGTTGTGTTGAATACAGGGTTTTGTAGTAGGATCTGATGATTTTTTGAATTTCCTCAGTTTCTGTTGTTATCTCTCCCTTTTCATTTCTGATTTTGTTAATTTGGATACTGTCTCTATGCCCCCTGGGTAGTCTGGCTAAGGGCTTATCTATCTTGTTGATTTTCTCAAAGAACCAACTCCTAGTTTTGTTGATTCTTTGTATGGTTTTACTTGTTTCTACTTGATTGATTTCAGCCCTGAGTTTGATGATTTCCTGCCTTCCACTCCTCTTTGGTGTATTTGCTTCTTTTTGTTCCAGGGCTTTCAGGTGTGCCATTAAGCTGCTAGTGTATGCTGTCTCCCGTTTCTTTTTGGCGGCACTCAGGGCTATGAATTTTCCTCTTAGCACTACTTTCATTGTGTCCCATAAATTAGGGTATGTTGTGCCTTCATTTTCATTAAATTTTAAAAAGTCTTTGATTTCTTTCTTTATTTCCTCCTTGACCAAGTTATCATTGAGTAGAGCATCGTTCAGCCTCCATGTGTACGTGGGTTTTCTGTTGTTTTTGAAGACCACCCTTATTCCATAGTGATCTGATAGGAGGCATGGGATTAGTTCTATCTTCTTATATCTGTTGAGGTCTGATTTGTGACCAATTATATGGTCGATTTAGGGGAAGGTACCATGAGGTGCTGAGAAGAAGGTGTATTCTTTTGCTCTAGGATGAAATGTTCTATATATATCTGTTAGTTCCATTTGGTCCAAGGCTTCAATTAGATTCACTGTGTCCCTGTTTAGTTTCTGCTTTCCTGAACGATCCATTTCAGAGAGCGGGGTGTTGAAGTTACCCACTATTATTGTGTGCGGTGCGATGTGTGCTTTGAGTTTTAGTAAAGTTTCTTTTACGAATGAGGGTGCCCTTGCATTTGGAGCATAGATATTCAGAATTGAGAGTTCTTCTTGGTGGATTTTTCCTTTGATCAGTATGTAGTGTCCTTCTGTGTCTTTTTTGATTACTTTAGGTTGAAAGTCAATTTTATCTGATATTAGGATGGCTACTCCGGCTCATTTCCTGGAACCATTTGCTTGTAAAATTGTTTTCCAGCCTTTTACTCTGAGGTAGTGTTTGTCTTTGACACTGAGGTGCGTTTCCTGCACGCAGCAAAATGCTGGGTCCTGTTTACGTATCCAGTCTATGTCTTTTTATTGGGGAATTGAGACCATTGATATTAAGAGAGATTAAGGAATAGTGATTATTGCCACCTGCTATTCTTGATGCTATCTTTATGTTTGAGTGGTTATCTACTTTTGGGTTTGATGCAATAAGGTTACTATCTCGTTTTTTCCAGGGTGTTGTTTCTCTCCTTGTATTGGAGGTTTCCACCTATTATCCTTTGCAGGGCTGGGTTTGTGGAAAGATATTGTGAAAATTTGGTTTTATCATGGAATATCTTGGTCTCTCCATCTATGGTGATTGAGAGTTTTGCTGGGTATAGTAGTCTAGGCTGGCATTTGTGTTCTCTTAGTGTCTGCGTGAGATCTGCCCAGGATCTTCTGTCTTTCATAGTCTCTGGTGAGAAGTCTGATGTGATTCGGATAGGTCTTCCTTTGTATGTTACTTGGACTTTTTCTCTTACTGCTTTTAATAATCTTTCTTTGTTTAGTACATTTGATGTTTTGATTATTATGTGACAGAAGGGTATTTCCGTTCTGGTCCAGTCTGTTTGGAGTTCTGTAGGCTTCTTGTACGTTCCTCGGCATCTCTCTCTTTAGGTTAGTGAAGTTTTCCTTCATAATTTTGTTGAAGATATTTACTGGCCCTTTAAGTTGCAAATCTTCACTCTCATCTATACCTATAATCCTTAGGTTTGGTCTTCTCATTGTGTCCTGGATTTCCTGGATGTTTTGGGTTACACGTTTTTTTTGCATTTTGCATTTTCTTTGACTGTTGAGTCGATGCTTTCTATGGTATCTTCAGCACCTGAGATTCTTTCTTACATCTATTGTATTCTATTGTTGATGTTTGCATCTATGACTCCTGATTTCTTCCCAAGGTTTTCTATCTCCAAAGTTGTCTCCCTTTGTGATTTCTTAGTTGTTTCTACTTCCTTTTTTAGTTCCTGGATGGATTTGCTGAGATCCTTCACTTGTTTGTTTGTATTTTCCTGTATTTCTTTAAGGTATTTTTGCGTTTCCTCTTTCAGGATTTCTGCCTGTTGACCCAAGTTCTCCTGTATTTCTCTAATTGATTTTTGTGTTTCCTCCTCATGGGCTTCTATCTGTTGATCCATCGTCTCCTGCATTTCTTTAAGCAATTCTCGTGTTTCCTTTGTAAGGGCATCTATCCGTTGATTCATTTCTTTTTGGTTTTTCGAGACAGGGTTTCTCTGTGTAGCCCTGGCTGTCCTGGAACTCGCTTTGTAGACCAGGCTGGCCTCGAACTCAGAAATCCTCCTGCCTCTGCCTCCTAAGTGCTGGGATTAAAGGCGTGTGCCACCACCGCCCGCATTGATTCATTTCTTTAAGCGATTTTTGTGTTGCCTCCTTGTGGGCCTCCATCTGTTGACCCATGTTCTCCTGCATTTCTCTAAGCGATTTTTGTGTTTCCTTTGTGAGGGCTTCTAAACTGTTGATTCATGATCTCCTGTAATTCTTTATGAGATTGATTTGTGTCCTTCTTGAAATCCTCTAATAGCATCATGAGAAGTGATTTTAAATCCAGATCTTGTCTTTCGGGTGTGGTGGGGTATCCAGGACTTGCTGCTGTTGGAGAGTTGGGTTCGGATGGTGCCATATTACTTTGATTTCTGTTAGTAACGTTCCTACGTTTGCCTTTTGCCATCTGGTTACCTCTGGTGTTAGTTGGTCCTGCTGTCACTGGCTGTTGGTTAGACCTCCTGTAAGCCTGCAAAGCTATTTCTGATCCCCCTGGATTACCGGGATTCCCCTGGCACCGATTTCTGGGGCCTGCCCTGCTCCTGAGTGACTTTGGAGCCCTGATGTGCCTTGCCCCAAGTGATGTTATATTGGGGAATCCCTGCACATCCAAAGGCTCAGCGTAGTGGATTCCCGGAGCAGAGGTCGCCAAAGGGAGGCTGGTAGGCTCCCGCCCTGTGCAGGGGTGTGTGATCTCTCCTGGGGGGGGGGGTCCCTCTGCACGGCAGAAGTCCCACAGCAGAGCTGGCACGTCGGTTACTGCAGACCTGCCGAGCTCTTGGGAGCAGGGTACACACAAGCTGCCTGAGACCCAAGCGATATTATACCTGTGTGTCCCTGAGCCTGGAGGTCCCAACTGCCCTGATGCTGGAGCAAAGGTGGCAGAGTACACTCTGCAGTCTATCGGGGCAGGTCACTCTGCAGGGGAGATGGCCCACAGCAGAGCTGGCGCCCAGACGACCACAGTGCTGTCCCGTTCTTGGGCGCAGATGGAGGCCCAACAGGCTGTGTCCCAAGCGATGTTATATTGGGGAGAACCTGGGTACCTGTCTCCTCAGTGCAGTCGATCCAGGAACAGAGGTCGCCAAAGGGAAGCTGGTAGGCTCCCACCCAGTGCGGGGGTGTGTGATCTCTCCCAGAGCGGGGTTCCCTCTGTCTCCTCAGTGCAGTCGATCCAGGAACAGAGCGCATTCTTGTTTCACAGTTTTGTTTTATTTATTTGTTTTGTGTGTGTGTGTGTGTGTGTGTGTGGTTTTGTTTCGTAGATCAGAGTGACCTTGAAGTCATATAGAGATTCTCTTGCTTTTGCCTCCCAAGTGCTCCCAGCACGCCTCACCTCAGGGAATATTTTTCATATTTATAGACATATCTTCTATTTAACAGTATTCTTTGTGTACATCTCAATTTCCACGTGATATTTTTAATATTTGGAAAGATTTTTTTAAACTTTACTTGTATTGCAGATCTTATAGAAATAGATTGTGTCAGCTCTTTTCCTTCTAGTTAAAAAATTATTTTCTTAGCTTTAAAGATTTGTATACTGGGTATAAAATTCTAGCTTTGTATTGTCTTTTAGCTATCTAAAAGACATTCCATTGTCTTTTGGCTTTCATAGTTAATGAAAGAAGATCTGTGACATTTCTGGAAATTTGTTCAGAGAGTTGACTATTGTGTTCTCGAATAGGTGAGAGTGCTCTGCTATAAGACAGTTCTGCCATACAGTTCTTCAGATTCCGCTTCCTCCTGTTGGTTGATATGCTTATGTTACAGTTCACAAATCCGCTTGGTGTACCACCACTTTTCCATTGTCTGCAAACTGTGATTCACAGATTTAATTTCTGGGCTCATTACTCATGAATAGAAGAGCAATGCATTCTTTGAAAAACTGAATGTTCATTGGAGGTACTGAGATCTGTATCCCACCTTTGAGGCTGGGGTTTAAAATGAGCATTTGTGCAGCCTGCATCTCCTGAGGATTTTTTTTTTTAATGTTTGTTTGTTGTTTTTGTGAAGGAGTTTAATAATGATACAAATCAGCAAGGAAGTCTGCAGATGGTATCATGAGATGGAAATGATAGAGTGATGAGGGCAAATACATTTTAAAAGGTCACACAAGACTCTGTGAAGTTGGAACACTTGGTCTGCACTTGATTATCATGAAGCAATAATCACCAATCTCTGTCTGAACACAACCACCCTTATTCTTCGCCATATTATCTACAGTTGCTTTTTACAGAATTGAGTCTTTGGCTTGCCAGTGTAATAGGATTCTCATTTGGTCTTTTTAGGGAAAGGTTTGCCAATCTCCTGGGTAAAGGAAGCACATTGCACTTCCTGTGTGTGCTGAGGTAGCACTGATGGTAGCAACTACAAGACTCGTGCCTGCTATCTGGCCTGACCACAGGAGCACAGTTGACCTCTGCCATGAAACTATTTTTGAGCTTGGCTTCTCTGACACTGTGATTTTGGTTTTGGTTTTCCTAACCCCCCTTTGTAATTCCTCTTCTGCCTCTTTTGTGCTAATTTTCTCAGTCTGATCTGTAATGTCTGGATTTTTTGGGTGTAGGTCTTTCCTTAAACAGCTTCATAGTGTCTGTGGTTGTCATGTTTGGTCATGATTTCCAAACATATGTCTACTTAGCCATCCATGGCTTCTGAACGTGAAATTTAAATTTATCATCTACTTGGCATTTAGGAGATTTTAAAAGATCTCAAAACACGTCCTGCAAAATGTTTATTTTTATCATCGATTACTATTTAAGTGTAAAGGGCAGTAGTTGCTCATATTAGTAACCCATTCCATTCATTCATAAATGTGTTTAAACTTTCTTTTCAGTGTTTCATTCTTTGTACTTCTGTGAGTCATGTTCCGAGTCCAGCCTTCCCTCCGTGACCTCTTGGGTTGGGTTGTTTCCTGTTGATTGTATACATCCATTATCACATCCACAGAAGTTGAAAAGCTGTGATTGTTGTAAGGTGAAAACCAGTTGCTTTTAATTGCTTTTCCTGATATAGCAAAATCTTTTCCATAATCTGAAGAGTCTTCTCGTCTTGGTCTCCCTGCATACTTAACGTACAACAGTTTTCCTTGTCTCCCTGTCTTCTGACAAGCTTTCTTTTGCTCTTAAATTCTATATATATTTTGTCAAAGCCTTTGTGTATGTTGTTCTGCTCTTTGTCTCCTGGATTCCTAGTCTGCATTCTCCAGGCAGCCTGCCTTCCCTAGTTTAGGGTCTTAATCTATGTGACAGCATGCCACTTTAATGTACATTCCACATCTGTGATTAATCATAACTGTATTTGATGTAGTGTCTTTCTCACAAGAATATCGGCTTCTTATGGGGAAAAAAATCTGCCTGTCCTGTTGACCATGGTATTCCTGGTATCAAGTAGTTGATAAATATTTGTGAAATGACATAGGATATTTTATGTTTTAATTATCACTTAATTCTATAATTTATAATTCTTTGGGGAGATTTTTAAGTTCTGTGGAAGAAGTTGGCCTGTAAGAATGGTAATGGTGCTGTTTACCAAGCTCACTCTGCTCTGTGCTGCGTATGCTGTCTGATTTCAGCCCTTAAGGCAGGCTACAATGTACTTAATATTATGCTGATTTTTCTTCAAGGAAAAAATGAGGCACTAAGAGGTTATTTTACTTGCCTTCAAAATAGCAGATGATCTGAACACATCCTAAAGCCCTACTGCTAGCTGCTGTGGCCTCCTGTCTCCTAGATCACATGGAAAAGAAAGTATTAAAAAAAAAAAAAGAAGTATAAAAAAAGAAAGAAGTCTTTAAATTTTAGTCAAATTATAAATGAATTTATAACAACCTGCGTTCAACCTTGTTTGTCAGAGGTAATGTGTAGGCTCTGATCTAGCTAAATTTTACTTATGTTTTGTAATTTTTATTGCTGCTGATTTGTTTTATATTTTATTTAGAGATGTAGTTTAATACAAATATATTTATTAATATTAGCTATATTCATTGAATGTTCAGTAACAGGTTAAAGCTTTTTAAAATGTTTTGAACCCTAGGGAGCAGACTGTTAGTTTCTTAGATGATGAACCCGTGAAACGGGAAGGAAATCGCATGTTTAATGGGCGTCATAGACTTCAGTGGCAACCGCAGACTTAAAGGAAATCTAGAAATATATGTTTGCATTAAAATTTTAGTTTCACAAAACTTAAAAACTACAGATAACAGTAAATGAGAAAAAGAAAGCATATAGGAACCTTTAAAATTACTTTCTTTTTAAGTCATGTGACATTTAAGTGTCTTAAGCTTGGGTTGTCAAATATAAAAGCTAAGGAGCCTAAAGGGAAATGAGTCAATTTGATAATTATTTAAGCCACCATGCCTACTTTGTTTAGATTATAATACATTAAATTATTACTTCCTTCCCTTTCCTCCCTCCAAATCCTTCCATATACTTCTCCTTGCTCTCTTTCCGCTTTATGGCTTCTTTTCCTCCAATAATTATTGCTACATATATCTATATATTTATATACATATATTCATAAATACATAAACCAATCTGCTTAGTCTATATAATGTTTCTTGTATGTATACTTCCAGTGCTGACCATTTGTTATTGAATAGCCAACTTGTGTGCTCTTCCCTAAGGAAGAGAATGGTTCTTGGTTGTCTGCAGTTCTTTTTGCACGGTGGATACCTCATGGACTTTCTCCTACGTACTTCAGTATGTCTGTTGTTGTTCTTTTTCAGATTTTTTTTGGACACTCAAATAGGTGAGACTTTATGGGTATAGCTCTAATTTTACTGTAAGACAGAATCTCACCTTTTCTCTGGCTCTTACTTTGTGAAATTAAAGGGCTGATTGAACCACCTTGGATAAATTTACTCTGATCTACACAACTGGTGAGATGAAGGCAGGAATCATATTTGAGTTTAGTAAAGTAACAAAGACAGAATAATGAGTAGTTATTTAAAAAAAATAGATTTGAAGAATTGAGATGCAACTAAAATTACATTATTTATAATGTATAAAAGATTAGAAAACCATGCAAAATAATCTGGAAAAAAGATTTAGAAAATTATAGACAGCCAAAGCATCTTAATATTCTGTGCCATGTGGATAATGATGTGCAGCCCTCCAATTCAACTGAGTTGAAAGATATAATGCTAAAAGCTTCCTATATAGACATCTGAAAAGAAATATGGAGGGACCAAGCATGTATCGGTTATTGGGGGAGCAGTTGCCCAGCATGTGTGAGCCTCTAGGCTAAGGTTAGGGAGTCTATAGGAGGAGTGTTCCTGCATTTTGGTTGAGGAAGTAGTCAGGGTAAACCACGTGAGTTTGGATTCATAGGATATTGACCTCCTTCTTCACCTTTGTCCTTGATAAGCTTTGGAGCTTGTACGATCACTAATAACTAGACATCTGTTAAATGCAAGAGACCACAGAAGAAACATCTCTAGTATCTATTTAAGTTCAAAATTGTTATCCAACTTATACATTTTCAGTGACTTTATGTAAAAGATACTGAAATAAAAGTAAAAAATTGTGGTACGGGTGAGATGACTCTGCTGGTAAGAGCACTGACTGCTCTTCCAAAGGTCCTGAGTTAAAATCCCAGTAACCACATGGTGGCTCACAACCATCAGTAATGAGATCTGACACCCTCTTCTGGTGTGTCTGAAGACAGCTACAGTGTATTCACATACATTAAATATAAATCTTTTTTTTAAGAAAAAATAAAGAAAGCCCTATGATTCTTAACTTGATTCAAGATTCGCAACTATAGTTCCCCATTCGACTTCATTTAACTGAATTAAGGTTGATCCTGTACCTAGAGCTCATGTGTTCATTAGCAGTGCCTCTGCAGTCTCTCTATAATTGAAGAGCTTTAGATTACCAGACACCTATGAGTCGGTGAGGATTTGCTGAGAGTGATTTGGCTGGATCTTTACAAGTGCTCTAATGTATGGTTTTGTGAAAATCCACACCTGGCTTACAGATGGATTCAGGCCATTTGATGCCAGTCTTTAATTTTCAACAGTAAGTTTTAAACCCCTAAGATGAGAAATCATTCATAAATTCAAATGAATCAAATGTTTCTTTTTTTTTCTTTAGAGCATACAACAAAACTAGAATGAAATTTTAAGAGTCCATTTTTGAAATGAGTTTATCACATGAAATAAGGTGGGGCACTGCTTTGAAATATACAATTTTTGGTTGTTCATTTTGTTAGTTCTGCAGAGGTTGGGGTTCTTAAGGATTCAACAAAGAATTCTTTTTTATCTTTTCACTCTGTCTTGACTGGTGTAGTTTTGTCACAGACCTTCTTAGACCCTTATAGTGCTCCCGAAACACAAGTAGAATTAACTGCTTATCTTTTGTAGTAACAGCATGGCATCATCGGGTGAGCTCTGCAGTATTTCAGCTCAGATTTTTAATTTTTGTTTCACAATTTGCTTTATGTGTGTAGGAGGGGGTCTGTGAGACCTTTGAGTACCATGCTGTTAATGATCTTGCTGTCGTCAGGGCTTCCTTCACAGTAATGGCCCTGTACACTTTGGTGTCTTGTGGACAGCTATTTTCACTACAGAGATCACCTTCTGTATATGCCCCATGAATTGGGTTGAAGAAAGTAGGCAGCAGACCGAGTGGTTCCTAGTTATTACGTAGAATGGGACTTGAGAGCTAAGCTGCTGGAGTGTTGACTTGGAATGGGTCCGTCTGCTGTTAATAAGTCTGTCACCTGTGGAACTGATATAGTCGCTCCTGTGCTCTTGCAGCCAGTCCTCACTGGAAGTGCTGCTCATTAGCTTTCTATGTCCTCTCCCCATGTGTTCTCTCTCACAGGATGTGAAAGTTTTTGTTTCTTGATTTCTAAATAAAAACTGATACGCCCAAATTAAGTGATAGCCATAAGCACAGAGCATTGACATTCCCAGGCTTGCACAACCATATTTATACATGTTTGTGAAAAGGGCAAAAAGCTTAATAATTTATTAGATGTGCTAAAATGTAGTGTTATGAAAGGGACAAAATGAGCCATTTTAAAATCTTGGAGCTTACTGCTTCTGTGAAATAGTACCATTTAAAAATATGAAGTCTAATGTTTAGAAAACAGTCATCAGTTTTGGATATAGCTTATTTTTAGAAATCTTAGACTATGATCTATATCCACGGAGACCAGCTAGAAGGGTATATTCTTCAAAATTACCACTAGAGTAACTGTAAAATGCAAAGGCAATTTAATCATTTGGACCGATGTGAGATTGTGAATATTTCAATCCAGACTTAAACATTTAAAAAATACTTTAAAAGTAACTATTTTGTCCACGCAAATAATATCTTGATTACTGAACTTACCCAAAGTGCCTTTGAAGGAGTTGACGGTGGTGTTATAATTAGCATCCTGATGGCTGTGCTCTCTCAAACACTGATTTTAGATTTAATACCTTTGTGACTCCCAACATTTGCAGCAACTTTTCTTACCCTGTGTACACAAGAGAGCTTGTAGTTAATGGGGAATTTGATATCTGACTTTTTCCTCTCCTAAAAGAGGAGACTTCGTCCACTGCCACTGTACCTTTTTCTGTTCTTTTTGTCTTGCACAGAAGACTGGCATCTTCCTGTGAAGGGCTTGTGGCAAACCTATCCAACTGGGGTTCTTCCTCCTTGAGAACGATCTGATCCAACATCACCTGAACCAGGGATCACAGTCTAAGGGTCCAGGTGAGGGCAAGGCAGTCTATGTATTAAGCCAGTTTCTTTTCTCGTCAGGTAAGTCACACTCAGGCATGGTCTTGCTTCAGTCAGCCTTAGCATTTTAGTGCTATCCAGGAAGATAGACACAGTTCATTAGTACCCCTCACTCCACTCTGCTCCACCCCAGTCATTCCAAAGTCAGCCTCAGCTATTCAGGATTTATTGTCATTTAAAACCCTTTTGTTGCGTAATGTGATCATTTCAGCATCTTAATTCTACAAATGTGAAAAAGAGGAGTTAAAGACAGGTATTTATATGTAGGATTTTAGTGTTGATCCTTGTCTTTATTGTTAATGAGCTTGAAGTGTTAGCAAGTCAAAGCCAGTCTAGCATGCATGTGCTTGTACATTTATGACTTTAAGATCTCTCACTGTTTACTTATAAATGGTTGAAGCCAGAAGGGGTTGGGAATATTATGGCTGTTTATACCATTGTCAGGGAAGTCTTTGTTGTAGAGTCTCTCATTTAATCAAAATGTTTAAGAAGCAGGATTTCTCTGTTCCATACCATATAAGAAAAAAGTAGGATTGTTCCCTATAAGTGGTTACTGCTGGTTTAAGCCTGAGTTTGCATCTTAAAACTTTAGAGGTAAATTACAACTTATTTTTCAAAGGTTTTTTTTAAATTTTGTTTTATTTTTAATTGAAGGAGAAAAATCCACTTTTGTTCTCAAGAGTCCTTCAAAATGTTGTTTGCTTTTATTAGTGCTGCATTGCATACCACTGTGAATTTTCAGTCTTATAAAACAGTTTATTTCCTCATGATGACAGTGTGTGATTTTAATCATGTGTCAGGGGTGGCAATCTCTTGAATGTACCTTGTTTTTGCAATTTGACAACATGTAAACAAATTTAGCTTCATTTTCTTTAGTTGACTTGTTCTCCAGATGGTTCCTAAGTGACCTCAGCCACTGCAAAGTAAGGGCTATCTTATTCTAAGATTCTTTGTGTCAACTTTTGTTACTGGCTTAATTGCTGAATTTTTATTATTTGAAAATCTCTAAGTTTTAGCAAGAGTGCTCTCTTTTCTAGGCTGGAAAGGTGACTTCTAACAAGTTTGCTTACTTGGTCCTGTGTCGATCCCAGCAAGTTAGTATGGACAGGCCCACCCATAACGCTAGCTGTTAATCCAAATCCCTGTTCCTCTCTATTTGGGCTTAGTGTGTGATG
Organism: Tokudaia tokunoshimensis; assembly: GCA_036184795.1. NCBI lineage: Eukaryota > Metazoa > Chordata > Mammalia > Rodentia > Muridae > Tokudaia > Tokudaia tokunoshimensis. The sequence goes on from BTHU01000010.1 coordinate 88,547,394, forward strand.
TTTACAGACAAATAGGAAATATTTATTGTATATTTAAAATCTTTAAATGGTATTCCCCTTGAACTGAAAAGGTTCTGTGCTTGAGATTCTAATGGAAAGTTATTTCCCACTAGATAACTCTTTGAAGATGATTAGATTTCTATATGTGGATTATATTGAGGATGTAAACATAGTTTAATCCAATCATGTAACTATATAAAGTAATTTAAGTGGCTAGAAATTTGAGTCATATTACTATGCCGGAGTGTCATGCGTGTTTTATTGAATATTAGGCCTGTCTTGTGACAGACTCACCAGGCACATTTTGGAGGCTGCACAGCAGCAACACAGATGTCCTGGTGCACTTGGGGTAGGCAAATTGAATATGTTGTTGACAAATTAGAACTTTGAAGAAACTTGTTGAAGAACTCTTAATGTGTGGATTACATCAGACTGGCTTGGGAGTGTTTGCACCCAAAGTGTGAAGTTGATGGTGACTTACTTCTCTCATTGTATCTTCCACTTTTGCCTTTCATACAAGCTTACCTTTGTAACCTGACTGTTCTGGGTAGTTGCAAGTGTAAACTTTGGACATTTTTTTATTTCTTCTATGAAGCCACTGCCCAATTAAGAATAAACTAAGATTTAGAGCCCTTAAAGATTGGTTTGACCAGGTGTGGCAGTCCATGCCTGCAGGCCTGTTGCTGTATGCAGCTGACTGAACACACTGGGAGATGACCTTGGCTCAACTAAATAAAATAAAAATATGTTTTAAGCCTTTAAAATGAGATTATCCTTCTGTTTTCCCATGCTGTCACAGTACACACATGTAAGAGAGAAAAGCAAAGTGCAAGAGGAAGGGCAGATCTGCTAAGACAAATAAAGAAGTGAATTACAAATCCAGTAGTTGGCTGTGGAGTCTTTGACACATACTCACGGGATTCATAGCCCTTCCTAATCAAGGGTATTTTGCTGATCCTGAGCTGTGGTCACTCACATTTAGCTTAAGAATAAACTTCATTCTATTCCCTTTGAGATGAGAGCTGTATTTTTACATCAGCATATATTTCAAGTAATGCAGACGTTGGACCCAGGCATGACAAAGATGACCTCTTGACCAATTCCCTCCTCATTTTCTGCCCAATCAGGATTTAATTGTTCATTGTGAAAAGCACTAACATTAAGATCGCATTTTATATTTCTTTGTGCCCATTTTCTGTCTTTGTAAAATTAAAAGAAAAAAAGAAAGACCGATTAATGTTGTTTCTTCAAAGAATCTCTATAGATGCTCTCTTCATATCCCTTGAGTGGTGGCACAGTGCAGTTAGGTTGGGGCTCTATGCTCTAGCTTTTGTTTGAACTGTGTCTACTATTAACTCAAAGCAATGTCTATGTTGTTATTATTTCTAACATAATTTCTTCCCGTTGGTTGGTTTGCTTGATGGCCACTAATGTCTCAAGTTAATAACCACAGAATACTTTAGAAATGTGCTGTGTGCTTCATAAAATGTATCTGTGGTTGCTGAAATATTTTTTTTGCTTAGAACAACCAAATATAGTTGGCTGTAAAATTATATATTGTTAGAAAATGCTGCTTAAAACAAACAAACTGATTTACTTTCTGTTCTGAAAATATTCAGAAGGATTTGTTATCTCTTGCAAACCTTTCTGCAAACTACTAATGGGATGAACACAATATATCACTTTTATAATAGTGAGCTATTAAAGGCAAGCAGAAAGCAGTCTGAAGCCCATAAGTGCTGCCAACAGCTCCTGCTTTAATGAATTCCCTTTTAGATGTCCATTAAATGCTCGTGGCAAATGTACTCATAATGGAAATGGCAAATCTAAATGGGTAGATATGAATAATCCATGGAGTTTAAATTCTGTTTATGATCATCTTCACATTTAGTTTTCAAGACAACGCAGTTTAGTTTTCATTACAGTTTGGAATAAAGAGGACAGGGAGTAATTGATTGCTTCAAGCAGATTAAAATCAATGGTTTTCTTTTCAAAGAACCAGTTCAATGCAGTAATTCCAACTTTAAGCATTGATTTAGGATACTCAACACAAAATGTTTTGTGCTGTGTGAACTTTTATATAGAAAGACTAATATTAATTTTATTTCCCTATATATCTATATAGTGAAATATAGAGCTTGTTAGGAGCATGTGGATGACTTAATAGTGATCTATATTAAGTCATTTTTGTATTATTGCAGTCATATAATGAATCAGTGAGATTCCCGTCATCACTGTAATACTGTTTGTAACCCATTAGCACAGAGAAATTACAACCCATCATACATCATTACTGTGATTGAGGCTTTATTACCATATCCTCAAATTGCTAGCTTGCTATAAAACTAAACAGACACAAGGCAACTATAGGTGGGATATAGACAGCACATTACTGTGCTGTAATAATGGAGCTAAAGGTATGAGGAAAACACTGCTGGCAGTGATAGAAACTCAGACTTTTATTACTGTAAAGGTCAAATGTGTATGTTATATGCAGGTTATTATTTTTGTATTGCATGAATCATGTCTTAATGTTTCCTTAAGATCATTTTCTTCTTAGTGTAACTTTTCAAAGACATCTTTAAAATGCTTTGAATTTTCTAGACTGGTATTGGAATCCACATTTTGCCATTTGTGAGGTTAGACACTTCACCACCAGCCTGGCGTGGTGTTAAGGGGTCAGGAGGTCAGTGTTCTCTTGAGCCCTAGTTGATACGATGGATAAATGCACGGCTGTCCTAAACAGTGGAGAGGACTGATTGTGGCCCTGGCCCTGACTGTAAGAAAGTTCTGGTGTCACAGTGAAGTGTTGTATTCTTTTGAGCATGTTCATCCTCTGCTGAGTGTACTGTGTGACTCTGACAGCATTGCTTAGAGATGCTTAGAGCAGCCGGAGCCCACTTCTGAGATGGTTCACTTGTCTGATGGACGGATTCAGAGCTGCCTGGTGCAGACTGTGCCCTAATCTGTGTTCCTACAGTGTAGAACCTGATAGCATAAACATCAGACAGTATACAAGTTGGATGCCAGGATTATCATAAAATTTGTTATTATAAAGCTTTTTACAAATAAGTCACCAGAGTAAATTAGCCAGAGTAACCATAACTACCTGGAAAAATTTTAAAAGGCAGCAATCTAAAAAGGAACTTTATTCTCAAGTCATGATACACTTAGAAGCCAAATGTACACACTACTCTTGGGTTCATCGTAATGTTTTATAAAGCATATTTTTTATTTTGCAATCTAGTGGTTGTGGATAGAAAACCTGAATGATTATCAGGCTGTGTCTTGACCGTAAGGAGGATACTGCATGATAAGTAAGCTTAATACTGTTCTCACCAAGAGCACTAGGCCTCACTCCATCTGCTACGCTCCTGGGTGTGCCCAACCATACAAACATCCTTACACCAAGTGGCAGTCCATGCTTGCCCTAGTGTGTATGCTGAATTACTCAAATGTTTTTGTAATTTGGGTCATTTCATCACTTCTTGGCAACCCAGTCCACGTTACAAACAGAGTAAGCAGTGCACTGTAGCAAAGGAAATGTGCAGGACTGGTGGATAGCCAGACTGAGACAGAGAGAACCCCAAGGTCCTGAATCCCTTAAGATGCTCTGGACTACAAAGTATGTCACCATTAGAATTCTTTAATTTCCTCAAGACATTTTTTGGCATGGAGGATTTGAATAAATAACTTTAAAAATAGATTAGTTGGGTAGATAGTAAATCAATAATTTAGATAGTACAATAAGGAATTCACAATGAGTACTAACAGGAAAAGTAAAATGGGATAAAGAGTAGAGTGATGCTGTGTGCTGTTTTAATATAGGTTATTTATAGAAGGCCTTTCTTTAATTATTCATTCACTTTACATCTTGACCACTGCCCCCCACCTCCTATTACCCCCCACACTGCCCCTACCCCCTTTCTCCTCTGAGGCACTTCAAGTGACTGTAGGACTAGGCAGGCCTCCCCCACTGAGACCAGACAAGACAGTCCAGTTAGGGGAACAGGATCCACAGGCAGGCAACAGAGTCAGGGACAGCCGTTGATATAGTTGAAAACCAAGCTGCACATGAGTAGGGGTTGGGGGTGGATCCAGCCCATGTATGCTATTTGGTTGGTGGTTCAGTCTCTGAGAGCCCCCAAGGGTCAAGGTTAGTTGACTCTGTTGGTCTGGAAAGCCTTTCTAATGAATAACATTTAAGTAAATATGTAAATAAAGTATAAGGCAGATCATAATGGTTATCTCTGGCAAACATGTCCCAGAAAGTGAATATGGAAGTTGTGAGATAAAAGGGTATTTGTAAAATAGCAAATGTACTGGCTTGCAAAGTATATGAGGGATGTATAATAAGTTTAAAGTGTATTAGTTATATTTCAATTTATAGTTAATCTAATAGCATGAAATATTTTTTGTTGCTTTGATAAGGATTTTACTATGAGATGCCTGATTCAAAGTCAAATAAATAAGGATTCCAGTAGTTATGTTGTTGTTGTTGTTGTTGTCTGCATACATGCGGGCATGGGCTGAGGATGACCTACAGGAGTTGGTTTTCTTCTTTCCACATGGGTTTGACAGATTGAACTCAGTTTCTTAGGCTTCTTGCCAGATTCCTTTACCCACTGAGCCAGCTCTGGTCTCTAACAGCTCTCATAATAAACTTAAAGTTACATTTTTTTTATGTTGAAATATATTTTAAATATATTAACCCAATGTAATAGATCATCTGTGAAAAAAAAGTTGTTTTGTTTTGGTAAGTTGTAGCAAAATGTCTCCAAGTGTGAACTGTGGACTTTTCTGTTAACTTACATAACTATAATGGGTTATAGTTATGTCTTTAATGTATATGTGTACACTGTAGCTGTCTTCCGACACACCAGAAGAGGGCATCAGATGCCCATTACAGAAGGTTGTGAGCCACCAAGTGGTTGCTGGGAATTGAACTCAGGACCTCTGGAAGAGCACTCTCCAAACTATAGTTATGCTTTAACCAGGGTTTCTATCTGTGATAAATGCTTTGACCAAAAGCAACTTGGAGAGGAAAGAGTTACTTCCATCTTACAACTCAGATCACTGAGGGAAGTCACCGCAGGAACTTTGAGACTGGAGTTGAAACAAAAGCCATGGCCAAATGCTGTTTGGTGCTTTGCTCAACCTTCTTTCTTACACCACTCTGGAGACTACCCAGAGTGAGCTTGGCTCTCCCATGTCAATCATTAATCAAGAAAATGCCCCCAGGGACTAGCCTACAGACAAATCTGATTGAAGCAATTATCCAATTGAGATTCCTTCTTTCCAGATAGGTCTAGGTTTGTTGCAGTTTTACAAACAAAGCAACCAAGTTGTAGTTTTCAAATGTTTTTGTCTTCTGCTGTGGCAGTAGTAGGTTTTTGACTTATTTCTAACACTCATAAAACTAAGTGTCCTTTCATTTAGTTGTCCTTTTCATTTAGTTGTCCTTAAAAAGTAACTAATAGCTCTGTTAAAACTTGGAGAGTCTTGTTTTATTTAATTAGGGTACTGAAAATGGAAATAAGTGGTATATAAAATTTGGGGAATCTATAGTTGAATGTCTTCAGTTGTAAAAATATTTTGAGAAATGGTTTTGTGTGTGTGTGTGTGTGTGTTCATGTGCATATATGTATGTTTCCTATAAGCCCGCATGTAAAGCCAGAAGTCAGTGTCTGATGTTTTCCTCTTTCCCTGTCCTTCATTTTTCTTACCTCGTGCTCTTGCTGAACCTGGGACTTGCTATTTTTCTAGACCAGCTAGCCGCTGAGCTCTCAGTATCTTTCTTTGTCTGCCTCTTGGTGCTGGGGTTACAGATAGCAACCCCCACACCCCAATTTTACATGGGTGCTTGGATCTTCTTTATATTTTGTACAGCAAGCACTTAGGGGAGGGGGAGACCTGGGAGTTTGTTTTAAGGCAAGTAATGAGCAGAGAATCAAAATATGGAACAAGTGTGATAGAAAAAAGACCTGGAGAAGCGAGGCTCAAAAAGAGAAAAGTTAAAAATATATAAAATTTGAAATATCTACACTCTTTCTTAGTTATCCATTACTATACAACAAATTATCCCAAAACATGCATGCTCTAGAAAATGTGTTTGGCAAAGTTCCAGGAACATTGGGCATGGCCTGGCTGTGAGTGAGTCTAGTTTATAGTCCTTCACCAAGGTTCAGAGAAGATACTCAACCAGGCTCAAAATTCAGGATCACCTCAGTAGTGGAGAAAAGTCAATCTGCAGAGTACTATTGGCAGGAAGTGTCCTTAGCTCTTTTCTGGTTGTTGACAGAGGTTCTTCTTTTCCAGGTTTCTAGATTTTTCCTCTTGACATATCAGGTAGCTTTTTTAGGAGAAAATAAGATGAAAACTGCTGTACTTATTTTTTCCCCCCTGCTGACTTTGCTTTCTTTTTTTTTTATTCGATATTTTATTTGTTTACATTTCAGATGTTATCCCCTTTCCTGATTTCCCCCCCCGAAACTCCCTATCCCATCCCCCTTCCTCCAGCTTCTATGGGGGTGTGCACCCATCCACCCACCAACTCCTGCCTCCTGCACCCTTGTATTCCCCTACACTGGGGCATTGAGCCTTCACAGGACCAAGGGCCTCTTCTCGCATTGATGTCTGACAAAGCCATCCCTCCATGTGTACTCCTTGGTTGGTGGTTTAGACCCTGGGAGCTCTGGTTGGTTGATATTGTTGTTCTTCCTATGGGGTTGAAAACCCCTTCAGCTCCTCCAGTTCTTTCTCTAACTCCTCCATTGGGGACCCTGTGATCAGTTGAATGGTTGGCTGCAAGCATCCACTTCTGTATTTGTCATGCTCTGGCAGAGCCTCTCAGGAGACAGCTATATCAGGCTCCTGTCAGCATGCACTTCTTGGCATCCACATTAGTGTCTGCGTTTGCTGACTGTATATGGGATGGATCCCCAGGTGGGGCAGTCTCTGGATGGCCTTTCCTTCAGTTTCTGCTCCACACTTTGTCTCAGTATTTGCTCCTGTGAGTATTTTGTTACCCCTTCTAAGAAGGACCAAAGTATCCACACTTTGGTCTTCCTTCTTTTTGAGTTTCATGTGATCTATGAATTGTATCTTTGGTATTCCAAGTTTTGGGGCTAATATCCACTTATCAGTGAGTGTATACCATGTGTGTTCTTTTGTAATTGGGTTACCTCACTCAGGATGATTTTTTTCTAGTTCCATCCATTTGCCGAAGAATTTCATGAATTCATTGTTTTTAATAGCTGAGTAGAACTCTAAGATCAAGAATTGATAAATGGGACCTCATAAAATTGCAAAGCTTCTGTAAGGAAAAGGACACTGTCAATAGGACAGAACAGAAACCAGCAGATTAGGAAAAGATCTTTACCAGTCCTACATCTAGAGGATTAATATCCAATATATACAAAGAACTCAAGAAATTAGACTCCAGACAATCAAATAACCCTATTAAAAATAGGGTATAGAGCTAAACAAAGAATTCTCAACTGAGGAACCTTGAATGGTCGAGAAGCACCTAAAGAAATGTTCAACATCCTTAGTCATCAGGGAAATACAAATCAAAACACCCCTGAGATTCCACTTCACACCAGTCAGAATGGCTAAGATCAAAAACTCAGGTCACAGCAGGTGCTGTTGAGGATGTGGAGAAAAAACTCCTCTATTGGTGGGATTGCAAGCTGGTACAACCACTCTGAATTCAGTCTGATGGTTCCTCAGAAAACAGGATGTAGTATTACCTGAGGACCCAGCTATACCACTCCTGGGCATATACCCAGAAGATGCTCCAACATATAACAAGGACACATGCTCCACTATGTCCATAGCTATGCTTATTCTTAAGCTAAGCATTCTCACCATGTTCTGTCTGTTAGACATCAGTTAGTCTAGCCCATCCTCAAACAGATTAGAGTCTAGTTCTAGCTAGATTAGGTGATTATCAAGTCTCTGAACCCTTTAAGACCACTGCATTTCACATACTGAGATCCACATAGAGGATCTGTGTAGTGATGGTAGCCAGTGCTCGGTTTGTACAAGTCTTCTAGAACCCAGCGGAAATGCAGAGTCATCCTTGACCCTTCTCAGCTTCCTATTCCTCAACCCTATCGTGTAGATTTTTCTCCTCAATACTCATATCACAGCATCATGTCCTGGCAAGCACCAGAATTTCAAGAGTGAAATTTTAAAACTGTCCAAAAGGAGCTTTCTGTCTAAAAAGCAAGACTTTGTCATTTGCATGTAGTAGAGCTTTTCTTAGTCCCAGGAGTTCCTGACCTGACTGACTGTAGGGAGAGGTAGAACTGCCTCCTGATTGATGTCTGGGACAACCTGTAGTCAAAGCCCCTGATAGAGACTATCACATCTGATTATTAAAGTTGTTCTGAACACATAGCTTAGGGCATGAGAGGGAAGACAAAACTTGCACTAGTGAAGTTTTCAGCTTTAAACAGAGGTGGCGATATATTGATAGTCCTTGGAGAATTCTTTCAGCAGTGTTGCATGTTTGAAAATTCTAATAATAAAATGCTGGGGGAGTAAAATCTTCATCCTTTAAAAACTACTTTTAGCTGCTCTTCTAAACGATGAGGTCAAGGATTGGTACTTTTTTTTTTTCCAGATTGAACAACTTGTATAAATTGTGGATTGTGATCTCAGGCAGGCATTGTTAACTGAATGTGGAATTCTAAACAGTCTGGAGACAGTAAAAGATTTCTGAACATGCAAAAAACAAAAATTAATTCTAGTCAAATGAATATTGAATCTGAGGTGTCTGTGGCAGTGCATGCCCTGACTGCCTCCAGGTGAGCTTGTCCGTGTCACAGACCATGCACACGCTGTGCTGCTGTCAACAGCGCTCAGCACCTGCACTTGGCTCCGATGCTGCTGATGTCATCAGTTCCAGCCTTTCTATTGCATGCCTTTTTTGTTTTTGTTCTTGTTTATTCTCTTACAGAAAGATAATGGTTTACTAGTGTCAGGTTAGTGTATCTCTGGTTCTATCAGGTTCTACCTGTCTAATGTTTCCAGTGGCGGGAAAGCAGTTGCTCCAGCTCCAGTGTCTCTGGGTGTGATTCACAGCATGAGAAACAGCTGAGTAACAGCTCCAAGTACTCTTTGCCTTGTCGTAGGCAGTGTAGTTGATGCTTCCATTACCATCTTAACCCATACCAAAACCTGAAGATGTACAAAATGATAGTTGAGAATACAATGCTGTTGCTTTCTAGTGCTGTCTTACCCCAGGGAGGTGGACAGTGGGGGAGTGAGAATATAGATGACTCTATCTCACCTGTACTCTCCATATTTAATTTTGTATATAGTTAGTGGGCTGCATATGCTCATTAAGAGTGGTGTGTGATGCTATAAGAAATAACTTAATTTGGGAGCTTGATGACCTGACAAATTTTGCTTCTTCCACTGATGACCTTAAACACTGTTGACGAAGTCTTGTGACGTTCCTCTTTCTTTTGCATTAGTGAAGTAATTAGTTAGTACCTAAAGATATTTCCTGCAGAAAGCCATGGTGAAAACTCGGGGTGTGTTATATAATAGTATTTACTAGTTAGTAATTGGAATCACAGATTTGCTTTTATAATGTTTCATGTTTTTCCCAAACTAAAACTATTACTAAACCCAATAGAAAATCTCAAAAAATAAAGAAGCCAAGCAGGTGCCTGCAATCCCAGTTCCCAGAGCCTTAGGCAGGAGATTTCAGGGTAAAAAATAGACAACTTAAGGCCAACCTGTGCTTCATAGTGAGAACAGCAGCAAAATGCCCCACTGCCTTCACTGTCTGACTCCTGATAGAATGCAATAGTATGCTGTTATTTGTTGATGTGTTCTCCTTCCCATTGGAATTCTTTTTAGCAATGTCATTGTAGACAGACACCATAGATAAATACATTTGTTTTCAGTCTTAAGGAAATATTTGTGGTAAGAGACATAATTACTTCATATTGATGAGTTGGTTGGATCAGAGAAATCTCCTTTGATAATATTTTGAAGATGATTGGAAACATGAAGAATGAGTTTACTACAGTAACACACTAAGTAAACACCTGTAAAACACCGAGTTCACTATTTTTCAAAACTCACTTAGTAGGTCAGGACTGGTATGTACTCCATTAATCCCAGCACTCAGGAAGCAAATACAGGCAAATCTCAGAGTTTGAGGCCACCGTGTTCAACATAGTGAGCTCCAGGACAGCCAAGACTACATAGAAGAAAAAAAAACTGTCTCAAAAAACCAAAACATCCCCACCACCACCACCACCAGTATCACTTAATAATTGTATATGCAAGAAGGAAGTAGTACAAATTACAGAAGGTTTTCTGCTAAAGCTTGTGCTTTGTACAGAGGGCATATATATTATAGATTCTGGGAGAGATAATTAGGTGACATACTTTCTATAGTTTCCTTAAAAAGATATCTTAATCTGTCTCAAAATTAATAATTTTAATTGGCAAGAAGATTTTAAATGCAAGAATAATTTTAAATGGCATAGAAGTGGAGGAATTGAAAAGAAGTGAGGAAAAAAAGTATAGATGTTAGATGTTCTGTACTGGACAGGTTTTACTGTGCAAAGATTGATCTTTAGCATGTGATTACTGTCATGAAGATGTCCTTTTAGTTACTTTGTTACTAACTCTTTTAAGGATTTATTATTTTTTAATTGTTCATATGTATATAAGTATATGTGGAGGTCAGAGATACCAGATCCCCCGGAAGTGGAATTACAGGCAGTTGTGAGCTAATAGACAAGAGTTGAGGACCAGTGTGTGTTTTTAACCACTAAGCCATTTCTCCAGCCCCTGCTAGTAATTCTTCTCAAGCAAATGTGTAAAGTGAAACATTTTTGCAAACTAAAGTTTACTATTTTTTTACCCTAAACTATTTTATTATGAAAGTCCAAGAATATATACAATATAAGATTGTGTTTTTAAAGTGACTAAGAATGATACCTGATGGAAGCAAGTACCTTTATGGGAATGTACCTATGTGCCTGCAACTAGTAACAGGTTCCATTGGCTTAGGCTACAGCCTTTTCCTGGTGCTCCTGAGGTATCCCTATGGCATCCTAAACCCTGGGGACTCCACTGTGGGAACTGTGACATCTGTAGGAGTTTGTAATTCATGGGCCATATGCTGTTTGTGCTATTAGATGGCACAGCTTCAGTATCACTGTTAAATGACTACATCAGCCTATATAAACTGTTGTTCAACTGGAGTGTTGTCTTCTCAGCTTGCTTGTAGTCACCACTGACAGCTAGCTATGTGATAGGCTATCAGACTCTTCTGGTTTATTCATATGTGTGAAACAAGGGAGAATTTGGCTGTGTGAAATTATAAGTCTCAGTCATTCTGAATGGTAAATATTTATTAAGCATTAGTGAAGGCTCAGTTTTATTCTTATGAGACATTGTCTTGAAACTTGATCCACAGCTATGAGGGATTTAAGCTTATTGATGAGGAAAACTAATAAATAAAAGACTGTTAGAAACAATCTTTTAACAAATTATTAATAAATAATTTTGGACTCTTAAGACCCAAACTTATAAGAAGGCAATTGAATATAGAAAGGATCTATGTACACTCCATGTTTGAACTTTATGTTTGGCTAAGCAAAACGTGCATGTACCTGCAGCCAAGAGGTAGCAGCCAAATGCGTTGTACCACTCCAACCTGCTCTGCAGATGTGGAAGGTTACTTTCTTCCTTATGCTGACTGTAAGCATTAATATGTATGATATTTTCATTTTAATGTATTTTATGAAATATGTATTTTAGAAAAAGAACCCAGTCTGTGAATTCTTAGGCTTCAACAGGATGCATGAATCTAGTTGGCTGTGATTAAACATGAAGGTTAAAGTGACAAACACATGAAAACTGTTTATAAGCAAAATACTTTCCTTTCTAGTCTTAGAATGAAGTTTTCAAATAACTTTAAGGTACTCTAAATATGGTTTAGCATATTAAAATGTTTGCATTAATTTTTATATTGAAATTTTATTTTACTTTTTTAGCAACTCTTTAATTCATCGTCTTATTTTTCCTTTTTTGATAATGCTATATTTCCTAACCATCAGAGAATTTTGTATTTATTTGGTATTTCACTATAATACTTGAATTGGTTTTGTTTTACTCACAAAGGTAAAAGAATTCCAAATTTACTCATAATAAAAGTATTAGAGAAACTGTCAATAAATTTACAGTTCTAATTGAATCATATGATATCTAAATTGTTGATAATACGATCTGCTCGTTAAACAATAGTGTCTGGAGAGAATGATGGATTAATTGACTGATGGCTAAAGTTTCCTTCAAATATAATGGTTTACCCAGTTTGATTTGATTTGTGTAAAATAACTTTCTCTAATAAACAATTTGCTCAGAGGCAATAGAAGAAATGAATGGTTATCAAACCAAACTTAATTAGTCTATCCTAGATTGATATTACTTGGGGAGTCTTCATTTTAATTGTGGAGTGCTGGATACAAAGAGTTTGGTTCATTATTTTTTCCTGTATAAACACTATTGTGTAACTACCTATGGAATAATAACATGTGAATTCATTTTAATAAATGCTTGTAAAGTGGATTAGCTAATTATGCCAAGCTAAAAATGATTCCTTTAATTATTTTGGATATTTAACTGGTACTTCAATTTTATTATTGTTAGTCTGTAAATGTGATTTGTATTAGCTCTGCCAAGCTAATTATAATGTATAACATAGCAATTTGAACAGTTTTGTAATGTGCACAGTGCTGTCCTCTCCTGTGCAGAGAAAACATTTCTACATTACATGAAGATAAAGGTTTGACATGATTTCAGACCAAAGGGATGGCAAATATCTATAAAGAGAAGCACCTGTCAATATCTAGTTTAGCGCTTTTTTTATAATTATATGTATGAAGAGAATAAAAAACAGCTGCCATTCAAGGGAAGCTGAAACTATTGGCTCATTAATGTACCTTAAGATATGGTATATCATAGGCCATGTCCTATTACCTGACAATCTAAGAAGGTGTGTGGGCTTCATTACTTTCTGTGATGAGAAGACCTCCCTCCTCATCCTCAAGTAGAAAGATTGTTAATAATGACATTGCGGGTATGAAAAACAGTGACTCTCCCCCCCCCCCATTGCTTTTACTTAGGAGACTAACTCTCATTTTGAGTCTGAAATAAATGAAAACAAAGGCTTTAGTAATAAATAAACAACATCCAAATTTAGTCCTTCTGGAAGAAAGCAAATAATCTTGATGAGAATATCAGCATAAATCTATTTTATTTTCTAACTTAGCATATAGTAAAGTTAACATTTCCTCTTTGGTGTTATCTGTTTCCAGCTGTAATCATCATGACCTTGCCATGCTTTTGTCTTCTCTCCCCATAGCAACCAACCACTGATAGTCCCTACTGCTGTCCGTGGACCTTTTCTAGAGCATAAGTGATATAAGTGTGATCATCCATGATTTGACCTGTCTTTCCTCTTCAGATTCAACTTAGCAGCATCAGCATCAGTTTTTAGCTAATATGAATGTTCTGTCCTATAAGGAATTTAGTGTGTCTGACAGTGAGGATTATATTAGAACTTGATTTTTGCAGTTTTTTACTACACATTGTTCTTATTTCCCCTTGAAATACTGTCTCCCTGTGTGCCCAGGCCAGCATTAGTTCACCTGCCTTCTCCTGCCTTGCTGGAATCACAGACAAACGCCACTGCTCTGGCAGTTGTGCCTTTAGCAACTGACTTGTAGTTACGTATACAACCATATTTTGTTTGAACTGCCTGCCTAGAACTGTGTTGTTGCTCCTCTCAGCAGTAACCATGTTTTTATAGACCTGGTCTGCATGTAGTATCTGGTCTGGATATTCCTGGAAATGAATTTAGTAAGTGAAAGATACACACAAAAAGTGTATGGACAACAATTCACTTTACAAAAAGCATGAACAGTTTTGACTTCATTTTATTACCTTGCCTTCGGTATCCTTTTTATCTTGGCAAATCTAGGTATTGACTTTTTAAATTTTAGTTTATATTACATTAAATATTATAATGTTTGCACTAATACTGCTAAGGTCACTTTTCTAATGTGATCTGTATTTCAATACCATCCTATTTTTATAAATCCTAGACCCTTATTAGTTTGTTTTGTAGATGTTAGGTCTGATTCTTCCTCCCAGCCCCATGCTCCCAGAAATAAGACTCAGACTCAAATATATTTACAAATACCTTGGCCATATTTTAGGCTTATTAGATATGAACTCAAATAACCCATTTATTTAGTGTACATTCTGCCATGTGACTGGTCACCTGTGCTCAGGTGCCATGCTCCCATCTGGTCACATCTCTTCCTCCAGTCTCCCAGGAGGAGACTCCCATCTCTTCCTCCAGTCTCCCTGATTTTTTTTTTGCATCCCGATGTCCTACCTCTTGTTTCCTGCCTAAGCCATAGGCCATCAGACATAAACTATTCTCTCGACGTTGTCTGTTGGGCTTAGTTTGAGATTGAATTTTTTGTTTTGTTTTCTTTTGTTTCCATGCAGTAGAGTTGTTCAAAGTCTCATAGTTTTAATGATAGTGAATATTTTTTGATATACTTAGTTCTTTGCATGTACTAGACAAGTATCAACTCAAATCTCTTACCTGTTTCTAATTAGGTAATTTCCTTTACTGCTATAGTAATTTTATATGCAAATTGTTTCTTTCATGGACAGTTTACAAATGCTTTCTTTTCACATATTGCTTGTCTTTGGAGCTTCACAGTGGCAAAACATTAACAGTTGTTCATTTGGATGAAGTTTATTTTATTAGCTTTTCATTTATGCATTATACTTTTTCTCTCATGTTCAAGAAATCATGTTCCCTTGTCCCAACTCACATTTTTTTTTCCAGAAGTTATATAATTTCCATAGTTCTTTTGGAGCATTCACTTTCCATTCTTTTTTAAGTTTGCATTTGACGATTGTCACTGTCTCAGTTTAGTCTACCTTCATTTACTTTCTGTCTGATCTCTCTAGGTGTAATTTTCTTCAGCCTTATCTTTTCAAGACTGCTCTAGCCAAGATTGTGTGTGTACTTTTGACCAATATCGTTTGAAATTTTATCAGTCTACTTCCAACTATTTTTGCTAAGTAAAGTGCAAGGGATATGTCTTTTCTCAACTTTGTATTTTAGTTGCACTGTACATTCCAAAGGTGGATAATATTGAATATTTCTTGTAAATTTATACATTAAATTTTTTTATAGTATAATCTGTACATTTAGCCATTGTGCAAATTCACAGATCTTTCAAGATTTAAAAAATGTCAAGAGCAAAGTTTGTCCTTTATTAGAAGGCCTTTGCGTTACTCAGACAAAGAAAGCTAGGTGAGTTTACTATTCTACTCTATTTTGTCTTTTAGTGGTGAGTTTCCTCTATTAGTATTTCAAGTTATTGGTAAAAATTAAGGCTTAGTTCTGCCATTTTGTTGTTTTCTATGCATTTAAATTTTTCATTGCTGTTTTTCTCATACTGCCTTCTTGTTGAATGGATTTTTCTAGTGTCAATTTTCATTGTCTGTTTAATTCCTTTTCTGTAATTTTTAAATCAATTCTGTTAATGGCTGCCATTGAGATTAACAGCTGGCATCTGGAATTTATAACAATCTAATTTGAATTGACACCAAGTTCACGTCTGTGGCATCTCCTTGCTCCTACCCTATGCTTCACCTTTGGTGGTGGTTGCTATTTTGGATTATATCAGAGCACGTTATATCCTTAGTGACATTCTATGCATGCTCTTGTGCCAGAGCGTGCTCTGCTGCCTTGTGTGTCTGTTTGGGATACAGAGCTTGCTCTTCTTTCACTGCATCTTTATGGGTTTCCATTAGCACTACTCTAGGTTACGCCCACTCATGGCTGGCTCCCTGGCCTGCTTTCATTACTATTACTTTTATGATTGTTACTACCATTGATAAACTGTGGGAGGTCAGACTTTTAGCCCTTAGTTGTGAAGGGGAGTTTTCTTAGTCCATCTTTCCTTTCAGCATTCTCAGTGGATGATCCTTTAGTGTTCTCACCACCATTCTTCTGAAAAGTCTGCTATCAGTCTTGTAAGAGGTCTCTGCGTGTGATCAGCCACTCATCTCTTGCTAATCTCAAGTTTTCTGTCTTTTGAAGGTCTTACTGTGTTTCCTATTGCAGCCTTTACCTATGTTTTATTCACCTAGATCAATATATCTTGCTAGTAGAATCTAGGATCCATGTATAAGAGAAAGCATTCCATGTGTTTCTCTTTCTGAGTCTTACTTATCTCACTTAATGTAATGTTTTCCAGGCCTGTCCATATTCTTGCAAATATGTAATTTCAGTTTTCTTTATGGTTGAGTAGAATTCCATTGTGTATAAGTATACACAATGTCCTTTTCATGTTCTTTTACCTTTTGGTGGCCTTCTGTCTGCACTGGTCCACATTCCTACTTGTCATGGAAAGCTTGGTAATCAGCATAGATGTGCTACCAACTCTGTAGTAAAATGTTGTCACGGACATCTGCCTAGAACTGGTATAGCGGAGTCATATGGTTAATGTAGTTTTAGTGTTTCTCAGAAGCCTCCCCAGTTTCCATGCCGGGTATCAGTTACTCTCTTGATCCATTTGTGTGGTCATTCTTCTAACTGAGTAGTAGTTGTTCTGACTCTGACACAGCCCATCTCAACATAGCTATAATTTGCATTTTTCTGATAGTTAGGGATGTTAAAAACTTTAAAAATATTTATTGGCCATTTGCATTATTATAAACATGCAGAGACAGACTTACAGACACATGCACACTTTGTCTGACTTATAGCAAGGATTTTCACCCATTCTGTAGGCTGACACTGTTGATAATTTCATTTGCTGTCCAGAAGCTTTTTAATGTCATATAATCATGTTTGTCAATTGATGGGGTTGTTTCCTGTGTTATTGGAGTTATACTGAGAAATTTCTTATCTACGTCTATATCCTGAAGGCTTTTCCATTAATAGTTTCAGTGGTTCTGGTTTTACATTAAGGTTTTTGATCCAGTTTGAGTTGTTTGAACAGAGTGAGAGATAAGGACCTAATTTCATTCCGTGGATGGACATGCAGTTTTGCCCACACTCTCTATTGAAAAGTTTATCTTCTTCTTGATCATGGTTTTGCCACTTTTACTAAAAATTAGGTTTTGGATCCTCACCATGCGGTCTTCCCTTCCGGCGGCCATCTGCAGCAGGGAACCAGGCAGCTCTAAAGCCTTCTGTGCACAGTCCGCCAGGAGAGAGTGATCTCCCAGCAGCGATTTCACTTCTGAGTGCGGAGGTGAGATCTACACCTTCTCTCTGGAAGGGTACAGCTAGGAGGGCACAGGGCATATGATCAGTGGAGCAGCTGGGACAGGAGTCTTCCCTTCTGGCCACCATCTGCAGCAGGGGACCAGACAGCTCCACAGCCTTCTGTGCACAGATCCTGCCAGAAGAGAGTTGGTCTCCCAGGAGTACAGACACAGGCTTACAGGCCCATAGGAGGCACAAGCTCCAGCCAGAGACATCAAGACCAACTAACACCAGAGATAACCAGATGGCGAAAGGCAAGCGCAAGAACCCTACCAACAGAAACCAAGGCTACTTGGCAACATCAGAGCCCAGTTCTCCCACCACAGCAAGTCCCGGATACCCCAACACACCAGAAAAGCAAGAGTTGGATTTAAAGTCTCATCTCACGATGCTGTTAGAGGACATCAAGAAGGACCTAAATAACTCCCTTAAAGAAATACAGGCGAACATGGGTCAAATGGTAAAAGCCCTTAAAGAGAAAACACAAAAATCCCTGAAAGAAGTAAAGGAGAGCATGGGCCAACAGGTAGAGGCCCTTATAGAGGAAACACAAAAATCCCTTAAAGAATTACGGAAAAACACAAACAAATAAGTGAAGGGACTGAACAAAACCATCCAGGATCTAAAAATGGAAGTAGAAACAATAAAGAAATCACAAAGTGAGACATCTCTGGAGATAGAAAATCTTGGAATGAATTCAGGAGTCATAGATGCAAACATCAACAACAGAATACAAGAGATAGAAGAAAGAATCTCATGTGCTGAAGATGCCATAGAAAACACTGACTCAACAGTCAAAGAAAATGCAAAATGCAAAAAAGCTCCTGAGACAAAACATCCAGGAAATCCAGAGAATTTCACACAATGAGAAGACCAAACCTAAGGATTATAGGTATAGAAGAGAGTGAAGATTTCCAACTTAAAGGGCCAGTAAATATCTTCAACAAAATTATAGAGGAAAACTTCCCTAACCTAAAGAAAGAGATGCCCATGAACATACAAGAAGCCTAGAGAACTCCAAACAGACTGGACCAGAGCAGAAACTTCTCCTGACACATAATAATCAAAACACCAAATGCACTAAACAAAGAAAGAATATTAAAGCAGTAAGGGAAAATGGTCAAGTAACCTATAAAGGCAGACCTATCAGAATTACACCAGACTTCTCACCTGAGACGATGAAAGCCAGAAGATCCTGGGCAAATCTCATACAGACCCTAAGAGAACACAAATGCCAGCCCAAACTACTATACCTAGCAAAACTCTCAATTACCATAGATGGAGAAAACAAGATATTCCATGATAAAACCAAATTTACACAGTATCTTTCCACAAATCCAGCCCTACAAAGGCTAATAGATGGAAAATGTCAACACGAGGAAGGAAACTACACCCTAGAAAAAGCAAGAAAGTAATCTTCTTCCAACAAACCTAAAAGAAAGTAACCACACATAAAAATAACATCAAAAATAATAGGAAGCAACAGTCACTATTCTTTAATATCTTATCAATGGACTCAATTCTCCAACAAAAAACATAGTCTAACAGAAATAATTTTCATGTAAATCTTCAATTTTATCAGAAAATGTTTGTGATTCCTCTTTCAATCAATTTAATAATGTTTTTATATCTACCATTTTAACTGTATTATTTTCCATGATAATCTTTAATTTTAACATGTTTTCTATATATTTCTTCAATTTTATCAGAAGTATTTTCCATGTAAATCTTCGATTTTGTCAGAAAATGTTTATAATTCCACTTTCAATCAATTTAGGAATATTCTTATGCCTACCATTTTATCGGTATAATTTTCCATGATAATCTTCAATTTTAACGTTTTTTTATATTTTTCTTCAATTTTATCAGAAATATTTTTCATGTGAATCTTCAGTTTTATCAGACAATGTCTATAATTTTACTTTCAATCAACTTAGGAACATTTTTATACCTACCATTTTATCTGTATAATTTTCCATGAAATAGTCAGTTTTAACTTGTTTTTCTATCCATTTCTTGAATTTTATCAGAAATATTTTCCTTGTAGATCTTCAGTTTTAACAGAAGATGTCTATAATTCCACTTTGAATCAACTTAGGAATATTTTTATGCCTACCATTTTATCTGTATAATTTTTCCATGAAATAGTCAATCTTAACGTGTTTTTCTATATATTTCTTCAATTTTATCAGAGATATTTCCCATGTAAATCTTCAGTTCTATCATAAAATGTTTCTACTTCCTTTTTCAATTAATGTGGCAATGTTTTTTATGTCTGCCATTTTACTCTTTAATTTTCCATGTAAATTGTCTATCTTAATGTGTTTTTCTATATGCTTCAATTTTGTCAGAACCACTTTCCATGTAAATCTTTAATTTTATCATAAAATTATTTTACTTTCTTTTTCAATGAAAATTAAAAAAAATAGGTTTCCTTTGCTGTCTGGCTTTATCTTTGAGTTGTTTCATTGATCTATGCATCTTTTGCTTGTGCCATGATTATGTTTTCTTTGTCTCTATTGTTCTGTAGTGTAGTTTGAGGTCAGATAATAAGATGTGCCTGAGTTTTCTTTCTGCTTAAAATTGCTTTGGGTACCTGGTCTTCCAATGAACATTAGGATTTTTCTAGTTGTATGTAGAATATCATTAGAGTCTTCGATTGGGATGGTACTGAGTCAGGAGAGCACTTTTGATAATTCCATCTTCATAGATCCAGGAACTGGTCCAGGAATATAGATGCTCTTTCTGTTGTCCAGTGTCTGATTTCTTTCTTTCAGTGCCTTACATTTGATTTATCGAGGTCTTTACTTCTTCCTTAGCTAGGTTACTGTTGGGCAGAGTCTAGAAGGAATGCCAACATAAATGTATAAAAATGCATTCGATAGTGAAAACATAAAATCCATCGTGAAGCCCCATAGCTTCAGAATGGTTGTTCTGACTGTATAGAAGTTAATTCAGATGTATAGACTTTAGGTCTGGTCTATCTAGTGTGTGATGTTTTAAATTTGCAAGTTTTTTTAAAGAATAAAATTGATTTTAAAAATTTTACTTGTTAAGAACACATGTACATGTTAAACTTAGAGGAAAACCAAGTAAATAAAGCTAAGAGTTTATTAAATTACATATTTAAGCCTTAGTGGTCATAGGGAAAACACTGAAACTTGATAATCAAAAGAGAAAATTATTGTAGTGTCTGTGTAGCTAATGGTAATAGGGTTCTGTCTAAGCTCCACCCCACCGTTACCTGGCAACAGCCAGGTATGCCCCTCCCCACAGTTACCTGGCAACAGCCAGGTAGGCCTAGCCCACTATAAAGGGGGCTGCTTGCCCCTCCTCTTCCTCTTATTCCTCTTGCTCCTGCTCTTGCTCTCTTATCTGTCTCAGCCTCTCTGCCCATCTTGGGTTCTCCTCCCCTCCCCCCTTTCTCCATGTGGTCATAGCCAGCCTCTACTTCTCTACTCTCTCTGCCTTTCTCTGCCTCCACTATCCCATTAACTCCCATCCTCTGCCCTAAATAAACTCTACTCTATACTATGTCTGTGTGTGTCTGGGCCCTCAGGGGAAGGGATGCCTCGGCATGGGCCCTCTGGGGCACCCCCTTCCCTCACACTGCCGAATACCATATTCTCTAAAACCTCCTTCTTTTTTTGTGATCATAACATTGGGGAGCCAGCCAGGAGGATCATAAGTGCACCGTGTGAGTATCATCAAATGGGATGCAGTTTATGCAGTGTGCTATTTTAATGCTGTCATGCTTTTTAGAGCTAGTTTGATCTTCAGGTGAATTACCATGCAGAAATCATTTGGATATAGCAAATTGAGGTGAAGATTTGCTTAGGAGTCCGTGAGACTGAGGTGAGTGAGGCCCAGGCTGTTCTTCAGTCCATTAATGTCTGGTGTCAGCACCTGATGGCCTTTATGTCTTCTTGTTGTCCTTACTTCTGTCTTTTTAATTTGGGTTTTGCCACCAACCTCTCTGTTGCGGTAAATCTTCAACCCAAATATGCCCCCCGGCAATGAAAACACAACTCGATTAGTATGAATACAGGCTGCGCGCCTAGATTGGGCTGATCTACCACTACACTACCATCTTCCCCATCTAGGAGACCCCTTAGAACTTGTGGTTTCTCCAGGCCACTGCTTCTGCTCTGCTTTCCTTCCTCCTCCTCCTCCTCCTCCTCTATCCTTTCTCCTGTCTCTCCCTCCTCCTCCATCTTTTCTCCTGTCTCTCCCAACTTTAAGCTCCAACTCCCCTTCCTCTCCCCAAGCACCAACCCTAACCTTTATTTTACAAATTAAGGTAGGGTGAAGGTTTACTGGAAATCACTCAGGTGATTTACTCTCGCAGTCCCTCCCGGAAGTACGGAATTAGCACCAAATTACAAATAGCCCCAGGGTTATCCACAACACCCCCTCTCCTGCCTTTCCCACTTCAGATTGAATTTAAGGCCTCAACCACCCATGCAAGCAGTCCATCCTTTAGGGAAAACTAGCCTTTGATCTTTTAAGTGCTAACTAAAGTTTCTTTAAAGTTCTAGGAGACTCTTTAGAATTTAGCTACTCATATATCTGAATGGTAGCAAATTTTGTATAACCCAAATTTTGATTGTTTTTATAAAAGATTGATTTAGTCTTTGTTTTTCTTTCTGCTTACTATATTGCTTTAAGATACTTTATGTCGAGGTGTAATTAAAAACTGTGCAGTTCAGGACTACTTTTCATTTGGCAGAGTGCTTCATCAAGCACTAATTTCGGGCTGAGCTCTGTGCTTTAGATATCAATAAAAGAGAATATGGCTCTGACTAGAACTCAGGAACTCCTGCTTATAACTGAAAACAAGCATGCAAATGTCACAGAACAGCTGTCAGCCATAAAGACAGTGTGCTGTGTAGAGTGTGCTAGACAGTATGCTGTGTAGAGTGTGCTAGACAGTATGCTGTGTAGAGTGTGCTAGACAGTATGCTGTGTAGAGTGTGCTAGACAGTATGCTGTGTAGAGTGTGCTAGACAGTATGCTGTGTAGAGTGTGCTAGACAGTATGCTGTGTAGAGTGTGCTAGACAGTATGCTGTGTAGAGTATGCTAGACAGTATGCTGTGTAGAGTGTGCTTTATTCTGATTGGGTCAAGGATGACAGTGAGTTTGTCACTTAAATTTTGAGAAGTCACAGAGGAGAATGAACATTGCAGCCATAATATGAAGCAGTATTGAAAAGCATATATTATGTTGCCTGGGCTCAGAAAAAGAGATGACCACAGGTTGATCTGCCATCACAGTGTTGATGAACCTTACAAAGGAACTCAAAGCTCCAGCATGGGACAGTGTTATTATCAAGATTATCCAATGACAAAAGGAAACCCTGGCCCCTTAGTAGGTAGTCAGACTTGGTGAAGGCAAGCAAGCAATCGTTAATTTAAACCAAAATCAGCCAGAACTCAAAAGGACCAAGGAAAGGAAATGCTACTTGTTAGCATTGTTAGAACAAAAAGACAAAACTCAGGAGGATTTCTGAGTGTTATTTGTTGTGAAGTAAGCTTGACTCAGATCTTGCAGTCTAAATTTTATCAGTCTTACCAGAAGGCTACTGATCACTCAGTGGTTTCTATGTCACTGTATCCAGTTGTCCTTCCTCCTAAACACTTAGAAAGAAACTTCTAGCAGAAAGGATGTTTTTCCTCTTGGAAATCATTTTGTTTCTGTCTATAACATGATTAAGTATGGTGCTGAAACATTCAAAGACCAGCTGGTTTCACTTTGGGGGTTTGTTTTGTTGAGACACAGTCCCACTGTGAAACACTGGGTGACATAAACTTGATCTGTGGGCCAGACTGGCCTGGAGTTCATAGAAATCTTCCTATCTCTGCCTTTCAAGTGCTAGGATGATAGTTAGCTAGGTTTCCCCCACCCAAATTACAACATAATTAAATCATTTCCCCCTTGCCATCCCCTCCCACAACTCCTCTTCTCTCTAAAGTTCATGTCCTCTTTTTCTTTATTATTGTTACAGGTGTGTGTGTGTGTGTGTGTAAGTAAATACAATGTTCTGAGTGTTGATGTATGTTATATGAATGATTTCAGGGCTGATCATTTGGCATTGGATAACAAGTCAGAGAACTCCCATCGTGGGGAAGACTAATTTCCCTTTCTAAGTATTTGTTAGTGTAAGTTGCCTGCATTTCATTGTCTAGGTGTGAGGCCCCATGAGATTGCTTCCTTCTGTATTCATGTATCTATTTATATTGTCTTTGTTCTTTTTGGTTTTATTTAGGCAGCCATATTGTTGAGGTTTCATAGGTGCAGCTTTCTTGTCATTTCTAGGAGACATACTATCACAGAAGATTTTCTATCCACTGGCTCCCAACAGTTTCTCCCTCATTTTCTACAATGTCCCCTGTGGTCTAGGAGTTGTTATAGATGAATTTATTGGGACTGAACACTTCCTGGTCCCAATGGTCTCTCCATTATGGCCAGTTGTTTGTTTGTAGTGGTCTCTATCTGGTGTAAAGAGAAGCTTGTTTGATGGGGGGTGAGTACTTTTCTATGGCTATAAGGGTAACAATGTGCCTAGGAGTTATTTTGGTCTAGCAAAGTGACAAAAGTAGATTGTCCTCTAGGATCCATGACCCCACAAGCTAAGTAGTTGGCTAGGACTTTAGTACTAGGCATGATTTTCCTCCGGCTGAGCGACCTTAAGTCCAATTAGACCCATGTTGACTGCCCTCGGGATAAAGTGCGACTGGTGCACCTTTGGGGAAATTTTGCCATGCTGATTCTAATTGTAGTTCTTAGGCATCAAAAGTGGGAAGGGAATAGCAGAATACAGTGTCAGGAAAGGGAAAAGGGGAGGGATTGGGTTAAAGTGTGGAGGGAAAGGTACCACAGTACAGTACGGAAAGGAAAAGGAGGATAAGTAAAGCTACAGATGTTTGAAAAGACCACAAGAAATCATATTATTTTACATTTTTCTATTACATAAAAGTGTGTGTGCGTGTATACATATATATGTATGAATGTATGTATATGTATATTTGTTCAATAAAGATATGCCACTTGGAGTGATGAAAATGCTTCCCCCAAGAGCTACACACTAGAGGACAACAAAACCCTTAGTACCAGACATGACAAACTCCTTTCTAGTTCTTAATCAGTAAACTACAAGCAACTCCCAAAGCAGTATAGGCTTTTGCTGCTTCCATTGGTTGCCTCCCAGAGAATGAGAATAAGGCCATATTTCTGAAGACACCACGCACTTTCGATACAGCACTGTGAGGATTTAAAAGCCTAAAAGCCTCCTCCCTGCAGATTAGCTTTCATAGTTCCAGAAGGTGCTATAAGGGAAGCAACCAAAATCACCCTTCCTTTAAGATCAAAGGTCCCGTTTCACGTTGGATAAAGTGTTTTCCTATGTTCCATCCAAGGATCATTTGCACGGTGAATAATTTCTAACAAGAAGAAACTCACTGTTATGAGAAACACAAGTTATTTTTCAAAATCCAAATGCAGGTCCCAACAGCAGAAATCAGAATGGTTTGATGTGTTGATTCTTATAAATGGACTGGTGCTATAGGAGAGAGGCAGATGGATGCAGCATCAGGACCATTCAGGTTCTGCTTTGCTAGAGAAAACAGACCTACTGTAGAATTTACAGGGCAGAAAACAGTCTTGCTGGTATCTTGATTTTAGCCCAGTAAGGCCCAAGATGAAGTTAAAGCCAACAGAGTACATCTAACATAGCAAATTGCATTGTTTTAAGAAAGGACAGTAGAGAATTTTATTAGTGGTTTAAGTTTCTTTCAGTCTTTCTCAGGGGACAGGCAGAAAGGGGGAATTTAACTGCTGAGGCACCCCACTATACTTCTGCCTATGGCGGCCTGGCAGGGTGCACACAGCCTGATGAGGGGGAGTTGAGGCAACGGGAGAATACACAGTTTTAAAATACACAGTATACTTATTCATATCCATCCTCCCACACTGAGCTCCAGTGTGACTTTGTTTCTTGGGGTTAGCATTAGAGTACTTTTTTGAGAAGGGAAAGAAAGGGGGAAACTAAAGTCATCCAAGATGATCTTATTGTAGAGAATGAGATAAAAAGATAAGGCAAAAGGAGAGAAAGCCTTACCATGATTTTAGTCCTTCACTGAAAAGAAAGGACACTGGGCTGAACTTGGAGAATTGAGGACAGTAGGAGTTTAGAAACAGAAGCTTGCAGTCCAGAGAATATGGATCAGTAGTTAAAGTGGCTGTATGCAAGCTGAAGACCTATATATAGGTCCTGGCACCCAAATAAACGCCAGGCACAGCAGTTCATGTTTGCATCACCACTGCTATGGAAATAAAAACAGATGGATCCCTGGAGGTCAGTGGCCGGCTAACCTATCAAACCAAACTATGAGCTCCAGGTACTCTGAAATAACCAGTCTCAAAAACTAAGCAGTTAGCAAGAAACACAAGATTGGCCTCTCAGATCTACATATATACATATATATACACATGCACAGGTGAGCGCGCACACACACAGAAAAAAAACCCTAGAAATTACAAAATATATTTAAAAGATTGTAAGTAGTAAAAAGACAATAGGTAAGACTAGATTACACTAACAAACATTGTATGTCATGGACTTGAATCTTTTTTTTCTTTTTTTTATGATAAAATTAAAGATTTACATGGAAAATGTTTCTCCTTGTGGCCAGTTCCAAACCATGAAAGAACAGCTGCAGAGTAGCCCATGCCAGACTTCTGTCCTTCAGAACTAATGGAAGGTTATCATGTGTTGCTCTTTTCATAAAGAATTTTACATGTTTCTCTGGGGATGTATAAAATGTTCAATTCAAGAAAGTTACTGCCTAAGTAAAGTTTAAAATACACAAACGTTGAGGAGGAAAAGGTTTTGATTTGTTAGAATTATCAAATTTTCTGGCAGTTTCTTTCTGTTTGTTAGCTCTTCTTTTAGAAGGGATCTCATTTAGTCCACATTCACCAATCCTCCCAAGTGCTGGAATCACAGGCTATGCCGTCCTGCTGTGTTCAGAAAATCCATCTAAGATTTGTCTTTGCAAAAAGGGTGTATTTGATAAGCCATCAACTTCATACTATGTGAATAAAATTTATCTACATTATAGTCCTTACATGTAAATATAAGTGCAAATGATTTTATAATGGTACAAAGAGTCACTGTTGTTTATAGCACTATAGATCTGGCATTCTCTACTGATACTAGTCTTTGTGAGAATATCTTAGGAGACCCCATCTCCTTGCATCAGGAGTGAAAATATACCCAGGCCTGACCGACCAGTCAGTTCACTCTATTTTTACCAGTCATTGCTTTAATATAGCCATATGACCCAGGGAAGTCCACGTTAATGGTACTTCACTTCTGAAGCATGCTGAAATTGGTTGGAAAGAAGTTCTCTTCTCTCTGAGTTTGTGGTTGGCAAATGTCAGAGTTGTCAGTAGTTTAGGGCCTTCTGTATTGAGAGGGAATAAAAGAAGTGGGAAAAAAGCACTGGAAGGTAGACAACCATCAGGTATTGATCACATGGTTTTGCTCTGTTTTTGTTCATGCCTGCACAACCTACCAATATTTAGTTCAGATACTGGGCGAATGGTACTCCATCCACCCATGGGGTCTCTGCTAATGATTTGGACACAATTGTTCCCTCCCCATCCTGTCCACTCCACCACCCGTGTCTGTGCGTGAGAGAGAGAGACAGAGACAGAGAGACAGAGACAGAGAGACAGAGAGAGATCAACTTGAATCTAGCATGGTATCCTAATGCCATAATAGAATATGAAAATGTAGATTTAGAAAGGTAGAAGGGAGTGTTTTGACCTGTTGCCAAGCTTTTCCCCGTATTTCCAGTGTACCAATATTTTGTAATAGTCACCGCAGCACCGTGCCACCCTCTACACACACACACATTTCCGGTGTACCTATATTCTGTAATGGTCACTGTAGCCCTTTTTTGTGTGTGAACTGTTTACATGTCTGACTTCTTGTTTGGATTTTACTTGGTGATTTGATATGAAATTTTAATGTGAAAGCACTTAGCATTAGGAGTTTGACATTTTGTCTGACCTTAATCACCAAGAGGATCATGAGAGGTTTATTCAGTGGGAAGAGAACTGTTACAGCTCTGACAGGAATGATGGGAAATAAGTAAACAGCCTTTTAAATCTTCACCAGAAATCAATAGGGTTTAAAGATGATGGACGTTGGTGTTTTTTGCTGCTTAAGGACTTCAACCTTTTACGGGAAAATATCTTGTCTAGGTGTCAGCAGTTTTTCCATGTACGCAATGAATGGCTGCTGCAAATAGAGCATTCTGCATAGAACACTCTTCATCACTATTATAAGGGAGAAATTGGATATGACTGGCCATGGTAATATAGAGCCTTTTGGGGCATTTTTATAAGAAAAAGGAGGCCTATATCTCAGAGTTTTGCTCTAGTCTTAAGTATAATTTATACAACAAACTTTTCCTTCAAAATAACAGTACTAGTTTTCCTATGTTGACAATCTCTACTATGCTAACATTGACCATAAAGTGGTGACATGAATGGTACAGCTCCGATTTGGATGTGAAGCTGAGGTCTCCAGACTTTCCTGCATTCATCTAATTAGTGACAGAAGTGCCATTTAAAATCAGAGTCCACCTTGCCTGGGAAGCGCCTTCTTTTGCTATTGTCCAGGCTGTATCTCTGAGGCCGTGGATGCGGTTGCTCTCACTCCGGCCGTATTTCTTTAGCCAGTGTTTTTAGTGTCTTTCTTTCCTCTACTCTCCCTAGTCAGTAAAACTAACTGAAGTGACAGATCTCCACTTCATTTAATGAGAATAAGAGCTATGCCATGGTCATTGAATAAAGGAATATGGGCTAAGAATGCTTCTCAATATACTCTGCAGATTTGGTTTTTTATGAATGATTTATAAGCTATTAGATTGATGTAGCATTTTGCAGTAAATTCACAATCAGCTGCAGTCCAATACAAGTGTTCAACATTAACTGAGTGTGTCGTGCACTGTTCTTTGTTTTAAGATAAAAATTTCAAGATTACAAGATGTAAAATTGTAAATTTCTATTAAAAATTTCAAATTACAAGATTTCACTGTGAAGAACATTCCTAGCCAGATGTGATAGTGCATTCTTGTAATCTTACTTAGGAAGTAATAACAAGAGAATCAGGAGTTTAAGTCTAGTCTTAGCTGCGTGGTGAATTGAAGACTAGACTGAATTCAGTTGAAACCTTACATAAGCAAATAAACAAAACACAAACACACACACACCTTTACTTCTAAATCACAGTGCTTCTGGGCACAAACCTTTAATCCCAGCACTTGGGAGGCAGAGGCAGGTGGATCTCTATAAGTTTGAGGCCAGCCTAGTCTACAACACCAGTTCCAGGACAGCCAGAACTACACAGAAAAACCCTGTCTTGTAACAATAACAACAAAAACAAAACAAAACAGAAAATACTGCTTCTAAATAAAGTGTAGTAACCTTACCATCACTTAACTTTCAGTTATTAAATTGATACATACAAATAAGTATATGTAGAAAATATGTTTTTATTGTGTGACCTGGAAATATTCATTGTAATTCAAATTAAAAATAACTCAGGTGTTTGTTAATAAATGTTATGAAACATGTTATATTAGACAAAGAACCTCACATACAATCTATGTGTTTGGTTTTAGGTTTAAGAATATATTATACTTCAGTTAATTTATTGGAAAACTTATAAAAGAAATGGGCTCTTAACTAATTCATGTTTCATAGATTTTTATCATCCTTCATTTCTGTGTTTAAAACTGAAGTAACGTAAATGATCAAAGAGTACTTCTAATTCTAAAGTTCTGTAGCATTTTAAATTTGGAATTTGGGTAGAAGCCATTTTTTATTACATTAGATAAACACATATTAATAGACTTAATTAATAGACTTAAGATTTGTAGCTTAATGATTGTTTTCCTGGTATATGAAAATCCTTTGTTCAGTTTTTGGCAGTATGAAAAATAAAACGTATTTATTAAAGCATTTCTAAATGTGCCTCCCTGATCCCTGAACATGGGTCCTTCCTAATTTCTGTTTATCTCCTTGGATTGGTTTGACCAGATTGTCTACAATGAGTCCTGGACAGATTGACCTTTTCCCATTTAAAGGTTTGGGGTGGAGACTGGGCCGATACTGTTCTAGGCACTCTAAGGACACCAGCCTTAGAGATTCACCAGCCTTCTCTTATGTTCTCTGGGTACCTGATGGTTTCGGATAGCTAATGATTTATTCTGAATTTGTCTAAAAGTATAAATTTGTAGATATGAATAGGTCATCTATCTATGTGTAGGAACATTTCAGATAAAATTGTGACCCCCCCCTGACCTGCCTTAGTTCAACATTCACACTGATCCACAACCTTTGAAAATACCATTGTAGAACTCAAGCTCTCTGCCTTAGTGTGTGACTCATTTCCTAATTTCCAAGTATTGTCAGTTGGAGAGTCATAAAAACTTTGGAAGTCTAGGTTTTTTTATATGAAAAATGATGATAAATAGAATTATTGTGGAGTTTAATACAAATTAATGTATGTGCAAGAAATTTGAACTCATTTGTATGACTTCATCAGTCAATAATTTAACTGTGTTATTTGCTAGTACATATTCTTATATTCTCATATTCGCTTTTTTTATATTTATCTTAGATCTTTTTTTACCGTCCAATCATTATCCCCTTCCCACTTCACCCTCCAACAGCTCATCATCCCATTCCTTGTCCCCCCTGTCTTTAAGAGGGTGACCCCACCTCATCTCACCCGACCAGACCTCCCCACTCCTGGGGCCTCAGGTCCCTTAAAGGTTAGAATCTCTCACTGAAGCCAGACTCGGCACTCCTCTGCTATATATGTGTTGGGGGCCTCATACCAACTGCTGTATGTTGCCTGGCTGGTGACTCAATTTCTGAGAGATATCAAGGGTGTGCATTGAGACTACTGGTCTTCCTACGAGGTCTCCCCTCTCCACAACTTTTTCTAGCCTTTCCCTAATTCAACCACAGGGGTCCCTGACTTCAGTCTATTGGTTGGGTGCAAGTATCTGCGTCTGTCTCAGTCAGGTGCTTCTTGGGCCTCTCAGGATAGCCATGCTAGGCTCCTGTCTGCAAACACACCATAGCATCAGTGTCAGGCTTTGGAGCCTCCCCTTGAGATTGATCACAAGTAGGGCCGGTCACTGAACCTCCTTTCTCTTAGTCTTTTCTCCATTTTTGTCCCTGCAGTTCTTCTAGACAGGAACAATTCTGGCACCCCCATCCCTCCACTTGATGCCCTGTCTTTCTACTGGAGGTGGACTCTACAAGTTCCCTCTCCCCACTGTAGGGCATTTCATCTAAAGTCCCTCCCTTTGAGTACTGAGAGTCTCTCAGTTCCCAGGTGTCTGGTGCATTCTAGAAGGTACTCCCACCTCCCACCTTCCAAGGTTGCCTGTTTCTATTCGTTCTGCTTACCCTCAGGACTTCTCTCCTACCCCACCCCCCTTACCTGATCATGTTCTCCTTTTCCCCTCCCCTCCCCTCTTCCACCCAGTTCCCTCCCTCCCCTTGCCCTCCGTGATTACTTTCTTCTCCCTCCTAAGTGGAATTGAAGCGTTTTCTCTTGGGCCCATTGTCTTGTTAACCTTCTTGAGTTCTGTGGATTGTATCCTGGGTATTCTGTACGTTTTCGGCTAAAATCCAGTTATTAGTGAGTACATAACCTTGCATGTCCTTTGGGTCAGAGTTACTTCACTCAGTATGATATTTTCTAGTTCTATCCATTTGCCTGCAAAATTCATGATGTCCTCATTCTTAATAGCTAAATAATATTCCATTGCATAAAAGAACCACATTTCTGTATCCCTTCTTCTGTTGTGGGACTATGGGTTGTTTCTAGCTTCTGGCTATACCACTCATGGTCATATACTCAAAAGATGCCCCATGATGCCCCAGGGGCTTGTGCTCTATTTTATTCATAGCAACCTTATTTGTGATAGCCGGAAGCTGGAAACAACCCAGATATTCTCATATTCTTACAATCTCATATTCTTATACTGTAACTTTCAGGGTGGTTCCAGGAAAATGAGACCGAGGATATGGTTCAGCTTAGCCTGTAAGCATAGAGTTTAGACTCTCAGTATACATGTAAATGATGGGGGATTGTGGGAACAAGTCTGTGATCCGAGCAGACATGGGATTCTTTTTTTTTTTTCGGGGGGGGGGGGACATTCAAGACAGGGTTTCTCTGTATAGCCCTGCCTGTCCTGGAACTCACTCTGTAGACCAGGCTGTCCTCGAACTCAGAAATCTGCCTGCCTCTGCCTCCCAAGTGTTGGGATTAAAGGCGTGCCGGCTCAGACGTGGGATTCTTGATGAGCGCTGGCTAACCATTGTAATGAATTGATGAGCTCTCAGTTATAATGAGAGACCCAGCCTCACCATATGAGGTGGAGAGCAATCAAGGAAGATAGCCAGCATCACCCCCTGGGCATCCCAGGCACTCACTCTTTCTTGTCCACACACACATCATTTCTTTAACATGATAAAGATTACAAAATGAGCAGACTGTTCCCTGAGTACAGGTCCATTTCTTATTTTTCTTTGGATTTTTAATCCTATTAATAAATAAATCCCCTACTTTGAAAATATTTTTTACATTGGTTGCTCATGATACGTGAGCTTGTCTCCCCATACCCCCCACCCCCAATTTGTGTGTTAATGTATAATCATCAATGCTATAGTGTTCAGAAGAGGGTCTTTAGGAGGTAGTTATATTAGGAAGTAGTTATGTCAGGAGGGAGGAGCCTTCATGAATAACCTAAGTGCCCTTCAGAGAAAGGCCAGAGAAGTAGGTTGCTTTCTCACTATGGAAGGATGCCATGGAAACTTGGCACTCAGCCACCTAAAAGAATATCTTCCCTAAGCCTTGTGATGCTAGCTAGCATCACCTGTTCTGTTTCACAGCTATGACAGGTACCTTGTTACTGCACATGAGACACCGACTCTATGGATCTATAGCCTGAGCCTGCTATGGCAGATAGTAGGCTCTTATGTTTTATGTGGATGAGATGTGACTTAATGTTTCATTCTAATTACATCAATTTAAGAAGCCAGAAAGTTTTGTAAAGACATGCTTTAACACTGAGGAATGTAGTTTGATACTTAAAAAAAAAATGTAGTAAAGGGATTATTTATAACAAAATTGTACTTAGTGTTATTACCTGTAACCTATCAGTTTCTGTATCGTCGTTCTCGCCTCAATATGGATATTACTTCTAAAGAACATAAGCATTTTTTGTAAAAGTCTACATTAGAATTTTAAAATAATTTTCATTAATAAGTATCATAAATCCCCACTAAGCCAGAAGTTATTGTTCCCCCAAATTCGCATTATTTTTCCTCAGGCTTTTCTATGCCTTTTTTGATATAGCAGTTACACTGTGTGCTTACCTGGCTTCTCCTGTTCACTAAGAGGAGCTTTTTGGCTCTGATACCTCCTTCTATCTCTGATTCTTAGACTTAGCCTTTGGCACTTGATATTTCCCAATAATATGTTGAATAATGGTTCAGATTATGTTTAATACCAAAAAAAATTTGTTGGCAAATTAATCTGTCACTCTATCATGTTACAGTAACTTTTAGAGCAAAAATATTCCTAATCTGGGACTGATGGTTGATGTCACATTTATTTCTAAAACAGTCACTTCTTCAAATAGTGGCAGAGTAATAAACTTGAAATAGGGTACTTCCTGAGACTCTTCTCGCCTTCAAAATAAACCATGCAAGACACTATGCCTCCAGTTGTTCCCTATAGGGCCAAGCCTCACTCAGATCTTATTTGCCAAATGAGACCTGACACTGCATTATTGCTGTAGTTCCAGCTAGCTGGAAAAATTCTCAAACAAGCAAATTTAACAGTATCTGTCGCCTGTATTTATTTTTCCTAAATGTCCTTTCTCATGTCTTAGTGATGTGACCATTCTGAAGTCCTACTACTATCAAAAGCAGATGAAACCTAGTTGACATTGTCCCAAGCCATCAAGGGTTCCTGTCCTAAAGTTTCCAAGGGCTTCTCAGATCCTCAGGAGTTTTGATCTCTTTAACTTAGTAATTGGCATTTAGTGTGGATCACATATATTAAATTGGTTTTGGAAAATATTTGCCTGTAAATGTTTGTGGTTCTCTCATCTGTATTTGCTGCCATCTCTAGTTGTGCTACAGTGTTTGAGTGTCCTAATATTGTTATAAAAGAGGGAAAGATTTTCTTGAGTCAGTTTCTGTTTTTGTAGAACTATTTTAGTTGTGTTTTTTGTTACTCTAACAAAATTCCTAGGAACAACTACGAGGAACCCACAAGGATAAATGACATATTGGTTTTATTTTAGCTCATAGTGTCTACAGAGTTAATTCTAATGGAAAGACAAGACAGAGAAACTTAGTTCACATCCTGGGAGGCCAGGAAGTAACTGCTCACCAATGATCCTTCTCCAGCTTGGGCCAAAGTTTCCAGAACTCCTTCAAGTAGCCCTAGCATCTAGAGGGAGGCCTTGAAATTTTCAGCCTGTGGGGGCTGTGTAGATCCTGTGTTCTGTCAGGCTTAAGCTAGTGTGATAATATTTTTTTTTTATTTTGAATTCATTTTTTAAAAATCACTCATTCATTCATTTATTTTAAACTCCAGATTTTATTCCCTTCCCGGTCCACCCTCTGACTATTCCACACTCCATACCTCTTGCCCCTGTCTCCATGAGGCTGTTTACACCTCCACACCCCCCCCAACCCCACCAGACCTCTAAACTTCCTGGGGCTGCCAGTTTCTTGAGGTGCATGTTCTCTGACTGAACCCAGACTTCCAGTCCTCTGCTGTATATGTGTTGGGGGCCTCATATCAGCTGGTGTGTGCTGCCTAGATGATGGGCAAGTGTCTGAGAGATCTCGGGGGTCCAGGTTGGTTGAGACTGCTGGTCTTCCTATAGGGTCGCCCTCCTCCTCAGCTTCTCCCAGCTTTTCCCTAATTCAACCACAGGGATCAGCAGCTTCTGTCCATTGGTTGGGTGCAAATATCTGCATCAGACTCTTTCTACTGCTTGTTGGGTCTTTCAGAGGGCAATCATGATAGGTTCCTTTTTGTGAGCATTCATTCCATAGCCTCAGTAGTAGTGTCAAGCCTTGGGACCTCCCCTTGAGCTGGATCCTACTTTGGGTCTGTCGCTGGACCTTCTTTTCCTCAGATTTCTCTCTGTTTCCATCATTGCAGTTCTTTCAAACCCAAACATTTATGGGTCAGAGTTGTGACTGTGGGATGGCAACCCCATCCCTCACTTGATGCCCTGTCTTTCTGCTGGAGGTGACTCTACAACCTCCTCCCCATTCTTGGGCATTTCATCTAAGGTCCCTCCTTTTGAGTCCTGAGAGTCTCTCACCTCCTAAGGTAGTCTGTTTCCATTCTTTATGCTGGCCCTCTGTCCTTTTCCTCCACCCAATATCCAATCATGTTCCCTTTTCTCCCAACCCCATCCCCTTTCCCTCCCCCCCCCCCACCTTGTGGTTGCTTTCTTCTCCCTTGCAAGTGGGACTGAGGCGTCCTCACTTGGGCCCTTTAGCTTTTGACCTTTTTGAGTTCTGTGTGTGGACTATATCTTGACTATTCTGTACTTTTTTATTTTTTGGCTAATATCCACTTATTAGTGAGTACAAACCATGCATGTTCTTTTGGGTCTGAGTTATCTCACTCAGGATGATATTTCCTAGTTCCATCCACTTGCCTGCAAAACTCAGGATATCCTTGTGCTTAATAGCTAAGTAGTATTCCATTATGTAAATGAACCACATTTTCTGTATCCATTCTTCTGTTGTGGGACATCTGGGTTGTTTCCAGCTTCTGGCTATCACAAACAAGGCCGCTAAGAACACATGCCCCTGTGGCATGGTGGGGCATCTTTTGGGTATATTCCCAAGAGTGGTATTGCTGAGTCTTCAGGTAGGTCTCTTTCCAATTTTCTGAGGAACCTTCAGATTGATTTCCAGAGTGGTTGTACCAGTTTGCAATGAAGGAATGTATCTCTTTCTCCACATCCTCACCAACATGTGTTGTCACCTGAGGTTTTGATCTTGATCATTCTGATTGGTGTAAAGGTGGAATCTCAGGGTCATTTTGATTTGCATTTCTCTGATCACTAAGGACTTTGAACATTTCTTTAGATGTTTCTCAGCCATTCAGGATTCCTCTGTTATAAACTCTTGGTTTCATTTTATACCCCATTTTTTGATTAGGTTGTTTGGTTTTTTGGTGGTTAGTTTCTTGAGTTCTTTATAGATTTTGGATATTAGCCTTTTATTGGATGTGGGGTTAGTGAAGATTTTTTCCCAATCTGTAGGTTGCCAGTTTCTCTTATTGGCTATGTCTTTTGCCTTGCAGAAGCTTTACAGTTTCATGAGGCCCCATTTGTCAATTCTTGATCTTAGAGCATACGCCACTGGAGTTCTGTTTAGGAAATTTCCCCCTGTGCCAATGAGTTCAAGGCTCTTTCCCACTTTCTCTTCTATTAGATTCAGTGTATCTGGTTTTATGTCAAGGTCCTTGATCTACGTGGACTTGTGCTTTGGGTAAGGTGACAAATATGGGTCTATTTTCGTTTTTCTACATACCAACAGCCAGTTTGACCATCACCATTTGTTGAAGATGCTTTCTTTTTTCCACTGTATGTGCTTGGCTTCTTTGTCAAAGATGAAGTGTACATAAGTATGTGGTTTTATTTCTGGGTCTTCAATTGAGTGTTGTTTTTCAGTAGTGTATACTGTGAAAGCATGGTGTGTGTTGAGACCCAAGCCTGCAGTGGAGTCTCACACACACTGTCAGTCTCACATCTGAAGTCTGCTTGTCAGTGCACCAGGCTGCTTCTCTGCTTTCCTGCAAAGGAATGATTTTCTTTTTAGTTTTGTTGCATGATTTGTTCAAGATTCTCCTGGGCTAAATTCATTATAGCTTATGTATTTCTGTTCTAGAGCATTCTTCGTTCCAGTAGGAAGTGCTTGTAGGACCACAAGGCCCTGAATTGGTTCTGTGTGTGTTCATAATTCAGCCTAACTTTTTCTTCCTCTTTATATCTCCTTGTTGTCATCATGGTCTATGGAATAGAAAGCAAGCAGAAGTGGCTTTCCTAGAGAAAGATGCTAATATTTGTCTAGTGGTGTCTGTACTAGAGCAGTAAATCTACATGCAAATTAAATATTTGTCTGACAAATGATAATGCTTGTCATCAGTCTAATGTCTTCTTAAGTTTCCTGGGTATTGTTAATTCAAAACAGAGTTTGAGTTGCCTTACTGTCATCGATTCCTGTACTCATTATACCTTAAAGAAAAACCTTACCTTTGCAAGGGAAATATGGTTATCAGATGCTCTAGTTTTCATAGAATAAAAAGACCTAGTGAGATATAAATGAGGAGAGTGACAGTTAAATGGACATGGTAAAGGTTAATTCTTGCTTCCTGCATTGATATTGGAGGTCCCAGTCACTTGTCAGTATACTCTATAATATGTGCAGTACATCTTCATTAGGAAGGCAGATAGCAATCAGTTTCAGGTTTCCAGATGAGCCTGTGGCCAGGCCATAATTAACCTTTTGAACTTGGAATTGTAACAGAATGTACTATTGGCTTAGGTTATCAATTATGGTCAGTCAATTGATACTCAAAGGGGCTTATTGTTGATTGATATTATAATTTACTCATCTTCCCATTGTGGTGATTAAAAAGCAAAGGTGACATGGCATGCGATTCTAATTTCTGTTCATGGAA
This sequence comes from Tokudaia tokunoshimensis, assembly GCA_036184795.1. Classification (NCBI taxonomy): domain Eukaryota; kingdom Metazoa; phylum Chordata; class Mammalia; order Rodentia; family Muridae; genus Tokudaia; species Tokudaia tokunoshimensis. The sequence goes on from BTHU01000010.1 coordinate 88,584,558, forward strand.
AGAGAACATTTTATAAGCAAGATACCTTGCCAAACAGTTATTTAAGTAAAAGGGTTTCCTCTTAGTCTCAAATTTTTATTATTATTATTTTTATGGATTCCCATAACTGTTAAGGAAGCTTTTAAAACTATCTGCATCTCAACTTATAGCAGAATTCTCTTATAGCCTTTCACCCTATTAAAGTTTAGTCAAACCTTCTAGTTTTTTTTTAATATTTCTAATACATTTTATCCAGTATTTCATTCAAGCCAAATACTATCAAAAATAACTAATATAATTTTACTTATTTTGGAAAAACTTAATAGAAAATGTGCTAATGTGGAAAATGTTAGCAATCCAAGTTAAGGAAGCATTATTTTAATATATGTCCAATAAACCCTTACTTTTAAGTTAAATTAAGCAGCTTTTTATTCTTAAGTATACTTTATTTTATTATTAATTATAGTTTTATAATTTTAGGAATCATTTTGTTGATATTAAATGATGTACCATGAAAATTATTTCTTGGGAACAATTGCACTTAGGAGTTTGGGCTTTGTTTTGCCATGTTGTTGTTGTTGTTTGCTTGCTTTATTTTTTAAGATAGAGTATGCTGTGTAGCCCAGGCTGGCCTCACGTATGACTGACTACATTGTTTAAAATTATTTTCAGTGAATCTGTCTTTAATTAATTTCTTTTAAGTTTTTTATGAGTAGAATGAACATTGTATTCAAGTATGCTTATTGTAATATTTTATAATGGTGATAAATCAAAGACAATATAAAGGCAAATACATTTACGAAGTGAGTTATGTACATTGGTCTGATACAAATTAATTAACAAAGTGATAGCAAAGAATTTTATTAAAGTGAGAAAATTGTTATGTTACATTTTTTAAGGAAGTCTATAAAATTTTCTGCTTAGAAGTAAAAGGAAGATTATTGAAAAGAGACTGTAAGAAAGTATAGGAAATTAAAAGTGCAAATGAATACACATACAATGTCATAGAAATTGCAATTTTAAATCTTCTCTTCTGGTGATGTACCGTAGCACCCAGCCCCTTTCCTTACTTGCTTGGTGCTCCCCGGCCCTCCTTCTCTGCCGTCTCTCTTCCCACTGACTCCTGTGTACAGTCTATGAGCCCTTTAGGGCAGGGGAAACCTTTTGCTCTTCTCCTCTTAGGTTGTCTAGTTCTGGATTCATAAATTAGACTTTAAAAACAGATTAACAGAAGAATGTCGTGGAAACTTAATTCGGTAATTTTCTTCTGTACATGATAACAGCTTTTATAGGAAAACTAAGGGCCCAAAGAACAGTTAGGACCAAAAGCAAAGTTGGGCATGATGTTTGAAATAATGAAAACGTAATAGGTCAGATGGGTTTGAGCCAGCTACAGTTAATTATAGCAGGGTAACTAGGAGGGCCAGTTGAGCAAGATTTGTTTGTTGGTTCCTTTCCTTCCACTGGTACAGAGAGAATACCTTCCACATGGGTATTCTCCTGCTATGAAGAAGAGAATGAAAGTTAAGAGCACTCTTCTTCCATCTGCTGTTTCTAAAAAAGTCCCTTAACTGAAGGCAATGTTGTGCCAAGGTGTATATTATCATTCTGCCACCCTGTTTTCAAACTCAGGCATTTCTGAGATACAGAAAATGGGAGTCTTCCATCTTCTGAGTTAAGTATAGAAATAATTTGGACTCTTTCGCTCTCTTCCCAAAAGTTTTTTTGAAAAGTGCTGTAAATTCTTTTTCTCTTCTCTTCTTACCTCTCCTTTCCCTCTCCAGTGATGGAAATTAAACCCAGGGCATGCTAGGCAACCACTAAGTTATACCCCAAACCCTCCATGGCCCTTCATTCCGGTCTTGGCTTTCTACTCCCTGGTTTCCTAAAAAGCTGGTAAAATGTCCTTTAGTGACTGCTCCTGCCTTTCTAGCAAATCCTTACCTCCAAGAAGAGGGGCTCTAAGATACTCAGCCCCTCTCAGATTGGCTCCCTTAAGTGTTTGTCATTTTCCCAACCTGCTGTGGTCCTTTATTACTATGGGCCCTTTTATATAATGTTTTGTCTGGAATGCAATCTTTCTGTAATTTCTCTTTGCATTATTTATTACTCCATCACCGAAAAGTCTTACCTTTGCAGGTTATGTCTGTGTCAGTGACTGTTCTACTCTTAAATAAGTCACCTTTTCCCACTCTTCACAATTCTTCTTCTAATGTCTTTGAACAAAGTCATTCTCACCTCTGATCATAAGTGTGATACCCAGTGTACATACCTAATGAGAAACTTAGATGATAAGTAGCTAAGCTGTGCTAATGATAGTCTGTAATGCTCACACTTTTCTTACGTTGCATGCTGCTGCTACTCTTCCAGATCTGCCACTCTGGGCTTTTCATGAGTTTATATAAATTATTTCAAAAGAGGTTGTATAGTACAATAGTCTTCAGTTTCCATGGTAACAGTCTCTTATTTCCTACACATCCTTTGTTTGCATGATGCTACATTTCTTTTAATTACACACCCCTCTTGAGTTGATTAGCATCTGTAGAAGGATTTTAATCCAGCACCATGGCAGCTCTGGTCAGGGATTGCATCCAAAGACCTAGGTCTATATGATCCGGCTGGAGCTCAGATACACCCTGGAGCTGACTGGAATATAGACATGTCCTTAGTACATACTTTTATTTCCTAACAATGATGGTGAGGTTAGTTTGTAGAAGGAAGCAGCCATGTTTGAAAGTCATGTCTAACTGAGGGGGTGAACAAAGTGATGAGTCAGAGAAAAATTTGACAGAATGAGTCAGAAATAGGACACGACCAACTCACAGGAAAGAGAGGCTACTTAAGAGCAACAGGTGAGAGAAGAAAGGGTGAGTGTGTGGCAGTTTTACAGAGACAGGTTACAGAAATAACAACCTAGACTCAGGTGAAGACGGAATGAGCCAGAGAATGAGAAGGAGCCAGAAGATTAGAACATACTGCCAAAGTTAGTCTGAGGCCAATCAGAAGTTAGTCAGAACCCAAGAGAAGCCGAATTGAATCAGTCAGTTTAGAAGATTAGATTGTATCGACGCTAAAAGCTTCCAGACCTAGACTTATGCATAGTTAAAACAGAGAGAAAAAAAACTACTCTGGACTCACACAACTCTGGTATGGCTCTCATCCTATCCCATCATCTGAGGAAATAAAAGTGACATTTACAAGTATCTTCTGTCTTCATCCTCTAAATAGTGATTAAAGATAGAAATTGCCAGGAAGTGAAAAAATTGGAGACATTACAGGAACGCACTAATATAGGAAAAATTCAGGCCATTCTTGCCTTGTTAATCCTTTGTCCATAGCTAAAGTGTGTATCGTACCTGAACCTTAGTCTCCACCTTATAATTTGGTCATAAAATTCTTGCTTTACCACCATGCCTGTCATTGAGTAGATACTTAATACACGCTGTGCTTTCTTTTTTGCCTTGCTTTTCCCGGTGAGGTCTGCACAGCATAATCCTAATAAGAGTCCAGCAGAGCCGGGCGGTGGTGGCGCACGCCTTTAATCCCAGCACTTGGGAGGCAGAGGCAGGAGGATTTCTGAGTTCGAGGCCAGCCTGGTCTACAGAGTGAGTTCCAGGACAGCCAGGGCTACACAGAGAAACCCTGTCTCGAAAAACCAAAAAAAAAAAAGAGTCCAGCAGAACTGCCGGTGGCAGGTGGATCTCTAACAGAGTCCTCACATCAATAGTGCCTGCCATATTGTCTGCCCTTCGTGTGATTGCATGTCTCTCTTTTTTGGCCAGAAAACTACCAGTGATTAATTTCTTAGATTTGAGAATACTTGTCAGTCGTTTGCCCAAACTATTGCTCTTAAGAAATGGTAAAGAATCATTACTATTGGGATATGAATTCACCATTGTGTATGAACAGTCATTCATCCATTCACTTATTCACAGAAGTGTGACCTGTGTTTACATGGTCTAGATTGTATTACATATCAGCTGCTCTTTGTTCAAATAAATAGCTGGTAAATAGAAAGATGTTCTCAACACTCTCTACACAATGGATATCTTCATTTTACCTTTTTTTAAATTCAAGATCATTCTTTACAGTAGGCCAAGCATTTAGAATCAGTTACCTCACTTAATTCATAGAACAGTTCCTCCAAGCTATAATTATTGCTCTTTTCAAGGAGGAAATTAAGTCTGTGATAAGTTGGATGTTGTCGCCGAGTTATAGCTAATAAGAGGAGGATCTGGGAGTTCAGCCTAGCTTCTCCCAATCTAGAAGCTCCACTTTTAATTTCTGTGCCAACAGATTTCAGAGTGCGTTCTAAGAACCCTTTCAGTCTCCACGATTCTTTCAGGGGCTCAATAAAACTAAAACTGTTTTCAAAATAATTGTAGAACAGTTATTTCCTTTTAAAATCTCATGCCTAACTGTGCAATGATGTTCTCAAGAAGATATATGCCATGTTATATCACCAAGGATTGCATGTAAAGGCAGGTATAAAAATCTACCTTTTGCATCTATTAAGGGAGCTGTTGAAGTATAGAACAGTTTGATAACTTGTATACAATTATCTAGATTCAGAACCCTCCTTTATGTATGTGTTTGGAGTGTTTCAAGTTAAGCCCTTATTTGCAGAAGGCCTTACCATTTGTGTTAAGAATAGCATTTTTTTTTTTTACTGGTTATTCAGTCTGTTGTAGTATCACTTGACTGTGTGGGATCATGAATGGTCTGCAGCTGATACAACTGCCTGAGCACAGCTGCAATCCAGAGTTTCAAAGCTAGAAATTCAGTACTAGACATTAGCCAGAGCACAGATGGCAGCGAGGAGACTGCTTTACCCTTTGTTAGAAATGCTGATTGTTTACAGTGAAAAAAGTATGTTAGTTAGTCTTGGCCACAAGTAATTCTTTGATTGAATTGAAGAAATTCAGTTTATATTTTGGAGGATGAAGTCATCAAAAGTAGGCAATGTAATGTGGGTGTGTAATGTGTGCTCTCTACCTCTTTTTCCCATCCTAACTCCTGTGTTTTCTCTTCACACAAAGTCTGCCCTGGTCAGTAAATTCCTAACCTCACTATGGAGGAAGAATGGATGCAGAATTATAATGCTGCAAGCTCAGAAATCCATATTTTTGAAAACTAACCAAAAGCAAAATAGTTTGATCAATTGTCCTTGATCAATTGGAGGCTGGTTTGAACCAATTTTTAATGGTTCCATTGCTATATATTTATAATAGAAATTAAATATAGCTTTACTGGTGTAAGAGAGACGGTATGTTTTGATAGCAGGGCCATAGCTAAGTTCTGCAGACTTTTCACTTGGAGCAGATGTTTCTGCTGTCTACTTGCCATGCTCACCACAGGCTCAGCCTGTACTTTGTATTCTTGTTTAAGTGGACACCAAGGGAAGGTGATGGAAGCACATGGAACCACATCTAATGTGTGGGCAGTGTCCTGAGTCACCTCCAGCCTGAGGCCTTTACATAGAGTAGACATGGAATTCCTCAAAATAAGACATTAAAAATACATATTTGGCATTGAAACTTAACTTTAAAAATCAAAACAGTTCTGAGGTATAAATAAAAATCAACAGGATTTACATATTAATCAACAGATTGATTAGTGCATATTCTGGGAAATTTCAATATTTTAGATAAAGTTTGCTTTGAATAAGATTATAAAAATTCTTGGAACATTCTCCTGCCTCATCACTGCCCACCACAATCCAAGAGACCAATATTGAATGCCATACTTTCCTTACAGTGAACCTAGAACAAACTTCAAACAGATGGTAAGAGAATCATCTTGTTCATCTTATTAGTTGTCCGTTTTCTTCTTGTGAGGTATCATCGTCTCATTGTTCTCACATTTTTTAAGTGTATTCATTCAAAATACTTTAAATTTTTTGTATAGAAATGTAATTTTATTTTTAATTATAGCACATGTTTAGTAAGAATCACTTAGAAGATGCAGGAATGCATCATTAAAGGGATAGTTGGTAGCCTATGCAGAACTGACCTTGTATGGTGAAGAATAAAAGTTGCCTCCAATTATTTCTTTGATTGATAGAAATTAGCAGTTTGATACAATTTTATTTATTCTGGAAATGTGTGTTGAATTAATGATGTTTATGTGAGCAGTCTGTCATGTTTCATATATACTGAGACTTGTTTTTAGAGTTAATTACCAATGTTGATGGCATGAGGTTTTTAGTTGTACAGACTTTGATTAAACATGGTTGTACTATTCGGCATCTTTGGGTTAGATTTCTGACACTTAGATCTTCAGCTTGTTTTCTTTAAAGCTAGAATTAAACTAGGCTATTTAAGAACAAAGGAGATTGCCTATCATAAAGTCAAAATATTCATTGTCTCTGTAGAATGTTTCCCTTTAAAAATAAGATTGTGCTTCAAAGATGTCTAGTCATTGGAAATTGAACTTATATGTATCTGCTATTGATTTATTCAAGATCTGACACTAGCTTTCAAATAATGATTCTTTTAAATGGGCAGTGTTAATTTATCTAGCTCTGGGCTACTGTATTGTATAGCTTGGGAAAATGTGCTGTTTTTTGCAGTCTCTTCATTCAGACAGTTTATGAATTAAGAGCAGGGGCCTATCATATCCTAAGATCCTGCAGTTCATTATTGCAAAACAAAGTATCCATTTATTAGGCAAGGATTGCCTACGATGTCTGCAAGAGTAAACAGACCCACTCATAAGAATAAGTGTTGTCTTCAAATTTGTCCTGAAGTGTGCTGAAGAACATGTATGCTGTGGCTGTGATAATGAGCTGTACAGTAGAGCGCGGTGATTTATGATACCTGTTTCTGACAGCTCTAGTGCCGAGATTCCCAGGGTATCCGATCACGGCATTAGCATGCTGACAGCTCAGCATTTAGAACATTATGGTAATTTATCCTGCCTATGCTGTCACCTGCACTGTCAGAGTTTCTTTTTAATGATGGTATAACTATTTTGTTTGTTTGTACTGCATTCTTTTCATTTGGCTAATGCTTTCTCATTAGATTGAACCTAGTAAATGAGAGTAATTAAGTGCTTCCTATAGCTCAGATGCAGTGATTAAGCTGCGGAGCTACTACTGACTATGTTTTGTCATTTATCTCTATTAATCTGAGAATAATCCAGATGATAAACACATGTAATTTTTTGCTAATGTTCAATAGATGAAATTTATAGTTCCTCAGTGGAACCAAGAATTAAGTATATATTCACATATAAATAATAAGTTTCTTCATGTGGACCTGCTTTAAGTAAACATACAAGTAACAACTAAAGTTAATGAAAAATATTCTTTTAATTGCCGCACTGAATTTACTCTTCCTGAAGTGTCCTCTCATCCTTACCACAGAGAAAGTGAAAGGATGCAGGCTTCCATCCCTTTTGTGGAGCAGGTTGTTCTCTAAGTTCCAGGACAAGACTGGCCTGTCTGAATGCATACGCGTTAAGTGCTTGGTTGGGCTCACTCCATCCTGATTCTGTCAGTTCTCTAGTGCTCTGATTCTCTAATTATACTAATTTACCAATATTTCAGAAAATATTTTAAGTGTATTGTTAAATAATTAATGGATTATTCTGGATTAAACTATAGGAATAGTAATTTAGAGTTATATGATTTGTTTTTGTAAAATACTTTTTATTTTTATATCTTGCATTTGTTCTAAAGATAATAGTGCCTTTAGAATTTTGATATGATTATTATATCTATGAATAATCAATTAGCTTTTTAAAATGTTTATAAAAAGGAATGCCTAACCAAATGATACATTTTATATATAATGAGAAAGTAATATATTCCAAGTTCATGTGTTTTAAACCATTATTATGTAAATCTTTGTTCCTCTTTGTGATTTTTTTTTTAAGGTAAAATTCCAACAGTCTCTCAAAAATATTGAGAAGATAGGATAATTTTTAGATTACAGTATTGCAATACTATTTTTTATAAATGTTTTTAATCTCAAAATTGCTTAGTTTGTCAATATTTCTTTGGGTATGCTATGCCAAATTTTCATTTCCTGTACAATAATAGGAAAATTGAAGAGACTTTAGTTGTTGCATAAGTTACAATCCCCCTAAGTAATTATGAGTTTAAGAGCTCTGAACTTAATCTTTGTATAGCTTGCTTTCAGACATTGTACTGCATTAAGAACTGCTTTCACATTTTATACAACAAAAGGTCTTTCGAGTATTTATTCATGCAGTATTATTGTGCATAATTGGATTGTTTGCTGAATTTTGTTATATTAACAAATAATATCGTTTAAACTAAGTACTGGAAACATAGATGCTGAACCTACCTCATTTAATTTTAATTTTAATAAGTTGAAGTCGAAGACGTCATATAAACCTTGAATGACATTTGATGATTCATTTAGTCTTTGGACTTATTTCCAAAGAATGAATTGCTATTAAAAGGTGGGTTTAGACTACACAGTGAACTTTTCTTTCCCTTTGGGCATAGAAAGTCTTCATATAGACTTATTTTGAATTGAAGTGATCATAACATTTATAGCATATTAAGTTTTCTGTAGGTCTCTGTCATAGAACTTAGAAGATTTAAAACTTGACCTAATATGTTTTCACCTGTTTTAGAAAGCAGATTTTCTATTCTGTACTTAAGGCTGACTTGAGACTGAATTAAAATATGTGTTGAAAGTTTCAGATTACATATGAAGTAATGATTCGTTAGCATTAACTTAATAGAAGACTTTGGGTGTGCTGGGTGGCTCTGCTGAGCAGTGCCATTAACTAAAGAAGCAAAAGCAGGGAGGCCTAAGCTCCAGGTCAGAGATTGCTCCCTAGTAATTTCTTCATAACAATCTTTCCATTTCTTTTGCATTCCAAGATAGTAATACTGCGTATTAATACATTAATACAATGTATATTAATACATTAATACTGTGTAATGTTAATGTAATGTGTTAAGCTAATATAATGTTTCTCAAATGTTAAACTTTAAAATGGGAGGCCAAAAAAACTGTTTTAGAAGTCAGGAATAAATCCTATCTCTGTGTACTGATTTTTAAGTAAAAATCAGATAATACTTGATGGAATGTTCTCTTACCATGACTTTCTTCTCAGTGGGTTAAAAGATAAGAGCATTGGTTTTGATAGATTGGAACATTTTGACACCGTGCCTGTTGAAATAATTTCAGGATTAGCTATCATTGTCCTGTTTCCCTGCATGGTTTTTAAATGCCCTTTCTTCAACAGTAGTAGTCTTTACAGCTGTTATGCCCAAAACCCCCACTCCTCCTTTAAACAAAGAACGAGGCTTTTTGAGCTGTTAATGTTGAAATCACAATATACAAGTGTTTCTTTGTTCTTGGCTTTAAAAATAATTATGTAATAGAGTAAAAAGGTTTTTTTTTTCCTCCTTGTTGGTCAGTTCTGTAGAAGTAATTTAAAATACTGTATATTGAATTCTTTGATCATTTCTCCTGGGTGGACTGAGAAAGAAGTCAAAGCTGAGGCAATTGCTTCTGGGCTCTCGTTCTGTGTGCCTGGTAAATGAAACACAAGGAACCCCACAAACCACATGACTAATGGCCACCTCCAGTGCTGCCTGCAATCAAAGATTAATTTGCTTTATCAAGTTTAAAGAATACCGGGTGATAAATCATGTCAAAAAGAAATAATCAGTCAAAGGCTGGTTCTTTCTACACGCGAGGACAGGTGCTCCACGGCTCTTGCCCTGTGCAGTCAATTCTGGTTTATGCATTTACATGTTCATCTTAATTTGTGTTTGGATGATACTTGAATCAAATGATTTCTGTCATTAGACCAACTAGCATCTCAACTGAATGACAACAGTATCCTAGATCCAAGAGGTATTCCCTTTACTTTGTGTTAAGCATATGCTCATGAGTATTACGAGTAGCTGTTTCTTTTGTAAGATGTGAGTTAGCTGATGCCACGTGGAAAGTGAAGGTGTGAGTTTGCATGTTGGGATGCCTGTTATGAACTGGGTGTTCAAATGTGGGACAGAAATCTGTGTGGGGGTGTGTATGTGTGTGTGTACTTCTATAAAACATTTTTATCCTTATATCTCACCTTTTTTTTCCCTTCTTTTAAAGTGAAAGAGAAAGAACTGGAGTCTCACTCAGGCTCCTTGCAGTATTCATTCCATATAAGGAAGTGGCCATCCAGTGTTGGAGTGGTGGATGCTTATTGAGTAATCTAGAACTAGGCTTGTGCTCTGGTGGCAGTAGTGATGTATCAGTGTTTGGGAAAAGATTCCATATTGCTTTTAGCAAACCTACCTGCTGCTTTCTAATTACAGGCTGTGTTCTGAAGCTTTAGGACATGCTTGGAGTGTGGAGCTATGTATGGGCCTACATCCTTACTCCCATTGGTGGGAAATTAGTACTATTCCATTTGATGTGCAGAATTAAATAAACATTCTTCATATACTTAGAATCCAGAGCTGTAAAGTTACCTATGTGTGAAAGTAGAAAAACTTCTTTCTAGAATGGGTCATTTTCTTTTTGGTTTCAGCCAATCTTTCTGCTTAGATTCTCAGCCCAATATTCCTCTAAGTACTTGCTGGTGGTGCAGGGCCTTTGCTGTAGCTGGCTTCTGTTTTTGTTCTTCTCCTTCTGATTCCTGCGAATTATCTTAAAAGATTTATAAAGGTCCATTATGGATCTCACTAGCATCCCAAAGAGAAAAGTGCCTTGTCAGATTCCACTAGGATTTAAGACTTCTTTTTAACCTGCCCAGAAATCTAATGTGCCTGTGCACTGTGGCTGGAGAGTGAAACATCCCTATAGACTCAGATATCTAGAGCCTGCTCCACAGCTGGGGGAACTGTTTTGGAAGGTTCTAGACCGTTTAGGGGATGGAGTCTCACAGAAGGAAGTGGGATCACTAAGGGTAGACTGATGTATTTATTACAGTTGGCCTCGCTTCCTGTTTGCTCTTTCTTCCTGATTACAGAGGCAGTGTAAGCAGGTGCTTCACACTTGCCACCACGCCCGCCCGCCCACCCGCCCGCCATGGCGGACTGTGTGCTCTCAAATGGCAAAACAAAAGTTGCTTTGTGTTGATTATTTGGTTACAATAAGAAAACTAATGTACTATATTCACATTATTCCATGTGAAGATAGTTACTGTAATATCTTTCAGTTCTAAATTTATGGATCAATATGATAGAATCCCTTGTGTTTTGAATTTTTTAACTCTGATAAGACAGTGATTCACTGATACTCACTCGTAGTTGGAATACTAGGATTCTGTGTTAGACAATTGCTAGTTACTGTCTACTCACCCCTCAGCTGCCACTTGCTCAGAGAAGCCCTCCTAGATTTCCTAAAATACTATTTTATAACTACAAACATCTATACCTGTGAAATCCTTTGTGTGTGTGTGTGTGTGTGATTATTATGCTCTCAAATTTTGTAGAAGAATTGTAAGTCTTTGTAGGATTGGAATAATATTTTACTTTGCTTGTGCCAATGTCTGGAACAGTGTTTACTGCACCTTGGTATATATATCTATTAAATGAATAAAAGGGCACACTATTTGCTAAGTTGCAACTGAATGCACATGCCAGGCATTAGGTTGGGTCTCTCTTGTGCAAGCAAAGTCTGGACTAGAAAGAACAGCAGTCATGCTGCTCTTCAGCTTGAAAACCTGCATACCTTGTGGAAATCAGTATTGTGGTCTACTGTTCACTGGCCAGTCCTCCTCAACCCAAGAGCACAGCTGCAGGAGGAGGACGAAGAAGAAACATAACGAGAGGCTCTGTTGTTGGCATAAGCATTTACACATCTATGTGCACTTTCTGGAACTCATAAAGCTATACATACTTTTGACAAGATTGAATTTTATCACATACATAATTATACTCAACTTTGAATCAAAGAGAATCTTTTGAGGGTTTGAACCAAGACAGCTGTTGATCTTTTCTTTACCATTCTGCGCAGGATGGATTCAGCTCCACCATATGCAGTACTGCCTGTCATCCATGGTATACCCTGCATGCCAGTTTAGTTTCATAAAAATGGAGTGAATAAATGAAGGAATGAATGAAAGGCAGATGCCACTGTTGGCTACTTGAAGATTTGAGGACAGCTTTGAGGCCTAAGTAAACAAATTAACAAAGGAATCAAGAAACATCCCATGAGAAACTGTATTTGAACTAGTCTTTTTTTTTTTTCCTGTATTTTGAGATAGGGTTTTGTGAGACAGGATTTCTCAAGACAGAGTTTCTCTGTGTAGCCATGGCTGTCCTGGAACTCACCCTGTAGACCAGGCTGGCCTAGAACTCAGAAATCCGCCTGCTTCTGCCTCCCAAGTGCTAGGATTAAAGGTGTGTGCCACCACTGCCTGGCTGAACTAGTCTTAAAGAAAGAGATGATGGCTCCATGCTGAAAGTAGAGGGTGATGATTATTCCCAGGTGAAGGAAAGAAAGACATAAGGATGTGAAGATAGGAAAGCATGAGGTGGTCAGCCCACAGGAGTGCTGTGCTGATGGAGACTGTGGTCACAGGAAGATGATTGTTGCACTTGGGAAGAGACATGACAAAGCAAGAGAGGAAAGGTATTAAATATAAAATATTAATAATATTATTATTAATATTAAAAATAATATTAAATAAAATATTAAATATAAAATAATATAAAAAATAAAATATCAACAAAGATTTTTAATTACATAGGGAAATATTGATTACTTATGTATTAAATTATGTTCAGCTGGTGACCAGTGAGTAAAAGTACTTATTTCCAAATCTGACAACCTGAGTTCAATCCCTAGTTCCCATATGGTCGAAGGAGAGACCCAACCAATTCCCACAAGTTGATCTCTGATCTCTACACACATGTGCATGTCAGCATGCATGTACACACACATTAAAAAAAATCGTAGTGGCAATAGTTTAGTCCTGGAACAGAAAAGACAATTAAAAGGAAAATGCAAGTTGCCTGTAAGACATCTTTGACTTTCTGGTGAAAGGGCTATTGTTTTACACACACACACACTCACACACATACACGTGCGCGTGCACACGCACATCATAGTAAATACTATGAAAACTAAACACTAAGTACCAGGGTTTCTGTGCATCCAAAAAAACAGCCAGACTTTTTAGCTTAAATTATTTAATTGGTAGGTTTAGCATGAGCTTGTGGGAAAACCCAAGGGTTATACAATCTCATCAGCCTCACCAACAGGGTTTTTTTTTGTTTTTGGTTTTGGTTTTTTTTTTTTTTTTTTTTTTTTTGAGGCTATTTTCCTGGTCTTTGCTCTGGACTCAATTAGCATTCTGGGTTAGTCATCTTCTTAGCATCCCCTGTCTGCAAAGCCTGTATTTATCCCTTAGTTCACCTGTACTTTAAAATAAAACCCATATTTCATCTTGGCCTAAGTAGCAGCCTTTTTTTGTGTAATAAGGCACAGAGTAGAAACTTGTTTGATTAACTTCTTAGTAATATATTCTTATCTTGAAAGTTCTACAACTTGACTTCCCTTTGCTTCTGTCCAGGTTTTGTACATTTCTTCAGCCTCCACAATTTCATCAGCTGTTCTTTTGGGGATCACTTAATGTTTTGATACTAGCAAAAGTAAACAAATGTTGCTTTAAAAATTACTTTGAGAATTTCATACATGAGTACTGTATTTACATCATTTCCAGCTCACATTCTCCCCTCTTCCAATTCCTCATGTCCCCCGTTTTCTCTAAAATTTATGTCTTCCTTAATTTTATGTGTATGTGTATACATGCATATATGCACATATGCACATACATGTATACAAATGTGCAACCTACTGAGTCTGTAGAGTGTCGCCTGTATGTATAGGTGTTTACTGATGACCACTTGGGATTGCTTAATATATCAAAGGGCCTGTCTCTGCTCCCTTTTTATTGTAGTAATATTAATTGCATAGTAGTAAACAAAAATCTATCATACAGCCTCAAGTAATCTCACTCTAGAAGTTTCTGCTGATAGTAATAAGATTATGTTATATCTGTTCAAAACCTCACATACGTAGCTTATACATTATTTCAGAAAAAAATGTTTTCATGATGTTACTTTATGTCTTTTTTAAGAACTAACAAAGCGGGAGGAATATAATTCCTTTAATTATTTAGTGAAGGAGGTTTTAAGTACCCACAAGACAACATTTGGGGGAAAATCCCTATTGTGTGTAATAGATCATAGGAGGAACAGTCAACATTTATTAATCACCTGTAACACAAAACACCAAATGTAATTGCAACAGTCTCATGAAGTCATACCTCTAGTGATGCTCTGGGGATGCATCCTAAATTGCCTTTACTTTCTTCCATTTTTCCTTTCACCTTCATCATTTGGGTGAATTGAGCAATCAGTAATTATAGCTGGCAAGTAAAGATACACATCTAGTTTATACAGCATTCTTACGATAGCTCAAAGACAGAAGAAGTGTATGCAGAGCATCAAGGACAGACAGGGAAAGCCTCCTTTTGTAGAAGAGGCAGGTGATAGAAATGATGCCATCACTGTGTAGCTTCCATCTGCTAGTCCCCTGCCTGTGGTTCAGGTGGTGTTTCGCAGAGAGGGCCTGGCATCAGCGTGGCTACATAACTTTTTGAAAGTCATAGGATTAGCAGTTCTTAAGGAAAGCATTACATTATTAAATTTGGGGTCTTCCCATTACCACAAGAAGAAGTGTGTGTGTGTGTGTGTGTGTGTGAGAGAGAGAGAGAGAGAGAGAGAGAGAGAGAGAGCGCATCAACATCTTTGATCACATTTACAAAGAAGTTTATAACAACTCTGCCCCCCTAAAGCTAAATAATCTGTGTTGTTTCGCCTTTGGAACTATAAGGGGGAAAATTGGAGGTTTTTTTTGTTCCTTCTGTCTTCTTTTCTTTTAGAATCATTTATTTTATTCTTATGAGTGTTGTTCCTGCATGTATGTATGTTTGTGCACTATACATATGCAGTGTGGTATCCACAGACATCAGAAGAGGGTTTTGGGGTTCCTGGAACTGGAGTTAGAGAATGGGAGTTGCAAACTACCATGTGGGTGCTGGCAACCAAACCAGGGTCCTCTGTGAGAGCAGCAAGTGCTCTTAATTGCTGAACCGTCTCTCTGGCCCTCTGTTTATGTTTTTAAAACTCTTTTCTTGGCTAATCATATCCAGTTAAACTAATTCATTGTTAGTTCTTTGAGCTAGGAAGCCCCACTTTGGTTTTGTTCTTAGTGTGATGTGTTTGATAAAAGTGCGAGCCGTGGAGTGGACCAGCTTTGTACCTTGCTGCTTAGCTCTATTGCCTCAGTAACATTCCTAGTTGCTCTTCCATTTCCCTCATTTATACAGCTCAGGTAGTAATGGCCCTTCTGATAGATGTGAACATTGATGAGCTCGTGTAAACTTCTTAGTGTAGATGGGAATTCTTTCCAAAAATGATTTTCACTTCCCCCAAGACAAGGGAGTATATTGGATGACATTTGGCTGTCATTTTGTAGAGGGGTGCTATGAGCATTTTATAGATAGAGACCCAGGATGCTGTCACATCTCTCACAAGGATGAAAATAGACTCCATAACTATGAGTTATCTGCCTCCAAATGTCAGTAATACTAGGGTTGAAAAACACTGGCTTAGCACAGTTTCTGCCATATGCATTGATTGCAAAATGTGATATTATTTTCTGATAATGTCTAAGAAAAGCATCAGGGAATAAATAATTACTATACACTCTTTTAGGCAGCTAAAGAAAAGTAGGTAGCAAATAGGATATCAATATGGGAAACACTATTTAAAGAATGTAAATTTTTGAAATGTGAATGAATATGAGATCATTTCTGATAGCCTTTGTAAGCAGTTTTAGTGCCTAAGTTTACCTAGCCCTGATATACCTGTGTATGTGTACTTTTCAGAGCGTTAATGTTTATATATGTATATATGAGTGATTAGTTGAGAATATG
The DNA here is from genome assembly GCA_036184795.1 of Tokudaia tokunoshimensis. Lineage (NCBI taxonomy): Eukaryota > Metazoa > Chordata > Mammalia > Rodentia > Muridae > Tokudaia > Tokudaia tokunoshimensis. The sequence continues at coordinate 88,600,470 of BTHU01000010.1, forward strand.
GTCTTTGGAATTACTTGGAATTATTCTGACTTGTATTCAAACCCCAGCAGTCATTTGCAGACTCTTAGTACACATGTAACAGTCTCTCTGAAACAGTTTCTCCATTAATAAAGTTGTGAGATGTCTGTGCCTGCATCATAAAGTCGCCATGTTACCCTGAGCATAATGCTTTTACACCATGCACACTTTACATTACTCGTGGTCCTTCATTTCTGCCATCCATGATCTGGTCTGTGTACACACAGTTAAGTGGTTAAAGACTACAGGAGCGATGTAAGGCTGATTGCTGGTAGAGTGGCTCTAGCCCTGGGTTCTTTGATATAGCTTTACAAGGTAATATTACTAATTATATATAATCACTGTTGTCTCCTTCCTTAATTGATAACTATCATTGTCCACTTCCCAGCATCCGTGACCCATTTTGAAGATATGCTTGTCTTTTTTACTTAAGTGCAAATTATGCTTATTTTTAAAAAGTGTTCAACAAAGTGCCAAGTTACATGCCTCATAGGCGTTTTTATATATGGAATTTCACCCCATCTCCAAATCCTATATCACACCAAGAAGGGATTCTGAACCAGGAAAACAGTGTGGCCATGAACTGCATTCTTTTCGATTCTATTTTCATCTTCCTTTCAATTATGAAATTACCTGAGTGGTTTGTTCAGAGACAAACTTAAAGCATGACAGTTTGTTTTTTTAATAATATATAGTTAGATTTTGCATGTAGTAAGAGACACTGGTTACTGCTCGTGTTTCTAAAAGCTAATTTGTAGTAATTTCTTCTGTTGCACTTGAATAATAACAGTCTGTAATCTGTAGACATGGCTTAAACTTTGAGGTAATTTGCATCTGTCTTCATTAATGTTTTCCTTGAATAAAGTAATATGCTCTTCTTTTGTTCTTTTTTAAATAATAATATTAAATAAAATGAATGTATGCTAATTTTGATAATAGTCATAAGTAAATATTGTTATAAACTGATAGCAGCTTCCTTGGGAGCCTCAGTAAGCTCCTGATTTCAGGTTATATTAGTCTTCTGCATCACTTGAATGTATTTCATGATCACCAGCAAGCAGATGCAGAGATTGAAGGGAAGACAGGCCAGATATAACCTGTAACCAGCAGTGTTAGCAAACCACAAACTTCTGTTTTGTTATGCACCTGCTTTTTTGTATTCTGATGGTCTAAACCATCTGCTTTTATATTCCCCCTACCTACTTTTGGCCATCTAAGAATTTAAAACATTTTTTAAAAGAGATCCAAAATTGAAGGAAAAACCATGTTGTAAGTATTATGGAAGCATTCACAGTAAGTTAAGGACTCCAGGCCACTCTTTCAGGGCCTGTGTTTTTGGAATATTCCAACTTAATCCTCAATGGAATAACTAACTTAAGTATAGTATGTTGTATGTCATGGGGTTAAAAATGTTTCTCCCTCCTCAACTACTCATTCTGAGATATCAGAGTGTAAATTGCCTAAGTGGATCCTTGGCCACAGTGTAAAACACTAAAAACAGATAGTTTTTTAATATAAACAATTTACATGTACCTTTTCATTAGAAATGTGGAGGGGAAGAAGAAGAACACCATTTGGTAAAAGATTCTAATTCTTCCTAAACTAGATATGCCACCTTTATTATCAATTTTAAAAGTAGCATTTATAAAGTACCTATTATTGTAATGGGTCCTATACTAAGCATTTTCTTCTTAGCGATGAAATGTTCTCTTCAGCCTTGTACAGATAAGTATTATTGCCTTCCATTTTGTAAATGATAAAAATGATTTTCAGACAAGTTGCAGAATTGTTCCTGGATCACATTTGAGCCTGGAGACTTGAACTCTGTGGTTTCTGTGTGGTGTATATATACTGCTTGCAAGATGTTGTCAGGTCCAAGCCACGAGTTGGACTGTGGGAGAGTTTTTCTGCAAGAGAGACAGTATGTTTTACTTAGGTAGATCTGAGCAAGCCTCATTGATTTGTGAAGGTCCTTGCTCCTGTCAGTTCTTTGGTACCCTGTGGAACATTTTGGGGTTGTTTCGTTTCGTTTTGTTTTCACTGATCATTAGAAAATAGTTGGCACTTGGTCTTCCATAAAATTAGCTAAATGTTTAATTACTTAAGGAAGAAAATGAACAAGGTATGGCCTATTTCTGAACATGTATAGAACTTTCTTTTTGAATATGTATGTGTCATATATGAGTGCGAGTTTGTGCGTGTGTGTGTGTGTGTGTGTGTGTGTGTGTGTGTGTGTGAGAGAGAGACAGAGAGACAGGGAGACACGGAGGAAGGGTGGGAGGGAAGAGAGGAGAGAGAGAGAGACTGACCAACTGACCGAGGTCAGTGTGTTGTGTTGTCTTCCTCCGTCAGGCTCCACTTTATATTTTGAGATGAGGTCTCTCACTGAACCTGAGGTCAGAGATTCAGCTAGACTGGCTGGACAGCAAGGTGTCGGGTCCTTTTGCTTCTCCCTCTACAGGTCTGCCCTGCTTTGCTCAGCTGGGAACAAACCTGGGTTCCCATGCCTGCATGGCAAGCAGTTCACCAGATGAGCCTCTCCTGACCCTTATCTTCTTTTTTTATTATTATTATTATTTTCTATATTTTTTTATTTACATTCCAAATGATCTCCCCTTTCCTGTTTCCTCCCTCCCCGAAAGTCCCATAAGCCCCCTTCCCTCCCTCTGTTCCCCATTCAGCCCCCTCTCGCTTCTCTGTCCTGGTATTCCCCTACATCCAGTCTTTCCAGGACCCTTATCTTCTTAATAGGATGCATGTAGGGCTTGTGAGTGAGAGGGACTGGGAGAAGAGGAGAGAGGGGAAACTGCAGTCGGAATGAAAAATAAATAATTAAAGAAAAGAGTTTGTATAACAGTGTTAGCTGAGCCTGCAAGTGTCTTTTAAAGACTACAGTTAGAATCAAGTGACCATATGGTTACATTCTTTAGAGCTTTATAGCTGCCTAGAAATGTAGTATGCAAGCCAGTTCCATGGATACAACAGAAAAAGGTTCAGTTGGGCATATTTCAAAGCAGTGCTAATAGGTGCAGTTCATACTTATTAAAATCAAAGCACATATGAAAATCAACATCATGGTTGCCTTAAGTCTCTTTGGCCTAGAAAGCTGAATACTTAAGAAGGAAGGTGTTTTAGTGTATTGTTTTTCCTATGTTCATGAATATTGGTAAGATGTGAGAAATTTTCTGAAATATTTTTTTCTGAAATATTTTAATTTGTGCTCTCAAAACTACATTAAAAACTCTTCAACTATTTGAGAAAGTACACAGATATCTGGGCTACTGAATGTTCTTAGATGATTGACAGACTTCTTCTGAGCCTTTCCCTCCTAACCTCCCTTATACTTGTGCTGATTGTGGGAAAGGGAAATTGTCACAGTTTTCTTGTTATGGCAATTCTCAATCCTAATTTCCTAAGTGCTACAACAAAGGAATTAAGAATGCCATTTCCACAGTCAGTACTTCTGATGCTATGGATTTAGACTTCTTTTGGTGCATATTTAACTGACTTCCTTTGAGTAAATGAACCCCACCACACTGCACCCCTGCCAAGGAATGGACAGATAAAATGGAGGGTGCACATAGTTCAGAATGTGAAAAAACTTCAAATTGAAAATAAGAATTATGAAATGTCTGGAAAGGCCATAATATCAAGGAAAAGCGATCTGTGGTATCAGACATGGCAGAGAAACCCAGAATTAAAATGGTTGACACCTGTCTGCTGTGTGCAAATAGGTAGACAAATCTTAAACCACATTTTGATCTTAGTTCTTACCACTTCTAAAACTCTTTGCTACCTGCTTCCCTAACACAAAAAATTAGTACATTCTGTGAGTAATGCCTTTCAGAATCTAGTACACCCACTCTCCAATCTTATTCCTCACTCTCCCTTCCTTTTTTTTTTTTTTTTTCATTTTCTCCTTGGACCACATTGTTGTCCACACATACCATCCCCATTCAGCCATTTACACTTACAGATATCTCATTTAAATAATACTGATAGTGCTAGCATTCATTTCTAGTTCATTACATGCTAAACACTTCAATGAATTTTTTCTTCCATTAAATCTCATAAAGTGTTATTAACCCCAGTTCTACAGAAAAGTACTTAAACTAAGAATACACAAGTAGGAAATGACATCACAGGATTTGACCTCAAGTGTCATCAATATGGTTCAACAAGTTAAGGGCCTCTCCATGCAAGCCTGGCAACATGAGTTCAATTCCCCAAGCCAATGTAACCGTAAAAGGAGAGAATGAGCTCTGTTAAGTTGCCTTATGACCTCTACACACATGTCATAGCACAGGTGCTCACACACAACTTATACATAAAACATGGTAAAAAAAAAAAAAACAAAACTATAATGGATTTAGCCTCAGCTCTATGTAGCTCTCTAAATGCATTAAAAATATTATTCCTGATCTTGTTCCTTGAGTATTTTATGCCCCGTGTCTTCATTTTCTCACGATGTTTGGATTCTTGAGGACAAGAGCAACAGCAAGCCATACAAGAGCATAACTTATGTTTTCAGTACCACTAGGTCATGGCTACATTATCAACCATTTCTTTATGATTGCTTGAATATAAATCAGGCAGGATGTGGTGTTCAGATTTTTGAGTTATGAGAGAACTTCAATTCCGATCCTACTAGATTTTCTGAGATAGGCATTGCTGAGTCTGCAGTGTTGTGTTAGGAGCTGGCAGATTGGACCAGCCAGTATTTAGATCTTAGGGATTTTAAACTAGGAAAAGGTCATCATATTGCCTACAACTGTGTTATTCTTGGCAAGAAACTTATTGCTTTTTGTCTTTTCTTTCATTATACATATATACATACTTACATTCATTCATTCATACATACATACATACATGTATTTATCAGTACAGATCTATTTAGCTCCCTACATTGTGCTAAGCAGCAGTCACAGTTGTGACTAGAGAGAGCTAAGCTAGTCTTGTCATCACAAACTGGTAAAGAAACTTAAATAGTTACTCAGTTTGTTATGTCTCATAAGTGATGTGCATATACATATATGGTTACATATATAAATATTTAATGTGTTTTTGCTTCTTTTTAATAGTAAATACTCATGTTTGCTGCTCTGTCAAAATACTGTTGCACAATGCTGCATAATATAAACTTGTAAGAAAGGATTAGGAGCTGCATGGTGGAGCAGCTGGGTCTCAGGAGCTCAGCTTCCCACTTCCCACTTTCCTATTCACGCATGCAAATCCTAATGTCAACTCAGTTCCGCCTGTTTGTCAAATTAAGAAGGATAACAACAGCAGCTAACATTCCAGCCAAGAAGACAAGTTAAAGCAGCGACACTGTCTGTGTTCTGTCACATAGGTGCTAGGTGTTAATTCAAGGTTGTTTTCCATGCACCATTTTTGAAAGTTTAATTAGAATTTACTGTACTGCAATAAGTGTGAGTGTTTTGTCCCTTTCCTTTGCCACTGAGAAGATTAATATTTATAGTATGGGGAATGATCTTGATTTCAGCGAACATGGTCATTTACTATTAAAAAAAAGAAAAAATAAGTTGAAAATATTTATAAGTATAAACACATACATGTACATAGAGAAGTGTAAATGTAGTACAATATCATTATTACTGAGAGTAATGATTACTTTCTAAATAACATGCTTTGAAATAATCTCACTTTATTGAACTCTTTAAAACACTTGCCTGGCCAATAAGATGGCTTAGCAGTTAGCAGGGCTAAGGCTGCAGGCTGACACCTGAGTGCTCCCCCGAAAGGCTCCCTCCTCCTCCTCCACACACACTCCACCCCACTTGTACACCTGCTTTCCCACATACTATGCACACACACACACACAGTGATAAATTAAAAATTTACAAATCTTCCTCAAGGTCCTAATTGTTAATCATGATAATTATACTAATTCAATAGAAAGAAAATGAAAATGCAGACTGCTACAAAATGTAAACTTTAGTTCATCTCCTGAAGAAGAGTGGAGTCGAGGTGTTTGTGCTTTAAAATTTGAAGCAATATTCATCATACATAATTAAATAAAGTTAAAATTTTGTAGGTATGGAACAAAAAATCACAGATATTATAGCTATTGAAGGAAATAGAGGTTAATAATTTTTAAAAAGCATATTACCTCATATGTATATTCTTACCATGAGATTAGAGAATGAGAGCATTAAGTAAACACACTTATTAATTTAACGATTTAATCCTGGAATTGGAGTATAGATATTCCCAAACTGATTTGTATACAGAAGAGCCAGAGAGCGGGGAGTGGGTGCAGGGGGAAAATTGCAAATTACTTATTTTTACAAAGTAAAGTTTTCATGGCAGTTTTTGTGGATATGTGAACATAATTTAAAATACATATTATGTGTGAGAGAGAGAGAAAGGGGGCGAGCACAAAATGCACTTGGTATGAACACTATGTAACCACATTGCTAGCTTTTTATAAATACAGTGCACACTTTTCTTAAATCCAGTAATCTCTCTTTTTTAAAATTTGTTTTAGGTAACTGCGGGGAACTATAATTTGTAAAAGAAGGCATTAGGAACATAAATTAGAAAAGGATACTCTCTTGGCACTCAGTAACTGAGCAAAGTTTAAATTAATCCTAGTTAGAAAACCTTAAATATCTTTGGTGCATAAAAGTATTTTAAAGTTTATTTTGGAGGTGTTTTTAAAAGGTTTAAATAGCATGTATAGATTTCATGAATAACTTTTATTGTATGTTGTAGACATTTATAGATCACATTATTTTTCCTATCAGCTGTTTGGCAAGAGTACACAATTTGCTAAGGTGGTTAATAGGACACAAATATAGATATTTCATGTGCTGTACCATGTAAATGTAAACCTTTGTAGTTACATGTTTTTGTAGCAAGAGAATTGTTTTAAAAGGCATGTAATTTATTAGCTATCGGTAGCTGCTTTATTGCCTTGCCGCTCTGCAGTAATAAATAAAAGAAAGTGAACTGATTTTACAAATGGCACACAAGGTGCACATTTTGTGGGGGAAAAGTCTTTTTTTAAAGAATTGGCATTAAATCCTTTTTTTGTGATGACAAAGAGGCTAAGAGTGCAAACTGTATTTTCTGTTTATCGAAAACAGTCTTTTTTTCTCCGGGGCATTTTTTCCTATGATCATCAAGGGATTTCAAAAGCAATAAAGTGTGGAATCACTGTTCGACTTGAGCAGTATTAAAACTTAGGTTTTAATTTCAGTGAAGTAATAAGATTTGAACCTGTCTCACATTACAGCACTGTAAGGCATTTAGCAATTGTATTTTAAAGGAGGTTTTTAAAATGCAGCTCACTTGTAAGCTAACTGTCTTTCTGTAATTAATAGGTTTTTTTTTTTTTTTTTTAGCCTAGGCTGCTGTGGATCAAACCAAGAAATATCTGAGTTTTTAGTAACACATAGTAATTGTAACTCTTAATTCCTAAGTAGTCTAAATGTCTAAGAATTTTCTATTTGTGTCCAAAGCTGCCAAACGTAGTGGGGAAAAAGAGTGGTGATTAAAACTATAGTGTGTCTTTGGGCTTTCAAATATACAATTGTACATGTACATGTTTATTTTTATGAGTTGTTATACAGAGCAAAATTAGTATTTTATCCTTCAATATCATTTACTAGCTTTTATGCACCACATATATATATACTTATACATACATATATTAAGCATATGTATATGTATTTTTGTATGTATATATATTTTTTAAGTGCAAGATAAAGGTTTATTTGTAAAGCTAAACCCAAAGTTATAGTCTAGATTCTTCCATGTGTAACACTGAAACTTATAGTTATGTCTCAAAAAAAAATGCTCTAAAATATGAGCATTTCTATTAGATCAGTGTGAGAACATACTTACTGATAAAAGATTGTATTTACCATTTTGAATTGCTATTGAAAATAATTGCCTCTACAAAAGGAAACATCTGTATGATGGCACATGGTTAACGCTGCCATCAATTTTTAACATTTGAGGGTTGAGCTATGACCTTTTGTGATGCCTGTGAACAGTAACTGCTTCCATTAGCCATCAGTTTTGTTTCTTTATTTTAGTAGATGGCCCAGACTGTAAATATTAGAGAATCTAAAATAAATCAACATATTATCCTAAGGATACAAAATGTAAGAGCTATTTGTGGTTGGGAACCTTTGACAGATAGTTTGGATGGAGCAGATGATTGCCTGCCTAGCGTATCTGGTCTCCATTGCTATGCCTGCGGGCAGTTTAGTGCTATGGTTGTATATTGATGTCAGGGTTAGTACTGAGTGGCTAGCAGTGACAGATGTCTATAATTACAGGCAATGCTTCCAGTATTTCTGAAAAGCCAGCCTATGTTGAACAATTATCTTATTTCTGCCTTGCCAAAGAGCATGTTCCAATTGCTAGTATTAGCAGTGGTGGGTATAGAGCTTCATCTGCTGCCTTGGGACAAATGTGGGAAAAGCAGTTGGTTATAAAACATAAATGCAAAATATTTTTTCAACATTTTAAATTAGTTAAGTTCAGTGTTTCCCTAATTTTTATCTCCCCATAATGTTTCTGTTGAAGGAGTCTAGAAATATAAAAACACATTTGGCATACTTATTGGGATTTTGTTTTCCCCTAGGCCTGTGTGGTTCCCCAGTGCCAGTATCCCTTGCTTTACTGAATAGATGTTAAGCAAGTTGGCTTTGAAACAAGTTTCTCTGATGTAGATTGTATGTTCTGATTGATTACCATTACAAAATTGGAAATGCATTTCCATGGAAAATTTCTCAAACCCAGTAAGTTTATTTGGAAAACTTAATGGCAAAATTATAAAATGATAGAAAATGCTAAGCCATCAGGCTGGAGAGGGGGCTCAGTGGTTAAGAATTCTTGCTGCTCTTGCAGAAAACCCAGTTCATTTCTCTGAACCCACATGGCGGCTCACAACTGTCTGTAACTCCACTTCCAGGGGATCTAGTACCCTCTTTTGCTTTATGGGATCATGCATGCAAGTGGTGTCCATAAATTCACACAATCACCAACAGGTACACATAACAAAAAAAACTGCTAAACTATGCCAGGTAATTTAGTATAACAGTGGCTTTACATTTGCTAAGGATTACAGTTCTTTGATATTTTTTTGGTTTTTTTGTTTTCTGTTTTTCTTGTTGTTTTTCAAGACAGGATTCTCTGTGTAGCTCTGACTGTCCTAGAATGCACTCTGTAGACCAGGCTGTCCCCAACCACCTATTCCTACCCCTCAGTACTTGGATTAAAGGAATGTACCACCACCACCCAGCAAGAATTGTGATTCTTAAATTTTGTTTTAATCTCCCATCTTCAAAGATTTTTGCTTTTTAAACACTAAGTGTCATTTCCAAGTTCCAAGTGTTGAAAACCACTTCCTTCCTTGCTCCCTTTGGCCAACTTTGCTGGCTCATTGGGAATGTTTTCATTCTTTGTGGTACAAAGACAGTAAGACTGTCTTTTTTTTATCTGGGTATTTGTCCCTATAAACATGGATCATAATGTCACAACTGCCAGGAGGTACAACCATCCCAACACATTCCCACCTTCTTAACGTTAGGTATGGTTTGGTAACAGTGTGTATACATGGTGTGGGTCTCCCCGTCTTCATTTTCAGTTACTGTAGAATGAGAAACGCCAGGAAAAGGTTGAGCTTGCAACTTCATCTTAAGTCACATTCCAGCCTGTATTAGGTAGATTTCTTTCTCCTCACAGCTTAAACACTTGGATAAATTTTTAATTCTTTTTCATTTAGCTTTTTTCAACTAGATAAGATTATCATCATTGTACAGACTAGAATTTCACTAAATCTTCCTTCTCTGAACCAACCCAGCTTGCTTTCCTCTGCCATGTTACCTATCAGGTCAGGATGGGTTTTAGGTATGATCAGTTTCATAGTGTCCGAACAAAGCTAACATTATGACTTCATCCCCAAGTTAATTATTTCCCAGGGGAATTAAATAATTTAAACTTCTCATTTTATTTTGGAATCCCTTTTGTGGGTGTACTGAAGGGAAAAGTTGACAATTAGATGGATCCATTGATCTAAATTGGAAAAACTTCAATAATTTATTGGATGTGGAAATATAATTCATCCACTTGTCTAGTGTGTTGAAAATTTATGGCAGATGTAGGAAGTAAAGTCTACAATGACTCATCAACCACTTCAGAACTGAGTGCTCAGATGATGCAGACAAGCCTTGAGTTTATGACATGGACTGCCATTCTGTTTTCGTCCCACTTCCTGTCCCGTTATTTTTCTTGAGGCTCTTCCCACAGACCCATTATAGACAAGGTGTTATGCTACCTTTCATGAGACCTTTCTCTCTTGTAACCATTCTTGTTTAACCATTCTTCCCAAATACCTTAAAACACACTGCTCTTTTCCATCATCCGATCCAGATAAAGTACAAGTAAAAGGGATTGTCATCTCGGCACATACCCATAGTAGTAACAGCAGCTTGGACATATAAGAATTTTACTGTGTCAGGACTGTCTTACATACTCTGTATAAATTTACTACTTTAATCCTTTCAAAAAGCCAATGAAAATTAGGTCCCATATACATCCTTATCCTAAAGTTAAGAAGCCAAGCTTTAGAGGTTAACTGGCTTAATTATTGCAATCACTCTATAGTTGTCTGAGTCCCACAAATCTTCCAATTAGCCCTCTAGACTCCTACCTAGTGATACTATTTTTGATTGTTTTAGATTTATTTTTATATAGGAGTGGTTTTGCTTGTATGTATGTATATGCATCCCATGCATAACTGGTGCCCTCAGAGATCAAAAGAGTGTGTCAGATCCACGGGAACTGGAGTTAGATGTTTTTTAGCCACCATGTGTCCTGGGAATTCGAAACCAGGTCCTCTGCAAAGAACAGTTAAGTGCTCTTAATTAACCTGAGTCATCTCCAGCCTCACATACTGTTATTTATTACATTATATTTTTATTTTTATATAGATAACAATGGATACAGTAAAAAAAAGTAATTTAAAATTGTAGAAGTAAATAAAATAATTTTGAGTGACTCTCTGCATCACACTACAAGGCTAGTAAGTAGTAGATTCTCAATCAAAGCCTCATGTGTGTTATTGTGCATTGTTTGTGTGTTTCCTCCTGGTTGAAGTTACCTTAAAAATATGTACTCAGTACATTTTGGTCATTTTTGTTTCCTTACTGACAGAAGAAAATGTTTCCTGAGCGCTATGTTCTATCATGGCCCACCAGTCGGACTTTTGCATGTTTATGAATAATTTGCAAAAAGAAGACTTAAGATAGAAACAGATTTTAGATTGTTGATGAAAATATTGCCTGCTCTAAGTTGGAGGAAGTTCTCATTACTTAGACTGTAATAGGAGAAAAATTGAAAATGAAATGAAGGACCTTCATAACTGTGGAATAAGGCTGGGAATGTAGCGCAGTTTATGTAACACTTGCCTAGCATGAGAAAGCCCTGAACTTGAGCCCTGGCACCACATCAAACCAGCCATGATGGTACATGGCTATAATCCAAGCACTCTAGAAGCTGAGACAGAAGAATCAGTTTACATCCACTACATAGCAAGTTCAAGACCCACTCTGTCCACTTGAAACTCCATCTAAAAAGAAAAAGCATACTTGACCCAGTGGAAAAATGTGAATGTCACTGACGATTGTCATTCCTGGATTATTATTTCATTCCTTACCGTGTAACAGACTTCCTCCTACACATAAAAGACAAAGAATTAAGTATCTTTTAATAGGAGGGAGTGAGTTACAGAGGCTGTTTTTGAATATAGGAAATGGGGCATGGTTTCAGAGAGAGAATGTGAAAAGAAAAATAAGAGAATCATGTAAATAAAATAAAGATGCTAAAAAGTCGAGATTGCTTCTGAGTAATTGTCTTAGACCCACTACAACTACAAGGAGATGCACTTTTTCAGAGGACTGGATAGATGTGTGTATATAAGAATTGGATTAAGTGCAGAAGATTCACTATGATTCTATGATTTACCTTTTTGAATGATTTAACAATTGAGTTTGTTGGTTTTACATGTGGTTCTGACCATCAGGAGGTGACCTGGCTACTGACACCATTAGCTGCAGATGTCCTGTTGCTCAGTGCCCGTGCCTCCTGAAAAATGGCAGTCTGTATTTAATGATCCCTTAAATAGGCCTGCCACCATTGTTTGTTCCTTTATTAGAGGTAGCCCTGAATAATTGATTTTTGAATTATTTTTGAGTTATTTTTTAATTATTCTACTGCAAAAAACCATTGTAATTCATATTCATATTCCCAGTTTGAAAATTACTTCACCATGCCACTAGGTTCCAGAATGAAAATCAAGAATATTTTTAGTGACAGCATTAGACTTCTGAGCCATTTTTTTTCCTTGTACCTGAAATTGGGAAGGCTTGCTGCTCTTCTCTTGTATCTGACATCAGGTGGCAGGTCCATAAACTCTGTGCTTTTTAGGTTGTACGCCCGAAGAATGATGTTTCCAGAGTTCCAGAGAAGGCTTGGAAAATAGTTAAGGTGAGTTGAGTAACTGGTTAAGGTGATGGGCTCACCCGTCTGTATGCTTGTCTCAGGACACTTCCAGGTTACTAAGGTGGACACATGCACACAGGAGCAGGGAGCACTGCATTGGCTTGATTCCTTCTATGCACTGTATCATCCTAGTCTGTAGGGCTTAGAGCCAAATAGTACGTAGTCACCTCCTTAGGAGGATTAACTGTAAAGTCTGTAGATACTGTGAAAGCAACCTAGGATTCTGGATTCTATATTTCTGGGTCCTAATACCTGAGAGGAGGGTAAGTTTTACTAGATGGCGACTAGGACACACCTGTGCCAGAATGCCTTTCTGGCTGACACCTTCCAGAAGCATGAGGAATAAACAAACTTTTTTTGCTTCCCAGTTCCTCACTTCTGCTTTTATCCTCTCACAAACGTTATCCAGTAACTTTTTTCCTTTAAAATCTAACCATACCACCCTATAGGCTTAGTGATAAGATTTTGTTACAACACAAAATTATAAGTAAACCTTTAAATGGCTAAAATGCCTCTTTCAATCCATGGTCTCAAACATTTCAACCAAGCATTACATTATTCTTTTGCCATAATGTTGTTTGTAATTTTTTTCAATGGGTTTGGAAAAATAATACCTAGAATTTTAGCGTGGCTTTATCCACAGAAGACTGGTGTAACAGAAGCTTGGCTCCAAGCATGGAGTGAGTTGGCAGCCAGCAAGAGCAAAGCTGTGTCAGGACAAATGTACTCTTCATCTTCTCTGGTTGGCTTTCAGCTGGCTGCACCACAGGAGTCTCTATGAGCTGTGTATCCTGTGACCGACCAATAACTGGTACACTCCACCCGGGTCCCTCTTGGCTAGGGACAGCCTGTCGGGAGGCATTAGGTTCATGCTGGTGAAGATCCTTAGTCAGTGGCTCCCTGAAGGAAAAAGAGGCAAAAAGCCAGATTCTGTTGAACAGGTGGTAGTTAGACCTTAGCTCTGGTTGTGGGGGTGGAAAGGTTAGACTAACTCCGAAATTACCAGTCTTACTCATTTTCACATGACCAGTATGTACTTCTCTGCCCAGTAAATGACTCGTTAGAAATGTATCCGGGAAAATCTCTGGCAGCATCTGGACCTCTCTTAACTTTTCCACCTTCGTTTATCAGTCTGGATTTGGGCCCATGTCAGGAATGGAAACCCCACTGGGATGCAAGCAAAAGAGGAAGCTTGTTCTTAGCCATGCATCAGTGGAGGCCCCTACTGGGAGAGGGGATTATCACAAGCAGCAGGCAGCCCTGCACCCCAGCCTGCTGAGCTCATGCTCTGCCACAGGATGTGAAGCAAAGGGAATGTGAGGCCACAGTGGTTGCTCCAAGTTTCCTTATACAATAAGTTATTCAAGCAGATTGGGAATGCTTCTTAAGCAATCTCCTAGGTCCATGTCCCCTTAGGAAGATGGTCACCACAGATGGCGGGTCCAGATAGTCTTGTAGTACAAATTTAACATTCATATGACACTTCCTCACTGCCTTTACTCTGACTGATACTTTCAGGTCTTCTGACCAAGGCAGCAGCTTGCTCTACCATTACCACATAGTTCCCAACTTGAACTATGGTTTTAAATTAAATTCTACCAAAGGATTTCTTTGTTCTAATTTCAATCCTATATTTATTAATTTTATGTTAAATGCTATGGCAAAGTTAGCTAAGATTAATATAGAGCTTATGGTTACATATTTAAAATGCAGCAATGATGTGTGTACCATTAATTTCTATAATGATAAGTTTATTATAATGTTACAGTTTTAGTCAGCTTCAAATGTCAATGAAAGAACTCATTGTCCTTTCTTCCAAATGGTTCAGCTACGTAATTAAATGCTGTATTAGGTCACTCTACTCCACCTCAGTCTGCTACCAACTCCTTCCATTTTAACAGAGTCCTCTTACAGAGAGGACTGAATTGACTACAAGACAGAAATTATGGAGATTGCTTTCTTATTCATAATATACAGTTCCATGGCAAAGTTCCAAATGCTTTCCTGAGACTCCAGTACTAGTGCCTTTGTCATGTAAGCACCGCCTCCATACTTGAGTCCTTTCCCAACTAACATTACCAACTTTATGGAACAGGAAATGTCCTGCGTGGGGCGCTGTCTCCATGTGGGCACTGTCGAGCACAGGTTTTTCAAGTTACAAGTCCAAGCCTGAACTGATAAGTCACTACAGTAAATTATGACAGTGCTTCAAAATCCAATTGGGGATGGGTTATATTACGAATTTCATGTTATTTGATATAAGTTTATGAGAATTAGGTGGTTCAAAGAGGGTATGCCACCTAATGGCAGGAGTCTGCTGTTGATTTCCACAGCACTGTGCACAATATGTTAATGTCTTTGAGACGTTATAACATCTTAAACATCTATAGAGTGCCTTACATGTATTAACTCCCTGTAATTTTCTGAAAATTCATTATCCAAAAATCTTAATTCATTATAACAGCTCATATGAAAACATATAAACAGAACTGGGTTTCTCTTATTTTCGTATTTGCACACAATGAGAGATTCTCATTGTTTCTAATTTGTTTCATGTGGTGCCTCTGAGTACATCTCACAGAGAGCTGTTATTGAATCTCTGTGACTGTCATTATATCCATCAACCTCTAGGAACTAACATTCTGGGTTTCCCAGTTCTGTAATCTACTTCAGATGTAAGGATTGACATAATTAGCTTCTTGCAATTGCAACTTGTAATCAGAATGCAGCAGATACCCAATTCGAAGTATCAGATTGGGGGTGGGGGGAGCAGTTTAAAATTAGTGTAGGCTTTACTTTCACTCTTTTATTAAATTAAAGCCAAATATCTTGTTGCTTGTTTTCTTTTTGATTTCCTCTTCTGGTTGTCTAATTTGACTCCTTTGAAAAATCGTATATACGATTATTGAGGAATGCCCCCCCCAAAAAATGAAAGGATGATTGAAGCTGTCTACCTATAGAAACACAAGTAACATCCCCCATTAGATGAGTTCAGAAGTTGGTGGTGTACTGCACCTCTGAAGTAGTATATTTACACACAAACACTCATTCCTGAATTTTAAAAGAACCTTTACAATAAAATAACAAGAATTTATTAAAATGATTTTTTAGGAACATGTATTCTCAAACTGTAATGACAGTTTCTGACATTTCTATAAATTTCATATATTTCATGAGCTGTTTCAGTATCTGACCGTTAAAGGTGGGCACTTGCTAGCTTCTGAGGAAGGTACTGTTTAGGAGTAAGAATTGGTATTGCAGGCTGTGCCAAGCGAGAGCAGAAGCAGAGGCTCGCTCAGCCTGCATGAGGTGCTAGGTTCTACTCCCAGCACCACAGACAGAAGGAAAGGGCATGGGGAGAACTGAATGTTCTGTGTCATGAAATACTGAAGTCATTGTTTTATCCCTTTATAAAACACAATTTCTGTGAACAGAATGTGTTAATTGGTTCAATATATACATGAAGATTTTAGAATTAATACAAACTTCAAAGGTTTATCGGTCTTGATGGTTCTCTTTATGCTATTAAAATCTCCACGAGTGCTGGAGAAATGCCTTAGTAGTTAAAGCAATTGCTACACAGCATGAAGAATTTGGACTCCCCAAAACCCACGTAAAAGCCAGGCAGGTAGGATACTAAGAATCCCCAGGGCAAGCTAGCTAGCAAAAACGAGCACGCTCCAGTTTCAGCAAGAGACCTTTCCTCAAGAGATGAAGTGGAGGGTGATGAAGGAAGCCACAAATGCACTTTTCAGATCTCTGCACATTTCAAGGAACACCTAGCTAGTGGCAGATTCTAAATGTCTCTAGAACCAAGGCCTATTCTTCCTGTTGCTGAGTTCAAGATGTTCTAAGAACTGCTGACCAGACATTTCCCCTCCCCTCCAAAAGCACATGCTTAAATGATCAGAGAAACTTTTATTCACATGAAAAACTGGCACTACAAGATCATAATTATTGAATGATATTAAAAATATCGATAATAGACTTGAAACTATGGATGCACCCAAGTTTCCAAAAAAGAAAGGTCTTAGTCTATGAGAAAGCTTTCTCTGGGAAACACTTAAGCTTTAAAACCACACTGTTTTATACAGCAAAA
This sequence comes from Tokudaia tokunoshimensis, assembly GCA_036184795.1. Lineage (NCBI taxonomy): Eukaryota > Metazoa > Chordata > Mammalia > Rodentia > Muridae > Tokudaia > Tokudaia tokunoshimensis. Next base: position 88,617,124 of record BTHU01000010.1, read on the forward strand.
GTTTGGCAATTCCCATGCTTAGTGAATGGGATTTTAAATATGTAATCCTGTGTTCAAAAAATAAAATTCAAAGTAGAATTGGCAGAAGTATCCATTTGCTCATGAATTTAACAGGCATAGTTGCTCTCAGGCATATGGAAGGCGGAAACAAAGGAGGGCTGAAACAGGGAAAGTCTCTGTAAAACACAAACATGCTGTATATTGGTTGTCATTGTATTATCAACCTTGGAAGAGCAACTGGTGAATTAGTTTTTCTCTTTTGGTGGCTTTGGCAGTGGCATTGGTGTTCTGAAGTAGTCTTATTATGTAACCCAAGTTAGTCTCTAACTCAAAATCTTCTGCCTCTGTTTAACAGTTAGGGTTAGAGGCATTTGCCACCATGCCTGACCTTAGTCTCTAATTTCCTTGGTGTTTGTTTCCATGTGTGTCATTAGAATCAAATTACTTACTGGCTTCTGAAATCAAAAGTTAGAAGTCTGTGCTGCTGTCTCCCCTAGAGTCTTTATGCTTCCTGGAAAGGGATCGTATGGTATGGTTTCTTCATGTCATCATAAAGATATTTTGGTAAAAATTATTCTTAAAATTATTTTTGAAGTGATAAATGTTGTAGGAAATGTTCAGAACTCTGAATATTATATTAGATTTGATTTCAGTAGAAACCTTGTTTTGACTGGAGCTTTATGATGAACAGTTTTTAGATATGCCTCATTGGGCAAGTTATGTCTTACCTCTTAAATAGTCTATGTATATCACATGATTAAATTGTAAATGCTAAAAGATGTTTTCATATTATCTTCATGTTCTCTGAATGGCATGAGGCCTTGAAAATGTGGGGCAGTCTTTTAAGAGAGATGCTGTGACCATGCATTGATTAAATGACCCTGTCACATGCGAAAACAAATCAGATTGTCGCTCTCAATGAGCTTTGCAGTTTACTATTCAGGAGGTCAGATAAGTGGGTTTAAGAGGTAATGATCCTGTTTAGTGCTCCGGCTTGACTGTCAGATCCTAGTAGTGGAGAGAAGTCCCCGAGGACAGAAGCGTTGACACAGCTCTAGATGGGATAATGGGGATCAACGCTAATGGATGCTAAAAGGAATGGTGCCGGTAACAAGGAGGATTGTGGGAAAGCACTGCCTGTGCCGGGTTCACTGCTTGCTCTCGGGTGGTACCGCCTCGGATCCAATGCTTTGACAGCAGAGCCTGACAGACATGCCTGCCCGTCTAACAAACTCTCCCACCAGAAAGAAAACTGCTGGAGGGATCCTCAGTTTTCAAAGATGACGTGTTAGTTACTAGGTTCTTCACCATGGCACAGTGAAACCTCTTGGGATGTAAGTTTTCCTTTTACAGAAGCACAGAGTGGTCATCAATGATCCAGAACAAGAAGTTAACTAATGGTAACAAAAAAGAGGACCATGTTATGAAAATACCTCAGGAGTGGACCACTTGGTAATGCCACATCCTTTCCAAAATCCCTGTGTCAGTGAGCAATGCCTGCTAGCAGTGCCCAGAGTACTTATGGGACATTTTCTTTGTCTTTGACTGATTGTGAATTCAGGAAACTAGTGCTTGGACCTAGAAGAGCTAGGAGCTTCATCCGTGTTTTCATCCTTGGTGAGCACCAGGGCCTTTCAAATTCCAGTCAGGATGGGGAGCACAATGTGTGCCCCCTGCACGAGCATTGAGCAGAAGAGAGCAGACAGCAGCGTGCCAGGGCTCCACTGCCCTTTGCTTTCCCACATTGTCGGAAATATAGGATCTTACTGGATAACCACAGATAAACACAACAATACATGTTGTTCTCTATCAAAGTTTCTTTTTTCATATTTTTGGCCACAGAATTCAATATATCCTAAAATGGAAGAGGGTACATTTTGCTATTTGATTATTCACACTGCACTGTCTCCGTGGGCCCACCCACTGCTTTTTCTCATCCATGTCAAGTGCACATGCCATAGTCATTACACCTTGTCATAGATGCTGAGCCAACGAATAAGGCAGAAATAACATCTGCCTGAAACGATCTTCTAGCAAAATGGGGAGAGGTAGACAACTAGACATTACGAAGTGAAAGGACCAGGGTAGATGAATGGAGCAGATACACACAGGAGAATGAGACTCTCTGTGCTAGGAAGGCCTTGGAGAAGATGACTTTTGAATGGTGGGAGAGGAGGAAGGCTGCTGCTGACAAAATGAAGAGCCAGAGAAATCCTAGAGATGATTCAGTTCTTCAGTGAGAGAAATGGTTGAAGTGGGATGGCCTGGGGGTCAAGGAGGGAAAAGTTTCCACACCAAAAGCCATATTGATGCCAGCTTTTCCAAGAGGACTGGCTTGAATCTTCTGGGCCGTGGGTCATGGTAAATTAAGGGGAAGTTCCCTTTGTGTACACCATTATTTTGGTGAGCCTTCTCTGTGCTTACATTCTTCTGATTGAGAAGACTGGTGGTGACTAGGTTCCTTGTATGGTCTTTCCCTCCAGCTACAAGTATCTTTGGACCCTACAGTGATCACAGCAGTCACTGGATAATCATTGGAATACTGTTGTGGAGGGCTCAGCAGTCAGCAGAAGAGACACGGAAAATCTGAACATACTTTTCTTTCCCCACTCTCTGCCCCAGCTTCTTCCCACCTTTCTGCTTCTCTCTCTCTCTCTCTCTCTCTCTCTCTCTCTCTCTCTCTCTCTCTCTCTCTCTCTCTCCTCCAGCCACCCTTTCCTTTTCTCCCTGTATTCCTGTCAGTCATCTTGCTAGCCTAAGGAAGGGGCTTCCAGACACAGGTGGAAAATTTGTATCACAAAGTTCTGATTTGCATAATGTTTAAAACTCAAATACAATACTTCTGCACTCCTCTCCTGTATGACCCTTTAACTCTGAGTGATTTATTATCTTACCATGAACTGTGGTAGAATATCAAGCTAATGTGTAAATAAAGCTTAGTTGTCATACGTGGTAAATAAACAGATTAGAGAAGGTGAGACGACTTAGAATCACTGGGAATGGAATGGCAGGAGAGAGAGATGGCATGTAGCTGTGTCTGGCAGGGACAGCCTGCAATCCCAGCAGAGCATAGGGATGTAGGGTGGTGACTGCCCTCAGCTTTGCCGGACTACTGGGAAGTGTCCCGTTGACTGCTGATGGCATTCCCCCACTTGAAGTGAGATTATGTGTTCAAATGTGCAGTGTGCCTGAGGTTGCAACAGAAATGCAAAGCTGTACAGCCAGGTGTGCCCACTAGAAGCTCAGAGGATCTTCATGTGCTGATGTTCAGTCCCACTGTCCACAGTAAGCGCTGTCTATGTCTTAGCTAGAGAGTGTCACAGTGAGTGTCTGTAACTGACTCACACTATCTGTTTTCTAAGAACACTTTTATAATCACCTTGAGTTATCTTGAATTTTATTGGTGCTTTGCTGATATCTAAAATACATAGGAAATATTTATCTTAGATTCTTTTCTTGTGTACTGTTTTCCAATTTTTTTGGCTTGGAAAAGAAAAGGGTAGCTCCCAACTTTGCGTTGTGATGGGTGGAAATGAGTGTGGCTCTGTTTATAAATGTGCACACATTCCAAAGCAGGAGTGCTTCCTGTGGGGAAAGGTGTCGCAGTCGGGATGGCACTGTTCACCTCATGAGCCCTGCACTCGTTCCCTGTTTCAGTGTGGATGCAGATCTTTGAGTTTTGGACTTGTTAACTTGAGTGGTCCTTTGAATCTGCCTGTGAATGATACCGCTTTTAACTCTTACATTTTTCATACAGGTGTATGCCCGTATGTCAGAGGTCTTAGGAATAACAGGTGACAGCCATGTTCTGGAGACATTCATGACAAAAATGTGAGTGTCTGCTTTGTTTTGTTTTTTTCTCTTTTGATTCACATATCATCTTGCCGTATTTCCATTTCTTTATAGATACTAATTTTTTAGCTTAAAATCTTGGCTTTAATTTTTAGTGTGTGCATTGCTCTTCATTGAAGTTTATTTCTCATACTTAAAATTTGCCATTTAAAGGGCATTATAATTTGTCTGGATGTCCATATTATAGTCTACAATATCATAACACTGTCCTAAAAAGATTTGTAGATATCGACTATAATTCAGTTAGGCAGGATTTTTTTTCTTTATAATTAAAAACAAAACACCCCTCCTCAAAGACCGCTGAAGAGCTAACTGCAAACTATCCTCATAATCGCCTTAAACCGGAGCATCCCTTGGCTCTGGCAAAGATGTGTTTATAGAGCTGAATGGCTTCTCCTCGCAGACCCACCGTTGCTTGTTGAGCCAACATCGAAGCTTCTGCTTGGACACCATGGGTCACACAGGCAACCTGCCCTGCTTGCGAAGCTGGGTCAACACCAAGATGTAGATCAGTTTTGGAGCCCCTGGTCGATGATTCATTTGGGGCAGTGACTGGTTCACCTTGATGATTTCCTTGGTGATGAAAATTCCTGTTTCCATTCTGTTTGGCTTGATTCCAGATTTGTTTCTTCTGTGAAACACTTAACCTTATAGGGCTGACTTATTTAGAAAATTATTTACTATTAAATTAAATTAAAATATTTACTATTTTAAACTTACAGAATTCTATGCCAATGTACATTATATGTAGATTGATTGTATAAAATTATTTAAATGTGCCGGGCGGTGGTGGTGCACGCCTTTAATCCCAGCACTTGGGAGGCAGAGGCAGGAGGATTTCTGAGTTCGAGGCCAGCCTGGTCTACACAGTGAGTTCCAGGACAGCCGGGGCTATACAGAGAAACCCTGTCTCAAAAAAAAAAAAAAAGTTTAAATGTGCTATAAGAATTTTTTTAAAAGAATCTGTAGAAATTTGAACATGCTTTTCACTTTGTGATTGAAGTCACCTAACTTACATTTGTTTTCTGTGGTTCTTATGCAGGTTTGCTTTCTAACAATTTAAAACATTTCTTTCATGTTTAGTGTTACAAACCTTAAGTACTGGGGAAGATGTGAGCCTGTAATCTCAAGGACTCTTCAGTTCCTAAGTGACCTTTCAGTTGGATATCCTTTTCCCTGTATGCGCACTGCACACACTCAGCAGGTGCAGTCACGTCCTTGCTTCTAGCTTTCCAAAATTTTACAATAATCTTTCTGGTCTGTTTAGCCTCATCTATAAATGTGTGTTTATAGTAACTGTGTACTATGATATGAATATATATATAAAATCATTCCTGTCTAATTGTGTTTATATTAAGCTAGGCTAATAAATGGTTACACAATAAAGTATGCAGCACATGTGTTTCAGTCCATAGCTTTCATAATTTTCAGAAATTTCTTTTTCTGAAAGAAAGCATGTAACTAACTTGAAGAAAGGCACATGCTATAGCAATGCCACCTCATGAAGCCTCATCCTCAGGAAGTGCTATTCTCGAGCTGATACACACAAAGGAGTGTCAGAGAGCTTTGAACCACCTCGTGGATTGTCGGCTTCCTCACCCAGTTATGCTCAACATACTCTAAATTAAGATTTCCTCTTACGTGTTTAGTGTTTACATTTTTACCTCTAGAAATCTTATAAAATTTGAAGTCAGAAATCATCCTTTTATTAGATTAGTTATTATATTTCTACCAATAAGAACCAGATTGTAGATTGTTGCTTATAATTTAGCCATGAGATACATAGATGTTATGCAAAATAAGCAAATAGATAGATAGATAGATAGATAGATAGATAGATAGATAGATAGATAGATAGATAGATAGATAGATAGATAGATAGGTAGGCAGGCAGGCAAGCAAGCTTTGCTTTAATTAACCGGTAAGATTAGCTGATATTTTAATATAAGGACACATTCTGAAAATAGTTAGCTTTGGATGGAAACCTTTAATGTAGTTTTGTTCCAGGAATATGCTTGTATTAGTTAAGTTTAAGATTGTGTTCCTCCATAAACCATAAAAGATTTCCAAAGTATTAGACACCCACTTTTGTGCTGGAATTTAATATGCAACTTTTTATTGGAAAATAATCGTCCTTGTCTGGCAAAATCCACCATGCAATATTTCTGTTAGTAGGTATAATGCAATAAAGACAGGGAGGGCTATTTATCACTACAAATTTTGAGGATTTCAGGATTCTTTTTATTATTTTAATATATTTCTTTGATATTAAATCAGAAAAATGATAAATTACACCTGTCTAAGCTGTTTTTCCTCTTTACAGGAAAGTGATGTACAACCCAATTCCAGTGGTCATTTTGGCTTTTTAAGATATGTATTTTTTCTTATTAAAAAAACTCAACCTGTATTTTTTTTCTAATAATGGTGTTGAAAATACTCTTTATTTCTAACATATGAAGTGGTTTATAAGTACTTCATAGTATTGCAAACTCTCCAGGTTTTCACAGTGAATTACTGTGAAAGGCTTTGGTTATAGAGCATGGACCTATTGTTTAGATTCACTCTGATTTTAGTTTGATACTGATATTTGATATAAAATTAATTTGATTTGTATTTTCATTTCATATAACTTGCATAATGCCTAACTTATTATCAACTATTAAGATACTTTTTTGTTATCTATTTTTAAATACACATAAACTTTTATTTTATAAGCTGTTTATTCCTTTTGAATAGTTCTCAAAATTAATTTTTAAAAGTTTTATTTTCAGAAAATTGATTAGACAAAGGTTAAAAGTTGTAACAGATGTAAATTATTCCCACGCAGGTACATTGATTTATATTTCTTAACAATTATTTCAAGTTTGCATATTTAGAAATATATATTAGCTCAATTTGATTTCAGTGCTCAGTTATTTGAATTATAAATCATTATGTCCCTTCTAGCTGATCAGTCATGAAGTATCTTTGAATTCATTTGCATAATGGGATGTGTGCTTGCTGCATCCATTTCAATGCAGTTGCTACTTACCTAATGTGTGTCTTGTTGTTCTAGCCAATTTCATTATTATGTGAGTTTTTTAATTGGGATCTTAAAATAATACCTTTTTGTTATAAATACAATTGCATTATACAGCTATAGAAAGTATGCAGGGTAGTAATGATCACCTATTGGTCTGCAGTAATAGAAAGCCTTATTTTGATACTCAACATATTTTTAAAATATTATTAGCAAGTCAATGGAAACCATTTTATCCTATGAAATCTTTTTCATTTTCTATATTCCTAACGTGTGTCATCGGCACTCTGAGGTATATTGTTTGTGTTGTTTGGTTTTGGCTACTACTTTGTGTAGTTCAGAGCACTGTCATTCAATGTTTATGATATGTAAAATCAATCTGTGAGCTTTAATTATCTGACCACTTATTTGGAAATTAAAATTACCAAAAACTGTTTTTAGGAATTATAGAACAGCCTAAAGTTCCCTAAAGTAGTGGTCAAATTTATTTAAGTATCAGAACTGGCTGTCTGCTATCACATTATTAGGCCCCACACCAGCACCTCTCTCTGCAAGGCTCTGACCAGGAGCTGAAAATCTGCCACAGCTTCTCTGGATTGACTGGGCACAGATATCTAGGAGAGCCAGGCACTTCTCCCGTGGCACATCTTCATTCAGTTCTGTTAGCATTAAATAGGGCAGCTGTGACAGATGAGAGGTCATCTGGCTTCCTAAGTGAACATGTGGAAACTGAGCCTTCAAGACTAGATAGCTTCTTCTCTTTCCCACCGAGGTACTGTTAGCTTAGTCTGAGCCCTCTGAATCAGTGAGGCTTTGTAATGTTCAAGCTCAAAGACCCTTTGAGAGAACTTTTGTATTTTCCTATCAGATTCATTGCTGTGGATGGATGGATGGAGGGATATTACATCTAGCAAATATATTTAGGTAACTTTTTATCATACTCTTATAATTTCCACAAGTAAAATCCAAGAATTCTTTATTCCCATTATCTTGAGCTAACATGCACAGAGCTAACCTGCTCCATCTGGGCCCAGACCTCTGCAATCAGGATCAGTGCCTGAGATCTCTCCTCCTTGAAAGGTTTACACATCTGGCATTCCAGTTTCTATCTGAACAAGCAATGGTGAGACTGTTCAAGTGACTGGAGTAGGGAAGTAGGAAAAGAGGGCTTGAAGCTCACCAACGCACTCTAACACACCTTACCATGACTGCCAGAAGGGAGCTGCCGAGTCTCCTGAGTCCTGGTGTCTACTCCTCATCACTTAAAGCTTTCCTTCTTTTGGAGAGTAGCTGGTCAGGATTTCTGCTGCAGTTTCATCTTCTCCAGCTGTTAGCAGTAACACCTCTCACTGTGGGCCTCACATTTATAGTAATGAGTAATTAATGCACTTAAGAGTCTTCACAAGGACCAGAGTTTGATCTCCCACACCCATGGTAGGTGGTTACGGTACCAGCAACTACAGCACCAAGGAACCCAGCACCCTCTTCTGGCCTCCCAATGCACACAAGCATATAGAATGTACGTGCGCACACACACACACACACACACACACACACACACACACACACAAATAAAAATAAGATATTTTAAAATAAAAATAAACCCCATAAAAGAGTTCTTTGTTAATTTTTTTCCCTTGATTCTCAACAGGTTGCCAAACCAGTAGTTTCTGTATTATCACAAACACCTATAAATTTTTAGGACCTAGCTCAAAATGAAAATTGGGAGGGAGCCTCTTCTTTAAAAATCATTGATCATATCACAGCTCCAACACTAAAGCTTGAACCAACCTGAGGTACTTCTGAGTCTGGCACCCTGTGTAAACGTGTGGCTCGCACACACTAGGGTCTGCCCTGGCTATCTGTGACACAAGGAAATCATTCTTTCTCTTCGGCTCCAGACTAACTCACCAAAGATGATTTTATCTTTAAAATGGTGAGTTTTCAATTTCATTCTACACTCACTTCATTTACCATAGCTTCTTGTTCTCTTTCAACTCAGCTGGGTATCTGCCAAGTACAGAGTCAAAGAGCAAATAACAGACCCTGCCCTCAGAGTTTTCAGTTCTAACAGAATTGACCTTGACTTTGAACTGCCTTCCATATTTCTCTTCTAAGAGCCTAAGTCAATAGCTTTACTAGCATAAAACATTTTTAATCTAACTCAAATTATATACTAATTATATAGAAATTTATACATTAAAAATAATGGTGAGCCACATGTAGTGATGCATGCTTTTAATCCCAGCACTCGGAAGGCAGAGGCAGGCGGATCTCTGTTCATGGCCAGCCTGGTCTACAGAGTGAGTTCCAGGACGCCAGGACTTCACAGAGAAACTCTGTCTCAAAAAACAGGGAAAAACAAAACAAAATAAAACTTACTTGAAAACATTATTGGCACTTAGAGCATATTGGCACCTCAAACTCCCGCCTGGTACAGAAGGTTCATGAGCACAAGCTTCCCCCAGAATTTGACTCATATTTCTGACATACAACGTTCTTATCTTTTGACTTCTTGTTTCTCTTTTCAAAATCTAAATTATCTATAAACATTGAATATGTATGGCCCTAAGAAATCTGCCTAAGTCCTATCATTGCCCACATTGCTATGCTTAGTGAATGTGGAACACACTACTCAATTCTAAAACTATGTTTTTAACATTTTAACACCATCGTTGTAAGGTGTATCTTTCAATTACTATTATTCAGAATTACTTTTTCAGGGCTAAAAGTGATGGCCCAGGGGTTAATAGGACTGATGTTACACTGCACACACATGGTACCCTTAACATCATGCAAACAAAACACTCATACATATAAAGTAAAAAATAGAAGCACTTTTTTTTCTGATAGTACATAAAAAATGCTTTTCTTTTTGTGTTTACACTCACTGGCCTTTTAGATTGTTAAAATGTGATAGATACTCATGCTGGATAGTTTTATGTCAACTTGACACAAAGTAAAGTCATCTGAGAAAAAGATATCTCCTTTAAGAAAAGGTCCTTATAACATCAGGCTGTAGGCAAGTCTATAGGGTGTTTTCTTAATCAGTGATTGATGGTCAAGGGCTAGCCACCCATTGTGGGTGGCTCCAGGGTTCTAGCCAGGGCTGGTGGCCCTGGGTTCTGTAAGAAAGCAGGCTGAGCAAGCCAGTAAGCAGCACCAATCTACGGCCTCTGCATCAGCTCCTGCATCCAGGTTCCTAGCCTGTTTGACTTCCCTTCCTCATTTCCTTTGATGATGAACAGTGATGTGGAAGTCTGAGCCATTTAAACCTTTTCCTCCCCAACTTTCTTTTTTGTCATGGTGTTTCACTGAAGCAAGAGAAACCCTAACTAAAGCAAGTTGTTATCAGATTTGTGACAGACCTGACCATGCTGTTTTGGGTAGGAATTTGGGAAGGCTTTGTGCAAGAAAAGCCAGTGAATGTTCAGTGCTTGGTGAGATGTTCTGAAGGATCTTGGAAGGCAAGAATGTTGAGGGTAATGCAGAAGATGGAAATCTGGCTTGTGACGTTTCAGAGGGAAAGGTTTGGTGTTTTGTTTTGTTTTGAACTAAGATTTCTAGTTAGCTGGGCTGAAGAGCCAGCTGAACTACTAAACTGAAACATTTGCTTTACTGGGATACTTGATGCTGGTCAATTAGAGCTAGTGGTGGTTAAGCAAAGACCTGTATCCTTGAGGTGAAATCTTCTAGGAAGTGTTTCCTGAGTGTTAGCATGCAGAAGCTGTGTTCCAGGGGTGACCAAGGTTGGACTGGCAGCTAAACTTGATAGTGTAAGAATCATCCAGGTAGTACTGGTTTCAAAAGCATGAAAGTGTCACGGAGAGCAGGAGAGGCCATTGGTGAAAGTACAGCCTCAGTGGCAGTTGAAGACCCACTACTGAAGGGGTCATGCAAAGAGATTGAGGCTTGAAAATTTGAAGAGAGTTTTTGAAAAAAAAATGGTGAAAATGCAGCCCAGTTGAACAGAAGACCCCGGCATTTTGGAGATTCCAGTACTAGGGATGACCGCCAAGAACAGCATCAGCAGGGGAGCGTAGCCAGCCGGAAGACATGCTGTGTGTTTCAGAGGGTGGAGCCAGGAAAGGAACTCAGACCCCTCGGAGGAACCCAGAAGACCAAGAGTGAATCCTCAACATTGGATGTTGAGTCCTTTGATTTTGCTTTGATTTGATGTGCTGTGTTCTGGTTCTTAACTTTTGAAGTAAGAAAGCATTTAATTTAGTTCTGATTTTACAGGTTCTCACAGTTGAAAGGCTTTGGATTTTAAAAGTAATTGACTATTTTATAGAGACTGAATTTTTAATGTGTTTGATTTTGTAATGACAGTGGAATTTTTAAAGTTATTTATGTTTTTAATATGAAATCTTGAGGGATGAATGAGATAGGGAAGGTGGCTTACCGGTGATGTGTTTGTGTCAAGTTGACAAGGACTCAATTGTGCCCAATAGGTTTATGCCAACTTGACAGGCAGGAATCTCCACAAGAAAATGCCTCCATAATATCAGGCTGTAGGCATTTGATGAAGAAACCTAAGCCAAATAAGCGCTCTCCTCCTCAGCTTGGATTTCCGTTATGGTATTTTATCGGCAGTGGGAACTCCAAGATATCACTCGTGGATTGAACCAACTGTGGTGATCACTACTCACCTGTGGAACACTCAAAGTACAAGAAACAAATTCGTTCTCAGTCTAACCTCTGCAAAGAGAAATCACTCCGAATTTTAGCAGTGTGTAAGATAAACCATTCCTTTGACCTCTTGCTTTTCTGTTTGTCATGGTTGCTAGCTTCGTGACTGACTTCACCTGTCTTAATGTTTTTATAACCACTCATATGCAGAAGAATTTTCTGGAAATTTGCTCAATCTGATGTAGCAGTTGGCCATTAACAAATTTTCCCACTCCCAAAAGATAAGATCCCCCATCATATGTGGGGCCCAGTTCTAGTTAAAGTTGTATTTTAAGTTAGGCAGAAGAACAGGTGATAGCCTTTAAAATCAAGTAGGCGTGTATCAGATGGTGGAACGAGGCCCAGATGCTGTAGTCAGCAGGCCTGGGATTGACCCTTGGCTTTACCATATATTGGTGCATTCCCAGTGTGGCCTGTGCATGACTCCCAGTACTGTCGCAATGACTATTACTGTGCTGTCCTCACTGCTGGGAGCTGCAGGCCTCCGAAGAACCCAGTACTGTGTTACTCCACCCATCCTGCCCAAATGGGGCAACTTAAAAGTACACTTGTCTGCTAGAGAAGAATAAAAGTAAAGGGTCATAAAGATATGTCCATTTGCCTTTTCCTTTTAACATTACAAATCTTAAGACCATTAACTAGCTCTGAGCTGAATTCCTGGAAAGGGATGTAGATATTCAGATGAATTCTCATTATTGTATTTTTTTTTCAACTTTTTAATTATTTTTCTTGAGAATTAATTAAAAGGCAGTGGGGGCTGACCTTGGTTCAGAGTGCACAGATGCGGTTCTGCAGAAAATATCTTTGGCAGCTGATGTTTTTCCTGTGGATGTTCTGTTTATTGCTTCATAAATATTCTATTGTCTGAACATGACTTGGTGTTTGTTAGTGCTGACAGGAAGGTTCCTGTTAATGGCAGCATTCATACTACCCATATACCCTGTCACTTTTAACTTAGCAATTTTAAGAGAATTGCCTTTGGTAATTACTTAAGATATTTCTAAGTTTATTGATCCCCACCCTTGTTTAACTGAGTGAAGTTTGAGTGGCAGTTCATCTGCTTAAAGATTGATGGTTTTGAAAAGTCGTCAAATCCACATCTTCAGATCTAAGAAGCTTGCTGCTTGTCAGCGCTGACCTTGTCCTTTGGTTGCCAGAAAATACAGTGCAGTAAGGAGAAACTGTGGCCACCAGGCCCGTCCTGGCGGAGTTTTCAGTCTGTGAGAAGACCCATGCACATGCATAAGATGTTGCGATAGTGCTCACCTGGAAGGTGGACAAACTTAAATCTAAGTCATATTAACAGCTTGCGATTGGGAAAGCATGTGACAACTGAGAGTGATACTAATTTGCCTGGTAGAGTTGTGAGAGTTAGCCGAGTAGCTACTGCCCATGCTCACCCTCATGCCTTTTCCCTGGTGTCTACTCATAAAGATGTCCGCATTATCTGACCCTCAGAGCAACCTTGTAAAACAGGAAGATTCTCAGTCCTTTGGCTCACCCTCATTCAGATTTCAGCAGTGTCGACCACATCCATGCAGCCTTAGATGGACAACTTCTTTAAGCTTGTGTTTTCATATCTATGGAATAGAATTAATAACACTGCAACTATGAAGACTAGATTAAATAACATGAAAAATGTCTTCTACTTAAACACTTGAGAAATATTAGTTATATTAAGCTGTCTTTCAACATTTAATGACGTGAAATTTCCTATATCTTTCTGACTAGATTTTAGTTTTAAACTTCTGAATTCATTGTTTCTTAAAATTGAATAATTTTCTCTTTCTTGATAGTCCATTATGAGTCTTTATAATAATTTTATTATGAAGTAGAATTAGTAAAAGGAAATTCTTTAGCTATACCCAATGTGAAAAGGGTCAGTTTCAATTTTCTGCTCTCAAGGCTTTAACAGTGAGGGATTCTCGTCCTAATTATAGGTTTCATTCTTTCATCTCATAACTAGAATATGTATAAGATGAAAAGTAATTGCCCAGGTTAATAATGGATCACCATTCTTAGCAAAATGAAAGGCATTTCTATAGGAGTACTCCTAGACATACTTAGTTTTTTTATATACTAAAATGCCATTTTAGTTACGTTTTGTGATTTATTGTGTATATTTCTCCAGATTCCTTAACATTATTACTTATATCCTTTTAAAAAAACTTGTGAAAATAGATGCTGTGAAATTCATGCTGAAAAACCATACGGTATGTCTAATTCTTTAGTAACTAGAATTTTCTGGTAAGGTCGAGCACTGGTAACCTGCATGCTCCTTTGCTTTCATCAGAGTGAACACTTCCCGTTTCTTGGCATCAGTGATACTTACAGTGTGGGTGACTTCAGGTGCCGGACAACCTTCTACACAGCCCTCACTCGCCTTCTCATGGTAGATCTGGGTAAGTGGATAGAGCTTCGCTAACAGGTCAGCAGCAGCGCTGATGAAAGAGTGCAGTGTTGGTAGGCGGAGCTTTTCACGGTTAGGATTTCTTTCTGTCTATCCTTGACCATTGATTTTACTTTGGCTAACCTGGAAACTGGGCCTGGTGGCTCAGGGCCACAGGAGGACTAGAGCAAGGCCTGACCAGACTACAGAGTGAGCTCAAGGTCAGCAATTTGGCAGACCCCATCTCAAAATTTAAAAAAAAAAAAAAAATTATGACCAAGGATATAGCTCAGTGGTAGAACACTTGCCTAACATTTACAAGGCCCGAGTTTTAGTCCCTAGGACTGCAGAGTCAAGAACAGTAAGTGTTGGAACAGTCTTAAAGGACACCGGTACTATAGTTTGCCCTTGTTCTCATATCTTTTTGCATTTTTTTTTACATTTTAAATTTTATTTGAGTGTATATGCATGTGTGCACCTGGGCCACAGCACACAAATGGGGGTTAAAGGACAACTTTTTGGGGAGTTGTTCTCTTCTACCATGTGGGTTCCAGGGATCAGTTCAAGTGATCAGGTGTGGTGGATTACTTTATCCACTGAGTCATCTTGCCAGCCCAACAGGAAAGCTCTTCCCTCTGGTGTTCTGAGATAGTCTGATGGTTCAGCTGGGCCTCGGGCTGAGGTCGAGAAGGAGCTTGAGCTCACTTCTAGAGGCTGAGGGGACATTGCAGGCCTGTGTCCTGAGGGCCAAACCCAGGATGCCTGATGTGCAAGGGCAGAACTATCCATAGCACTCCATAGCAGTCTTACAATATCTATAGCTCTATCCATAGCACTCTTACAGTTTCCAAATCTGCAGGGGCAGAAGTTGTTCTTTTATTTTTGTTTGAGAAAGTCTCAGGAAGCCCAGGGTGGTTTTGAACTGCTTTGTAGCTGAAAATGACCTTAGACTTCAGGTCCTCTTTTCTCTAAATCTCAATAGGTAAGACTATAGGTGTGTGCAACCATGCCTAGTTTCATGTGGTGCCAGGAGTCCAGTCCAGGACTTCTTTAGCCTTGCTGAGGCAATGCTCTGCTGGCACTCCATCGCCAGCCCTATGCTGTCCGTGTTGTTTAGTTGAGCAAAATGGAGATTATGTGAGTGTCCAATTATAGCTCATCTGCTTCCTCATAAAATGGTCTGTAGTACCACAGACTGATGAATGAGGACAGTGCAGTACATGACCTGTAATGAAGGGGTGAATGATAAGGCATTGCTGAGCTAATAGGACAACTGCGTACATGGGAGCAAATGCATCAAAGGGGCAAGTAAAACTGGAGGGGCTTTTTCAATAATTACTGTAACCATTGTGGAAAACCATATGGAAATGCCTTAAATAATTAAAAGTAAGACCACAGCAGGCTTTGGAAATCCTCCTAGTGGGCTGTACAGCAGAGGGAGTGAAGTCAGCATGCAGAAAAGACACCTGCACTAGCATGTTCATTAAAACAGCAGTCACAGTAGTCAGGAGAGAGAAGCAACCCAGGTATCCACTGATGTGTGCATGAATGAAAACACACACACACACACACACACACACACACTAAAATCCTCTTTAGCCATACAAGTAAGAAAATGAATCCATTTGCATTGCCTCTATGATGTGGATGAACCTGAGTGGTTGGTATAGTGTTTAGTGAAATAAGCCAGGCACAGACAGATCTACTACAAGATCTCACTCTATGTAGACTCTTACAAAAAAAAAAAAAAAGGTGATTTCATTGAATTGGATAGTGGTAGTTACCAAGGACTGTCAAAGTTAGAGACAGTGGAAAATGATGTCCTGACTTAGATATGCCCTTTCAACTAGTGACGGGAATAAGTAAAGTTCAAGAGCTGTGGCATGTAATCATGGTTGTAGAGAGTGGACCCTATAGTCTCAAGCATGCTACAGAACTTATTTCCAGCATATTCTTGTGAAGTACTTTTTACAAGGGTATGTAAAGTGTTCTCACCCCAAAAATGATAGGTGCATGAAATAATATTATGCTAATTAAATGCTAGGTTTAATTATGTATTAGAGTGTTTTACAGTGTTTTAAAAATATACCTATTTCTGCTGGGCCTCTCAGAGAAACCCTGTCTTGAAAAGGAAAAAAAAAAATCTGATTTTTAAAATTTTTAATTTACTTTTAACTGATAAATAAAAAGAGAATGTATATTACCAGGGTATCATGGAATGTTTTGATATTTATAGGTATTTTATAGTGATTATTCATGTTAAATCTTCTTAGTGTGTGTTTTTCTTGTTTTATTTTGGTTTTGGCACTGTTGAAGTTCAAATCCCAGGGTCCCGTGCATAGCTGGCAGTGTACAACCAAACTGCAATCCCAGTCATCATTAAATTCCTACCTTTTTGGACACTTACAATTTCCTCATTGTTAAAACTTCAAATAGTTTCTTGTAGTTTTTGAAATGTCCAGTGTGCCATTAGCATCCCGTGATGCGTTAGCACATGAGGACTTAACTTCTAACTGTAACTAAAGGCCCATCAATAGGCCACCCTCCATTCCTCTCCCCTCCTCTATGGGGCCCAGCCTCTGGTAACCACTATTACTGTGGTGTTTTGAAGTTCTGTCCAGTGTTAGGGAGTTGCCTTTGTGTCCTGTCTTATTTCCGTTGGCATAAGGTTCTATCTGTATTGTCTCATATGACAAATTTTCATTATTTTTATGGCCAAACATAATATGGTGTGTATAAGAGACCTCCATATGTTCCCTGTTTGTTTACTGGTGGAAGTAAGCCTGCTTGTTTCTTGATTGTGCTGAATAGTGATGTAGAAAACATGCCAGGGCAAGTGTCTTCTATCTATTTGGAGGTGTACCTAATAGTGGGATTAGTGGATTGTGATAGTTCTTTTTTAAGTTGTTAAGGGCTCTCCATATAGATCGGTTTTCATAATGCCTGTCCTAACATACTTTTCCTACTGATAGTGGGCAAGGGTTTCTATGTGCCTACATTGTCTTCAGCATTAAATATCTTTCATCTTTGATACCATTCTTCCAATAATGAAATTATGTATCATTGTGTTTATTAGTTTGTTGGCATCCCATTTGCCCCCCTCTAGTTCCTGGACTTGTAGTGTTAGAGTCTTGTTTTCTGAAAACATTCTTTATCCCATTTTCATTTTTTTTTAATTGAAAAGCTTTATTCAGTAAAACACACACACGCACATGCACACACACACACACACACAGATACACGCACAGACACACACACAAACACAAATGTCTACTAATAGGTAGAATTGTGAAATGGGCACTTTTCTGTGTAGCTGTGTTACTCTCGATTCCTATATTTCTCATATCAGTCAGCTGTAGATAATCTAGGGATTTTGGCCAGTGACACTATTATTCATAGAGAATGTAATATTGAAATGTGTCTTTTTTCTTGCAGTATTGATTGGTACATCATCAACATAAACAGAATTTTTAAAGTGTGATCATATAAAAAGAAAGAAAAGTTTTATCTTACACAAAAGACATCGAACCTTAAAATGGAAAAGCAGTTAACCCCTCCATGGCTATATCATTTTCATATATATCAACAGAATAAGCCACGAGAAAAACAGATAACTAAAAATTGAGAAAATGCAACTAGAATAATTAAGGAGCTGAGTGGAATTGATTTTTAAGGAGAGATTAAAAGAACCATGTATGAATAACTTGGATAAGTGACAACTTGAGCTTGAGGCAAAGAAAAGTGTCTATAAATATTTGAAGAGTATAAACCAGGCATGCAAACCCAATCTCGTAGGAGTTCTGATAACAGCCTTCTGTACTGAGCACTGGCCTGCAGTAGGAGTTCTGATGACAGCCTTCTGTACTGAGCACTGGCCTGCAGTAGGAGTTCTGATGACAGCCTTCTGTACTGAGCCTGTTACCTCTTGGCTGCTGCTGTGGAGAGAAGCTCTAAACTCCTACTGTTCTGGGCACTCATTTAACAAGCACATGGCTGAACTAAGATACATGTGTCAGGCTTAGTGAGCCCTGCCTGACCTTGAGGAACTTGCACTCTGATTTTCCGTGTGCCCAAGAATTAAAATGCTGAATACACTTCACACTTTTAATGGCCTGGTTGCATAGTGAAAGAAATGGAGAAATTAAAGAGTAATATTAGTAGAGGTCCTGGAGGTTGGCATTGTCACCTATTCGGAACCTGATAACGTAACTGGGGTGAGATTTCTCTTTCCATGGAGTCATCAACACAAAGGACTCATCCTCGTCTTCTGTTTGCTGTAAACAGCTCCAGAGCATATCAGAGCCTTACCACAGTGTGGACCCTATCCCATAATACTCGGACAGTGTGTTGTATTGATAATTGGTATTTATATTGATGACAGAAAGACTGCATTGCACACATTTAAAGGCAGATTTACTACATTTTGCTTAATATAAACAGTGAGGCATAAGAAACTTAAGTAAACCTTTATAATTTTAATAATAGAATTTCATTATTTTCCAAATTAGATTCCTTTTAAATATCCAGTCCATACACTATAAATTATGAATTTACATTTTTCCATTCAAAGTTTATATGGACAAAATATAAATGTTATATTCTAATACTTTTTTGTATACCTTGAGTGAAACAGAAAGAGGCTATAATAGAAGTGTACCTGGTACATAGTAGATACTCAGTATAAAACAGTTGTGTCTGAGTTACAGATTAAATTTAAAACTCTAACAACTATCCTTATGAAACTTTACACTATGGTATTACTAGGATTTCTTGTCTTGTTAAGAATAAGAGTCATTCTTTACAAATTATGTTGAGATTCTTCCGAGCACTGATTTTGTCTGTTCATATTTCTTTAGCACCACACTCACTAGAGTTATTACTGGGTGCTTGTCGAATGAACGACAGGCAGCTTCATGGCAACCGGGATGCCGTCATTGTGGCTTCTGGAATCAGCCCTGCCTGCAAGGGTCTCTGTGGAAATGTTTTTGATCATTGTCCTCTCCAAACAGATTTTGTCCAATGGCTGGCTGATCAGTTCCCCAACCAATGAGCCGCATGCAGCCACTCCAGCTAGTCCTCTCCCGCTCTCTTGAGCAGGGGTGTTACTTCCTCCTGGTTTTGGTGTTGTTGTTATTGTTGTTGTTGTTGTTGAATGTTGTTGAACACAGTTTTGATTACTTGAGGCCTTGTCTCACAGCCTAGATTGAGGGGATTGTTGCTGTCAAAATTTCATATGTATGGTTTGATAGTATTCTACTGTGACCACTGCCATAGAAACAAAGAATAAAAAGATGGTATTATAATCAAGAGTAGCACAGATCATGTGTTAAATGAAAGAAGCAAAAATAATGAGTGATGAGAACCATTTGTAATTTAAAAATAATAATAAGGGTAAACTTTGGAGAGATAAGAATCAAGTAGAACAAATGCTTAGCCATAAACTGGACGCAATTCTTGGCTTGAAATTCAAAACATTATAATTGAATTCTACAAAATGAATTGAATATTTTTATATAAGCCATGCACATTGGAGTAATTAGAAAGGGGGACAGAAATTGGGTGTCACATTAATTGGTATTTACTTTGAAATGCATTTTGGGTTATATTCAGTAATTTGCACTTTGTATGAATTTAATTAGATGCTATGTGCCCCAGGTTGTATTTCCAATGAAAATGGGGAAGTTTTTGGCAATAAACACTTGTACTGTGTTATCAAATTATTTTAAATAAACTAGACAAAATGCTCACTTGTATGATGGACAGAATTGGAAGCACTTCATCATTACAATGATAATGTTTCAATGTGGAAAAGATGTGAGTTTTTTACTATTTATATCCCCAATAATTACCAGAGGGATACAGGAATCCTCCTTGCAAGAAAATGCACGTGAACAAAGAAATGGGTGGCTGGCCTCAGTGCGTGCTTGCTACCCTTCGGAGAACCACTTCAAAGCTCCCTGGGTTATTCTACAATTAACTTGTTGATTTAATAAGCTAAAGGAAAGAGTAAATGGAGAATCTCCAACAAACTGTTCAGTGTAAAATATTTGAAGAAACAAAACCCTTCTGTGTTGTTTAATTGAAATGGAGGTAAATTAAGTTGACAAACACTGAAGAGGAGAAGCATCGAAAAGCCTCAAGGATGCTGTTTGTTTTGTGAAGAATCAAATATTAGTTGCAAATGTTTTGCCACTTATAAATTTAGAATTTCAGTATCAACAGTCATATCAAATCATATATGCAGAAATTCTGACACTGAACTACTCAGAAGTACTTGGGTTAGGATTTGAGCAAACACTGTATTACTCCAATATTTTAAACTGTAAAAAAACAAGTAGTCTTTTCAATGATGAGAAAAATATTAATATTTCAGTGGTGCTTATGGATGGTAAGATAGTTCTGTCTTTAAGAGTGATAGTGACATAATATGTATTAGAAACAGTAATTGGCACTTGAGGGTGTTGCTGACCTAAAGTTGAAGAATTTTAATGTAACAAGTCACAGGGAAAGAATAGTTAGTCTCCAGATAGCAACTAAAGGTAGAATTTTAAAAATCACAGAAAGGAACTTTCCCCCTTTTACATTACATTTTACTTAGGGGGGGGTGGTGTGTGTGTGTGTGTGTGTGTGTGTGTATGTGTGTGTGTGCAGGAGTGCTCACACAGTGATAGGCTTGTGGAAAGAGAGATCCTCTTGAAAAAGGCAGGTCTCTTCCTCTGCCATGTATCAACCATTTCATTATTTAATAGTAAACTGAGGTTCAGAGATACACGGACTTGCCCAAAGTAGCCATCAGACCACACATTTTTATTCACTCTTACCAAAGTGTCCCTTCACCCTTCACTTTCTCAACCAAGTAAGAAATATAATTTATCTTCTTTTATCTTCTTCTTTATTTGAACTGGTTAGACCAAAGGATTGATTTGGGGCTTGGGAGCAATGAGGGAAAAATGAGAGATTAGTTTCTGAGAGTCTATGAAATAAACAGATTCACTTCTATGGTTTTTCCTGTGTAGAAGAATTTGCTAACTAATCCAGTGAAGGTCAAGTGAAATTTATAGATGGTGTTCTATGTCTAATAATTGGACAAAGTGTATTTCTTTTCATGGACTGAGGAAAGGAAAGTTAGGCTTCTGAGGAAAATTTAGCAGGTGAGGGGCTTGATCAGAAATAACTAATGTTCTCATGGATGGAGAATACATCATCATTTCACCTGTGCCCATGACTTGGCAGAGACTCCTTGGAAAGTAGACATGGGAGAAGGGTGGGAGAGTGGGCAGTGGGGGTAAAGAAACAGCTGGAAATGCTTAGAATCCATAATGAGATAATTAAGACTAATTAGCTGGCCCTGTTGGCAGAAAGCAGCCCATTAAGTCCAGATACAGCTTTAATAATGTACCTGGTTTTGAGGGTAGCGTCCAGAGCACCCCAGGGAATAGAACACTGAGGGTGAAATGTCTAGGTTAGGGTTCTTACCAAAGGAACAGAAACTCTGCACTGCATAAGGTATTTTTCTTCTAGAAACTAAAGCAAGCATTGTGGTTTTCTAGAACTTCAGGGAGCCTCAGTTTTCTCATCTATTAAATGGAGAAACTTACAGGATTGCCATGTGAATTGAACACCTAACATCAAGTACTTTGTAACTATTAACTAAGATACATTTATTGAAAGTCAGAAGCAAACTACTAGTTGGACCTCAGACTGAGACAAGTTCAGCTCTCTTACTACATCTAATTTCCTCACTGATGACACTATTGGAGATTCTAAAAATAACCTGTCCTGCCCAAAGTCACAGCTCATTTTAAAGGTGACCAGAACTCCTAAATCATTGTACAAGGATACTGGACTGGAGCCAGCTTCTGGCCCATGTTTCAGGGACCAGCCAAGCACATTCCTTGAGCCTTCTGCTAAACAGAGCTTGCAAAGTGGCATCATGCTGCAGCACTGCACACAGCAGGGGCCGTGGATGTAGACATGCTGGTGTCACCCGCCTTTCCTTCATGCTCTTGTATCTCCTTTTGTTGTTCTTTTATTAATTGCCCCTAGTTTGAACCAGAACTTATAGGCAAGTCTTTAGTTATTGTGTTAAATTCCCATTACTTAGGTAATGAAACACCACAGCTTAATAATTTAAACAATAGAGATATTATTTCATAGTTCTAAATATCAAATACATAAAGTGAGTCTCAGTGAGTAGAACTGAGGTATTGGCAGGGCTATGGCCTAGGCAGTCTGTCCTGCTTCATGGCTCCTAAGATCCTTTAACCCAAGGACTTTGGAGCCAGTCTCATGCTGCTGCCCTTAGGATTCACTCCTGCCTTTAAGGACTCTTAGGATCCAATTGTACTCATCTGAATAACAAAATAATTTTCTTTCTTCTTCCTCCTTCTTCCTTCTTTTTGTGGTTTTTCGAGACAGGGTTTCTCTGTGTAGCCCTGGCTGTCCTGGAACCCACTCTGTAGACCAGGCTGGCCTTGAACTCAGAAATCTTCCTGCCTCTGCCTCCCAAGTGCTGAGATTGAAGGCGTCCTTCTCCCCTTCTTTTTCCCTTCCTTCCTTCCTTCCTTCCTTCCTTCCTTCCTTCCTTCCTTCCTCCTTTCCTTTCCTTTCCTCCTCCTTCCTTTCCTTTCCTTCTTTGGTAGGGGGTAGGAATCTCACATTGTAAAACAGGTTTATCAAACTGGACTGGAATTCAACAGCAGTTCTCTATCTCAGGCTCCTAGGACTTTACTGTATAACCCCAAATACTCACATATTCCCATGTTAGAATTGTATCCAGCTTGCTGACATCACTAATGCCATAGCATTTCACAGTGTTTATCATTTATCATGAAGTAGATTCTTACATCTGTTAGCTGCCATCATTTAAAGTTACTGTAATCACCTGTCCTCTTGCCCGCTTTATCACGTCCCCCATGGCCCAGCCCTGTTTGCATTCCAGTCTGAGGAAATCACAAGACTTACTGTGTGTTTGTGTGTGTTTAAAGGAGAGGGCAAACTCAGATTTCTGTCGTGGTAGTGGTTTTGTTTGCCTTTTAGGTTCTGGTGCCATATAATTGACCCCTTTAAATCTACAACCCAAGAGTATTTATCCCTTTTAGAGTATTTGCAAGGTTGTATAACCAGCACCATCTTATTTCCGGAGATTTTCTTCCCCCTCCACCCCTTCTCCTGGCAACCACTTAACTGCTTTCTATCTGAATTTGTCCTAGAGTGGACATTGAGTATAAATGGAATTATGGCCTTTGTATCTGTCTTTAACTTGATACATTATTTTTGAGGCTTATCCATGTTTTAGCTTATATGAATAGTTTTTCCCCTTGTGATGGCTACATGTTCCTATGTATACACACATACATGTAGCTCATCTATTCTTGGACTTAAATGAGCAGTAGAGTTATGAAATGTTTTTACCTTTTGACTAATATGAAATGGTGCTGCTATAAATACTTATATAGAGACTCTGGTTTTGGTTAGTTGAGACGGGGGTCTTCCACTGTGACCTGGACCATCCTGGACCTGGAGGTCTTCCTGCCTCTGCCACTTGAGTGCTTGGTTTATAGTATGCATCACAGTGCCTGGGCGCTCTCAAGGTTTTGTGTGGTCTTGGAGTCAGAGGGCAGTTCTGCTGCTTATGAGTACCTGCCCAACTCTTCCACCATGGCTCGATCCCCACCCTGCCCTGCTTACTATTGCCAGTTTACACCGTGGGGCGCAGTTCTTGCCTCTGGGAGCAGGAGTCAACGATTTTAAACTCACCACCACTCAGAGGGTGGGGGTTTGGGGGTTGGTTTGCTTTGGTTTGCTTTGGTATTAGGTTTGTTGTTGTTTTCAGTTTGTTGTTGTTCTGTGGTGTGAGGCTGGTTGGTTTAGGTGGGCCTTTGCTTGGTTAAGTTTGGATCTTGAGCCAGTATTTCACAGAACACAGCCTATCGTCAAACTCAGTCTGTAACTAGGAATGACCTTAGTCTCCTTCCTACCTCCCAAGTGCTGAGGGTTTGAAACTGTACACAAACATAAATAAAATGTAGGAAAAATCAAGTATCTGACAGTCAATGTATTAAGAAGGTCCCTATACTAAAAGTGCTTTCTCAGAAGGAAAAAAACTTTGGGAACATACAAAAATAATAACTTTTCTGTTGATCCATATTCTTGGAAACCCAGTAAATATGATTAGTTTGGGAATTTCCTAAAAGCCAACAAAGAAAAATCTTTTAATGGGTAATGAAGAAGTTAAAGTAGATATTAATATAATAACTAACCATTCGGAGTTGGGGGTCAGTTTGTTAATTGGTACTTTCCCTTCGAATCATGTTGCTTTGTGCCCTTTGACTTAATAGAAAAAAGGTCAGCCTTAATTATTATTCATAAGATCCTGGCATGTTCATTTTGCATAGTAAAAATATGACTACATCCTTGAATAGGAAGCTCCAAGACATCCAAAGTTTTCTTCTTTTGCATTAGAAAGAGTAAATGGTACCTCTGCCGACACTACAGTGGAGGGAGAAATTCCTGATGGATGCTGACAAAAGTAGCCAGTTTTCCACCTTAGGCAATAAGACATACTATTGCAGACACACAGGAGCAGCAGTAAGTGCAATGGAGACACTGTTGGTGATCTTCCTTCCCAACACTGGCCTATTTGGAACTCACCGCTTGCTTAGGGAGTCTACTTTCTTCACCAGCACTGAGCTGGTTTTTGCCTTCTCCTGACAACTACGAATCCACGATTCTGTGCCACTGACTGCACTCCGTATTTTTGATGTCTTCCACTCCATCAGTGATAGGGGAAGAGCATAAACTTGAGAGTTGATCAGGATCAACAGACCTGATCAGGACCTCAGATCAACACTGGCAGTTACTTAACTCTTTTGGGTCTTTCTGTTTCCATACAAAAAAAATTAAGGAAATTGTGCAATTAAGTGGGATGGTCAGTTGCAACATGATATTGAATATAGTAAGCACCGTGAGCGTGTTCTTTGAACAAATTCAGTTCTGAATTCAGCCTGACCATGTTCTAAATACTGGAGAGACAGCCGTGATCAAAGCAGACCACGTTTCGCCGTTAGAAGGTTATATTCTAATAAGACATACAATAGATGACAAAGTGTATAAAAAGTCATAGCCAGTCATAGTAACTCCGATAGGAAAAGGAATGCAGGCCAGGCAGTGGTAGCTCATGCCTTTAATCCTAGGGCTTGTGAGGCAGAGGCAGGCTGATCTCTGAGTTCAAAGTCAGCCTGGTCTACAGAGTGAGTTCCAGGACAGGAAAGCAGGTTGGAAAATGCCGGTGCAGGAAGTCTTTTGTGACTCTGTAGGCAGAAAGGCTTATAAATATGTTACATGTTGCAGCACCTGCTCACATTCCTATTTTCATTGTGTTTTATTTTTTGTTTTGCACATGATGAAATTGGTTTTTTTTTATTAAAATATAGTTGTGTCAGTTCCCATGTTCCTGTCCTCCCTGCAGCCCCTCCCATGTCCCTTCCACTCCCTTTCATAGTGATGGCCTCTTTTTCTTTGACAACTATTGTTAGATACATAGACAGAGTCCACTTAGTGTGGTCCACGTACATGATTATAATTTTAGGGCTCACCACTTATGCGGCTCATCCCTGTAGAAGCTAACTCTCCCTTTCTCAGTGGTCATCAGTTGCCTACAGTTACTTGTCCAGGGGTGAACCCAGTCAGATTCACCCCTTCCTTCCCCACTATCATGTCTGTTAAGATTGTTGTTACTTGGGTTTTATTTGGGCAGCCAGCCATGTCATTAAGGTATCATGGTGTGGCTTCCATCTTATCTCTGAGAGATACAATGTTCCCGATCCTCTGGCTCTTACAGTCTATGTGGCCCCTCCTCTTCTATTTGTTCTGAGCCCTTGGTGTAGAAGTTGTGTTACAGATGCATCCCTTGGGCCTGAGCACTCATGTTCTGTTGATGTCTGCATTAGAACCAATTCTTGATTTCTGTAGTGGTCTCATTTGCTGTAAAGAGAAGCTTCTCTGAGGGATGAGCGATACACTTATCTGTGAGGATAAGGATACGTTTTAGAATAGAAATTTTACTGCTCTGGTAAAGTAGCAATAGTAGATTCTCTTCTAGGATCCATGAGCTCCTCCCAGGTATTTGATTTCTAAAACCAGGAATGGTTTCCTTCAAAAATTTTAATTGGTAAAATAGTCAGTAATTGTTTTTAATCTGTAACTTAAAATATAAAGTTATAATACAGAAGCTGTAAATTTGTATTTGTTTTGAATAAACATCTCTTTGCCTTGGAAAAG
The DNA here is from genome assembly GCA_036184795.1 of Tokudaia tokunoshimensis. Lineage (NCBI taxonomy): Eukaryota > Metazoa > Chordata > Mammalia > Rodentia > Muridae > Tokudaia > Tokudaia tokunoshimensis. The sequence continues at coordinate 88,643,358 of BTHU01000010.1, forward strand.
TCGAAGCTTATTGCAGAAATTATTCCCAAAGGAAGGGTATTTATTGGACTGGCAGTTGTGTGGTCACACTTTATTTAATTATCATAATCACCTTCTAAGTCCATGCTGAACTCAAGACAACGAGAATGCTAATGTCTGTCATTTATGAAGTGCCAACAGGGGGAGGTACAGATGCTTTGTCATTTAATCCTCACAGCTAACTTTATGAAGTAAATATTATGTCTCTTAATTACAAATGAGGGCACTAAGGCTCAGATGGCAGACACCTAACAGTAGCAGAGGCAGGACTGAAGCATAAATAAGCACCTTGATTCAGGTCAGAGCATCCCCTCCTTCTGACACCCTCTGCCTGTGCTCATATCACCACTATTCTTATTAATAATCATTTTTAGAAAGCACTTTATCATAGAATAAAATTGTGTTTTAAATTCAGTGTACGTATATATTATGTACCTAGGATTTGATAATGTTCACTTCCACTGTTTATTCCATTGGGTTTTGTCTTCAGTTTTGTGTTCATTTATTCTGTGGTAGTGTTGTTTGAATCCAGGGCTTTCACACATGCTACCCAAGTCCTCTATCACTGAGCTGCCTTCTTGGGCCTTTTTAAAATTTTCCTCTAATGTATTACATCCTGCCTGCAGCTTCCCCTCCATCCTCCCCTGCCCCAGTCTCTCTCCAACCTCCCCCTTCCCCAGGCACACTCCCTCCCCTCAGAAAAACAGCAGGCCTCTCAGTGACATCAACTAAACAGGATATAACAAGCTGCAATAAGACAGGCACACATATCACATCTAGGCTGGACAAGGCAACTCAGTAGGAGAAACAGGGTCCCATAAGTAGGCGACAGAATCAGGGTCAGCCCCGCTCCCACTGTTAGGATTCCCACAAAATTCCCACTCTCCCACTGAGCTACACCTTCTTGAGCCTTTTTTTATTTTTTTTTTATTGGTATCTGGGTCTGGCATTGAACTCTTGATCCCTGTGCCTACACTTCTAAGTGCTGATATTACAAGCTTAGACCGGTAATCTGACCCATCCAAGACTTTTTAAATTTTGTTGAGCAACTGGTTTTCATTCAAACAGAATATCTCCCTAAAAACAGAAGGCACTGTTTTTGGAACTGATACTATAATGCTAGTACCACCATTGGTGTATATATGTGTGTGTATATATATATATATATACACTAATACTGTAATAATAGTACCATCATAACGCTAGAATAATGCTATTGCCAACAGTGGTAAATATATACTAATATTGAATAATGCTATTGCCAACAGTGATATATATATCACTGATATATATATATATATATCTCCAGGCAGTTATGGTGCACGCCTTTAATCCCAGCACTTGGGAGGCAGAGGCAGGAGGATCTCTGAGTTGGAGGCCAGCCTGGTCTACAGAGTGAGTTCCAGGACAGCCAGGGCTACACAGAGAAACCCTGTCTTGAAAAACCCCCAAAACAAACAAAAAAACAAACCAACAACAACAACAAAACCAAAATCTATTTTTGTGCATATTAGCATTTCATCTTTACAGAAACTTTAAAGATAGTTTCATCCTTATTTTGAAGATGAAGAAGGTGAGACTCAGTGATTAGTAAAATATTTAAGGTTAAATAATATGTAGGAAAAGTCAGCTTCCTGAATCTGTGCACTCTAGAGCCCTGCATCCTCATCCTCCACAGGAAAACAGTGGTGCACATGTCAGCATAGAAGCTCAGCCCGTCTAGAGACAGGATAGGTTAGTAGTTACTAATTACGTGTGCACATTATAAGTTTCCTACTCAGTCCCAGGGTCACATTGATCAAATGGTGATGGTGGTGTCTTGATGTAAGTGACTACAGTGCTGGTGCTGTTAGGAGATGCATGCTCTAAAGTGAAGGGGGATGCAAGGGAAATAGAAGGGAAAGAGGAGGCACTTGCAGAAGGCCTGGGAAGAGTGTGGCCATCTTTAGATGATTTCTTTGGATTCAAGCCTTAAAAATAAAACCTTCTGTGACAAACTGTTTTGGCACTGAGGAATGGTGTGGTCACATAACATCTTAACAAAGCGTAGATTATAACCTGCTCTGTCTCACTCTTCACCCAAGATCTTCACCCATGACTAGACCACAAGGAAAGATTCACTGGCTTGGCAACTTTTTGTATTCACTATTCTGTTGGACTCTCAAGAAAAATTATTATCTAAGTTTTAAGGGAAGAAGCAAAACATAAAATATAAGAGTTAACCAGATCAGCCACCACTTAACGAGTTAAAGGACCCACCATTGATTACCTCTGTGTGTGACCTTGGACTTCGTCATCGTCGTCGTCGTCTGTATAAGGATGAATGTATCTTTTTTTTTTTTAAGATTTACTTATTTATTTTATGTGAGTACATCACTGTCATTAGACACACCATAAGAGGGTGTCAGATCTTATGACAGATGTTTGTGAGCCACTGTGTGGTTGCTGGGAATTGAACTCAGGACCTCTGGAAGAACAGTCAGTGCTCCTAACCGCTAAGCCATCTCTCCAGCCCAAACCCACAGGATGAATGTATCTTAATCTAAGCTGTGAAAGTGGTTGTCCCTGCACCCTAAGAGCCCGATGAAGGAGAGTAGATCTGGTTGGAACCTGGAAGTCGGAATTTTATAAGCCTTAGGTAGTGGTCCTGCTTCTGTACCGAACATGGGATCCACTGGTCTCCTCTCTAAGGTGTTTCCTACGACATGCTGTATTTTTAAATCACTGATAGCACAGAAATCAGATGGTCTGAACCATATGGTTCTCTTCCAACTAAGTGGGACCTTTAACAAGACATGTAAGCTTTTTCTGATACTTATTAGTAAATGGTTCTCTGTGGCAAAGGATGATTGAGAGAATCAGTCTAATTTCAGAGAATCCGATTTTGAAAAGAATAGCATACAAATTATCATGTGTAAAAATTCTATTTTGACAGAATCATTAAAGACAATATAATCTACCTTTCTACAAAAAATTAAGAAATATCTCATTTTACTCTTTGTCCATAATGAAGAGGAAGTGCTCCAGGGAGAAGAGTTGAAATCTAAGCATCCCGAGAGAGCCTCATCCTTTTCCCATTTATTAATAAGTCAGTTTTTAAAGATTTGTTTGTATTTATTTGTACGTGTGTATCCGTGAGTGTGTGCCACCAGAAAAGGATCTGAGGTCCCACGGCATGAGGGTGAGAGGCAACTGTGAGCTGCCCGATGTGCTGGGAGTAGGACTCAGGTCCTTTTAACCTCTGAGCTAGTGAGCTTTCCAGCCCCTAGATGTTAATTTTTTAAAGAATATAAATGAAAGTGAATAATAACTTGGAGCTATCTGAGCACCTGAGTCTGAATTCTTTGCAGCCTTGGCACCAAAAGACAAAAAGAGAAAGAAAGGGTGAGACCATTGTCTTTAAAGCTTTCAAAGTAGCCTTTCTTGAGGCATGGGGAAACTATGGGGCCCCCCAAATCTAAAGACGGATGGAAATGCCTGGGGCCTGAGTCCATTACAGCCAATAAAAAGATGGGGAAAATGGCCCTTGAGAATGTTGCTGTTTGATTTGGTGTAGAGAGTAAAAACCAGAATATGCGATGAGCCAAAACACCAACTGTGCCATGGATACAGATGCAGGGTGACCCCTTCTCGGGGACATCTCCAAACCTGAGTGAAGCACTCGGTCATGAGGCCCATATACATTAGCATATATTTTAAACTGTGACCCTTTGTCTCTTTCATAGGCGAAGATGAGGATGTATTTGAGAATTTTATGCTGCCTCTCACAGTCTCTTTTGAAACAGTGTTACAGATATTCAACAATAACTTTAAACAGGAAGAAGTAAAGGTGAGTTTTGTTTTCATACATGAGAAAAGACAAGTTTATTCTTTAACACCAGAAAAGGCATTTGTGTTTCTGTATACTTGTATGTATGTGTGTCTCAAACCCACATCTCTAAGTCATATGCTTAGGAGTTGAGCTTTAAGTAAGCGCCTCTCTAGTTTCTGATACAAATAGACTTTGAGGTCAGTGAGTGTGGCTAAGGACGTCAGTTCACAGTCAGGTGGTGCAGGTCTGTCTCCATGATGCTCACTGTCTGTGAGGGCATAGTCTCATGGGCACAGACTTTAACCATCCTCCCACCCACCCAGCTCTGTGTCTCAGCATATCTGCATAGATACATGCACGTGTGCTAAAACCCTACATCTCTGAAGATTTTAAACAAGGATTTCTATAAATCAAGACTTTATTAAATGGCTAGGAATATGTGTATAAACAGGAGCTGGTCTTCAAGTATTGCATTCTTAAAGTGAACAAGTGATTAGGGTAACTGATGGCTAAATAAGGCTTTATGTGCCTGTGGGAGCCATATTAGGATTGATTTGACAAGTCACTTCAGCTGTGGCAACAGTCATAATATCTAAGACAACATTATGTTTTATTAGTAAAATCCTTAAGCGTAGCAAGCTGTTTGTGACAAAACAGCCCCATATTTTATCATGGGGGGATGGGAACAGGAGTTTTGCCAAACAGTAATGGTTATCTCCTGAAATTATACTTCATTAGTGCTATAGTAAATAGATAAGCACTGATTGTTAGTCTTAAGGATAATAAATATACTCAAGAGAAGTAGGCACCTTTGTTGGCGATGCCCTGATCACGTGTTATTGTTATTGGAAATAGGTTGAAATATTATCCATCTATCATGGCTTATCTTTTCTCTCCCTTTTTTCCTCTCTCTCTCTCTCTATCTCTCTCATATATACACACACAAATATCATCAGGTCAACTAGAAAAGAGATAACCTTTGGTGATATTTATATAACTCTGAGGGAAAAAATTATGGAAATATTATCTTTTATTTTTAAATAGAGCTTTTGAACTAGATGTCATTAAATTTTCAAAAGTAAATAAGATCTTAATTTTTCTTTGTTTAAATGGTCTTCCTAAATTCTTTATCAGTTCCCAGTCAAATTAACTGTAACTTTTAGATGCCTTCTAAATTCTTCTGACCAATAGAATCGTTGCAGCTTTTAAGTAGCCATTGCTGCCCCTTATCAGAAGAATCAGTGAGGTTGAAAACTGCCATCTTTATAAAAATTACATTTCTCTCATTTGAAGATTTCATTATATTCCAAGCCTGTTTGGATGTAATTCTATCTAGTTTGATAGAAACCATCTTCCTAGAGTCATTTTTAATGGAGTTCCAGTGATATATCCCTAAACTAGCGAGTTCTTAACGACCCTGGAAAGTGACTGCTTGATTACACTTTAACGGTATTTGCAAATAAAATCACAAGTAATTAAGGGGAAATCTCCAGGCTTTTGAGCAAGTTTGATGCATGATAACTGCCTGATTCAGCTTCATCTAGAGTAATGCTGTGTAGGCAACAGCTACTGAGATCAATAGCAACGTAATGATAGTGGCAGAATTAAGTGAGTAACCTGAGCAGTGCCTCAGAATGCATGCAGCTGCCACGAACCAAGGCCACACAGTGCACTCCGCGCTTCCGTCCTAAATGTTCATCAAAAGACGCCCTGCAGGAAAATGGAGTTAGATGCTCTTTATTGCTGATCGTGTCTCTTGCCACATTTATCAGGGAAATTGGATTAGCAGTTGGCAGCTGCAGGTAGACAAGATTCTGCAGTGATTAAATATGCAGCTTGGCTGCATTTGCTGTGACAGACCTTTAGTAAATTCTACTGTAAGCACCATCTGTCTGATTTGTATGAAGAAAACTTGTGCTTACAGCTGCCGGTAAGGAACGAGGTCTGTTGCTTTATCATAAACAAAACTTTTGTACTAAATGGTCTTAAATGTAATTTATTAGGTTAAGGCTATTTTTCTATCATAGTGAATAAATAATACATGCAAAGGTGCTTTCAGGTCCTTCATTTGCACGTACTAGAGATGAAAACAGTTCTGTTTTGTTCTCCAGTAAAGTATTTAGTATTCCAATCCACAGGAGGCGATGCTGCTAAAATATTTTTATGAAAATGCTGTCGGACTGCCAAATTCATTTAATTTGCAACCTTTCCAGGATCATGTAACTCTCTATTTATAGATATTTTAGGTTGAAGTTGAACATTGAGTTCTTTCAAACTGAAGCACTATAAGGAAAAAATGCTGGAAAGCTCTTATTTATGGCTGTGCTTTCTTTGCTCGGTCCAATAAAATTTAAGTGAATGACGAATTTTTGTCTTTTTTTTTTTCCTCTGCAAATCAAAGAGAAAGAACGGGAAAAAAATCTCCTGCTTCTAGGATATTATTTCAAAATGTTTCTTGCCCCCACCCCCACCCCCACCCCCTCACCCCATCATTTTCTAGTCACATGTAGTGTGCTGTTCCCCTGGCCCAGGCATATTTTTCAATTCAGCCATGACGTCACAGGTTTTAAGGAAAATGAATGAAAACTTTTCAGAGGAAGAGGAGCAGTTAAATAGGAACCTGCTATCTTTAGTCCCTTCGTAAAAACTCCACGATGTTAAATTATTTAAAATCCTTGATTTTCAGCATGCGCACATTAAAAGTTTTCGCACTAAGTGCCAAATGTTGCAAACAGCACTTTAACAGAATGATTTTGCTTTGATCCCTGTAGCAGTTCCTGAATAATTTATCACAGGTTATTGCCTTAATTCTGGAGAGGGATAGAGCAATAAAGGCAGATGAAAACACTCCAGTTGAAACACCTTGGGGCCTGCTCATTCCTCTGACACGGCTCTTTTGTTGGGACTATTTAGAGGTTATTAAGATGTGTCTCCAGAATTAAGAGTATGCTGTAAGGATGGAGACAGCCATCTTAATTCTAAAGACAAAGCACAATGACCCTTCACCTTCTTTTTCTTTGTTGTTATTATATAGTAGAATTATGAGGATAATATTATAGCTGCCCCAGTAGTGCCACTACAGTAAAGGGTCTGTCAGACTTCCCATTAGAAACCCTGTTTGGGGGTCAGGGTGGAAGGAGCTGCGCTTCAGCTGTTTCCCAGCTCATCCGTCTCACACTTGGCACACAGACAACTGGTCACCATGCTGCCGACTGAAGCTCTCAGCAGTTTCTTCTTGAACTCTCCAAAAAAAAAAAAAAAAAAACCGAATCCATAGGACTAGATCACTAGACTTATCCCACTCGTCCAGATTATTGGAGCCATCACCTTCCAGATCTGTCCCCCCTAAAATCCTGGGTATTTGCTAGCTCGTGTGAGCTCCTGGTTAAGGCTGACTGTCTTGTCCCAGAGCTGAATTTTGAGGAAATCCTCCTGTAGCATTGTTTATGTATCCGTGTAGATTCTGTGCTGTGTTGAGAGGAATGCTGTTTTTTGAATGTAATGAGTCTCTTACATTAACACTACACTTCATTGCTTGGGTGAATCTAAACTTATGCTTAATATACATTTTCTCTGCTCTGAAGTAATAGTTTCCAAAAGTAAAACACTAGTATAATTTTATGGCCACATTTTACTGTATCTAAAAGACAATAGATGGGCTTATTTGGAGTGTTTGTATCAAGTTAGTACCTTTAAGGAAGAAAAATTCTGATCAAATAAAAATTAACCTTTTGTATAATGACATCCTATGAAAAGCCCTTTCTTTGTAACAAGGCAAGATGTAAAATTCATGGTTCTTGTTCTCTAACTTAGAATTGAATAGTGGGTATTTCATATGCATATGAAAGCTTAAAATTACTTGAAGAGTAGCCTGTGTAACTGTACATAACAAAAATAGAAATTTTTAAAAGCAATTCAATAGATGACAAAGCCAAGTAGAAGCCATCTTACAGCATAGATGTCAGTCAGAATCCAAGCATTCAGAGAATGGATTTTGTTCTAGAGGCTGCAAGGAAGAAAGGAAGCTGAGAAAGACTAGTTGGTGAGGAAAAAAACTGTATAATAAGCAGAAGCTACGTGAGTCATTTTAAACAACAAAAATGAAATTAGGAGTTTTTGTATTCAAAACTTTGGGTTTCCATCATTCTGTACTATTGGTTAGAAGTAGAAATTGAATATTCTTGTAGACAACATCCAGATACATTGAGTCACCCTTTAAATAGGAGGGGCAATGTGTCTGACTGAAAACTATGATTTATTACTTAGAAATATCCATTGTAATAAAGATGGTCAGAATTCATTGCTTACTTGATAACTTAGGCTTTTTACTAAACAGGTTTTCATTTATTACCAAAATCAGTCCCAAAACAGTCCCGAGACTATTTTTTGGCTTAACACTTCTCCTGAAACAATATAGTTAGAAATCACAGTTGCATATCTCAACTGTCACACCTCCTTGTTGGGCACTTATTTGTTTATTTGTGCTCTTTGCTCTGACATTCTAGCATCTGCTCATGAGTTTTCTTTTTCTCTTCCCAAGCATCATCCTAAGGACAGCTTAATTAAGAGTCCAGAGTATGACTCAGATTTTTATTCATGTCAAGGGGGTTAGTTTCACTTTCCCTTCTAAAACCATTTATGAACCACGATTACTAGTTGTCAGGATAGTGCTATGCATTTTTGCAAACAAATATATCTCTCATGGTAGATTTGTAGAACGGCCATAATTAAAGTTAGCTCCTGTGATAGATTTGGAAATTAAGACTGATTAATTGCCTTGTCTTTAAGAATTAAACAAAGCTAGAGTTCAATTCCAGAGACTCATGACATTAAGGGAAGAACTTTCTTCCTTACATTGTTTCCTGACTTGAATAGTATGTCTGCCATTCTGGTTATATTGTAATCCTATAGGTCACCTGGACAGTTTTATCTTGTCCTGAGTCATTTCAACTTTTCTTTGGGGATCTTTAATGCCAGTGCATTTCTAGGGTGGACTAAACTATATCATGGAGTTGATTTTAGTCTAGTCAATCAGTTGAGATTTGCTATTAAATAATATCTAGATTATATATCTTGTGAAATTATGAATCCTGGCCTTTTTTTTTTTAATTTGTCAGTATTCGGTTACAAAATATATTAAGAGTCTCAGTGTGCTGTGCTCCTGGAATTACGATTCAGCTCAGTTTATAAGAAGCAAGGTGGAGTTGCTCCGCAGATTGCTGGTCTGTTTATTAAAGAGCCTATGGTTTTCTATGGAAAGGGATCTAAGCGAGACATTTTAGCTAATGAATCAGAATCAGATATGTGGTCATTATTGCCTGATTATTACTCCATCTGCTCTGCACTAACGTGAAAATCAATTACTGTGTCTCTTTCCCACTGACAGCGTATGTTGATCGGGCTGGCAAGAGATCTTCGAGGGATTGCCTTTGCACTGAACACAAAGACCAGCTACACCATGCTGTTTGACTGGATGTATCCTTATTACACTGTGACAATACCAGCTCTGTGCACAGAGGGATGCCAGGCCCCTCTCTTTCGTTTAATAGTGTGGCACAGTAGGGAAGAGGAAACAAAGCTAAATGAACTAATGTGTAATCAGCTAAAAATTACAGCACAGTGGCAGCAGTGCAGATAACTGAGCACAGCTTTGGAGACCAGTTCAGAGTTCACTTTCTTGATAGATACCATTAAATATTGACAACTTGAAGATCACTTCCCCAAATGGTTGTTTATGTTACAGGCATCATCTACTTGAGATTTGTACTTGAGATGGGTGATTTGTACCATGTGATATTTTCCGAGGAAATTCTAAGTCTGTTCCATCTCGTTTAGCACCGTTAGTTTATCTTTTTGAGATTTTACTCAATTCTACAGTTGGTCATCATGATGAGGATACTAGTGATCATGAAAGGGGGACAAATCCCTATACAGAAATGTCTCATCACATAAGAATAAAAAGAGACAGAATAGGTTTGAAATCACAGCTCTTCAATTACTGTGTAAACCTCAGCCAATCATTCTATTTCTTGGACACTTGATGTCATCATCCAGCAAAAGAGACAATCCAGTGTCCTGGCTTACTGTGACCACTAAGATAAGTAACATATTATTCTGTCTGGTGTCTGACACTTACCCAGTGGCCAATAAACATTTATTAACATGTGAATAGTACTCTGCAAGTCATCTTTAATCCTAATGAGATGACTGTTAGGATTAAAGTTAGTCATAAGTTCAATGACTGTTAGTCATGTTCTTTATATTTGAAACCAGCCGCCTATAAGAAAATTCTACTTTAAAGCAAAATGACTTGTTTTATGGCTTTCGTTCTTAAACAATATCTCATTTGCCCAGTTTTGCCTCAGACTTGACAGAGCCAGGAATAAAGTTAATCTCCTGGTCCTCTTGCCTTAGCCACCTAAGTATTGGAATGACCATGCCCATGCCCAACTTAATTTATATTTAAGTGGCATTCTTGCTTGTTTTATTTAAGCCTTTTTTATCCAAACTTTATTTATTGTAAAGGAAACTTCTTAGAAGCGGTGTTTAGCAATTGCCATAGCTATGGCCCGAAACATAACTGCTGAGCATGTTTTAGAGAGATTGCTACACATTATGAGAGTTTTAAATGCTACTATTCAGAGTACTGGCTTATGGTTTTTAGTTGGTATGGAAACCTACTTCCTCATATTTATTTTCTTAAAGGTCAGACAATTAAGTTTTTTTTCATGTTCCTGAAGAATCAACTATATACCTTATATATAAAGTGTGGTTTTAAAGATTATAAATTTAATTGTAGTGTTAAATTCATCTACAGTGACCGTTTTACTTCTCTAAACACCCACTTCCAAAGTCAAAAACTTTCATTTATTTGGAAAATCATAAGAACCTACTTTTGGTACAAAAGAATTGATCATTTACATGAGACCAATCTCTTAAAGGTAGCCCAGCCAGCAGTTAAGAGGTTTTTTTTTTTTTTTTTTCTTGTTCACCAGGTGTAATGAAGAGTCAAGATCAGAAATTCCCTTCTGTGTCAACAAATATAATCTGGTTTCCATTTCAGCATTTGTCCAGCAGATGGCAGAAATGGAAAATCTTGAGACTTAGTGTTTTGTTTTTTTGAACTAGAAACTGATATCTCCTCCATTTGACCATAGATGTTGAAGTTATTGGGGTCAGGGGCAAAGAGCAAGGTGTCAGTTATGCAGCAAGCAGTGCTACATTGCCAAATGCAGTGGCTTGCTACTGGCCTTGCTTATAATAATTGGGTTTCAGTAGCAAATCAGCTTCCTTGGGAAAAGGCCAAAGGCTTTTCATAATTGTATTGACAACAAAATGAATATGATAAATGGTGTTCATTCAGTTGAGACAAGATTTATAGTTTTCCTTTGGGCAAAGGATGAAGAGCAAATATTTATAATAATAGTAAAATTTGTTTAAAAGTTACATTATTTGATCATTCAAAAAGCTTTATTAAAATATTTTGAAATAACTTTTAACAGTTTCAGGTGATAAAGTACAGATTCTTTCTAAAGTATTCAAGTAATGCAAAAATGAATAAGTATATGATTTTTAAAAATACGGATATGAAAGTCATTTATTCTTCCTGAAATATTGATATGTCAAACCGTCAGTGAGGATTCCCACATTACTGCTGGGGAAAGTTAATCTGCCTTTTATCCACATAGATGTGTGTTCTTTAATTTGTTATGCAGTTCTTAGCTTACAGAACGAACATTCCTGTAAGAGCACATGTCATCGTAAAGTCAAAATGCATTTTATTTATGGTGATTGTTTGATAAAATGCTATTTTCCTGTTTAGATATTTAATTCAAAAGCATCTCTGTGAATGCCTTAGTCACTGCATTAACTGCTGAACACACTGCAGGCTTACCGCTCCATCCGTCCAAAGCTAAATGGCCTAGAACTTCACAGTTACCATCTTGATAATTTTTTCATGACTTGAGAATTCAGCAAGAAATCATTCATTTGCACCTTTGCCCCTACAGTACAAACGCAGCAGTAAGAAAACACACATTATTCAAAGTTTCCCAGGTTGTACTTAGATTGAGGTGTCAGACATCCAGAGGGTAACTGAAAAATCTACATGTAAATATTATTTCCGCGTATTCTAATTTCCAGGATGTGATCGGTCATTGGGCTCACACAGGCAGGCAGTGCTGTTTGTCAGTTGATATAAACACAGACACAGAAGCAAAGCAAGGCAGTGACCGAAGTTAACAGCCGTAAACTCCAGCCTTGCTTTCACCGCCTCACAGCCTGCGTGTCCTCGCTAAGTTATTTGGAGTCTTGGAGTCACAGTTTTACTCCCATGATACAGGGTTAAAAACCCCTATGTCACAGCTCCCGAGTGTAGTGTGTGGGACAGAATAGCTACTTCACTGCTGTCGCTTCTCCTCCTAAAACAGTTAACAAAGGACGTGACTGCTTATTCATTCAGTGAAGCAGGCTTCCTTGTCCCAGTGTGCTTGGTTTTATGAACAGTATAGGTTACTGAGACACAATTTTTTTTTTAGCACTCCAGATTTTATTCTCCTCCCAGTTCACCCTTCGACTGTTCCACATCCCATTCCTCCTCCCCCAACCCCCTATCAATTCTTACCCCTAAATGAACTTTCAGTGCAAAAGAGTCCTCTGAATGAATGACTTACAACAATATATATAGAAAGCTGTAAAGGTGATCAGGAAAGGCTCTGTAAAGGTGACCATGTAACACTGAGTCTTGATAGGTTAGGACTAGACTCTAGGGAATTAGAAAGAGATAGTTTCAGGTGATCATTGTTTAGGGCAAATAGTAAAGGTGCTTCATTAAGACACAGCTTATTTCATGGTTAGAAACAGGTTGTCTGGGACCCTTCACTATCAGACTCCAAAGTGTATATCCATATTCTTAGGCAGTGTGAAGCCTGAAGAATAAATTCTGATGGCTTTGAGTGATCCACATAATCAGAAGTATATCTTAAGAAGAAAGCAGTGGCAGTATATGTGAACCAAGTGGGACTGAGAAGAACTAACCCTGAACAGTACATTGCTGCTCTTCAGAAGCTCGCAGTTATGTAGACATGCAAAAGAAACCCCTGTTGACCAACTAATTTCACATGTGTTATAGCAGACACATATAACGGGACCACATGAACATTTGTGAAGAATTGACTAATACTTTGGTCAAAGTGGGAGAGGTTTCCCAGGAAACCAGAAGTTGCATTAAGTTTGAAAGATGGATTACCAGCCAGGGAAGAGGAAAGGTGTCACGAAGTCTGTCCCCTCCTGAACAAAACCCAGGTGTTGGCATGTTCGTGCTGCACCTTAAGATGGCCTCAGAACTGGCAAGCTCCTTCTAGTCTAGAACCACAGCCTCCAACCCTGATTCCTAACCCTTTTAGTGAAAAAATGTATATTGCCATAGGTATTATCTCGCTATCTTATCGTTTTATTTTCTAGTTCTGTCCATTGGTTTGTTTTGTGTGCATATGTGCTCTTCCAATGGCACAGCCATGGGAGTTAGCTCTTTCCTACACCTCAAGGGTCCTGAGTATGGAGCTCAAGTCAGACAGCAGAAGCACCTTTACACAGTGAGCCCTCTGGCTGGCCTTTTTCATTTTCTTTCATACTATTAAATCTAAGAAGGAAATAATTATGGTGGTTTTCCTTTTTATTCCATTTTTGTGGTGCAGCATATCCAAAGTACTACTAATTACAGGGTGGATGAATGGGATGGGTGGGTTAATCCTGGATGGATGCAGATCCATTGCCTGCCAGTTCCTCACATTGTCACTGTGTGTGCTAATGTCACCATTGGTGCCTTTGATTGTTCATTTATCTGATGTGGACCTTTGGTACTCATTGAGAAGATCCGGGTGACAGAAATGAGATCCATGCCTTTCCTACCTAAGGGCTCCTGTTCTCTTCTTCCTGCCCGTGTGTGTGTAGTTCTCACAAGGCCACTGGAAAATTAAAGCTGGGTTTTGATTCTCACTCTATAATCTGAGCCCGACCCTCTCGCTCTGCAGCCCTTTAACCTCCCTGCTCAGTAGACGTCTGCTCTGCTTCCCAGTAATCGCTCACTCTCTCTGTGGCAGTCACCTCTGTCAGAAGCATATTAGAATTGTCACTACTCTCATTCCACACAGAAAAGGGAACATCCCCTCATATCCCCTGTTCTTATCCCAGTGTGAATACATTGTGCTCTAAAAACATCATGGTGCTCTGTCTAGAAAGTAGTTTGCACAGTGGCCTGTGTTAGGTTTTAAGGTTTGTGTCTGTTTCCTCAGAACTGGAAGCGTCCTTTACACATCTGCCACCCTGATTAAGTATGACTCTTGAGCATAAAAACCATGTCTTCTATTTCTAAATCAGTCTTTAACACAGTTCATAGTATGTAGTATCTACTGTCTATTAAACAATAACAACTTTTTAATACTTGGAGAAAAACAGTAAACTATTTGACAGTTCAAATAAAGTTAACAGTTGTTAGGTTTTTGGTTTGTTTTTTTTTTTAATGATTGATTGATTGGTAATATGTAAGTACACTGTAGCTGTCTTCAGACACTCCAGAAGAGGGTGTCAGATCTTGTTACGGATGCTTGTGAGCCACCATGTGGTTGTTGGGATTTGAACTTAGGACCTTCAGAAGAGCAGTGGGTGCTCTTAACTGATGAGCCATCTCTCCAGCACCCAGGTTTTTCTTTAATATATATGCTTGTGTATATGTGTATACATATCTGTACATACGTGTGTGTATACACATACACACACACACACGCACATACATCACAGTGCATACATAGACATCACAAGACAACTCACTCTTCCCACCATGTGGGTTCTGAGGATCAAACAGAGATCTATTGTTAATGTTTTTATTGAGCCTACTCTTCACTTAAACATACCCACTTGCTTCCTGTCTTCACTCCCTGCTTCTTCCTTTGTGGTATTTTCTACATGTATCTTTACGTTAGTTGTGTCCTGTCTTATTAGAATGTAAGTCCCATGAGGGGGCAGGAGTTTTCTTAGTGTTTTATCACTGGTAATCCCTGGAGACTTTAGGACAGTGCTTTTGAGGACGTCAGCACATACTTGTTAGGGAAGCTGCTTTTGTGGGTGCAGCCTGAGCGCTGTCTCCCTGGGAGCTACTGCTTTACTGCCTGTAGGGCCACAGCACTCCTTGGCTTTGGCAGGCTTTTTACTTTTACAGAGTGATTTCTTAGAGCTCAGCATGAAGTGCAGTTCAGACAGTCATGAGGCACTGCTAACTCAGGCTTTGTCTCCTCTGTAGGTTCACAGGTTTACAACAGTAAATACTGAGCTCTGCTTTGTACTGAACCTGTGCATAGGAGAAGACCCTGGTTTTGGCACTCACAGAGCTTGGGATGGAGAGAGAAATTCTGTAGTGGGGCTAGCACGGTCATACATAGGCCTTCCCCAACCCAGGTGTGCTAGCAGTATAAGTCATGGGAAAGACTTTCACGAATCATTGTCAACTGTTTTGGAATAGGAGGGACACATGGTCATTAGGAAGGAGATCCGAAGGAAGTGTGTATCCCAACCCTTTCCAAGCTAACAGAACAAGCAGTTACTACAAACAGCGAGCCCTGCTTCTCAGAGAGATAGAGTCAGGAGGGCTCATTGAGTATAGGCAAGGAAGAAATTGGTGCCATTTGACGAGATAGAAAAAACATCCCAGAGACATGAAACATGAGCTAGTTATTGAAAGATGGGATGAGGTAGAAGGAAGCAATGTATAGAAAAATGGACATGACCACTGGAGTCCGATGATTTATTTGCAGGGATTTGCGACAAGCCAAGTTCCACATAGAGCAGGAATGGAGGGATTGGAGGCAGAAGAGTCTTTATGCGTTGATAAGGAACTTGACTGGGGTGTCAGCTTGCCAGCTTGGTTTATCTGACAGCCAGAGTTATACAATAGACCCTTGGGGGTGGGGGGGGAGAGAGAGAATATGCTTACATGTTTGTTGTACTATGCTTAGCAACAGTGGCCTTGGGTGGATTAGCACTAGCACCATCATACAGAACTAATGAATGATTTGGTACCAGGAAGATGATAAATTACTAGCAGCCCAGAACTTTTATACAGTAATGGCCCAGATGTTTCTTGTAACTCCAGTGATAGCAAAGCAAAGAAGCCAACAACTTAATTTTTTTAAAAAAAAAAAAAAAAGACAAATATAAGTGATCTTGAAGGTGGGGTAGATCTGTAATATTTACTGTTACTGTTTCTCTGTGCTTTTGTGTTTTTTAATTTTTCATAATAAAAGTCACCTTCTGAGTATAATACTCAAAAGCCCCAATAATAATGACTCAAATATATCTTTATTTCTCTTTAGCTAAATTTATTTACCTTCCCTATAATATTAAGCATAATTCTTAAAGCATATTACTTACATGATATTTAAAAGTATATCTTTCATTTATACATAATACCAGGAATAGAACAATTTAACTTATGGGAACAAATAAGTTCAAACTTTGTGGCTACCTCAAATATTTACCTGTATAGTTTAATGGGGTAATTTATACAGTTTCCATTATGCATCAAACAGAAGAAATGTGGGTTTCTGTTTGTTTGCTTACTTGCTTTAAAATGCCATTAATTTTCAGCAATATGTTTTTGTTTTGTTCTTATTTGGGACATGGTGCCAAGGACTTATGCATGCCAGGCCGGTGGTCTGCTACTGAGCTGTATTCCAAGTTCTTAGTCCTTAAATTCTTTAATAATTTATAAAAGGTACCCAGCGTATCTCCCAGTTCTTCAGAGAGCCATTGAACGGTGGTATGCAGAGCCAGCATGTACGACCCCTATCTTAAAGCTCTTGGCAGAACTGATGCAAAACAGGTAAGCAGCTGTGGCTGGTCCACAGAGCTTGCATCTGCCTTGTGTGCATTGTCGGAATTTAGCAGTAGCACAGGGCAGAGATCAGTGAAGCCAACAGGTAGGAGCTTTGAAAGGAAGGAGCAAAGGTTACAGAATGCTGTGAGCATGTGAGACTGAGAAGAAGGAAAAGTGGGTAGTGGACTTCATAGACAGAAATATTGGGAAATGGAAAGAGTTGAATGACTATAGCCACTGTTATTTAAAATATGCAGAGTTACAAAATGGAAAGAAAAAGGCAGTTATTATTTTTACTATTTTTGTGCTTAGCTACAATTCTGTAATTTTTTTTTTTTCTTTTTGAGACAGGGTTTCTCTGTGTAGCCCTGGCTGTCCTGGAACTCACTCTGTAGACCAGGCTGGCCTCAAACTCAGAAATTCGCCTGCCTCTGCCTCCCAAGTGCTGGGATTACAGGTATGCACCACCAGTACCCGGCTCAGTTCTGTAAATTTTTAAATGAAGAAATGTGGGGCTGGAATTAAGAGCATTGACTGCTCTTCCAGAGGTCCTGAGTTCAATTCCCAGCAACTACATGGTGGCTCATAACCATCTATAATACAATCTGATGCCCTCTTCTGGTGTGTCTGAAGACAGTGACAGTGTACTCACGTACATAAAGTAAATAAATCTCTTTAAAACTGTATGCTTTCTGAGTCTAGAGGCTCCACTTTGTCAACAGTGAAGTAGAGTCTCAGGGCAGTTCCCTTTGCTCCAGAGCTGGGAAGGTGGCTCTGCTTTAACTCCCAGCACCCTTCTGTGTTGCGTGCGTGTGTTTGGCTGATGCACACGCTCAGGTTTTCACTGGGTTAGTCACTGAGCTTCCTCCTGTGGGTGGGTGGGGGTGTGGGGGGTATTTGCAACCACAACACTTCTCAGACCTTAAGATTTGAGCAGAGCAGCCGGGGTTCAGATGTTGTGCATATAGCTGTTAACAGATTTGGCAAAGGGTTTGGGGGAACTCCAGCAACCTCCTTGTGTTTGCCTCTTTAAAATGTGTCATTGTGAATGTGGCCTAGCATCAATTACCTGTTGAGTAGCTGTCCTGTTTCAGTAGTACCTCTCTGCAGACGGCGTATTGAAGGGCAGATGGCCAGACAGTGAAAGAAATGGACTGCAGCTCGATTTTACCCTGATACTGCGTTGTTCTTAGCAATAGCTCAATTAGTTACTCTTAAGTGAGAGATGGAAAAACATTTATGAAAGAAATGTATTTTCTTTTCTTTTTTTAAGTTTTCTCATGGGTACCTTAAATATTCAGAGAATATGGGCTTTGTATTTAATATTAGAAGCATGGATTGTTTGTTGTTAAATATTGTTAATTAGACATAGATTACCAAAAAAGCATTTAATACTGAAGGAAAAAAATAGTGTTCTATGTTATAAAGCATTTTGTGTCTGCCATAGCAGGTAATTATGCATGGCACAAATGACAAAATAATTGCCACGTAAAAACTTGTATTTCGTGAAATGCTATGTATAAATTTCTCTAGAATCAAGTATGAATTATATATTTGCAGTTTTCTAATCAGAGTTATTGTATATAATAATAAATTAATTTTGAAAAGCAGCAGTTTGTTTAGCAAACAAGATATTAGCAATGCTTTGTGATTTGGAGTGTAGGTTTTGTTTTTGGTTTGTTGGACAATTAGTTTGTTTGTTTGTTTTGTTTGTTGGAAGCGTAGCTGCAGGGCATGCCTGAGCCAGAGGAGTCTAGGGAGCGGGCTAAAAGCCTGTATTCTGTCAGAATGGCTTGTCAGTCCCTTACTCTGCTCAAATTGTTCTCCAGCTGCGCAGAGCCAGAACAGATTTTCTCACAACACATAGAGCTTGTTTCTCATTCGCTCAACTGTGCACAGTGAACAGAGGTCTGGAATTATGGCGTGTGTTTGAAATGTGTTCCATTTGTGAGGTGACCCAGTGCTCACTTGTGCACTACTAAAAGACCTTGCATCTCCTGTCACTCTGGAATTTGTTTTAAAGATATGACTCATACTGTGGGGACATTGGAAGTGTGTAACTGTTGTTTTTATCCATCAGTCTCTTCTCCATGGAAGGAGAAGAGGTAGAAAATCTGTGATGTAAAAGGTCAGGATATTATTTTAATAAATTAGAAAATTGCCGGGCGGTGGTGGCGCACGCCTTTAATCCCAGCACTTGGAAGGCAGAGGCAGGAGGATTTCTGAGTTCGAGGCCGGCCTGGTCTACAGAGTGAGTTCCAGGCCAGCCAGGGCTACACAGAGAAACCCTGTCTCGAAAAACCAAAAAAAAATAAATAAATAAATAAAAGATAAATTAGAAAATTAACCCTGGCCAGGCAGTGGTGGTACACACCTTTAATCCCAGCACTTGGGAGACAGAGGCAGGCGGATTTCTGAGTTCGAGGCCAGCCTGGTCTACAGAGTGAGTTCCAGGACAGCCAGGGCTATACAGAGAAACCCTGTCTCGAAAAAAAAAAAAAAAAGAACCCTTGGATCAACAAATAGTGAAGAAATTACTGTACATATTTTATCAGTAGCTTTTCAATTGGAGTGACTATAGAATACTTGGTACTGAATGAAATTCTTGTAAATGAAATTGCTAAACATGCTGATATATGATTTCTTTAATCTGCAGAAATAGAGTAAATTTTGCTATATTTCTTAGGTCTCAGCGATTGAATTTTGATGTATCCTCTCCTAATGGAATTCTTCTCTTCAGAGAAGCCAGCAAAATGATTTGCACCTATGGTAAATACCTTTCCCACATTGGTCTCTGCAACATACCTTACCTACTTCTGGAAGGAAAGACGTTGAAGTTTTGTTCATTTGAACCTTCATGTCTGTATGGATTGGTGCGGTGGGTAATAGTGCAGAAAGCAGAACCCTTTCCAGAACAGCATCGGGCAAGAGAGGGAGGGGCATCCTGGCCAGTCTGAGATAATTTGGGGTGGGGGGGAGATAAAAATCACAATGTCAGTAGTAAAGAGTACAGTGGATAGGCTTTTTACAGTTACAGTATGTTCAGAATTGTCATATTTATATCAAGGAGTTCCTGGTCTTGGGTCTGTGAATGCTTAGACAGCTTTGTCAGGAAATCCCGTTTTGTTGCAAGGCACATTTGGGTTCTGTTCTCCTAGGAGCAGTGTCCCCAGGTCAGGCTGGCTCTAGTGGCTCATAGTTAAAATTGCTTATAATTTTTTTGGCAGATAGGCCTAAGAATTAGCATTATGCCTAACACTTGCCAATTAAGACAACTTTATTAATGACATTATCTGAGTTCTAAGCATTTGTTTCTTTTGTTATTTAATAATTTCATACATGTATATACTGTATCATGGTTAGTCTCTTTCCCAGACCCTCTTTGTTTCCCTGATAACCCCTTCCTTGCAGTTCTCTTACTGATATTTGTTTGTTTTTGTTTTGTGTCCTGTAGAATCTTTCTGATGCTGGGTTTGGAACCCAGCGTCAGAGCTTGGCAGGCTCACTGGTGGAGAAAAACTGGACACTGTTTCCCTGCTCCCAGAGTCAGTTAGTTTCCAATAGGTTGCAGCAAGTGGCAGGGCCCCATAAGCCCCTTCCCTGTCCCTCTGTGATTGCCACAGGGTCTTTCTTTTGTGGGCCCAGTGCCTGTGCACAAAGCTGTAGTGAGCTCATGACTGCCTCAGTGTTTTTGGACTCCCAAGATGGCAGGTCCTAGCCCTTCTCCCTATCCTTCAGTTCTTTGATTTTTGTCTGCCTCCTCTTCCACAGTGTTCCCTGAGCCTTAAGGGGGTGGGGTAAATGTCTCATTTAGGGTGGAGCCTTCAGCCATGGATCTTTGCAGTCATGTCCATTGAGTGCATGGAGAGGCTGCTCCGATAAGTAAGTAGCCTTTGTCTGCAGGTATAAACATAGGAATCTAGAAGGTGACTTGATGATGTGTCAGTTCAGCGGACAGCACTATTAGGTTCTACTATAGGGCCTGAGGCCTGCTTGGTCATGGATTTGGGGCATAGTTTATAGTACTGAACATGTATTCCCTCCTATAGAGTGGACCATGATTTATTTTTTATTTAGTATTCAACCTCCTTAGCCATGAGGGAAATACGCATAAAACTACGTTTAAGATTCCATCTCAGCCCAATCAGAATGGTAACCACCAAGAATGCAGATGACAACAGATGCTGACATGGAGGTGAGATCTAATGCTGATGGGGATAAACCACTGCCATCACTGTGACCCAGTCTGCAAGTTCCTTGGGAAACTAGAAACTTCTCTGAGACAATGAGGTAATGAGGATAGGACAGACAGAAACCTTCTAGCCTAGTTGAGCGTGATATGACTGAGGCCAGTTTTGAGCAAGGTTCCTGTGTGGCACATCTGTTGTAGATGTTGTCTTGTGTCCCATTTTCTTTTCCTTTGTAGTTTTGTGTGTTCCTTTGATCTCCATTTTTGGATTTTTCAGTTTGTTGTAATTTTCCACATCAGTAGCCGACTCTGACGTGCACCTCATCTCAGAAAGCTAGTGATGTTCATCCATCCTGAGTACTAGAGACCGACTTTACAGAGTGCTGTCAGGCTTCCCTGATTGTAGTTCTGTATGAGTGTGTGCATGTGTAAGCACGTGTAACTTTTCAGAAAGTGAAAGCTTATTTAAAAGAACATAAAATAGGCATTTTAACTGTTCTTATTGTATTTCAGAGCACAGTCTGGTATTCTGAGCTATCTCTTTTGTAAGCTTCCATTAAAAATGTTTATTTTTAATTGTACATTTGAATTTGAGCTTGCAATCTTAAGTAAGTGCACAGTGGCAAAAGAAACTGCCATTTAGGGCAGTACACTACCCTCTCGTTTTACCTTGTACCAACAGCTACATTTTAATGTGTACTTTGCCTTCTCGTGTATATGTGCACCGTATGCATACCTACTGTCCGAGGAGGCCAGAAGAGGGCATCAGATCTCCTGGACCTGCAGTTATAACCAGTTATGAGCTGGGACAAAAGTAGTAACACACTTAAGCACTGAACCATCACTCTAGCCTTTTCTCCCAAAGGAGACAGTAATTATCATTGTGAAACAATATATATAGAAGTTACATGGTAACTGGCAGGGCTTGCACTATGCAAACGTTGGGCTCCCTCTCCTGATGCTTTGGGACTTGTTGACCGTTGCAGTGGTTCATGAAAGTAGTGACCTCAGCCCTTCCTCTTTGGTGCATCTGGCTTTCCAGGATAGAACGTAACTCTGGCTAGTGACGCCAAGAGGAGTCCTACAAACACTGTCAACCCAGTGGTCTTAAAAGCTCTCCAGTGTTGAACACAGTGGTCAGGCACAGAAGAAGGTGTTGCCGTAAAACATGAGAAAGATAACAGTGTGAAGATTGAGGAGGCAAAGAAAGGAAAGGCAGAGAGCCTTGAAAGTGTGCAAGTTCAAGCAGCCACATAGCCGGGGCTTTCTTCAGCCTCACTTGTGTGCGGTCTTGAGCTGCTTCTCCTGCCTCTACTCCTAAGTACTGAGATTACAAGTATGCACAGGGATGGCTGTCATCCAAGTATTGTTGAAAAGAAATTCAGGAAATGACTTTGTTGCTTAGAAGAAGGCTAGGAGATTAGAGTCAGGATCTGCTTCTCAGTTTAGAATAGTAGTTTAGGTAGTTTCTGAGTTTTATCAGCTGTTGTGTGCTTCTTCCTGTATTAAGTCATTTATCATGTATTCTACAAGCATTACCTCAGGGCTGGTATTGCTAGTTCATGACCTTGGTTAAGTTGCTTCAGTTTCTTCTTAAATAGAGAAAATAATACATAGCTTATGAGGTGGTTATAAAGAATTCACTCATACTGTGCTGAAAGGCCTTAGACCAGTTAGCCAGACTAGCTATTGTGATTACTGTAACAAGAAACTGACATTGAAAGTGTTGGCATGAAGAAGCTTACCAGGTATTAGGTAGCTAGCAGTTGGTTGAAGTGGAAGTCCGTGTGACTGTAGGTAGTAATTTTTCCATATCCCTTTAGTGCTCCTTAAGAAGAATTAGGAAGTTTATGACAAGCACTTGTGTTTTGGTGATATTTGTCCCAAAACTTGGAGGAAAACCAAAGTACAAGTGGGAAACTATCTTCAAGCTGTGTTACTAGCGGCTTTAACACGTGCATTTCACATAAACTAATAGAAGACTCTCCCTCGTCTCTGTGGATCCCATATTGCCTTCCATCAACCTTCTAGGGCCTGGCATGATTTTTTACCCTGCTTTTCCTCTGGAGAGTCTGGAATGCTTGTTGGAGGGAGATTGTGTTGGAGCTTGTTGGAGGGCTGCCATCTAGCAATCTGGAAGATGAAAGAGTTAACAGTAGAGCGTGAGCAGAGCTTGAAACACTAGTTTGGGTTATCCAGGGTGAAGTCAGCGAATCCTAAAGGGCCAGAATGTTCTGCAGCCCCTTCTGTTCCCATTCTCACTTAGCTTCCCCGCAGCACTCCTCTCCTGGGCAGGGTTTGGGCCTGGAGAGGACTCCGTTCTTAATGTACCTGATTTATTGCATATTTTGAGGACTATCTCTTCTTCACTGCTCTGTGAGACTGGCAGAAAAATAATCCTTTTGCTATGCTGTTTTATTTATCTACATTCTGTCATGATATACTTTGATGTAAGTTTTTAATTTTGCTGCAGCTCTCAGCTGCTCTTGCCGTTACAGCCCAGGGTCAGCACTGAGGTTGGCCACAGTAGCACAAGACAATTTCCTGTTTGTACAGCCCAGGTAACATTTGGATGAGGATTACATTTTAGCACATTTTCTACTACCCTAGCCTATTATTTCTAATGAGTTTTAAATTGCTTCAAGAACATGTATTTCAAAACTTAGTGCAATGATCCTTCAGCCTGAGCAACTTAATAAAAGAAATTTCTTCTCTAAATTTTTGGCTAAAATGTTGCATGCAGTGTAATAAATGTTATTACTCTGGAAACCTACTTCTCAGTTTTAAGAAGTGGATGTTTTTATGCTCAATTTCCATTTGTTTAATCTTTTTTTCTCGTTGCCTCTGGGCCCTGGTATCTTTAGTGACGTGTGTTGGTTGAAGAGTGCACAGAGGGAGAAACGCTGCTCATTTTCACAAGGTCGGCCGACGTGAGGTCCCTTGTATTTTTTCCTCTTGTAATGAACTTTAGAAAGCTTAGGTTGTAACAATTTAAATTTTAAAAATAGCTGGAACAAACTGTGATTCTTCCATTTACATCTTGGGCTGAGAGATGGCTCAGCAGAGGACCAAGGTTTAATTCCCAGCACTGACATGGCAGTTCTAATTGGCCTGTAACTCCAGTCCCAAGTAATCCAGTCAACTATTCTGGCTTCCATAGGCACCAGACACACCGGTGAACATATATGCATGTAGACAAAACACTCATACATATGCATAGATAGACAGACAGACAGAATCTCACATTTTTTTAATTCTTTTTTTTTTTCATTTTTTTATTGGGTATTTTCTTTATTTATATTTCAAATGTCTTCCCCTTTCCAAATCTCCACTTAGAAACCCTCTATCCGACTCCCCCCTCCCTCTGCCTCTATGAGGGTGTTCCCCCACCTACCCACCCACTCCTATCTTTCCACCCTAGGATTTCCCTACCCTGGAGCATTGAACACCCTCAGACCCAAGGGCTGCTCCACCCACTGATGTCCAGCAGAGCCATCCTCTGCCACATATGCGGCTGGAGCCATGGGTCCCTCCATGTGTACTCTTTGGTTGGTGGTCCAGTCCCCAGGAACTCCGGGGGTGTCTGACCGGTTGACACTGTGGCTTCCTCCATGGAGCTACAAATCCCCTTGGCTCCTTCAGTTCCTTCTCCAACTCCTCCATCAGGAACCCTACACTCAATCCAATGGATGGCTTCGAGCATCCAGAAAAAAGAATTTACATTTTGAAGCAACATATGCTTCTTTAACACTCATTAATTAAGTTTGTAAAGTTTTATACAAACCATTGCTACTCCATATGACACAGCTAACAAACTAGTGGTTTACTCACTGAGCCCTAGGAGTCTGTGAAAGTACCAGAGAAGTTCTCTAGGGAAAAAAGGGGGGAGAGAAGAAGGGGCCTGTCCAGCTACATAGTTATACAAACTAGATTTGTTTGCAAAGGGTATCTCCCATTAAGAATAATTTCTGGAATGCCACATTAGGAGTAGAAGCTTTGGTCATATATTTACATTAAGATGATAACAGGACAATAGATGAAGACTGCATAGGTCCTGAAAGACTTAGAGATCTTGTAAGATGCCAGCAGGAAATAGTAGTTGTTGGAAACACACTGTTCAGGGCCATGGGCATGTCTTGCATGTTCAGCATGCAGGTAGACAATAAAGTTTCCGGAAGTCTTGTGGAGGCAATAAAATGATTATCCCTTGAGAACCCCAAAATCCATCTCAGCTAACTTACCAACAGAAAGTCCTTAAAGTCTACTCCATGGTGTCTCAAAAACTACAGGGGTTAGACTAAACCTCCTTTGCACACAAGAAAAAACAATACTAATGACTTCCTTCATCGTGCAGCTAATGTTTGTTGAGCATGCGCTGTGTGACACTATGAGTTATAAGGGATGAGATGATAAATGCATAGAAAAAAACAGCTTCTTCCCTAAAAAAGCTTAAGACCAGCAGGACATTTAGGTAGATTTATGAAGAATTGTTGAAGACAGATTAATGAAGGGTACACTGTGTTCATGCTGCAACTGTGCATCAAGGTGCTTTAGAAACCTAGAGGACATTTCTCATTCAAACTTCAAGGGCAGAGCAGACAAATACCTTTGGAAGAAATAAGAAATGGACCCCATGCCTGATACAGGCATGCATAGTCCCTTTAGCAGGATTGTCTAGCTCTGACCTTGTCCCTAGATCTGAAGGAGCCTTGCAGGACCCCAAGAGCATCTTGCCTCCGCATAGAAACCTTCAGGGGCCCCAAAACTAACCAGCTTTGGAACCCTACCTCATCACCCATCCTAGTTGTCTCCGCCTGCCATCCCACCTGGTCTGCCTGTGACAGTCTACAGAGACAAGAACCTAGCATAACTGTCCTCTGAGAGGCTCCACCCAGAAGCTAATGGAAAGAGATGCAGAGACTCACACCCAAACATTAGATGGAGCTTCTTATAGAAGAGTTGGGAAAAAGACTGCGGGATCCAATGAGGACAGGGACTCCATAGGAAGACCAACAGAGTCAACTAACCTGGACCCTTGGAAACTTTCAGAGACTGAACCACCAACCAAAGACGGAGCACGGACTGGACCAGATGAGCAGCTTGGTGTCCATGCAGGTCCCCCAGACAACTGGAACAGGGGATGTCCCTGAGCCTGCTGCCTGCCTGCCTGTGGATCCCATACCCCTAAATGGACAGCCTTGTCTGGCCTCAGTGGGAAAGGATGTGCCTACTCCTGCAGTGACTTGAAGTGCGAGTAGGAGGGGCCAACACCCCAAAAGGGGCTTCCCTTTCTCAAATGAGGAGGGATGGAGGGGTGCATAAGGGGATACTGGGAGGAGAAGAGGGGCTGATATTGGGTTGTAAAGGAAATAAATAATTAAAAAAAATATTGCTTAGTCTCAAGAGAAAGAAAGAAAAGAAAAGAAAGAAGAAATGAGAGAAAAGAAAAGGAAGGAAAGGAAGGGACCCCATGGAGCTGGAGAGATGGCTCAGTGGTTAAGAGCACATGATTCTCTTCCAGAAAACCCAACTTGGTTTCCCACTGCCCACATGGAGAAATTCACAACTACCTGTAACCCAAGGTCAGGGAATTCAGCAGCATCTTCTGGCCTCCACAGGCATGGGGCACTCATGTCATGTATACAGACAGACATTTTTTTTTTAATTTTTTTTACATAGTCTTTTTTTTTTCTAAGTTTTTTTTTATTTACATTCCAAATCATTTCCCCTTTCCCGTTTCCTCCCTCCCCGAAAGTCCCATAAGCCCCCTTCCCTCCCTCTTTTCTCCATTCAACCCCCTCTCATTTCTCTGTCCTGGCGTTCCCCTACATCCAGTCTTTCCAGGACCAGGGGTCTCTCCTTCCATCTTCTTGGAAATCTATTGATATGCGAATTGTGTCTAGGGCATTCCGAGATTCTGGGTTAATATCCCCTTATCAGTGACTGCATACCATGTGTGTTCTCTTGTGATTGGGTTACCTCACTAAGGATGATATTTTCAAGTTCTGACCATTTGCCTAGGAATTTCGTGAATTCATTGTTTTTAATTGCAGAGTAGTATTCCATTGTGTAGATATACCACATCTTCTGAATCCATTCCTCCGTTGACAGACATTTTTTGATGTTGTTGTTCAAGAATATGTGGGCAACACAAATTGAACTTGATGAATGGGAGGGAAAAGGACACAATGTTGGATCTGGAAGGAGTCTAAGGAAGAGATGATTATGATCAAAAGACATTGTATGAAATTTTCAAAGAACTAATAAAATAAATATTTTAAGAACCCTTTTTATTAAAAAAGAGAAATAGACTGCCAGGCAGTGGTAGAGTACACCTTTAATCCCAGAGCTTGGGAGGCAAAGGCAGGCAGTTCTCTGTGAGTTCAAGGCCAGCCTTGTCTACAGAGCAAGTTCCAGGATAGACCAGACTATACAGACAAACCTGTCTCAAAAAACAGAAGGGGAGGGGCAGTGGAACATATAACAAGAAAACTCAAATTGCAAAATTGCTAGTCCTGAGTAAAAGTCACTCTTGTCTCTTTCTACTGTTCATGGGTGTGCATCCACACAGACCATCCTGTGTGTATGTTTGTTTGTCTGTGGAGGGCAAAGGATAACTTTCCAGAGTTGTTTCTTCTCTTCAACCATGTGAGCTCCAAGGATCAAACTCAGGTGATCAGTTAGCAGACACCCACTAGATCATCTCGCCAGCCCCAACTTTATCCTTTTAAAATAAGTTTGGTTGGATATGTTTAAGGAATATAACATGTTGTGTGGTGGTTACAAACAATAGGGATGGTTTGGGTGACTCATTGAGTGGTGACACCCTTCCTTGGATGTGAGACAAGCCACTGGAGCAAGAGCAACCTATCAGTGACCACACTCCCAGAAAGTTATTTCCCATCCCCAGCAGTGGGCAGCTGCCAGAGGCTTTTCCGCTATGAGTAGGCCTCATGTGCCTGTTTCTGTGTTTGAGTTTTGACTGGCTTCGTCTTGTATAGATAACCACAGTGGCGGTGAGTTCCTGAGAACAGTGGCCATGTCCTATCCAGGAGAAGGCATTTCATAGCTCCACTCTTCCCATTCTCCTGATCTGACACTCTTCCCGCCCCCTCATCTATGTTCCCTGAGCCTAGGGGATTAGGGTGGAAATAGATGTGCCCCACCCCAGCCTTGGACTGAGCACTCCCTGTCACTGATTCTCAGTACTTTGACCAGTTATGAGTCTCTGTGCACTGCCCACTGCAAAGAGAAGTTTCTCTCACCAAAATTAAGAAGAATACAGATGGATATGAACATAAATGTTTTATAAGGCAGTTTAACAGCGTGACCATTTAATAATAGGATTTTTCCCCCTAAGGACTGTCATGTCCCCAGCCATGAGCCCTTGACCAGGCTTAAGAATTTCCAATGGCGCATAAATTGTTCACTGTGGAGCAGCCCTTACCTTCAGAGAATAGTCAAGAGTTGTGCTGTTGCACCAGTGAGCCGTTGCCTAGCAGGTCAGCATGCAGTGCCAGGGAAGGTTGGTGAGCTCACTTCTTCCCAAGCAGCCTCCATAGTGCCATCCTGCACTGCAAAGGCTAGCCGGCATGCCGGAAGGATTTCCTCGACCTGTACCGCAACAGGCACGATCTTCAACAGGAGGGTCTTACCATGTGGTTATGGTGAGCAACCAAGAGTAATGTCAGCAGCCGGTGCCTGAGCTCTTGAGTGATGGTGGTGTGGGGACAATGCATCCCCGGAGTGGGGAGTCTGACAGCTGTGTGAAGAGATGCATGTGTGGGGACAATGTATCCCCGGAGTGGGGAGTCCTACAGCTGTGTGAAGAGATGCATGTGTGGGGACAATGTATCCCTGGAGTGGGGAGTCCGACAGCTGTGTGAAGAGATGCATGTGTGGGGACAATGTATCCCCGGAGTGGGGAGTCCTACAGCTGTGTGAAGAGATGCATGTGTGGGGACAATGCATCCCCGGAGTGGGGAGTCCTACAGCTGTGTGAAGAGATGCATGTGTGGGGACAATGCATCCCCGGAGTGGGGAGTCCTACAGCTGTGTGAAGAGATGCATGTGTGGGGACAATGCATCCCCGGAGTGGGGAGTCCTACAGCTGTGTGAAGAGATGCATGTGAGGGGACAATGCATCCCCGGAGTGGGGAGTCCTACAGCTGTGTGAAGAGATGCATGTGTGGGGACAATGCATCCCCGGAGTGGGGAGTCCGACAGCTGTGTGAAGAGATGCATGTGTGGGGACAATGCATCCCCGGAGTGGGGAGTCCTACAGCTGTGTGAAGAGATGCATGTGTGGGGACAATGCATCCCCGGAGTGGGGAGTCCGACAGCTGTGTGAAGAGATGCATGTGTGGGGACAATGTATCCCTGGAGTGGGGAGTCCTACAGCTGTGTGAAGAGATGCATGTGTGGTGCAAATGCATCCCCGGAGTGGGGAGTCCTACAGCTGTGTGAAGAGATGCATGTGTGGGGACAATGCATCCCCGGAGTGGGGAGTCCTACAGCTGTGTGAAGAGATGCATGTGTGGGGACAATGCATCCCCGGAGTGGGGAGTCCTACAGCTGTGTGAAGAGATGCATGTGTGGGGACGTGGAATGGGAGAGCAAACTTTGTGTGCTTCTGGTGTTTTTGTTTCTTTAAATAGCAGAGATTTGGCATTTGTTAGGTTACTGGAGTGGTTGAAATAGGCCTGGTTGAGAAGGTGACATTTAACCAGGCTTCCTATAAACAAGAGTTAATCATGAGAATACCTTAGGGAAGAGTCTTCTGGGCTTCAGGAGTACATTTGGAATCCTGAGGCAAGAATGTGTCAGTCATGTGTGAAGAGCTACAAAGAAGGTCAGTAGCAGAGTGGCATGAACCAGCAGGAGAGTGCTAAGGAGAGTCCTGGAGGCCTCTAGCCAGGCTCTGCCCTAAGTAAAACAGGGCTTTAGAATATTTCAGGTTTTTTGGGTTGGGATTTTTGTATGTTTCATTGGAGGTTTTGTTATTTTGGTTTTTACTTTGTTGGTTTTGATGTTTTCTGTTGTTTGAGGGTATTGGGCTTTTTGGTTTTTTGGGTCGGTTTTTGTTTGTTTGTTTGTCTGTCTTTGAGGTAGGGCCTCACTTTGTATCTCTGGCTGGCCTTGAACTGGCTATGTAGATTAGGCTGGTATTAAAGGCATACACCATCATGGCCACCCCTGTAGAACATTTGGACATAGGAATGCCACCCTCTGGCTACCTTGACTGACAGAGCGTGCAGGACTGCAAGCAAGGAGCAAAGCAGCAAAAGAGAGGGAGTTGCTGCTTAACTAGATGGAGATGCTCAAGCAGATGGGGCAGCTCAGTAGCTCCACATTGGCCGAGCTTGAGATGTTGGTCCCATCCAAGATGCTGAATGTGGATGTGACATGTGACTATGGAGTCTGGAAGGTAGTTACAGGCTAGAGAAATGTCTGGGAGTTGTTGATTCTTGAGCAGTGTTTAAAGTTACAAAACTCAGGTGGAAGCAGTAGAAGGGAATATAAACCTAGAAACCTTAGATTTAAACCCTAGCGTAGGAGGTAAAAGGATGGGGGAGCAGGCAGGTGGTGGGGGAGGGGATCTGCATAGAAGAGTGCTTGCAACCAGCACTGATGTAAGAGAAATAAGACTGGTAGAACTGAAAGAAGGGAAAGTCAAAGCTTGTTAGTAAGAATGGGGGGAGAAATGGAGACAGTGTTACTTCTTTTTTGATGAGTCTTGTTGCAAAAGGAGCAAAATCTTACAGCAGTCAGGGAAGTTTTATGTTGGTTTCCCTTTTGAAATGGAAGAAATCCTAAGAGTATTTTATTCTGATGATAATGATCTAGTATCAAAAGGGAAATGATTGCTTCGGAGAAAGAGGAAGCATTTGTTGCTTCGGCCTCAAGCACAGAAGAGCTCCAGCTGAGGCAGCTTGCGATGTGGGTTCGGGGCCAGTAGAAGGATAAGGATGGTAGGGGGTGTAGAATTTAGGACGTGTTCCTACAAGATGAGACATTTTTACTACACATTGGCAATGTTCTGTAAACACTCTACTAATTTTAATGGTCCTAACAATTTGTTTGATTTTCTATAGCTTTGCCAATGCTGCATTCACCCTCTTGTAATTTGAAAGGGCAATACTATATTCCCGTCCAGTCTCCACAGTTTATTTCTACTGCAGATCACTTTTGTCTGGGCATGTTGGATGGTCTGTAGAGGCAAGAGTGGGTTCTGTGACCTGAGCATGGAAACAAGCGGTTGTCTTTCCCTGCTGCTCTGCTCTGTCATTTAGATTGCAGTCTCTCATAGACTGTTCAGCCACGCCACTAAGAAAGGCTCGGCCCGAGCAGTTCTACTAAATATCAGCTCTTTTGTAAGGTTTTAAAAAGAGGAAAAAGAAAATATGAATCAATGTGATAGATATTTTTCTAAGTCAGGAAGCAAGGTTGTCCATACTGGTACAAGATGTTAGTGTGAGATATCTTACTCCTTGAACCTTCCTTCCCTCCACCACCACTCCTCCCCCTTCCCCTCCCCATACACACCCAATCCCTCACTCCCAAACCCTGACAGAAAGAACTGGTAGGATGCACATGGACAGCTCACTTGAGGTGATTGTGTATGAAGGGCCAGAGAGCAGGCAAATGGTACAATATTGGCTTTACCGTGAATTATGTAATGGAAGGGATTAGAGGGAAGTGACATTTTCTGTATTGTTCTTAGCTAGCATCACCTCTTTTCCAGACCACAGTTCTTCCATAGGCTTAGACTAGAGAACAGATGAACTATAGAAGGTCATGCTGCACGTTTACTGGGCACTATGCCACTTACTGTTGGTAAGCCTTCACATATGCTATCTCCTTTACTCCACATAAGAGCCTTGGGAGTTATGGGTATTACTATCTTCATTTTATTGATAAGGAAACAGGAACTTACAGAGATTAATAACATTCCCAGATTACGAAAGAGTGAGTTGGGTGAGCTAGCCATTCAGTTCATGGCATTCTCTTCTCCTGAGCCCTATATAGCTTTGACATCCGCCATATCCAGGTCCAGTGTTAAGGATAGGGTCTTTGCCCCTACTGCTAATTATGGCAGATGTAGTCAAGGAGACAGCGTAGTTAGGGGGTTGATTTTGTTCTGGGCTTGGAAAGTCTCATTTCCTTTGGTGCTGCTGCAGTAATAGCATAGAAGCAACTCTCACCGGCTTGAGTGGCTGCCAGCCTAACGGAGCCAATTGCCTCCCACTGCAGTGCTGTGGGATAGATCTCTTAGATTAGAACTGTGCAGACTTGGGGCACAGCAAGCAAAACAAATCTAAGAGACACAGAAGAGTCTATAGTAATGTGGATCTAATTACTAGACTGTAAGCCTTTTGAAGGCACAGTCTCAATTTTGGAACATAGTACTAAGTAATCCATGTTGAGGAGAGGTAGGCTGGCCTGAGACAAATAATGCCTTAACAAGCCTTCCCTTCCATGGTCGTCAGTAGTACCCATTGAATGCTGGGACACTTGAGTAACACAAGATAGTTTCCTAATTCAGACATCCTAATCATGATTTTTAAAGACCACAATAGTGAATTAGTGAATAAATTCAGACATGTCTGGCACAGTTCAAAAGGCAAGTGTGCCAACATTGCAACTTTAGCAGAAAAGATTAGATCCTGAATCTTGTTATGGATGATAGATGCTCAAATCCATTACATTCAAAACTGTCCTGTCACAGTCTGTAAGCTGAGGGGAGAGGAGAGTGGGGGAAGGCTCCACAAGACAGCCCAGGTGGCTGTGAAGGTGCACATGCTCCTTACCTCTCCCTTGAGGATAGCAGTATAAAATAAGCCTGCACCTTTGTTTTCTTTGTCTCTGGCCCCCAGCAAGCACAAGATGTGCGAGTGCCTGTTTGCCTCCAGAATTACTCTAGCTCTTCCTGTCGTCTGTCTACAGTGTGTTCTTCTTCAGAAGGAAGGGTGGGGATAGGATCTTGATTTATATTTATTTGAGACAAGGCGGTACCCTTCTTTTTTAGACCCAAGCTTTTGTACTTCATCTACCCAGAACACATTACGTCTTCTGAACCCACCTGAGAAACTGCAGTTGGCTCTTTAAACATAGGCTGTTCCCAGAGGTCTTTCCTATTGTCCACTGACTAAACAGAGCTCATCTCTTCAATGGTCACAGCATCAGTAATCCTCACTCTGACCGTATTTGTCACATGGTAGAGTTAGTAATAATTCTCTTCAGACCACCACAATGAACTCTTCAGAGCAGATGTTGGTTTTGATCATGTGCTAATCCTAGCACCTCACAAATAGTAGCTGTTAAACAAATGCTGTCATATTGCATCCAGTATTTGTGGAGCTATAGTATCTGTCTCTAAGGTGAGTTAGAATGAGGTCAAGAAAGGGTACAAGATGTGCTACTAAGTTCCAAGATAGACTTCCACTTTCTAGACAAAACTTTTGTTCTCAGAATGACAGGTAAAAGCTACATGGATGTCTGAGGCCACAGAGAAATGGCCGTGCTTTAGTCACAGATGAGGGGAACTCTCTGTGGACTAGTTCTATTTCATGCCCTACTAGAAAACTGGTCCTTTTTAATCTCTAAGTACACATGTGGTTATCATGATAAAGCTATCAAGTCGGGGCTGGTAGCGTGCTTGCCTCGGATGCTCAAAGTCCGAGATTGGTTCCCCACCATCTCATAAGCTGGACGTGGAGATGCAGGCCTGTGATCCTAGCATATAGTATCTAGAGTCAGAAGAATTAGAAATTAAAGAAAATGAAAACGAACTTGTGATATTCTTAGATCATAGAAATTTTAGGTACTATACCTTGTACACCCATGATTGGGATGAGGAAGTAGGTTCAAGGGAAGAGTTGAAGGTTGGGGGTCAAGGAACCACTGGCTAGCCCTCTTGAAGTAATGACATGTATGAATGTGTTGGACCATCAAGGGAGTCTAAACATTGGGCACATCAAAAGGCTGGAGCAGGATCTAAAATGATGAGGAGTGAGAAGAAACTGATATGTTGTATAGAATGCTGTTGCTGTGTGGTAAAGAAGGCTGTTGGTGTGTGGTATTGAAGGCTGTTGGTGTGTGGTATAGAAGGCTGCTGAGATGTGGTATGGAAGGCTGCTGAGGCGTGGTATGGAAGGATGTTGAGGTGTGGTATGGAAGACTGTTGGTGTGGGATATGCAAGGCTGTTGGTGTGGGATATGGAAGGCTGTTGGTGGTGTGGTATAGATGGCGTCATAAACACCTGCCTCTTGACAGGTGTTTAGTTACAGTCTTGAGATCATTAGCAGGATTGGTGGTTCTGAGCAGGAAACAGGAAGAAAAAGATTGACTCGAGCCTAGCAGTCATTATTTTAACCATAGCTCTCAGCATGTTCAGAAAACCTTGCAGATGCTTCCTTTCCACCTCCTCCAGCTCCCAGGTTGCCTTTGGGGCCACTTCTGCCCACAGCCAGACCAGGTGATGGGTGCTTGCAAGCTTACTTCTTATTCAAGTTGGCCCAGACTAAACTATACTATACCTCTACATTTTAGAAATTTAATATAGTTTCATATTTAAAAGCAACACTCATTTGAATAGTAAAAAGAAGAGCTAAGAAAGAGTGTGTCTATTTAAAGAATTCGTAGACACTACTTAATTATACACTTTCAGAACACATTTCAGATAGAGAATCTATTGATTATAAGTACTAAGTACTACTAAAGTGGTAAAGTGATTATATAACCAGTTCTTTGTCTTGTTATTGGTCAGCATATGTATTTATTTGTTGGGGTTCTCTAAAGGACCAGAGCTGCAGCATGTGATGACACCCACCTGGAAGGCAGAGACTGACAGCTGGTCTGAGTTCAAGACCAGCCTAGTTGTCATAGCAGCAACCAAGTTCCAGGACAGCTGTTGCTATATAGAGAGGTCCTGTCTCAAAAACAAGACTGAACATAGGGGTGCACACTTTACTCCCAGAACACAAGAGGCAGAGGCAGGCAGATAGATCTCTGTGAGTTTGAGGCTAGCCTAGTCTATATAGTGAGTTCCAGGACACCTAGGACTACATAGAGGGATCAAATAAATAAATAAATAAGGGTTTCCATCTGTGCTCGGGGCTGATTCTATGCCACAAAACTCCATACCCAAATACCACTGGGAGAGAGCGGGTCTCCCAGGAGTACTGACATGCCTGAGAGCACAGGTAAGACCGCCACTTCTGTTCAAATTCCTGGCCCAAGAGGGATCTGCCCAGAGCCATCAGGACATAGAAACCAAGGAATAGCCAGGGACAAGATCCTTCCGGTTTCCATTTGTACCCTGAAGCTGACCCTATGCCACAGCTCTCCATACCCAAATTCCTCCTGGAAAGAACTGGTCTCCCAGGAGTACTGACACATAGGCTTGCTTGCAGGAGGAAGGAGTCACATTCAGAGACAGCAAGACCAGATAACAATAGAGATAACCAGATGTGAGAAGCAAGGGCAAGAACATAAGCAACAGAAGCCAAGGCTACTTGGCACCAACAGAATCCAGTTCTCCCACCAAAGGGAGCCCTGGATACCCCAACACACCAGAAATGCAAGACTCTGATTTAAAATCACATCTTATAATGATGATAGAGGACTTTAAGAAGGACATAAAAAACTCACTTAAAGAAATACAGGAGAGCACAGGTAAACAGCTAGAAGCCCTTAAAGAGGTAACACAAAAATCCCTTAAAGAATTACAGGAAAACACAACCAAACGTGAAGGAATTGAACAAAACCATTCAGGATCTAAAAGTGGAAATAGAAACAATAAAGAAATTATAAAAGGAGACAACCCTGGAGCTAGAAAAGCCAAGAAAGAGATCAGGAGTCATAGATGCAAGCATTACCAACAGAATACAAGAGATAGAAGAGAATCTCAGGTGCAGAAGACACCATAGAAAACATTGACACAACAATCAAAATACAAAATGCCAAAAGCTCCTAACCCAAAACACCCAGGAAATCCAGGACACAATGAGAAGACCAAACCTAAGGATAATAGGTATAAACAAGAGCAAAGACTCCCAGCTTAAAGGGCCGGTAAACATCTTCAACAAAATTATAGAAGAAATTTCCCTAACCTAAAGAAAGAGATGCCCATAAACATACAAGAGGCCTACAGAACTCCAAATAGATTGAACCAGAAAAAAAAAAATTCCTCCCATCACACAATAGTCAAAACACCAAATGCACAAAACAAAGAAAGACTATTAAAAGAAGTAAGGGAAAAAGGTCAAGTAACTTATAAAGGCAGACCTATTGGAACTATACCAGACTTCTCACCAGAGACTACGAAAGCTAGAAGATCCTGGACAGATGTCATACAGACCCTAAGAGAACACAAATGCCAACCCAGGCTACTATACCCAGTAACACTCTCAGTTACCATAGATGGAGAAACCAAGATATTCCATGACAAAAACAAATTTACACAATATCTTTCCACAAATACAGCGCTAAAGGACAATAGATGGAAAACACCTACATAAGGAAGGAAACTACACCCTGGAAAAAGCAAAAAAATTAATCTTCTTTCAACAAACCCAAAAGAAGCCACACAATCATAAAAATAGCATCAAAAATAACAGGAAGCAACAATCACTATTCCTTAATGTCTCTTAACATCAGTGGACTCCATTCCCCAATAAAAAGACATAGAACAACAGACTGGATTCATAAACAGGACCCAACGAACAGTAAATGCACCTCAGTGTCAAATACAGACTCTACCTCGGAGTAAAAAGCTGGAAAAAAATTTTCCAAGCAAATGGTCCCAAGAAACAAACTGGAGTAGCCATTCTAATATGGAATAAAATCAACTTTCAACCATAAATTATCAAAAACGATAAGGAAGGACATTTCTTACTCATCAAAGGAAAAATCTACCAAGAAGAACTCTCAATTCTGAACATCTATGCTCCAAATGCAAAGGCACCCACATTCATAAAAGAAACTTTACTAAAGTTCAAAGCACACATTGTACCTCACACAATAATAGTGGAAGATTTCAACACCCCACTCTCATCAATGGACAGATCATGGAAACACAAACTAAACAGAGATACATTGAAACTAATAGAAGTTATGGACCAAATAAATTTAACAGATATCTATAGAACATTTCATCCTAAAACAAAAGAATATACCTTCTTCTCAGGACCTCATGGTACCTTCTCCAAAAGTGACCATATAATCAGTCACAAAAAAGGCCTCAACAGAAAACAGAAGGTTGAAATAATCCCATGCATCCTATCAGATCACCTTGGACTAAGTCTGGTCTTCAATAGCAACAAAAATTACAGAAAGCCCACATATACATGAAAGCTGAACAACACCCTACTCAATGATAACTTGGTCAGGGAAGAAATAAAGAAATTAAAGACTTTAGAAGTTAATGAAAATGAAGGCACCACATACCCAAACTTATGGGACACAATGAAAGCAGTGCTAAGAGGAAAACTCATTGCTCTGAGTGCCTCCAAAAAGAAACTGGAGAGAGCATACACCAACAGCTTGACAGCACAGCTGGAAGCCCTGGAACAGAAAGAAGCTAATACACCCAGGAGGAGTAGAGGGCAGGGAATCATCAAAGTCAGGGCTGAAATCGACCAAGTAGAAACAAAACTATACAAAGAATCAACAAAAGCAGGAACTGACGTCTCATCACCCCTTACCCTAACATTCACATTGAAGTACATGTACTAATCTGAAGAGTATATGTCTCTCATGCATTTCTTAAGATCTATGTATGTATCCATGTAGTCACCATCCAAATAAGAAAATGTGAACTTTCCATGGTACCCTTGGAATGGATTTTCTTTGAGAAAATCAAGATAGATAAACCCTTAGCCAGACTAACCAGAGGGTACAGAGACAGTATCCAAATTAACAACATCATAAATAAAAAGGGAGACATAACAACAGAAACTGAGGAAATTCAAAAAAAAATCATCAGATCCTACTACAAAAGCCTATGTTCAACAAAACTGGAAAATCTGGATGGAATGGACAATTTTCTAGACAGATACCAAATACCAAAGTTAAATCAGGATCAGATAAACCATCTAAACAGTCCCATAACCCCTAAAGAAATAGAAGCAGTCATTAAAAGTCTCCTAACCAAAAAAAAAAAAAAAAAAGCTCAGGACCAGATGGGTTTAGTGCAGAATTCTATCAGACCTTCAAAGAAGACCTAACACCAATACTCTTCAAACTGTTCCACAAAATAGAAACAGAAGGAACACTATCCAATTCATTTTATGAAACCACAGTTAAATGCTGCATTTTCTCCATTGGAGATGGAACAGTTTCTGTCTAATCAGGAACTTGACACAATTTCCTTTGATAGAGGACTTCATAAGAGATTTTTATCTTATTTCTCTCATGTTTAATATTCCAAATAGATTTTAAAAACTGGTTGAGTGCATACTACTTTTAGCTTCAGAAGATACCATGTATATTTAAGAGGCATTTAACTATTATAAATTATTTCGATGACTTAAAAAATGTCAATACTGAGTTGTATAATTTTAAAATATAATTTATTAGTTTAATAAAAACAAAAACATAAATAATATAAATAATGAAAAATTAAAGATAAGGGAACATAATTGATAGAATAATATAAATGAAAAGAGGATTTATTAGAATGTCTTACAGGCTGTAGTCCAGATAGTTCAACAGTGACTGTCTCTCAATGGGTAGATTAAGATTCTGGTATTTGTTCAGTTCAGTCTACGAGCCTAGATGTCTCAACAGACTCAGTATGGTACTGAAGTCCTGGAGGATTCCTAGAGAGAATTCAATCTGTATTAGAATCCTGGAGAGTAGATTTTAATATCAGCAAAAGAATGTCCAAGTTAGAGGATATAGATGAACTTGCCAGAAAAAGTGCGGGCAAACAGGCAAAAAGCAAATGCTTCCTTCTTCCATATGTGTACTTGTCACTAGAAGATATGCCCCAGATTTAGGGCGGGTCTTTCACCTCAAATGATCTGTTCTAGAAAACCCCTCATTGACATGCCCAGCCATTTGGGTTTCAGATGTGGTCAAGTTGGCAACCAAGGTTAGCCATCACAGCCTAGAATTTCAGTAGAGTTTTAAACTAACCATCTCAAGATCTTCTAAGACCAAAAGAAACAGTGATTATTTTGTATAGTGTGAGTAATTCTGTGTGTCTCATCTAATTCCAAATCTATAGGGCTCCTAGAAATAAAGTAACCTAAGATTAATTAAGTTCACATAGGAAATTAAACCACCAGAATTTAGAATCAGTTACATCTTGGGCTTTCTTCCTCCTCTTCCTCCTTCTCCTCCTCTTCCTCTTCCTCTTCCTCGACTTCTTTTGCTCTCTGTCTCTGTCTCTGTCTCTCTCTCTCTCTCTCTCTCTCTCTCTCTGTCTGTCTCTCTCTCTCTTCATGACTTAGTGATTATTTTTAGTAATTTTTAAGATAATTCTCAGAGAATTTCCTGCAATCTCTTTTGAGTAGATTCACCCCTCAGCTCCCATTATCTCTTTCCCACTCGAGAGTTCATCTTCCCCGTTGAATCCAGTTTGTGTTGCCCAGTCACTCTTGGGAGTGGTGCCTACCTTGTGGTCAGCCTACCAGGGGCCTTAACACTAAAGGAAACTAGAAGCTCGCAAATGCTGTAGCCCCTCAGACGATAGAGGGATTTGTGCCTGCCTCCCCTGTATACTGGGATTCTGCTTAACTGGTTGTTTTGTCTTCCGTCTCTCTCCCTTTTAAAACATTTTGCTAGCTCAATTTTTCTCTCTCCTTTTCAACATTTATGTATGCATTTATTGTGCACTTCCATATATGTGTATATTCATGTGTGCACACCTAAATCACAGCACATGTGTGTAAGTTAGGGGACAACCTAAGACAGTGTAGTCTCCCTCCACCATGTGGGATGGATTTCAGGCCCTCAGACTTGGCAGCAAGTGTCCTAGCCACCAAGACATCTCATCACCCCTTACCCTAACATTCACATTGAAGTACATAAACTAATCTGAAGAGTATATGTCTCTCATGCATTTCTTCAGATCTATATATGTATCCATGTAGTCACCATCCAAATAAGAAAATGTGAACTTTCCTTGGTACCCTTGATTGATTTTTCCTTGGACTCTTCATTCTTCCCAAATAAATGTCTTGTATATTTATATTTTTTACAATGGATGATTCATTTTGGGTGGAAGTGCTGAAGGAAATTTACCCACTAACTGCTGGTGTGCATTGAATTTTGTCTCCTCATATGACTTTCTTTCTGCTTTTACCCTACAACAGGAAATCAGATCCTGTCTCTTGGGAGTCTCTCCAAAGATGAGATTTATCCAATGAAACTCAAGGGCATCTCCATCTGCTACTCAGCTCTCAAGTCTGCATTGTGTGGGAATTATGTCAGCTTTGGTGTCTTCAAGTTGTATGGGGACAACCATTTTGACAGTGTACTCCAGACCTTTGTCAAAATGCTGCTGTCGGTGTCTCACAGTGACTTGCTGGTAAGCGCTGCTGTCCCACGGGGGTCTTCATGTGAGATGTGAAGTGCCAGCACCACAGAACTGGAATTGTTGCAGGAAGCCCAGGGAATCCAGATACCACTACATCTGATGTTTCAGTGCAACATACTTGCTCTGGATTTAACCAGCTCTGAACAGCAATGGTGATGACTCATATTATTGAACACATAGGCTGAAAAGGTCAGAGCTGTCAACCCTAACCACTGGTCACAAAAGTGCTCCAGCTTCCTCATGAAAAGTAGATTTAGTAGTGTCCATGAACTGCTTTCAGCTGTGTTTATAAAGGTTCAGAAAGGGAAATACAGGATTGGGTGCAGAGTTTCCCTGCCTGTCATTCCCCTTATTGATGTTTGACCTTCCTTTGTATTAAAATTTGGTTATGGCAGATAGTGTTAAACTGAAAGTTGAGCAACATGATATATTAAATGGTAGTCAGTCATTTACCTTGAGCTAATCACCTCTGTCCTGTAGGCCACACTTTTTAAATGAGTGAGCTTTAAAATGTGATTCCTCGGCCCTTTTCTGCTCTGACATTGATTCTGTGATGTATGTTAGTGACCTTAAACTTTGAAATCTTTCAAAAATGTCTGGGATGCTCATTGGAAATGCAAATGTCTAGACTTGTCTCAGCAGAGCTTCTTTAAAACATCCTGACAGTTTATACAGAAGCCATTGTATGTTCAATGTGTTTTCAGTACTTGTTAAAATAACCAAGGTCAGCATTGGGTTAATTGAGACTTCCCACCTGCGCCCACCCAGAGGTTTCATGACTGACCTGATGAGCTCATGTGAGTAATGTTCCTAGACATTCCTTAGAATGGACTACAGCACAGCACCTCAAGCCAGGCTGGGTAGCCACCTGCAACAGGGTGAAAAGCTCACAGAGTGAACACTGCCTTCACTGACAGAAATTACAAAGTAGAAACTGGAATCCATCAGTTACCATATTCAGCAGCCTCATTGACAGGACTTTTCACTACAGTTGTGGTCCTCCATGAGAACCCTCAGAAGTTCTCAGACCCAAGGGTACATGAGACTAAATTTACCATGTATGAAAAGAAATGTTTATTTGAAGGCCACACTTCAGAGCTTTTTATTGAGTGAGTCTGGAGTGAGGATCAGAAACCACATCTTAATAAGCATGCTCACGAAGATGTCATCTCACAAGATGCCTTACCCCTCTGGGTGATACTTCCCATGAGTGTGATGCCTTGATACTGTGTTCGTTGTGTTTGAGCTCTCCCAGGTATTTTCTCATCACTCGTCTCTTGTCTTTAGACTATAATAAATATAAATAATCATTAGTTAAGTGGGATGGCCTTGCACAGATATAGTCGACTGTGGTGCCCTATCCATGTAGCTTGACATTTATCCTCTCTTTGTGTAGCAATATCGGAAACTGAGCCAGTCTTACTATCCACTCCTGGAATGTCTCACCCAGGACCACATGAGTTTCATCACCTACTTGGAGCCTCCTGTACTCCTGTACGTTCTCACATCTCTCTCAGAGGGACTCACCACTCTTGGTAAGGACCATAGAAGACTTCTCTACAGGAAATACTTGACTTCATTCTCCTAATGTATGTGTTCATTGAGATTCTTGTCCTGTTAGGGGAAAAGAAATGTTATCAGACCAACTGAAAGGTTATTTTCCAAACTATTACTTGCAAACGGAAAAATACACTTTAATATTTTATTAATTTTTATCAGTTTTGACATAGGTTAAATACCATAAAAGTCCAAAAAGTTCTAACCAGTGCATACACAATAGTGAATCAATAGTTTATAAAGTATTTGTATCATTACAGAAAGTTCAAGTATGTCTTCATCAAATTTATCCCTTACCCTTAGCCCTACTCCAAGGAAACTATCTTTCTCTTTCTAGACTCTCATAAAGTGGACTCTTAAAATAGGAAATGGTTTGTATCTTGTTTCTTTGATTTAATGTAATGCCTTTGAGGATCATCTGTGCTGTTTTTTAAGTCAGCTCACTTATGCCTTCAAAGCTTTTGCTGAATATGATTGCATCATATGGATTACCACACTTCCTTTATCCACAGATCATCTAATGGCTGTTAGAATTGTTTTCATTACTTGACTATTTTGAGTATAGCCATTATGAACATTCATGCACAAGTTTTTGACAATTCTTCGTATTCCCCTTGAACAGATACCTGGGGTAGGATTTCTGGGTTGTGTGCTGTCAGTTTCACAGTGCTGAGATACCATTTTCCAATATGACCATAATTCTTTGCTACAGCAGTGTAGAAAGGGTACAGCTGTTCCTCATCCTTACATCCGAGTGATTCTTTTCATGCTGAGCCATCACAGTGTATATGAAATGGAATTTCTTTGTGGTTTTAATTTCCATAATACCAGTGAATAATTTGAGGATATTTCTATGCTTGTTTGTCATTCATATATTGTTAGTAAATTATTTCTGCAACAAAATGCTTGAGAGAAGTCAACATACAGAAAGAAATGTTAATATTCTGGTTCATAATTTCAGAGATTTCAGTTTGTGGTCTCATGTTCCCCTTACTTTGGGCCTAAATGGCAGGAAACATTTGACAGAACGAACTTTCCAACCTCATTGTGACCAAGAAGCAGAGGGATGTAAGATCACATAAACTGTTTCCTCCTCAGGTTGCTTTTGGTCATGGAATTTTATCAAAGTATAGAAACCTAAGTGGGACAATACTAGTAAGAACATACACAGGGAGGGGGATGGTGTATGCTAATATATTAATATTAATGATCATATTTAGAGGTTAAACTAACCATGCATTCCTTACTCGGTGTGATCGGATTTTGATACAGATTTTTACATCTTTATTTGTGTCTTATATTGGCGTATTCTTCTATACTAATATATTCTTCTATAGTTCTTATATACTGTTCTATTTTCTTTTTCCAGGTTTGTTGTTGTTGTGGCTGTTGAATTTTTTGGTTGGTTGGTTGGTTGGTTGGTTGGTTGGTTGGTTGGTTGGTTGGTTTGTTTTTCAAGACAGGATTTCTCTGTGTAGCTTTGGCTGTCCTAGAACTCACATTGCAGCTTCAAAGCATGGCTCGAACTCATAAGGGTTCGCCTGCCTCTGCAAGTGCTGGGATTAAAGGTGAGAGCTTACACCACCCAACTTGTTCTGTTTTTATAACCCTGACATGTAATAGTGTTAGTCTTGTGTCTTCATAATATGAGCTCAGAAATGTGTCCTCCTCTGCTGTCTCAGGTTTGCATAGAATTGTACAGGGGTTGTTTAATATTTACTAGCATTCTCCAGTTCAGTCATCAGACTTAGATTTTTCTCAGGGAAATTTCCAACTACAAACAAAATTTCTTCAGTGGCTCTTCAATTATTTATTATATCACCAGAGTATTTGGCTGTTCATGTCTTTAAGAATTTGTCCGGGCTGGAGAGATGACCTCAGCTGTTAAGAGCACTGACTGCTCTTCCGGAAGTTATGAGTTTAAGTCCCAGAAACCTCATGGTGGCTCACAACCATCCGTAATGAGAAATAAAGAACCTTTGGGCCAGAGTGTACAGAGGCCGGAGCAAGAGGGAGAAAGGGAAGGAGGTGGTAGAATTTGTCCATTTTACCTAAAGTTCCTCTTACGTTATTGTCATAAGATTGTTCATAGTAGCCA
Source organism: Tokudaia tokunoshimensis (assembly GCA_036184795.1). Lineage (NCBI taxonomy): Eukaryota > Metazoa > Chordata > Mammalia > Rodentia > Muridae > Tokudaia > Tokudaia tokunoshimensis. The sequence goes on from BTHU01000010.1 coordinate 88,687,446, forward strand.
CCTCCTATCCAGTGTGTCTGAATCATCTGTCTATAGCAATCTGCTTGTTGGTCTGTCTATAATGTCTGGTAGCAATCAGAATATCTGTAGTGTCTACAGTGATATCCTGATACTGCTCGTTGAGCCCTATTTTCTCTACTCCTTATCATTCTAGATGGAGTCACCAGTTTTACTACAAAGCTTTCATGTTGGTGATTTTTCCATTTTCTGATTTTTACTTTACTAAGTATAATCTCTTCCTTCTATAGTTTAGTTTGCTTTCTCTTATCTAGTCTGGTTTTTTGACTTTAGACTTTTTATGATTTATTCATATACTAAGTCAGCATTATTATGAGCATATCTCACAGAGTAAACATACTCTAATTTTACTATCATTCAATTAAAACATTTTAATATTTATTCTTTGAGAATTTTATAACATGTACACATATACATACTAATTTCTATATCCACCACCACCCCACTTGACTCCACAAATTTCCTCAGGCCCCAGCCAAGATGTCCTTTTTCTTACTCTTTTCAGTAACCCACTGTGGTAGTTTGAATAGGTATGGTCCTCATAGACTCAGATGTGTGGCAGGGTGTTCCTACGTGGAGGCCCAGAGAGGCCACTGTGTGAAGCTGTGAAGGGGAAGCCTGGATTGCCTTGAAGATCCCAAGAGGTTAGAGATGCCAGAATGAGTCATGGGATACCTGCCAAGGAAAACTGTAGATTTGAGTGGAACTAGCTCAAGAGAAAGAAGTGTGTTGCAATCAACAAAGCTGAGAGGAGTTGGAGATCTGAAGAGCTCTTTGACACCAGACATGGAGATGCAGAGTTTGGAGTTTGCCCTGCTGGTTTTCAATCTTGCTTTGGTCCAGTATTTTCTCACCATGCTTCTTCACCTACATTCTGGAACAGTAATGTTCACCCTGTGCCATTTATGTTAGAAGTCAGTGATCTGTTGATGCTGTCGCCGTTGTTGTTGTTTTTATAGGCTATTATCGTTACAAGACTGCATGAATCCCAGAATAGACTTTGAACTTTGGACTTTTAAATATAGGTGAAACTGTGGTATGTGTATGGCTACACATCTGTGGAGGCCAGTGGAATGTGGTGATTTGAATAGGTATGGCCCCATGTGTTTGAATGCTTGGCCCATAGGGAGTGCCACTATTAGGAGGTGTGGCCTTTTTGAAGAAAGTTTGTCACTGTAGAGGCAGGCTTTGAGGTCTCCTATGTCAGGCTCTACCCAGGGTAGAACACAGATGTCTCTTCACAACTATGAAACCCTAACTAAGATACCCTCTAAGCCTAGTCAGTGCTGCTTGCCCATATGCTCATGGGTGGGCATATCTATTAGAGCTTGGAAACATACCAGTATAAACACACGTCCACACCTCCACCCCCAAATAAGTGTCTTCCCCAGGGACTGCCAACTGCTAGTAGCTCATTGACTTGGGTGGATTTCTTGAGACTCACTCCAGGATTTGCTTGAGTTTTGACTGCCTTATTGTGCAGATAGCCATAGCTGCTGTGAGTTCAGGAGTCCAGTGGCCATGTCCTATCCAGCAGACAGCCTTTTCCAGCACTCCTTCATATCCTTAATTCTCCCCACCCACTCTTCTGAGATGTTCTCTGGGTCTTAGGGATTGAGGACTTAATACAGATGTTCTGTTTAGGATTGAGCACCCTTAGTCACTCATTCTCAGCACTTTGATCAGTTTTGAACCTCTGCATTAACCACTTCCCCCGGCAAAAAGAACCTTCTTTAACCAAAGCTAAGAGTTCAGATCTATGGGTATAAACCTAAGTATTCAGAAGGCTGTTAGACAGGACAACCAGAAAAATCTCTTTATTATCCTGTTGATCTTCATTTGATTATTAGGTGATTCCTGTGAAGGATATTGCTTAGTTTTCAATTATTTGAAGATGCTCTGTGTTATATTATTGAGCGTAATTTTATTTCATTATGTCATAGAAATATATTCAATGATTGGCTGGTTGGTCAGTCGGTCGGTCGGTGGGTCAGTTGGTTAGGTTTTTGTTTTTCAAGACAGGGTTTCTCTGTGCAGCCCTGGCTGTCCTGGAACTCACAATAGACCATACGACCTCAAACTCAGATCTGCTTACCTCTGCCTGAGATTAAAGGGCAGGATTAAGGGTGTACAGAACCACTCCCAGTGGATTAATGACTTTCTGGTAATCTATATTCTTACTGGTTAGTTGTATAATTTCTTTTATCTACTAGTTCTATGAATTGGCAAGAGAAAAATACTAAAGTCTGACTAATTATAGCTGTGTCCTAGCTCTCTGTCTCTGGTTTGTCAGGTTTTATATTAAATATTTCAAAGTTCCTGTCAGGTGCATAGATATTTGAAATTATGGTATTCTTTGGATGAATTTACCTTTAAATTATCACAAAATGACCCTCACACTCTGTGGTAATAATCTTTTTTCTGAAAGTTCTGTCTGATAATCCCTTGTTTCCTTATCATATGTATTTATTTGGGGTGAGGTGCATGTGTCATAGTGTTCATATAGAGATCAGAGGACCACGTGCAGGAGTCGGGTCCTGTCCTTCACTCTGAGGGGCTGAGGGATCAAACTAGGTTATCAAGCTTGGCAGCAAGCATCTTCTCACAGAGCCAACTCTCCACCCAGCATCCTTGTAATAGTCATAAAAGTGCCTTTACATTTACTGTTGATTATTTATAGAGCACATGCATGCCTTATTTCTAAGGTATCAGAAACTTGATACCTTGAAGCATAAATGTATTCCCTTACAATTTTATACTTTCTATGTCTGGTATGAGTTAAAGTCAGATGTCAGCAAGGCCCATTATCTCCAGCTTTGAAATATTTAATACAAAGGCACCAGAATTGTAATCTTTCAGAATTCTACAAAGAAAACTCCTTCTGAGTGACTCTCTTTTCCAGTTCTAAGGACACTTGAGTTTACACTAGGTCTCACTTGGATAACAGTATCTAATTCCCCACTATGAAACCTAATATGTTCACAGTTTCAGGGGATGAGGACATGGACATTCTGCAACATATATCTGGGATTAGATGGTTTATTAGAGCTCACTTTTTCTGTGTTTAAATAGGGCTTCTGGTGTTTAACAACCCATGAATGGGGGTCTGAATCTGCAGAGTGCCCCTGATTTTTTTTGTTTGTTTGGTTGGTTGGTTGGTTGGTTTTTCGAGACAGGGTTTTTCTGTGTAGTCCTGGCTTTCCTGGAACTCACTCTGTAGACCAGGCTGGCCTCGAACTCAGAGATCTGCCTGCCTCTGTCTCCCAAGTGCTGGGATTAAGTGCGCCACCACTGCCCCGCCCTCCTGATCTTTGTTCTTACTTTCCTTTTCTCTTCCATTTCTTTGTTTAGAGTAAACCCTTTACTTGTTTTAAATCATTGGATTTAAGTCAGTAGAATGGGTTTTTTTGGTTGGTCTCTTGTTTGGTTGGTTCTTTCTCAGACAATTGTGTTTCTCTGTGTAGTACTTTCTAGCTATCTTAGTCAGGGTTTCTAGTCCTGCACAAAACACCATGACTAAGAAGCAGGTTGGGGAGGAAAGGATTTATTCAGCTTACACTTCCACATCTCTGTTCATCACCAAAGGAAGTCAGAACAGGAACTCACACAGGGCAGAAACCTGCAGTCAGGAGGTGATGCAGAGGCCATGGAGGGGTGCTGCTTACTGGCTTGCTTTCCCTGGCTTGCTCAGCTTGCTTTCTTGTAGAACCCAGGACTAACAGCCCAGGAATGGCACCACCCACAATGGGCCCTCCTACCCTTGATCACTAATTGAGAAAATGCCTTACAGCTGGATCTCATGGAGGCATTTCCTCAAGGGAGGCTCCTTTCCCTGTGATAACTCCAGTTTGTGTTAAGTACACTGGCCTTAAATTTATTATAGTCTTCCTGCTCTTGCATCTGAGTAGCTGGGATTACAGGAATATGACAACTTGCTCAGCTCTGATCAAATATTTCAAATAATTCCATCTTCTCTCTTCATGGGTTTAAGAACTGCCTTTATTTTGATTTGGTGCTCTATATATCTAAAATGAGCATCTTCAAATAATCTTATCAAAGTTTACTTTTATTTTATTTTATTAGTTTGTTTTGATTTTTGAGAGTCTCACTGTAGCTCTGACTGTCCTTGAACTCTTATGTAGACCAAACTGGCCTGAAACTCACATAGATCTGCCTGCTTCTGCCTCCCTAGCACTGGAATTAAAGCCATGCACCATTACACCCTTCCCATTGTACACTATATTGGACAGCCACAGTCTATGTCTCCATATTATCTAAACTCCAGTTACACACATGTTCTCAGCCTCTTGGTGGCCTGCAGCTCAATTGTGCCTTTTGGGGGGCAGTTCTTTCAGTAATTTCTGTGGTTGTATGTCAAGTTCATAGATGTTTTTCTACAATTTTTAATCTGCTATCAATGTTGTACTTTTTTTAACCCAGCCCCAGTGTTGTGCCTTTTTATTCAGATATTACAGTTTTATTCTCTAAAAATCCTGTATGTATAAGACAGGGTATCATTTTGCTGCCTGTGCTGACCGTGAGCTCTTAGTGCTGTGACTCAGCCTCCTCAGTAGCTCGTCCTAGAAGCTGAGCATCCCTGTAACCTTTGGCCTTGTGTATCTTGTACCTTCTCATCAAGCTCATGGTTTCCTTTAACCCTGATACTGTTTTATGAGAAAGTCATGGTAGGTCTTTGTCTACCGGAGTCATGTCTTACATTGTTCTACTTATTTATTTTTCTTTTTATGGATGATATATTTTTATTTATGTTTTGATTTTTTATTGGATATCAGATATTGTGAATTTTATTTTATGTAGTGTTTGATTAGGATTTTAGATTCTGTTCTTTTAGTTGAGTTACTTTGTGATTAATTTCATTCATTTGAGCTGGGATGATAGCATTTATTTTAGAGTAGTTGAGCCACATACTGAGAGGTAGCCTTTAAAGGACACTTCAGTACCCACATATTATATGCTTCTTAGGAACTGTTCTGGCCTTTGGATTAATTAGGAGTCTTTTAGTCTTCATCTTTGCAGCTTTGGTGAGTTTCTTCTCCTGTGTGCAAGGAAAGCAATAGAAACTCCCTTACAGATCTCTATAACCGGATCCCTCTGTGATTCCCACACTCTGGTGCTTTGCACACAATTATAGCTGTCTCAGTTTTCCACATTTCAGTCTTGGCTTTATTTGGATTGCCCTTTCTGTCCTGCAGTCCAGACTGCTTTGGGCGTGCGCTACGGCAATTGTAAAGATTACCTCATTCATTCCCCTTTCCTCGGATTTAATAGTCCTATACTTCTTGTTGTGCAGTAATTGAAAACTGTTGTTTCATATATTTTGTCCTGTTTCTGGTTGTTTATGGTAGGAGGGGAAATCCTCATAGTAGTTAATCCTTCTCGGGAAGAAGCAGAAGTCTTGTCTTTGGTTATTACAGTTTAGCTTGACATTCTGTTATCTTACATCATAGTAGTACTAAGGATTTTGAATCAGTTGCAAGCAGCTCTGTTATTCTCAAAGTGTGATATTCATCAAGCCTGGGATCTGCATTTCAGCAAGATGTTGACAAATTAGCATATGAAGGATGCTGAGCACAGTCCCATTGCTGCTGTGGACACAGGGACAGTGAACACATACTGTGTGCCTGAATCTGTCAAAGTGGTTCTTGCATTCGCTCATTTCACTAGAAGAGGACGTGGGAGCCCATTACAGATGGTCGTGAGCCACCATGTGGTTGCTGTGAATTGAACTCAGAACCTCTGGAAGAGCAGCCAGTGCTCTTTCATTCTTAAGAACAAATGTATACCAGAAGTGGGCAGGATAATCTAGGAGCACTGTGTGTCATCCTTCCTGTTGGATTATAGCCATATCTGTTGTGTTGTGTCTAGAAAACACTTTCCCAGAAATCATCTACCACCCTGGCTCTGCATAGGTCTCTGAGAGCACAATCTCTGGGGATTGTATGATAATGACATCCCACTTAGGACTGAGCCCTCCAAAGTCTCTCCTTCTCTGTACATTGTCCATTTGTGGGTCCCTGTGTTATTTACTGTCTACAAGAGAAGACACTTCTCTGATCAGGGTTAAGTGAGACACTGATCTGTGGATATAGAAATATGTCATTAGGTGTCATTTTAATGCTGAGTCCATTTCTCAAACTAATGTTGTTTTCTCATTAGGCCCATGGCCATCTCAGGTTCTTCCTCATTAACTGTTTCAATGGTAGATTCCATCCCACTGAGCATGCCTTAAGTCCAGTTTTTAAATGTGGTTGGATGCTCTCATAACATCCACACCACTATTACACCAGTGGGCCTATCTTGTAAGCAGATCATTGTTGTTGCTCACAGGATTTGTAGCTGGATAACATTGAGGATTATTTTTTTCCTGTGGTAGCATGCACAAAACCTTCCAACACTGAATGCTAGCCAGTAGGGTTAAAGCTTTCAGGTAAACCCCAGCTAGATTTCTTAGTTCTCTGCCATAAGTATGTGGTATCTTCAGCAGTAGCCTTACTGTCAGGCTATAGAATCTAATCAATAGCATTGGGAATACTCAAGAATATTTGGGGAAAGATATCTGCTGGACCCTTTTAGCCAATAAAAGAGCAGTCATTCTCAACCATTTCTTTATTCCCAGGCACAGTACAGTATGCGCTTGCTAAGTACTTACTAAAAGAGTTAGGTGATATTTTCACTATATAGATGTGCATAGTATGGCTCAGAAAGTTGTGTCTAAAAGTCTTTCCCATTTCTCTTTGTAGAAGTTAAACCTGGTTCTTCCTCCCAGCCCCATGCTCCAAGACATAAGACTCAGGCTCAAAATGTATTTACAAATACCTTGGCCATATAGCTAGACGCTTCTCTGACTAGATCACAACTTAAAATATCCCATTTATATTAACCTACATTCTGCCACATGACTGGTCACCTGTGTTCAGGTGCCATGTGTGCATCTCATCATATCTTCCTGGACAAATCTCACGTGCCTGGCTCTATCCCAGAATTCTTTCTGTCTACGAGATGTCCCACCTCTATTCTATCTAGCCTTTCCTATAGGCCATGAGTTTTTTATTTGACAGGTAATACATCCATACAGTACACAAGATATTCTCTCTACACCTCTTTATCACATCTTCCTGCTAGATCTACCTGATAAAAGTTGCAGCTTTGACAGCTGGGAGCCTGGTAGAAAAGATTCGCCTTGTATGTATGGTTATGTTATCACTTAGGTAAATAACAGGTGAATAAGACCCTGTGCCTTCAGGGTCTAGTTGTCTGTTGAAAGTAGTCACTTGGATTTTTTTTTCTCTCAGCATGATACACAAGCAAAAAAGGAGAATTACTGGTTGTGTTTGGACCCTACGTAAGTTTTAGTTCTATAGTTTTGGTGTAAAGTAATGGAATAGAATCAGAAAGTTGAATCAGTAATATATTAGTTGCTTGCCTAATATTCTGATCATAGTATTTTTAACTGTAGTTAGCTAGCATTCATTAATGTTTATACTTTCAAGCTATATTTTGTTTGTCCATTTGTTTGTTTGTTTTGAAACAGAGTCTCACTGTGTAACAGTGACTGGCCAGGAACTCATTATGTAGACCAGCCTGACCTCTAACTCACAAAGATCCCCCTGTCTCTGCTCCTGAGTACTGGGATTAAGGGCATGTACTGTCACAGTTGGCTTTCAGCTAACTTTTTGAGCACCTCTCTTCCACTACTTCATTCTTTTACAAGTACAGAGCAAGCTTAGGACCTACAAAGGGCTGCTTTTAATGATTCCCAACTCATTGGTTCAATAATTATTGTATATACAAATGCTGAGTACTAAGTAGTATTCTAGACCTTGGCAGTGCTGAGGGGAATAAGACATGAAAGCTTGTATTTTAGTGTTGAGTGATACATGGTAAGTAAAGAAATGCTCACACAAGATGATGCCAAGTCATAAATGTTAAATAATTTCAGTGAGGTGGTAGCTAGAGATTGAGTAAATGTGCAGTTCCTAAAGCCATGGTGAGAGGAGGTCAGCTGTGGGTGGGGCTACAGTCCACACGGAGGGAAAGGGCAGCACAAAGCCCTAACCATAGATCAGCTGCACTGGATGGCAGGGTGGCTTAGTGGCACAAGTACTTGCCTAGGAAAAGTAAGGGCAAGCAAGACATTCAATCAACTACACACCACTTGTTATCAGTAAAATGTAGGTAAATGTCAGGGTATCTATCTTGCCATTTCCAACATTTTTGAATGGATGTTCAGTATTAATATAATAATAATAGTGAAACATTGAAGAAATACATTAGAGTTTATTGGGATTGTATATCAGTTTTTCCCATCATGAAAAGTGGATGCTAAGGAGAGGAGATGGCTGTGGATTCATTTAGTAGATAGGCTTTGTGTTTAAGGGATTGAAAGCTAGGAAAATGCTTAGGAAATGAAAAGGGGCGCATACCTGCCATTGGGGGAGCACTGTCAGAGCCTTTTTGTGCTGGATCCTGTGCCTGCTGTTGGGGAGCACTGTCACAGCCTGTGTTTTCAGGGTACATGTCTGCCATTGGGGAGCACTGTCACAGCCTTTTTGTGCTGGATCCTGTGCCTGCTGTTGGGGAGCACTGTCACAGCCTGTGTTTTCAGGGTACATGTCTGCCATTGGGGAGCACTGTCACAGCCTGTGTTTTCAGGGTACATGTCTGCCATTGGGGAGCACTGTCACAGCCTTTTTGTGCTGGATCCTGTGCCTGCTGTTGGGGACACTGTCACAGCCTGTGTGTGCTGGATCCTGATAAAGCTTTCCAGCAATGCCAGCTTGGGCTGTGTGTACTGCACACCATAGGTGTGAAGTCAGACAGCTCAAAAACAAAGGCCTAGATTTATGCTTGCCTCTTTCTAAAACCACTATCCTACCCAGTAGACCTTTTGTCTTGGAAATTGCCTTTCAGACTACATTTTTCCAAGACCTTCATCCCTATGCTGTGATATGTTTTGAGCTGAAGGAAGATTTTAACTCGGCCCCATTACATCTTCCAGACTCTCTGTTGTTCAGCTCTTGTACACAGTTAACTTCTCAGAGCAGCTTTCTTTCCATGGCGGCCCTTAGTAAGCAGGAGGGCTATTAATGATGTGTGTGATTCCTGTGGAGACCACTTGTAAGAGAGCCAGAGCACTTGGTTTTCTCAGTGCCAAACAATGAATTGCTTCAGAAATCAGAGCACCTAATAGGTATCAAAGCATTTCCAAATGTGTCTACCTTATAGATGTGATCTTTTTCAAAATATTCTAAAAACCAAGAAGTGTCATCAAATCTAAACATCTGTGGTGTCTGCCCACTCTCTGAGAAGTCACTGTTTGACTTTGACTCCCGCATGGGTTTCCTCTGCAGATGAAGATGGCACAGTGCTAATGTCTCATCTTCAGCACGGTTCGTCCTGTTTCGACCAAATGCCTGTGATCCTTACGATTCCACACATTTAAAACTACCTAGAAATGACATTCATCCTTTTCAAAGCTCCAACCATAAATCAACCATAATGGAACCCCTTGCTTTTATTGCAAAGCTGTGTGCTCCAACCTTTGAGTCTAAAGTGTTTACCTGACTTTTCTGCAGCTGACTCAGTGGATTGGACCCTTTTAATGCAACTTGCATGGCAGTGTGGTCACCAAATTATGTGAAGTCTTTAAATTTTATATATGATTGATAGCATATTGCTCTTTACTTTCATGATCAGGGCTTCAAATGTAGAAAAATGAAGGGGAAAAAAAACAAAACAAGGAAAACAACTCAAGAAGTGAGTGTTTGATTCTTGGTCTGCCTCCCAAAGTTAGCAGAGCATGGGGTTTCTTCCTGCAGAACACCTGTGGTGTGGGGTGATGAAGATTGAGGACATACATCCTGTAGCTTTGAGACGCTGGGGCTGCTTCTTTCTTAAAAGATGCCTTACCCCAGTGAACTGCTGTCCAGACCTCGACCTTCATTCAGCCTCTCCTTGCTCAAAATCCTGTGTGGCCTGCCATCATCCTGTCTCCATCTCAGAAGCCCTCAGACCTCCTCTTTTCTATTTCTAGGACACAACTCCATACTGATGTGACCATTTTCAAGCTGGGGTGCTTTTCCTTAGTAAGGACTACTAAACATGGGCCCTACCTTCTCTGGAATAGTATTCTCTCAGGCTAGTTTAGCTCCCCATTTTCCAAGTCACTTCAGACCTCTGATCTATAAGACATTCATGTCTTAAACATAAGATGAAAAAGACACTATTTCTGAGCTTCCCCCCTCCTCTTCTTTCTTTTTGTTTGTCTCTGTTTAGTTTGACTTGGGTTTTTGTTTTTGTTTTTTTTTTAAAGATTTATTTATTGCTCTCTTATGCTCTCACTCTCTTAGCTTCTCTCTTGCCCTCTTGGACTCTTCTCTCTCCTTCTCCCCTCCCACCTCTTTCTACATAATCATGACCGGCCTCTACTTCTCTCCTCTCTCCTCTCTGCCTTTCTCTTCCTCTACTACCCCCTTAACTCCCCTCCCCATGACCTGAATAAACTCTATACTAATAAAAAAAAGATTTAGTTATTTATTATATGTAAGTACACTGTAGCTGTCTTCAGACACTCCAGAAGAAGGCATCAGATCCCATTACAGATGGTTGTGAGCCACCATGTGGTTGCTGAGATTTGAACTCAGGACCTCTGAAAGAGCAGTCAGTGCTCGTAACTGCTGAGCCATCTCTCTAGCTCAGGTTTTGGTTTTTTGAATCAAGATCCCATATAGCCTAAGTCAGTCAAACTGCTGATCCTCCTGCTTCCATCTCCCAAGTTCTAGGAATTACAGGCTTGTGCTGCCATGCCTGGCATCTCAGTCTCATTCTCTTGTGAGGCTACGCTATTTGCTATTTTTGTTTCTTTTTAGTAATCAAAAAATTGCCAGGGATTATGTCGACATGTCTTCAATAACCAAAAACTATGAGTGGTATCACACTAACCATATTAAGATTCTAAATCACTGAAATGGGATAAACTAGAGAATCTCTGGATTTTAGCCCCCCACCCCTATACTCCTGCTTCCTCTCCCTCCCCTCCTTTGAGGGCCATAAGTATACTAGACACACTATACCACAGTGTGGGACCGTGTAAAGCAGTCTGTAGCCTGGTTGAGCAAGGCTTACGCCGGAGACCCAGTAAGACGTTCTACAAGGGATGGAACCATGAGCCATGCTCCCAAACTGTTGACTCCTCAACTCTATAATCTTGTGGCTATCAGTTGTATAGCCACGGCCCAGGCCCCTAGCGTTTTGGCTGGACTCTACCCTTATAGTCGCCTGGCTACAGCCAGGTTTTCCACCCCACCGTTACCTGGCAACAGCCAGGTGACCCAGTCTATTATAAAATGAGGCTTTTTGTCCCTCTTTGTTCTCTCTTGCCTCTCTCTCTCTCTCTCTCTCTCTCTCTCTCTCTCTCTCTCTCTCTCTCGTTTTTTCTCTAGTCTTTGTCTTTGTCTCTCTGTTTTCTCTCTTTTTACGTGGTCATGGCCAGCTCTTTTCACTCTATCTTCTCTTTTTCTCTTTTTATCTCTTTTTTCTTTTTACTTTTTTATAATAAAGTATTAAAACTATAAACTGTCTCTTCTTATCAAAACCCGCCATGTAAGAACTTGGAGCAGGCCTCAGCGTTTCCAGCCACCAGGAAAGGACCCAGCCTCTTCTCAGTCAAGCTTGCTCTACAGGTACCCGGGAGGCCCATGCCAGAACTGCACCCCCTTCTGAGCAAGACCCCCTCCCCACTAGCCAGGCAGCCTGTCACTGTACAGGTGCTCAGGTGCCCACCGTCTCTACCCCTGTGCGGTGCGGTGCGCGGGCCTAGCCAGTTTTCCCTTATGTAGGCCTTGCCCACCAGTTCTCCATGCAATGCATGCCCTGCCTGCCAGTGTTCCGGGCCATGAGGCCCCAGCCCCCCCACCCCACCCCTGCACTTTTTTTACCCCATACCACAGAACTTCATCCATAGCCTTTCCTTATTTAAAAATGCAAATGATCTCTAATTCTCAGTAGTTGTTAGAAGTTAATTTGGTAAGGGCTGGGGGTGTAACTCAGTTGTAGAGTGCTTACCTAGGGTACATGGAGCCCTGGACTGAGTCCCTAGAACTGAGTAAAACCAGCATGGTTGCTTGGGCCTGTTAATCTCAGGACCAACACTGAGAAGGCAGATTCTGGAGGAACAGCAGTACAAGGTCATCCTTGACTTCATAGCAAGTCAGAAGACAACTAGGGATATGTGAGACCCTGTCTCCAAAGAAAAAATGAACTTAAAGAGTCAATAATTTTAGTATATAAAGGAAATTATAAATGGTTGCATAATGATTACTTGCTTAGAAAAATTTGAATATCATCTCGGTTAATTCAAATTAGATGTATCTCCATCCATTTTTGGATGCTCTCATGTAGGAACCCAACCTACATTGTTAACCTTCTATCCTGATCCCCTACCCATCTCATCTGCAAACCAAAGTCTCACCTTCAAAATGTACCCAGTAGGAGCTGCAGTCTGAGTTGCTCTTATGGAACTAGTGGCTAGTTTGGTTTGGTTTTGTGGGTACCAAAGATCAAATCCCCAGGGCCTATGTGTGCTGAACACAACCAGCACCACCCCCATTGTTATAAAAAATTGAGGCTTGTGTGTATTTTTACTTAGTATTTGATTTTAATATAGTTGTTGACGATACAGATTCATGGTCTAACTTGTTATTTACTGTCCAATCCTTATCTTACTGTGTTCTAAGGATGTGTCCTTGGACAAGTCACTTAAATCTCTAAACCGCACCTATAAAATAAGGATAATTATTTTATGGCCGTGGTAAAAGATTTTTTTTTATTATTCATCATTCATTTTTTTTATTATTTATTTTATTTTATTTTTTTAATTTACATTCCAAATCATTTCCCCTTTCCCGTTTCCTCCTTCCCCGAAAGTCCCATAAGCCCCCTTCCCTCCCTCTTTTCTCCATTCAACCCCCTCTCGTTACTCTGTCCTGGCGTTCCCCTACATCCAGTCTTTCCAGGACCAGGGGTCTCTCCTTCCATCTTCTTAGAAATCTATTGATATGCGGATTGTGTCTAGGGTATTCCGAGATTCTGGGTCAATATCCCCTTATCAGTGACTGCCTACCATGTGTGTTCTTTTGTGATTGGGTTACCTCACTAAGGATGATATTTTCAAGATCTGACCATTTGCCTAGGAATTTCGTGAATTCATTGTTTTTAATTGCAGAGTAGTATTCTATTGTGTAGATATACCACATCTTCTGAATCCATTCCTCCATTGAGGGACATCTGGGTTCTTTCCAGCTTCTGGCTATTATAAATAAGGCTGCTATGAACATAGTGGAGCATGTGTCCTTATTGCATGCAGGTAAAGCCTCTGGGTATATGCCCAGGAGTGGTATAGCCGGATCCTCCGGGAGTGTCATGCCCAGTTTTCTGAGGAACCGCCAGACTGCTTTCCAGAGTGGTTGTACCAGCTTGCAATTCCACCAGCAGTGGAGGAGTGTTCCTCTTTCTCCACATCCTTGCCAACAACTGCTGTCTCCTGTGTTTTTGATCTTAGCCATCCTGACTGGTGTGAGAAGGAATCTCAGGATTGTTTTGATTTGCATTTCCCTAATGACTAAGGATGATGAACATCTCTTTAGGTGCTTCTCAGCCATTAGATATTCTTCAGGTGAGAACTCTTTGTTTAGCTCTGTACCCCATTTTTTAATAGGGTTACTTGCCTCTCTGGAGTTTAACTTCTTGAGTTCTTTGTATATATTGGATATTAGCCCTCTGTCGGATGTAAGGTTGGTAAAGATCATTTCCCAGTTAGTTGGTTGCCGCTTTGTCTTTTTGACAGTGTCTTTTGCCTTGCAAAAACTTTGTAATTTAATGAGGTCCCATTTGTCTATTCTTGATCTTAGAGCATAAGCTATTGGAGTTCTGTTCAGGAAATTCTCCCCTGTGCCCATATGTTCAAGGTTCTTCCCTAGTTTCCCTTCTATTAGTTTCAGTGTGTCTGGTTTTATGTGGAAATCTTTGATCCACTTAGAATTGAGCTTAGTGCAAGGAGATAAGAATGGGTCAATTTGCATTCTTCTGCATGTTGGTGGTAAAAGATTAAAAACAACAATCTGTGTAAAACATTCAAAGCTGTTACTAACATGTAGTAAGCCCTCAGCATGTATCAGCTATTTGTTGTTACTGAAGAACTTTTTTTCTCATTCAATTCTACAAAGTGTTTTACAGATGACAAAGTAAAAATCTCACTCAGAAAGTAACAATGCAGTCAATGAACCTAAGCTGTCCAGCTCCCGCCACGCTGTTAACTCTTGTCCTCTCCCTGAGAGACTTCTTTCTGTCTCACAGAAATAACCTTTCCAAGCTACCTCAAGCCATGACCTTTACCCAACTCACTTTGACCACCATTAAAACATGATCTTTCCCTTAAAATGCAGCAGTTAGGACTGGGAGGAGAGGTCATTTTATGAAACATTTGTCATGTACACATACAAGGACCTGAGTGCAGATCCCAACTCCCCCTGTAAAAAGCGAGGCATGGCAGGACAGTCCTGTGATCCCAGCTTTGGGAAGGTGGAGATGGGAAGATCTCTGGGGCTTGCCAATCAAATAAGTAAGCTTCAGGTTCAGAGAGAAGTCCTTGCCCCAAAATTAAGTTAGCAAGTGATTGAATAAGATACCAGCCATTAAGCTCTGGCTTCCTAGTGTGTGTACAGCCTCCACATGCGTGTGCACACACCAAAAGAAAAAGAAAAAAGAGCCGGGCGGTGGTGGCGCACGCCTTTAATCCCAGCACTTGGGAGGCAGAGGCAGGCGGATTTCTGAGTTCGAGGCCAGCCTGGTCTACAAAGTGAGTTCCAGGACAGCCAAGACTACACAGAGAAACCCTGTCTCGAAAAACCAAAAAAAAAAGAAAAAAGAAAAGAAAGGAAACTCCCAGCATCAGCAGCAGCAGCAGTATGTGACCATGTGACTCTTTCATATATTATTTTATACTATAGTGACCTCTATGGAAAGCCATGGCAGGGTTTGAGTTTGCACCTATTTCCCCTAAAGTGCTTTTCATGAACTAGGTGCTTGATAACCAGTCAAATTAAACACAGGTTGTTCGAGTCCCAAACTGGGGACTTCTGTCCAATTCAGACCTGGAATCATTTTCTTGCTAGTGTTTCTCTATGCAAGACCCTGTAATAGACAGAAGGCTTAAAGTGAGAAAGAAGCCAAAGCCTTTCTCTTAAGGATTTACAGTTTCACCAAAGTGCTTTGGAATCCTAAGTTTTTAATGGAGACAATGTATTGAATGAGCAAACAGTTGAGTAACAGGAGTGAATTGTTTTTTTATTGTTTTTATTGTACAGACACAGCCGTCTCCTCCAGCTGCTGTACCAGTTTAGACTACATGGTCACCTATCTCTTCAAGCACATAGCAAAAGAGGGGAAGAAGCCACTTCGATGCAGAGAGGCTATGCAGGCTGGTCAGAGACTGTTACATTTTATGCAACAAAATCCAGATGTTCTGCAGCAGGTAACCTCACTTAAAATGTTTCCCAGAAACCAACCTGGTCCCTGGACTTAGATGAGCATTTGTCAAAGTGTCTAGCAATTATTTTTGTTGATAGTTTTCCTGAACAGTGGAGAGTGCATGGGCTCAATTCAGGATTACCCACCCATTAAAATCCCACTGCTGTTGAGCTCACTGCATAATTCAGACAGGTTGGTTCTTTTTTTTTTTTTAATTGAATATAATCTTTATTTACATTTCAGATGCTAAAATCTTTCCAGGTTTTCCCCCTCCCTGAAAACCCCCAACCCCTCCTCCCACCCCCTGTCTCCAAGTATATGCCCCTCCACCCGACCCACTCCTACCTCCTGCCCCCTCGATTTCCCTTTGTTGGGGCATCTGTTGAGCCTTCACCGGACCAAGGACCACTCCTCCCACTGATGCCCAACAAGTCATTCCTCTGCCACATTTTTGGCTGGAACCATGTGTACCCCTTGGTTGATGGTTTAGTCCCTGGGAGTCCTGGGGCATCTGGGTGGTCGATACTGTTGTTCTTCCCATGGGGCTGTAAACCCCTTCAGCTCCTCCATTGGGGACCCCACGCCCAGTCCAATGGTTGACTGCTAACATCGGCCTCTGTATGTGTAAGGCTCTGACAGGTCCCCTCCGGAGACAACCATGACATGCTCCTTTTGGTATGCACTTCTTGTCGTCCATAATAGTTTTGGAGTTTGGTGACTGTTTATAGGATGAATCCCTGGTAGGACAGTCTCTGGGTGGCCTTGAGGTTAGTTCTTTTGAGGCAAGAAGAGTGATGCAGAAGAACTCAGACTCCTTCCTGGACTCTGGGCAGCACCTGCCAAAGAGAGGACCTGACTGCTGGGACAGCCCTGCTGCTCCTGCTCCTTGCAGACAGCTGACTATGAGGAGCAGTTGTTGAGCAGACGTTGGGAGTCACACTTCTCAGACATTAGGCAGCGTCCCAATGTTCGGTCCATAGTCATCATGCTGCCATTCCCTTGTCTCCAGCTGTGGTTTCTAACCGGCTAGCACAGGCTAAGTTCAAGTTTATGATTGTTTTAAATAGCTCACTTCCACCAATCTGAGAAACAACATACATAAATGAAATGCCACAAATATTCCAAAAGGAATAAAGCCATTTTGCAGATATACCATCACTACAATTGATGTTTCTACTGCCACAGAATTTAGGACATATCTGGAACACTGCTTTCAGCTTTCTTTTGTCACAAGTATATCCATAATAGTCTGATTTGTAGAAGTAAATACTTCCACTGACTCTTGTCATTAGTGAACAATGTCATCTTAGTTAGTACACTTTTATCACTGCACACGAACATGATGAAACTAGAGTGGGAAGTCCCGGAAGAGGCGTCCTTCCGACTGTAATGGCTTTGCTCATAATGATATTAGGAAAGTCTTATTTGTGGTGACGTTTCAACTAACTAGTTGCTTTCCAAGGACAGATGATAGGAGTGTAATTAATTCATATTTTGAGTAAATAGACAAGGGCTAATTACTGCAGGCCTATTACTATTTGCTGTGTCCCTTAAACTATTCAACTAATTGGTAATGTTAAAAAAAACAAACAAACAAAAAAAAAAACCAAGTAGACTCCAATTCATTGAGGATCTGGTCAGTGTGATTTCTAGCTTCTCCATGAGTATCTGTTATCCTCATGATGGCCTGCTCTAAGTTAGTGAACCTCAGCCTTCCCCCATAGAGAGCACATGAGGCTCCAACCTGTACAGTGGTGACTGACTTTGTGTGTGACTAGAGATATGGCACTCTTAAGAATCCTAATCTATTGATCTGTTTCATTTATTGTATACAAAGTGCAAAAACAAGTAAGATTTATAAAGATGAAATTAATCAACTTGTTCTATTAATAATAGTAATAATAGAAACTCACGCAGAAGGGGAGGACTATGAAAGAAGTCTTATTTAACTCCAGAACCGCCTAGAAATGTGGCTGTCATGGTCTCCAGTTTTACAGATCAATACACTGGGTACCTCAGGATTCACCAGGAAGTAATGGAATTGGAATTTGAACCCAGGTCCGTTTAGTTCCAAAGCTTGCAACCTCACAGCTCACACCACTGAGTCAGGGCATTTCAGAATTACCCAGATGCTTGTGCAAAACACACACCCTGTCATGGTGAGGATGCACTTCTCCCCCATACCTGCAAGACACTACTGTACAGGTACAGGCAGGAGTCCACTGGCAAGGATATGCTAGAAATCAGGCCCAGCCTACTAAGTCAAAGGGCAAGTCTACCACTGAGTCACTCCTGTACGAAATCAGTCATCATCCAGTGTTGTCCCTTCAGCTGTGGCCAGGCACTTCTAAGTTGTTTGAAAATTTTAGCAAAAATCAATGGGCTGCATGCAAGTAAGATGACTGTGAAGGAGATCAGCCAGTGTGCTTTTACTAAGAATCGCCATGCATTTGTTGGTTTAAGTAATTTCTGTGTGTTAATAAGACTTGGTAACCCTTCACTTTACAGCACATGACTAAGTAGTGATATATCTTTATTAAGCAGTGGAATACATTCTATTTATTTGGGATGTAAGCTTTCAGATAACACTTTAAATATTAATGACTGGTCTCTGGTAGTCAGCATAAATATGATTTGCATTAGCACTAGGTTATATCATCTTGAGTGCCTCTGATGTCAACTATTGGGTATAGTAATATCTGACATCATCTCCTTAGGTCACTGACAACTTTGACCTCTATTCTTATGCACAGTTTTTGTCGTCTCAAAAGCTCTTTTGAATTGATTTGAAATTTTGACTCTTCCCTTTATGAGGCAGTAAATTGATAATTATTCAGATGGGAACTGAGCACTGAGTGAAAAATCAATTCCACCCGCTCTCTGCCGCGTATAGAATGACTTCTGAGTCTGCTGGCCAGAGTAAAAGCAGCAGGCAGGAGCAGTGGGGAGAATTAGCTGGACAGAGCTAATAGCCTGGAGGAATGGACCTGGAAAAAAGGGAGTGGGCCAGTTGGGGGTTATTATGAGCAGGGATGGGCCCATTGATCATCTGTTTACATCAGCTTTCCAAGACCTTATAAATCAGCCCTGAAGAGTGGCAGGCCCAAGATTCAGACTCTCACCAGTGGGACTTGTATTAGATTATTCTCATTTTCACACTCAGATGAAAAGTGAGCCATTGATTATTCATTGGCTGCCCGTTAAATGCTGTTTTTATAGATGATTTGCCTATCACAGAAGGTAATGAACAAGGTTGCTGCTTCATAACTGAGGTCTCAGTTTTCAAGGCATCTGTGTCATTAAGTAATGCCTAACCCTATTAAAAGGAATGGGTTACAAATTGCTTAACAGTGCTGAAAAACTAGACCCTAATGACTAATTGTGCCTGGAGTTTAGAGAGGGCTTGTCACCTCTTTAAACTAAACTGATGCAATGATACTGCAATTATTTACTGGTTTGAACTGTTTTCCTCCCACCCTGGACATATTTGGCTAGAAGCATAATTGCATGGAGAGTGTCAGTTCCAAACTGCAAAAGTGATCCCCACAAGCTTCCGCAGAGAAGCCTGCACCTTATGGGCCTGACCATTTGTGTGCCACAACCATAGAAAGACATTCTGCCTGCCTCTCACCTGGAAGTATGTGTATTATGACCTGTCATGTTACTACAGTTCACAGTTTATGAACAGATGTAATTTTGCAAGGATTAAAGTTTATTACATGTGAAGAGTCATTGAATTCAAGTTAGCCTGTTTGAGGTAAGAATTGTCAGCTTGCTAGTATTGCTTCAACTTAACATCTGAGAAAAACCCAGATTGTATAAAATTAGGGGAGAAGAATTCCCCAAGTATATTTAAACTGAAAACTTAAGAAGAGACCAGCAGTAGCAGTGGTCAGATTGCTCATCACCACTGGTTAGCAGTAGGTGAAAGTGAATTGCATAGGAATTTAGAGATAACATTTGTATGTGAATTTTTCTCTGTTTCATTACAACTCATGCTAAATGTTTGCATTCAAAACCAATAGATCAGCATTCATTCAGGTATATGAAAAGACAAATAGCTGTGCTCAAATCAGGTGAGTGTAAAATTGAGGGACTGTTTTAGAGACATGATAAATTCTTTTAAAATTTTAAGGGCACTTGATGCAGAATGTCCGTAAAAGAGTTAGCACCTTGTGATTGAGAAGAACAGTAACTATGTCACTGAGTGGGTTGCTGGTTAGCATGTTGATAAGTTACATTGCAATCATAGTCTCATGTCTAAATGCGGTGCATAGCAGAGTTCCAGCAGTTAGGTTTGGGTGTCTCTTACCCAGCCTTGACTAGTTCACGATTTGGCTCTAGTCAGCTCTTCTAAAAATGCAGAGGAGTTCTAAATAAAATGCAGAGAAATTCTAAATATGGTCTTCTTTCTCTTCTTTTCTTTTTTTATTTCATCTATTTATTTATTCATTCACTTGTTTGTTTGTTTGCTAGCATGCCATTTAACTAGAAGTTGTGAAGAGCTGTCAGGAGCCATAAGAGTCATACTTCAGTAGGGACGTAAGTGAAAAGAACATTCGCCCTTTTCCTCAATCAGTCAGTCAATCAATGAGAATTGCTTTTGTATGGTGCTCTTCATGACATGCATCCCAGAGTGAATTACAGCGAAAGGGAAGTCATCAGCTCTTTTTTCATCTCCATATTTAGACTGAAATGATATTGCTCAACATTTTGACGTACTATACAAGACATCTTTCATACTTAAGAATCCATTCCTTAATACTAAGTAGGAGAAAGTGCCAACACACTTTTAACTGGTGTTGAGGCTTTGGCCTATGGACTTATTTAGCAAGAGTCTAAGGGCAGGAAACATCGAGACAAATAAAATGCATCCATATTTCTTATTTAACTAAAAAGGAATTAGCTCTATTTTCTAATACTAATGATAGCATTTCTCATGATCCTTAAACTTCAAAAAGGTGCCCCCCACTTAACGAGCTAGTATGGCTAGATTTATAACTTCATTACTGAAAACATGGTTAGTAGATTGAAACAGGCTAGAGGAGCATCTATAACTTGGCAATGAGTAAAAAATGGATACTTAGATTTTGTGGCAATTGTTCTCATATATGTTACCTTAGTCCTTTTCATAGAAATCTGTGCATATACTGTGTAATCTTTCTAGGAAAAAAACAATACTAGCAAAATGTAAGACCCACACAAAAACCATATGCAGGCACTACATTCAGTTCTTTGTGTACAGTTTCTGACATCATCATCAAGTAACTCTGTGAGGATTGTTAGCATCAGCATTTCACAGATGTAGAAACTGAGGTAGAAAAAGTCAAGTATATTTCCCATGGTTACATTCTGTAACTGAAGGACTAACCATCCAACCTTCCTTTGGGTCTTTGTTTTGCACTTTTTGTAGATATTAGTTATCCCTAACAATGGCTTTCATTATAACATTTTTGTACATGTGTATAATGCATTCTTACCATGTACCCACAATCATTCTCTTATTTTCCTCTCTCACACCCACTGATCCCCTTTCTGAAGAGCTAAGATATTACCAGAGATCTCTTTAAAATAACCCCAGTTGAAATGGGTAAGTTGATGGACTTACCCACAAAGCTATCTGCTCCCTCAGCTGGTGGCCCCTCATCTAGGGATGTTGGTCATACTGTGTTTTGAACACTTTAAGTCCCACTGGGTCATCACAAGGTAGAATGATTTAGAGTGTTCGTCATTTTAGAAAGCATTAGGTGTGTGTGCATCTGTGTGTTTGTGTTTGCGTGTTTACACGTGAATACAGTGCCTGTAGAAGCCAGAAGAGTACACTGGATCCCTTAGGCCTGACATAGTTGTTTGGAACAGAACTCAGGTTCTCTGCAAGAGCAGCAAGTGTTCTTAACCATCAAGCCATCTCTCTAACCCAACTAGGTACTGCAGTTGGGACAAAGTAGATGGACAGTAGCCCAAAGAGGCAGAGTCCAAAGACTCGAGAGTTTCTCAACCAGCTGGCAGGGGACAAAAAATAAGGCTCAGTGGCCCCAGTCTCATCCCTGAGACAGAGCTGAGCTTCCTCCCTTACTATTGTATACCCAGTGCCTTCACTAATTCTGTAAGTAGGTGAGGAGAGTGTAAAACTTAGCACGTTTCCTGAAGAAATCAGTCTGGTAGTGGGACTGCCTAATGGTGAGTGGTGATCTTTGTGACTTTCCCTAATATCTTTGAGGTTGTTTTTGAAGTTTCCTTTTCTTTCCTTAATCTTTTTTATGTTTATGCATATAGGCGTTTTTGCCTTCATATGTTTCTGTGCACCACTTGCATGCATGGAGGCTAAAAGAGGGTATGAGACCCCCTGGAAATGGAATTACAGAAGGTTGTGGCTGGGGGGTGTACAACAACATGAATTCTATTAAAGGATCACAGCATTAGGAAGGTTGAGAACAACTGAACTAGAGGAACAAAGCTGATACAATAAATCTATGTATATTGAAAGAGGATTTATTAGTGGCTTAGAGGTGGTCTTCTGAAGTCTAACAATGGCTGTCTCCCTACAGAAAGGCCCAGAATCCATTAGTTTTTCAATTACAAACTTGGATGTCTCAGCTTGTCTGCAATACATGTTGAAACACCAAAGAAGGAATACCTTAGCAGCAGGGTGGATGAGAATTCCAGTGAGAGTGGGGGCAAGCAGGCAAAATCAAAAGCTTCCTTCTTCCATGTCCTTTTATACAGGCTGCCACCAGAAATTGTGGTCCATATCTGTGGCAGGTCTTCCCACCTCAAATGATCCAATCAAGAAAACTCCCTCATGAGTATGTCCACCTGCTTGGGTTTCAGTTGATTCCAGATGTAGCCAGGTTGGCAACCAAGATTAGCCATCACACCAAGCATCACCAGCTAGGCTTCCTGTCAAGCCAAGCAGCAGATATTAATGTAGACAGGAAAGAAACCCACAATTAATAGCACATCCTCTCTAAAGGGGTTGGCCTCATCATATCTCCAAAAACTAGCTAACCATTGCCTTGCCAGACACATTGAAATTTGTCCTAAAGCAACGCAGAGATTTGTGTTTCTTAGTATTGGCCACTGACTACTAATTAAAACAATGAAAAACAAAACAAAACATCAGAACAGTCAGCAGGCCATGTGTGTGAGTGTGGTTCTCAGTTTCCTGTCTGTACAGTCTGTGACTATAAGGAGGGGTAGAGCCGAGCCTTCCAGCCTAGAGCGAGCTGGCTCCAGTCCTGTAGCACTACCTCAGACGGCGTTGTAATCTGATTTTTTCCATAATTTTTGAAGCACTTTTGATTTGTTCTTTTTTAATATAGTTATTTGGTTTTCCTTATCCTGTCTTGCTTTTATTATTACCAGGTTTTTTTGAGGCAAAAAATCAAGAGTATTCTTCATCTCTCTCGGTTGTGGGGGGAGGGGGAGGGAAAGAGAGGAAGGGAGAGGGGGAGAGAGAAATCTAACTACTAAGAATAAAGTTAAAATGCATAAGAAATCCAAACCAAAACATCTAAGTAACAACAACAAAGCAATAAAAGTCTAAGAGGGAAGCTGGAGAAGTGGCTCAGAATTTAAGAGCACTTGCTGCTCTTCCAGAGCTCCTGAGTTTAAGTTCTAGCATCTACATGGCAGCTCACAACAGTCTGTAACGCCAATTCCAGAGGATCTCTTGACCTCTGTGGACATTGCATATACATGGTATATGACATCTATATTGCAGCTTAAATATATGCATGCCTGAAATATATGCAGGCAAAAGACCTGTGTACATAAAATAATAAAATAATTGTTTAAATCCAAGAGGGAAAGCTTTTACAAATGAAGAACTCTGGCTGGAGAGAAAGTTCAGTCAATAAAGTGCTTGTCTTGCCTCACGCTTGTAACCCCAGCACTGGACAAAGACAGGTCCCTGGGGTTTACTTCCTAGCCAGCCTAGCCTAGTTGGTGGTTTCAACCTTATCTCGAAAAGCAAGCTGTTCAAACCTAGATAATAACAACCAAGGTTGACCTCTGACTTTGTGTGTGTACACACACACAAAGAAAACATTGCAAGTATTGCCACCAAAGGCCAGATGTTAAAGTGCATGTTTATATTTTTAAAAATAGAAAAGTAGGGACCTGTGAGACGGTCAGGGGTAAGGGCGCTTACCACCATGGCTGTTCTTTGATCCCAGGAATTCACATGCTAGAAGAAAAGAACAAACTTCTACAGATTGTCCTCTCATCTTCGTGTATGTGCGATGGTGTGCACGTGTGCACAGGTCAATGGATGGATGGATGGATGGATGAGAGAGAGAGAGAGAGAGAGAGAGAGAGCTAATTTTAAAAGTAAAAACTAGTAATTTTTATTAAAATGATATTTACCTGCAATATTATAGAATTATCTGTTCCTTTAGAGCAAATCTTTTTTTTTTTTTAGAAGAATGGCTATTATCTTTTTCTTAAATCTTTTTCTTTTTCTTAAATATGTCTGCTACTTTGGTTTTGGTTGTTAGTCCTACTTGTTGGGTAACTATTTAAGCTGCAGTATAGATGTCATCATATTAACGTAACTATAACAATCACTTTTATGGTGTACCTCCTTTCCTCTCAAAGATCTCATACATCTTGATACTTGTCCAGACCTCAGCACAGCCTGATTCTTTACAGTGGTCCATGGGCATCTATAAAGGAAATACTCAATAATTTTCCAAATCACAGTCTATAGGCATGATTTTAATTGTAAGTCTATAATGATTGTACACTACTAAATAATAATTTGAATAAGCCAAATGGTAATGCCAAGATTCTGCCTCAGTATAAAATAGCCCTTCTGAAACTGCAGAGAAAACATCAAGTCTACACAGGGGTCAGGGAAGGAAAGAACACTGCCAATATTGTTCAAGTTAAGAGAGCAGAGAGGGCTCACACCCCATGAGGATGTGTTTTCTCCCCTCTAAGCACAGTGGAAGGATACAATCCATTGATAGCATAACTTGCCTTATTAATTGTAAGGAATGGAATCCACCAGATGTAGCCCAAGCCAGTAGAGAGTTGGGTGACTAAGCAACAGCAAAGAGACCATATTGAGCGAGCCAGAATCCAGTCTCCAAGTCATTTATTTCAGCCAGTGACAGTACATTTAAACTCCTGTGCCTCCGCAGTGATTGATGGTTTAATATCATATATAATTTTTTTAATGAAGGAAAACCATTTAAATATGTTACCATTTGCACTGGTATTCTCCTATGTACATAACTGCATTTAATCATTATGGGGATTGTTTTTATACTTGTGTAATTTGTATCCACAAAATAACTGTCAAAACCATCTCACGCTGTTGCTGGAAATGGTACAGTGCGCTTCATACACAAATAGATCCATTCTTCCCTGCACATAATTAAGAGTGTTGGAGCTTTCTCTGCCACCACATAGGAATTCCGTGTTTACATTTCAGAGAATGAAAAATAAGCCACAGTGTGTTTGCAGGTTCTTGTTTTCTGAGGAAATGATATTTAAGTGCCTTAGTTTTGTACCAGTATATGATTTGAAGAGTCTGATTTTAAGACTTTTAATATTAAAATACATAATAAAATTTTATTATCTAATTACAAGAGGGTTTAGCCTCTTATTAAAGTTGCTAAATCAGGCCTATATTAGCATTATAATGGCACAGTTTGACATGGAATACTCAAAAGTCAAGTTCAAATGGGAGGGGTCTCTTACCCCTACCCCTCACACCAAATAACAAGGATGAAATGCACACGTGGAAGCAAACAAGGAGCAATTTGGGATGCTAGAGAAGGAGCGGAGGTGTCAGCCCAGGATGGTACCCTTAGGCAAGGCAGCTGGTCTATGTAGCCTTTTGTTTATCTGCTACTGGTTTATGTAGCCTTTAGGCCGGCACCAGAAACAATCACTCCTACAGGGTCAGCTGCTGGTCAGAAGCAAAGTAAGAAAAGATTTTGCTTCCAAACACAGCAGCCACAATTTCTGTACAGCTGGCACCTGCTACTGGTGCACAGCATGAAGGTGAAAGGTCAAAGAGACAGTTGTTCAAAACTCAAGAATGGCTTAAAGGGACTTGTAGATTAATCTGCTTTATTAACTTCTGTATATTAGATAACTATTGCTGTGAATGACAGTACATCTTTTTGAATAAGTCACATCTCTTTCTCTTTTAAATTAGCTTTTGAGTAATGAATATTAAATAGAAGGCATTTCAGAAGTAATTAAATGAAAATAGAATGATGTCATTTTACAGTTTTGTTTGTATGTTTATAGAATAGGAGAATTATGCTTTCCAAGAATCTTTAAAAGAAGAAAAAGGGAAGGAAGGAAGTAGGAAAGAAGGAAACCAGTCAGCTCTTCATAAAGAAGAAATTGAAATAAACAAGCCAGCCATTAGCCTTTGTCTTTAAACTGAGAAAAGACGATGTCTCTGTGCCTTAGCATGGAGTTGCTGGGTGCCAGTGGCTGGCTTTGACATTCCCAGGGGCTCCAAATGCTCTCTTTATGAATTAAAGTGACTGCAATCTGTCATCATTCTTTTATCTACAGTTTAGCACAGTCAGTTCTGCTACCGGTCTACAGCAAATGTTCTCAGGATAGTGCAGGAGCTGTTGGAAGTGTACAGCAGATACTCCTTTCCCTTCACACTCATCGAAGGCAGAGAGAGAGAGGATTTTGTACGGGGAAAGGCACAGCTTTACACAGACTTAGACTGATGATAATTAGGCATGCTCTGTAATAGCCTCTTCCCCCATTCTGGCAAGTAAGATGGTTTTTAGCCTCTTCATTGATAGTGATGGGCGTAATTGGCTATCTGTGTAAATTAAAAAATAGAAAGAGCTCAGTGACTGTATCCTTTTTTAAAACCTCTGCAAAAAAAATAAGTCACTCTAGAGATTTCCCATAGGTTAAGTGCTGACACAAACTCTGGCAAGGTTTTAAACAAACTCTTCAAACGGGATGGCTTTGTCCGTTGCCTGACAGTGATTTTTCATCCTCATTGTTTGTTTTTAAGGTTTCTCATAAAGTGAAAGCACTGTAGAGGACATGTGGGTTTCATGGTAAGAGCAGCATTCATGCATATTTCACACAGAACACTACACCAAGTGTTTATGCACTCTGAGCAATACTTCTCTGAAATACAGAGGTCACACCTAAAATCACTCGCTACTCCCCATGGCAGAGCCATGCAACCTCTGCTTGAAGATCTGACTGACCCTGTTACCACCCTGCAGAGCCCTGTGTTCTCTTTGTTTGCTGGTACCCAAAAAGTCACTGGGTCTATATGTATATTAAAATGTGTGCTTGTGCACGTTTCTACTTAAACCTCTTAACTCCAAAGTACTTGTATAACCATTTTATAGTCTAAATTTTACCATTAAGACTCAAGAAGTTAGTGTGAATTAAAAGCAACAGAGCTTGTACTCTCCCCTAGAAATGCACAGCACAAGTCCTGGGCTGAGCTGAGGAGTCCTTCACCTTTTGGGGTTGCATGGTTCAAGACGAGGTTTCTCTGTAGCCCTCCCTGGCTGTCCTGGAGCTCACTCTGTAGACCAGGCTGGCCTCCAACTCAGAGATCCACCTGCCTCTGCCTCTTGATGGCTGAGATTAAAGATGTGTACCATAAGCTGTTGACACTTGACCCAACCTGAGTTACTTAACATCTTTACTGGGTTGATTTGTTGATTTGTTTGCATTGCTAGGATCAAACCCAGAGCCTCACACATGCTAGGCAGCTTCTCTGCTACTGAGCTGCATCCCCTGTTCTTCCTTCACAGATTTAGAAGCTGCCACTTGGATGATGGTTAACCTTCAAGTCTCACATAAACTGAGCATTTAAATACTCAGAAGCAAAGCATTCATTCCTTGCCATATACTTAGAGAGATAGCTGGTCTACAAGGAGAGGAGGAGGTGGGTGCCCTAAGAGGTTCTCAAAGGAAAGACCAAACAGCTGTGGTGGGAGGACAGAAATGGAGAAGACTCCCAGGGGATGCTTTGTCTTTTCTAGAGAGCCCTAGCGCTGGCTTTTTTGCCTAGTCAGGAAACAACACATTGTAGACCTAAGATCCTCACATATTAAAGTTTCTTGATTTAGATAGAGAGCTTTGAGGACCCAATAAGCAAATGAATGTAGACTCACTTAACACAAGATAGTCAACAGAATTTGGCTTCACGTTTGAGGCATAGCTGCTACTAACCTAGGTTTGCCCTTGAGAAATCACCTGCTATTTATAAACATATTCTTCCAATGTGTGTCTCAGCCTAAGACTTCTCTGAGAAGATCATTTAATTTAAAGCCTGTAACATCAGGCAGATTTATCAAGGTCTGCAGGCATGTCGTCTGTGTGTTTTGTCCTTTTAGAGTTTTTTCTGTGATATGCGTTCTCAAAGTCACATTCACTGGACTGAGGAGAAGGATAGTTTAGGTGTGATTCTTGGCCCAAAGCAATGTTTTTCTTCCCTTATTCTTCCCCTATATTTTAGGGATCACCTTGTAGTGGCCTGAAATCTACTATAACTCTCATAACAGCAGTAATGGGAGTGGATTCTTTAAACATGAAAATATCTGTATATTAGCCAGGCGGTCGTAGTGCACACCTTTAATGCCAACACTTGGGAGGCAGAGGCAGGCAGATCTCTGAGTTCTTGGCCAGCCTGGTCTACAGAGTGAGTTCCAGGACAGGCAGGGCTACACAGAGAAACCCTGTCTCCAAATAACAAAAAGAGGGGGCGGGCGGTAGGGAGGATTAGAACATCAAGAGTAAACTAGTAGGGCTGGAGAGATGGCTCAGCGGTTAAGAGCACAGACTGCTCTTCTAGAGGCCCTGAGTTCAATTCCCAGCAACCACATGGTGGCTCCCAATCATCTATAATGGGATCCAGTGCCCTCTTCTGGTGTGTCTGAAAACAACCACAGTGTACTCACATATAGAAAATAAAATAAATCTAAAGAACAAACAGCAACAACAAAAAAGAGTGAACTAGTGGAGGAAATGTGCAGAGATTCAGAGTTGAAATAACTTGTTGAAAGTTGCACAGCCAGTGATAGTGGTGCCTGAAACCGTGGTCTGATGTGTGTGTCCCCACATGGGTTCGTGTGATTAGAGACTCAGTTCCCAGGATGGCAATACTGAAAGGGAGAGATTACCACAAAAGCCTGGCCCTCCCGCCCTGCTTTCTGGCATAAGATGTGCTTCCTTCCTCTGTGTGTGCCTACTAAGTGGTACCATTAGCCATCAGGCTCTCACCAGAAGCGAACCAGTAGAATCCAGTCTAGGACTGAAAACTTGCAAAACTATAAGCTAAATAAGCCCCTTTTCTTCAAAAGTTGCTTTGGTTAGGTGTGTCATTAAAATAGTGGATCTCAGACTGATGGTCTAGATAAGAGCTAGGATTGCTGGTCCCTAGATCTCACCCAGTTTGACCAGACAAGAGCTTCCTGAGGCCTTAATCTACCATTCATTCTCAGTGTACTTTCTTACCCATCCACCCGTGTCCAAGGGAGCCAAGAAAGACTTCTCCTGCCTTTCCTCCTCTGAGAAGCACTGTAAAAAGTAATGAGAAGCCTTGGGGTTTCTTGAATGAAGGCAGCGTTGTGGGTATATGAGGGTTTGCCCCATGCTGGTATCACATCCCTGGTTATGTAGAGATTACTGCTTTTCAGACACTTGTGGGCTTTTCTGTGACTCCGGAAGCACATCCCTATGGTAAGAATGTGAAGCTAACTTTCCTGTTCATTTGCCTGTTAACTCTGAGGCAGTTTAACCAGCAGCAGTTGTTGATGGAGCCACGTTCATACAGAATGTAAAGGAAGCCTTGTTTGTCTGCAGGCTGATCACCTGTCATTACTTAAGCCTGCCCCGTGTATTCATGAAACCAACCATCAGAACCCATTGGCAAAAGCCCATAAGTTCTATATGCCTTGTCATGCTTGTGGGATATACCAAATGGGCTTGGACTCCTGAAATAACATCTTCATTTAAAGCCTTTTCTTTGAAAATGCTATACTTAGTAAAGACTTAGATGCCATGTGTCCTGTAGGATCACACCATTTTACAGAGGAGGATTTCTAGCATAGTTGAATTGGCTTCTAGGTTCAGTTGACTGAGCCACTCATGGCCTAGACTCCCCAAGACCTAAGTCTTAGAGTTTTTCATTCCATTGTTTCCTCAATATCTTCCATCACCCGGACATTGGAACCAGAGACAAGTAAAACACTTCCTTATATACTTCCTGGTGGTCCTGTGTGCCAGGAATGTAAAATAATACACCACCATGAAAGGTAGCAATAGAAAGTGCCGGGCTTGAAGAGAAGTGGCTTGGGCCTCAAGGCAGATGACCATAAGGAACCCCAAAAGCAAGCGCTCTCTGTTAATGCCCATACTTAGTGTGGCCTCTCAGTTCAGATGGGACACAGCAGCTCCACTCAGCAGCAATTAGAGATAAGTGCATTCAAGATGACTTCTCCAAGATTAGAAGGAACAGCTTGATGGACGGACAATAAGAGATTAATAAATACATGAGCTCCTTAAGGCCTGTTATAGTTGACTCTGAAATGGCCTCCACAGGGCCAGTGTGCTCACTGCTTATTCCCAGATGACAGCACTATTTTAGGGGTTCTAAGAAATTTAGTTGCAGGAAATGGGTCACAAGTGGTCCTTGGATATGTCTTACACCTGGCCTGTCCCTGTCTCTGTTTCCTGACCACCGTGAGATAGAAACCTCCTGAACCACGTGCTGTTCTGCCCAGGGCATGAAGCCAAGACACCATCAACTGAGCCCCCTGGAGCCATGAGCCAAAATAAGTCATGGTTCCTTTAAGTGTTTGTGTCAGAGCAGTTTGGTCACAGTGATAGAAAGCTAAAATGCAAGACCACATTTTATTCAGCTCTGTACCAGAAGTATTCAACACGTAATAAGAGGCCAGTGATTCTTTGGACAGTGACTAAGTATGGGAAACCAAGAAAGAAAGAAAATCATGCAGAACAATACCTGGTATACAGCAGGCACTCCATGTGTGCTAAAGTAGAGCTGACATGTGCAGGTGATAGCCTTGTAGAGACAAAGGAGCCATCATCCCTGCAGAGGCCCAGCCTGTTTTAGAAACTGTAGAAGTCCCATTCCAGGTGCGTAATGTGCTCTTATCCCACAGAGGAAGAAAGCCTCCCTCCCCACCCGCCCCACATTGCTCTCCTGAGCTCCCCTGCATTAGAGAGAGGCAGGAGACAAATTGACAGAATCTGGAGGGAAGTAACTCAAGTGATTTAGGAGAATGGAAGGGCTGGCTTATGGGGCCAGATTAAAGAAGCTAAATATGTATAGCTTGCCTAAGTGACAACTAAATGGGGCATTTGATAAGTCTATAAATACTTGGAAGATGTAAATGCCAGGAGGAAAGGGAATTACTTAGCATGGCACAATGGAGTATTGGCATAATGGGATAATATTAAGAAAGGCAAGATGAAGGTTGAACATCAATAAAAAGCTTCCTGACAAGAAGAACCACTCCTGACAAGGGACACTATTAGGTTATGTGCTGTGGGCCAAGGGAAAAATGTCAGTGCCCTTCCTCAGTGTACAGCAGCAGAGCCAGCAAGGTAGCCGAGGATAAGCATGACCTACCTGGGGCACAGAAGCCAAGCAAGTGACCTTCTGCCTGTGGCCTCCACCTCAGAACAGGAAAAAGCGCTGCTGCTTGGGAGAACTGAGACAGCCCGATGTCCCACAGGCGGCAGCCCCATAGAAGAGCGGTTGCCAGTGATTCATACTACCCCACGGCCAGAGAGATTATTGTCTTGTGATGACATTCATTTCATACGAGATAGAAAGCTACGTCCTCTTGCAAACGTCACTAGGCCTTCAACAAGATCGTTGAGCAGCCTCCCTACGCTCCCTGTGCGGTCCTGCAGACAGCTGTTATTGCCCAACACTGCTGTACGTGTTTGCGCTCATGCCCCCTCTCTGAAGCCTCCCCTGCCTGCCCCACCCAGACCCTGGCACAACTGGGAGTCTTCCAGTCTCTGGAAGCCTCCTGTGTGGGCTTGTCTGCAGCATTTAGTGTACTGCACTCTGAATCCTCTCCTCACATGGCTGCAAGCTCTTTGAGAACTGACACTGACTTGCTCAATTCTGTCCCCAGGACCTGGATCAGAGCCTGGTTGAGGTATGTATCAGCGAATGTGAAGTCAACCAAGGAAGTAGGCTCAGCGCTCTTGGTTTCTCTTGTGCATTGGGCCCATGCACTGGGGGGAAAAGAGCTCCCAGCTCTTAGCATCTTTGAGCATTCTTGCCATGTCTTGACCAGTACATTCCATGTCATCAGACAATTATAAATAAAATCCTCCTTGCTCACATCCTGTTTAGGCAGCCATGCTGCACATGCATGTAGCTTCCTTAACATCTCTAGGAGATGCAGGATGACAGCAATACACATGCTAACATGAAAAATCAAATCTTACAGGGACCCAATGGTAGACAAAGACATACAAGCACCTAAGGGATGCTGAGAGCAGATGAAATAGTCTCCCTCAGGGAACACCCCCCCCTCCCCAATTGGTTATCTACCACCAAACTCTGAAATCATTTACACACAGGTAACGTTATGGTCCTGAGCAGACTGTTTTCATATATTTAGGTAGGGGTGTGTGTGTCTGTGTATAACAACAAAGAAAAGGCATCTGTGAACTTGAGACAGAGCAAAAGGGAGACAACATGGAGCAGGAAGGGGGGCAGGGATGAAGGGAAAGGTAGAGGAGTTATATAATTGTATTTTAATGTCAAAATATAAATAATAGGGGGACTCATTTCTGAAAAAGCAGAGTGCCCCCATTGTAAGTGCCAGGCTATGGACATGCCATGTATATGCATACACAATGGAAACACTAGACTAACTCTGAATGAAAAATGCTTTTGAGGGGGCCCCATGAATTGTCCACAAAAACACACTTTCCCCATAGGAAAACATTTTTAAAATAAGTAACATAATCCTTCACTAGTAACTGAAAATCTTTGGGGCCATCTAACCAAATCTCTTCAGGAAACAGGAAGATTATCCTGTCAGATGAGATGCAATGAGGTGTTGAGCCTCCTCCTACAGGCATGACAGATGTGTTATGAACCAGCACTTGCTGCACTGTGCCTCGATAATGACCAGGAAGGCTCTCATGCATTATGTAGCTTCCTTATGCATATGTTGTTCTGTTGTGAAATATGATACTCACTGGGCAGTGTTGTGGTGACATCAGAAAGTAGCCTGCTTTCCTCACTCCCTTTGGTCTTGGGTGGCCTGAGCCAGCGCTGAAGTCATCGTGGCCCTGTGTGCCTGCGCCGTCGGCCCAGCTTCATTGCCGCTGGTTCCATTGGTGACCTGTGTGGATAAACTAAACAGCACCTGAACGCTGCGTAAGAAGCAGCATTTCAGCTGGCTGGCTGCAGCTTCTCTGTTGAGCCTTGAATCTGGGCCCCTGTTCTTAGAGTTCTGAATCTATCTGTGGTTTTGGGTTCCAGTTTTTTTTTTCTCAAAACATGCGTTGAGGATCCTGACCCTTCTGGCTGCTGCTGCAGTCTTGTTCATCTTCACTGTCTCGCCAGTGAGCTGTCACAGGACAAGTTAGGAGCCTGGCCTCTACACTCTCTCCACAGCCAGGGTAGCTTCTGCTCTCTATGGCAGACCCCAGCTGATAGCTACTCTCCATGTGCTGGCCCATCTGTATTTAGCACGCATAAAAGATCTTATGTAGCCCGGCCCTGGTGAGGGTCTGCTCCTCACTCCAGCCCTGCCTTGGGCCACCCCAGAGCCTCCCACACAAGTCTGCTCATCCTTCTGACATGCTAAGCACTCGCTGTCCTGGACCCGTTCTTATTTCCTCTCGCTAGCATGTCCCTTTTCCTGCATGCAGCTGTGCGCAGCTGTTAGTGTTCCGCTGCACCAGTCCAGGGCAGACAGGCTGGCCTCTGTAGGCACTCAAGCACATAGGGGGAGTGACATTGCAGAGCACACAGATCTTCAACATTCCTATCTGCAGGAAATGCAGATGGTGGTTTTGACTAGGAAGGCTTAATTTTAACATGACATTGACTCAGATGCTGTTAGGTGTTAGCAAGGTAGGTGTGTGTGTGTGTGTGTGTATGTGTGTGTGTGAGAGAGAGGGGGGGGAGGGAGGGGAGGGGAGAAAAGAGAAGAGAAGAGAAAAGAGAAGAGAAAAGAGAAGAGAAGAGAGAAAACCAACCCAAAATAGTGTTGAGTGGCAAGCCCTGCAGCCTCCAGTACCCCAGGTTTTCTGGTTTATTTTAATGTGGTGAGCAGCTCTATGAGATCTGCAGCCACTTGAAATATGATTTACTACGTGTAAAAGTTTCCAATGGATAATGAAGATTCAGGACTGAGACTCGCAGTGCAGTGCAGTCAATGTTCCTGCTGTTGCTCTCCAGTGCATCTCTGCCATTGAAATGAATAATTTATTATAATTTATTTCAACCCTGGAAAATAAAACCGTTTTCCTAGTGATGTGTGCTATAACATTCAGAATAGACACATTGCATGCAGAACTCTCAATTAATTAATCCTGAAGTTTCATTCTTGCTTGACCTTCTCATAAGCTGGGAGACTGGCAGGTAATTCTTTCCCCAATAGGCCATGATTAAAATGAATGTTTTGAGAAGTAGGGGTAAAGTTGGTAATGGAGAAAACTGAAAGAACAGTGGAGCTAGGTTGTATCTTTCCTTAGATACTACATTCAGTGCAAAAGTTTTTAAATATTCTAGGCAATTCATCACTTAGAGCAAAAGTATCCCTTAACTTTCTATGAGGGCAGCCAAGGATACTGACTGAGTTTCCATATACTTCAGGCTCATTTGTGACCGACCAGAGCTGGCTGAGCTTACTGGACCTGGGGTGCCTTTAAAGCTCCTCCCTCCCAGTTGTAAAGCAAAGCTGACACTGTATAAAGACCAAGCAGGTAGGCCTTGTCAGGTGACCTCAGGTCACCCATCACTGATTGCAGGCTTTTTCAGAGGAGGAGACTTACCTCATCTTATGTTTCATTCATTGGTTTGCATTTTAAATGCTAAATACTTCAATGCCAGCACATTAGGATTGCTTGATATGGACACGTATTTTAAATTTAATGTAACTAGATGGTAGTTCTCAGTTCATCTGGAGGGGCAGAGGAATTTAACAAAATATGTGCTTATTTACCTACTGTGTTCATTTTTCATACCATCTACTAATATCACAAAGGAAGATGGCAGATGAAGGGAGCAATTGATTCTCCTTCCCTAAAGACGGCTAGTATCTAATTTGAGCAGGATCACATTTCAATATCTTCAGTGCATGTGGCCTCAGGAACAGCACTCAGTAATGACAGACATTCCCTTCCTTGGGTGACCTGAAAACCTGAAAGTGTTTCCTCCTTCCGCTGTGTTCTGACTCCCTGGGCCCAAACCTCGATCTAAGGTGGGTGCTCTGGAGAAACCAGCATGGAGGTTTCAAATCCTGCCGCATTGTTCAGGCTCTTGTGTGGGTTGGGGTGGGGTGGGGTGCTTTGTTATGTTGTTATTGGTAAGGTCAGCCTTCTCCTTTCTTCCTGGCCTTCTGAAAGGCTGGTGCATTCCCTCGGTACAGGGTAGCTCTTCAGACTTGGATGCATTTATTATTAGCTGTTCCTCAGAACATCACCAGAGTATTACCACACAGTCAGGACACTGTAGCTTTGCTGGGGTGAGGATGACTCCATGTCCTCCATGGTGTAACACACAGACTATGTCCTGCACTGTGTCCCCTGGCTTGGCTTGTCCTTTTTGGTCTCCCCTCAACTCTCAGGATTAGGGCATAGGGCTGCTCTGTCTCTGTCTCTCACTCTTCTTCAGCCTGGCTTTGCTAGACCTCCTCTGTGTTAGCCAGAAGACAAGGCCCATTTTTCATTTGCCTCACAAACAGACAGCAGAAGTACAGCATTAGAAGGGGTCATGAGCACTAGCAGGGGCTGGAGACAGCTGAGTTCCCTAAGTGGACCTCACCCTGCACAGCCAGCACTCATCCTCCACTGCCCCTTTTTTCTATTGGCCACTGAGTAGGTCAGGATGGGAACCTTAGTTTTGGTTTGGGGGCATTGCTTTTGTTTTGGGGTTTTTTACATTTATTTCTTATGACTTTACAGACTGTGTGCTAGTTATGGCCAGGTTCTAGCCATGGAAACGTTTACTTTATAGGAAGTATATCCTAGAGAAAATTAGCCTAATTTACTAATTTCTATGGTGTTAATTTAAATTGTGGTACTCTCAGTGGAAGGAAAATCACTATTTCCCATGAAATATTCAATGGATCAATTTCCAAAGACATTCTTACGTTTACTATTATTCACTTTCCAAATCTGTAAATATAGTAACTAAACTTGTAAGCATTTTGGGTGGGAAGCAGAAAGGCTTGCTGAAAACTTTTCAGAAGCCACAGCTCTGGATTCTAATCACAGACTTCAACAGCTACATGACTACAGAAGCTGCTAGAGCAGACAGGTACCATGTCCAGGCCACTGAAGTTAAAAGAATGCGACCTCCCTCTGTCAGGCCCCAAGAGGTCTGCAGTAGGAACCAGCCAAGGCCAGGGGCTTTGAGCCTCACTCAGAACAGCCTGGGCCCTCATGGCCGCAGGCTGGCATAATGAAGTTGCATAGACTTGCATTTGGCTTGAACTAGCTTTTACATCCTGCAGCACCTTGATCAAGTGTGTCCTGGCCCTTATTGTATACAGATGTGTAATAGATAATGCTCTCCAAAAATTTGCCTGAGAATAGAGACAGCATGCGCAGTAGACTCCATAAATGCTGGCTTTGTTAGATGGTGAGAAAGCTCCGCAGGCGCCAGCTGCTGTTAGGTAGGGCCGCTGTCTGTCTCACTCTCCTATGACCTGTCTTTGCTAGGCCCGCTGATGGCAATGCCTCAGACTGTGCCTGGGAAACCTGGAAACCCCAGCCACAGGCCTTCCTAGAATCTCCTACCTTAGCGGTCTCTGTTTATTTTCAAAAGCAAGGTCCTTTAAAGTGACAGGTCTGTGTTAAGACATTGAAGCATTCCCCATGTGAGCCATATATTAAGGCACAGTTCAGCTTTCTGCATAGTGCTTTTCATCGTAAAGAGTGTGCTCACTGTCTTAGCAAGAAAGTACCCGACATAAACGAGAACTTTGCTTATTTTACTTCAACAAGAAGTCGAGCAGGCACATGTGACATGAGGGTGTCCTGGTAACTGTTCTGTGTGACCCAGGGGCTCGGGAAGGCTCTGCTCTGCTCTGCACTTGTAGCATGATCAGAAGCCACACATTGTCACTTTCTCCTTCTGGGTCACACACTTGTGATTTTGTGCTTAGATGTATTTGTTTGCATGGTTGCACTGTCACACTGTCATTTAAACCCATGCTAAACCCCAGCAAAGCAAACTGGCTGCTTTCTGGGCTGCCTCCTGCTGAGCTTATTTCTGGGACTACAGCTCCACATGAAGGTAGATAACTTGGAGAAGAATAGAGTAATCTCGTTTACCTGTGTAACCTAGGCGTGAATTGGTATTCTTTCCTGTACCATGAAATTCCATTGGTTCAGGCCAGTGGAAGCTACAGTTAGAGAATGGGAACATTATGTATAAGGCATACTGTGTGGCAAGCACAGGAGAGATGTTTGGTTTGTGCAGAGGAAATCCTTCCTCACGGCATCTCTTCACCCCAGCTGCCACAGTCCCTGCTCCATATCAGGATAGAAAGGTAAACGCCATGAGAGAATTAGCAGGGCTGGACTTGGGCTCAGTTCTTAGTCTAACGCCTGTTGCTACCTCCTCATTGAACAAAACTCCAGCCAAACTCTGTAAGGAGTGGGAGGAATGAGGAATCAAGTGAAGTCGTGTAGATTTTCCTGAGGAGACAGCCCCTTTGCTAGATAACCCCATCCCTGCTTTGGCAAAACGACCAGTTATTAATGCTAGTGGATAATGCGTATGGTATGGAGTATAGGCCTGGGCAAAAAAGCCAGCGCCCACTGAGAGTGGCCTCCTACCCACCCACCCATCCTGCAGCTGTGTTGGGAGTGAGTAGACGGTGGAGAGCTAGATACCAGCTCTCCAGCCACTACTGCACTGGTGACAGAATGTGGGCAGAGCCAAGATGGCTCCTTTCAGCGTCCTTGACCTCAGAGGCCATCCCCCTCCCCCAAACCTCACACTGCCCACAGGGAGAGGACTATGCGTTAGCACTTTGCCCAGTGCTCTTCCTCAGTATGTGGGGGTGAGAGTGGGGAGCCTCAGAGTCCAGAGGAATTCATGCCACTGTTTGGGTTGTTTTACCACTACTCTAGGATTATTAGAAAAAATAATTCTGGAAATTGGCTGCCACATCAATGCCATTTAAGAAGATTACTCAGTACTTTACATATTTCCAGAAAAGTAAAAAAGGAAAAAAATCATCCATTTTTGCCAACTTTATTTTTAGAAAAGTATTTTATTCAAATATCCCCTTACTTATTACAGACATAAATACATGCATTCAGACAAATGAATACACAAGAGGACCGTATAAAGTAATTGGCACATCACTCCAGGATGCTTTGTCAGTTACTGGAAGAATTTGGTGCCTCTAACTTTAATCTTCTCCATTAAAATATCCATTCTGCTTCAGATTGTGAAACCCATAATATTTTAGACTGTCTCCGTGGATCTGTTAGTTTTGCTTGTCAATTTAATTTGTGTTCTATGACTTTGACTGGCTCACTGTACTGTTCATGGGAACATGTGATCTACAAAGGATGTTGAGCATGCCAGGCATGGAGTTCTAGCCTCTCTAGAGAGACTGGACATGCAGTTTGTGCTGTGCATAGGCTGGCAGATTTCATTTGTAATCAAACTAATCATTGAGGAGGTGACAGAAATGGCAGCTGTTGAACTACAGAGATGCACATTGCTGGTGTTGATATGCCTTCAGTGTCTGCAGAATGCATACTCTGCAACACTCTTCAAATGCCATCTCATTTCATGCTTGGAGCTTCTTTGAGCTGGATTGTTTCCTTCCCTCTTCAGAGTTAATAAAAAGAGACATCGCAAGAGCTGTTCAGTTACTTGCCAAAGATCACAGAATAAATTAGATTACCAAAATTTTTTGCCAGGGGCAGGAAGATGGCTCGGTAGGTAAGTAAGCACTTGTACAAATGGAAGAGCAGAGTTCAGATCCCCAGCAGCACCTACACAGTGCATAAGTGCTGGGTGAGTGCCATGCTGGCCTGGGATTCCTGTGCTCAGGAGGCCACCAAGCTGACTGACTGGATGGACATTATCCTCACACTGTGGGTTCAGCAATGACTAACTTAGTACCTCAGTAAGTGAAATGGAGAGCATTTGACGGAGACACCCAACTTCACACGTGTAAATTGCACATGAACGTGCACATTACACATTCATACTTACACAAAAAGGGGAGGTTGCTAAAAGCATTCAAAGCAAACCAAGTCATCAAAATCTAGTAAGGGTGGCATCTGCCCTTTCGTTTTCCCTGCATTTGTGTTTGCTCTAGAACTATGGGAGCAGATAGGCTGCAGCAGGAGAAATCAGCCCACTTCACAGCCATTTGCCTGGACTGTTGGAGCAGCCTCACCCCTGGACTCTCGCCTGTCATGTCTCACGCCCAGAACACATTTCACATACTTCACTGTTTCCTTGCATTGAGGGTAAAGTCTAGACTTAATGGTCTTCCATTTTGGCTGAGGGATTTCCCTTCTGTCTCCTGCCACACTAAGTTCCTTACTATTGATGAACCCAGTGTGTTCATTCCCACCATCTTTGCCTCCTGTCTGCGCATGATGAACCTTAAATGTTTCCTGTCTCAAGGCAGCTCCCTGACCGCCGTTGAAGAACTTACAGGTCTTCCTCTCCATGTGCTGCTGTTCTTTTCCTACACCTATTCCCCTCTATTTTCTTTCTGTGACTTCTCTAGCAAGCTTCAAGGGAAGCTTGAAGAATCCTATTATCTCTTCTGTGTGTCTTAATAACCTCGGAGTTAAGAGTGTGGATAAGTGAGTCCATGTAGCATAGAACCGTGAGCAAGCGATTAGTAATGAATGATTTGGTAAACGACAGTCCAAGCTAGCAGGAAATCACTCTGGAGTCACATGGAGTGGAGTTTATTCCACTTGGTGATGAGCTACAGAGAGATGTCCATTAACACCGTAAACTGTTCGGTGAGGTAAGAAGCAGACAGGAAAGTGAGCTGGGCCTTTACCTGGTACCTAGCACAGCACAAAGCATATATGGCATGAGACATGGAATGAACCTCCTGACTCTGTGGTCTGTGTCTTCTACTCACCAAGAAGGTTCCCACCAAGCTTTTGGTGGTAGAGACTTTTCCTTTGGGAGACAGGGTCTGCCCAGAGTTTACATTGCCTTCTAGGCTTCCAGAGTGAGAGCCGCATGTCCAGGGAAAGCCCTCCAGTCATCAGAAGGGGAAGGATGGAGGGAGTACATAGAAGGTTGGGATTCAGGCAGACTCTAAGCCAGTGGTCCTAGTTTTCCTGTGTCTCTGTCTTCTAGATGATGTCTGTCCTCTTGAACACCATTGTCTTTGAGGATTGTCGAAACCAGTGGTCAGTATCCAGGCCTCTCCTGGGGCTCATCCTGCTTAATGAGAAGGTGCGTATACTTTCAGAGAGGGCCATGGGAGGAGGGAGAGAGGTCCTTAGGCCCTGAAGACCATGGGCTAGCAGGCTGAGGCCTTGACAGCTTAGAAAACACTTTTCCCCAAAGATCCTCTTGAGTTAGAGGCCACCGAGGCCCACCTGCTGCACTGTGTGTGTGGATGACTCGGCAGTATCCCAGAGTCATCCTCACCTGCCTTGCCATTCTAAGGCAGTTCTGAGCCACAGCTCTTTGGTCTTCTCCTCTAACCTTTTATATATATAATATGTGTGTGTGTATAAAATTTATATATTTATATATATATATATATATATATATATATATATATATATATATATATATATATAAAAAAATCTGGGGACCCCAGACACGACCACAGCTGATGACAGCGGCAGCCCTTGAGGGATTGTGGGTAGAACTGGTACCCTTCATCTCGGGAGCATGCAGCCCAACCTCCTCTGTGCTCTAGCCACCTTCAACTGCCTCCCAAACCCCTGACTTCCTTTGGAAATCACCCTGGCCCCTCAACAGTCAGTGGGAACAGTGCATTACTGCTCAGGAGAATGAATTGTCTATACAATAAGATAGTACTGGGAAAAAGACAGTGAGATTAGAGGCAGCCGCATACATTAAAATTCAAACTAAAATCCCAGCCTTGGAAGGAAACTAATAGAAGAGGAAAATCTATCAAAAAGAGAAGCGCTGTCTCATCACTCACCTGTGCTGAAGGATCCAATTTTAGCCACATTCAATAGCACTGCCGTTCATCTTCCCGCAGTGCTACTGTGATTTAAACCCAAGCTCTATAAAGGAGAGCAGTTCTTTTAAAATGATTGAGAGGGAATAAGGGCAAATTCGGTGTTTAGAAAAAGCTTATGACATCACAATATTATACTTTACTGATGGAGGCAATATTTCATGGCTTAGGATGAAAAACTAATAATTTTCTATTTGGTGAGAGTCACTGCATCATTATAAAAGGGGAAAATAAGTAGTTTTGTGCATTCCCAATCTTGTTCAGGAAGACATTGTGGTTTAAGTATAATGCCTCTGATATATAGTATTTAAGTATTAGTCTGACTACATATTAATTATATGCGTTTTTTTATGTGAGCTGTTTTAATGCATGATGGGAATTAAATATCATGCAGCTTTGGCTTGAAGAGATAAACATATGACTGGCAAAATGTTGTCTTTGGCTGAAATTCGGCTATTTCCAGTGATTAGGAGCTCTGTTCTACATCAGAGCTTATGTCTGTATAAAAGACCACGAACCCCAGCAGAAAGAAGGGGGGCTGAGCAGCTATTTGTGTCCAGGTATGACAGATACTGTTCTTAGAGCCAGCAAGTGCTCCCAGAACTGAGCAGGCCCCTCTAGTGCCCTGCCTCAGCAGAGCAGACCCACGGAACCCAGGAGCACAGACTTGGAACACAGCCCAGAGCTCTTAAGAAGTGATTCACTGAAGCCAGGAAAGATGATGAGACCAGAGGGGAGACCCTTGGCCTTGCCTTCAGTCACCAGAGTACTCCCTGAGCATTTCCAGTTAAGTTCTTCTCCTCAGCCTTCCTGTGACAAGTAGAGTTGAGACCCCAGAAGACCATGGGTTCATGCCCCACAGTGGAGACGAGGACTCTATCAGGCTAAGCCGTGACCGTACAGCATTCACAGCACGGGATTCTTTGAGCAAGGGGGTGGGATTGATATGTACACCTGGGTACACTGTACACCTCTGCAGCTTGGGTTTTCTCTACGGATAGAAAGTTCAAGATGGTCCTGGATGCAGACCCCTGAGCATTGGTGAGTCCAAGTAGACCCCAACTGGCCTGGCTTCCTTCTACTTCCTTCCTGCCAGGTTTGGAGTTGGAACCTGAGCCTGACACTACTCTGTCTCCCAACAGTATTTCAATGAACTGAGGGCGAATCTGATAAACAGCCAGCCTCTCCCCAAGCAGGAAGTCCTTGCCCAGTGCTTCAGGAACTTGATGGAAGGAGTGGAACAGAACTTGTCTGTCAAGAACAGAGACAGGTGAGCATTGTGCAGTGGGCACCTCTGGGGGCACTCTAGGTCTCTTGAAAGTAATTGGGCTGTAGTTAGTTAGCACAGCTAGCTCATGGATGGCTGCAGCTTTGCCATTGTACCTTGTGACCTTGGACCCGGATCAGTTTCCGTCACTACATTTTACTGAGTATTTGTTCAGGGATTCAGAGATTAATAAAATACCGTCTTTGCCCTTACGCAGTTTATAATCCAACAGGAAGGAAGTGAGGAACACAACTGGAAAGGGCGGATAAAGGGCAGTTCACGCTGTTGGTGGTAATGAGGAAAGCCTGCCTGGTCTTTGAACAAGCAGGCCTTGGGGGCAGATGGACCCTGATGAGATGGTATCCCTGCCTGTGCAAGCTGTGACAGAAAAGCAGGCGGCTTCTCTTGTGAGTCTCCTCAGTGGTTACGTGGAGCGGATGGTGGCAGTGACTGTGGTAGGGACCTGTTTACTGCTGGTTTCTGCCTCTGCCTATCCAAAGAGTTCCCGTGTCATTGGCCAGTAAAATCTAACC
Source organism: Tokudaia tokunoshimensis (assembly GCA_036184795.1). NCBI lineage: Eukaryota > Metazoa > Chordata > Mammalia > Rodentia > Muridae > Tokudaia > Tokudaia tokunoshimensis. The sequence goes on from BTHU01000010.1 coordinate 88,730,222, forward strand.
AGAGTAGGTCTGAATTAATTAATCGATTCATTCATCCATTCGTACATGCATACATGTAGTTTATAGACCTACAGCCCTGGTAACCTGGGGTGAACAAATTGTTGAGTCCCTGCCCTCATGGAGCTAACGTACTAGTGGATGAGACGGACAGTAGTCAGTGTAAGGAAGCAACAGTTCCGAAGCTGTGCCCCCCACCCCACTTCACCAGACACTGTATGGTTTCAAGTACACTGTCAGCCATCCAGTGAGCGTGTGCCTCAGGTAATGAGGCAGTCGGCTGGGCACAGATCCTTCTGTGACTGCTCATCCGCCTCTGAAGCGATCCTTTCAGGGCCAGAAGCTATGGAGAACAAGAGGCGGGATATTTTATTTTTTTGTTTTGTTTTTCCTTTAATGTGTTTATATATTTATTCACTTTAAATCCCAATTGCTACTCCCTCTCCTCCTGGTGCCCTCCTCACATGTCCCTGCCCCTATACCCCCTCCCCTTCTCCTCTAAGAGGGTGGGTGTCCCTTCTGGGTGTCCCCCGACCCTGGCACATCATGTCTCTGCAGGACTAGGTATATGCTCTCCACTGAGGCAGACAAGGCTGCCCAGTTACAGGGACAGATTATACAGACAGGCAACAGCTTTAGGGACAGCCCCGCTCCAGTTTTCGGGAACCCACATGAAGACTAAGCTGCACATCTGCTACATATGTGTGCGGGAGGTGGGTTACTTAGGTCCAGCCCATGTATACTCTTTGATTGTTGATTTAGTCTCTGAGCTACCCCAAAGGTCCAGGTTAGTTGTTTCTAGGATTATTATTATTATTATTATTATTATTATTATTATTATTATTATTATTATTATTATTTAGTTGTTTCTGTTGGTCTACATTTCTTGTAGACAGGACAAATTTTAGGTCAAAAGTTTTATAGGTGGGTTGGTGTCCTTGTCTGTCCCTCCACTGGGGGTTCTGGCAGGCTACAGGAGCTGGCCACTTCAGGTTCCATATCTCCACTGCTAGGAGTCTCAGCTAAAGTGACCCCTATAGACTCCTGGGAGCCTCTCCAATTCCAGGCCTCTGGCTTGTCCTAGAGATGCCCCCTCCCATCCCCACCAGCAGATGATTTCCTTTCATTCTCCCAGCCTTCTGGCCGTCCCTCCTATCCCTCCCCATACCTGACACTGAACACACACCCCCATTCCCCTCCCCTCTCTTCCACCCACTTCCCTCTGTTCGCTTTGACTATTTTATTCCCCCTTCTAAATGAGACTCAAGCATCCTTGCTTGGGCCTTCCTTCTTATTTAGTTTCTTTGGGTCCGTGGAGTAGAGTATGGGCACCCTGTACTTTATGGCTAATGTCCATTTATAAGTGAGTACATACCATACATGTCCTTTTGTGTCTGGGTTACCTCACTCAGAATGGTATTTTCTGGTTCAATCCAATTGCCTGCAAAATTCATGATGTCCTTGTTTTTAATAGCTGAATAGTATTCCATTGTGTAAATGAACCACATTTTTTGTATTCTTTCTTCGGTTGAGGGATGTTTGGGTTATTTCCAGTTTCTAGCTATTACAAATAAAGCTGTAATGGACATAGTTGAACATGTGTCCTTGTGGTTTGGTAGAACATCTTTTGGGTATATGCCCAGGAATGGTATAGCTGGGTCTTCATGTAGAACTATTCCCAATTTTCTGAGGAACAAGGTGGGATGTTTAAATAGCACTGCTGGGCTGCTCTGGGAAATAGGACTGTCTCTTAGTTGCATGAAAGCAGCTGTCCTTGTGCCCAGTACTGTGTAGAGAAAATGTTCTCTCTCTCTCGCTCTCGCTCTCTCTCTCTCTCTCTCTCTCTCTCTCTCTCTCTCTCTCTCTCTCTGTCTCTCTCTCTCTCTCTCTGTCTCTCTCTTTCTCTCTCTCTCTCTGTCTCTCTCTCTCTCTCTGTCTCTCTCTCTCTCTCTCTCTCTCTCTCTCTCTCTCTCTCTCTCTCTCTCTCTCTCTCTGACTTTTTTGAGACAGATTCTCTGTGTAGATCTCGCTCTCCTGGAACTTGATCTGTAGACCAGGCTAGCCTTGAACTCACAAAGATTCACCTGACTCCCAAGTGCTGGGATTAAAGGTGTGTACCACTATCGCCCAGCTGAGAGAATGTTTTCAGGCATTGTCTCACTGACTTACTAAGATTCACTTTTACATTCCCTTAAAATAGTTACTCTCATTAAGTACCGAGACAACCCAGGTGGTCCAACTCAGTGCGGGTTTTTAGGTTGTTGTTTTTTGTTTCCTTTTGTTTTTAAGGGTGATATATATAGCCCAGGCTGGTTTCAAACTCCCAGTGTACACCCACGGTAACTTTGTATTATTACAATTCTTTGGGATGTTTGGGGGATCAGAGAATAGCTTGGCAGAAGTTGGTTCTCTCCTTCCCCCATGTGGGTCTCAAAGATCTAACTCCTGTTAATCTGGTTTGACAACATGTGGGTTAGTTAACCTGCTGAGGTGTCTCACCAGCCTCCAAGCATAACTTTTAAGTTTCTTATCTTCCCATCCCCAAATGCTTGGGTTGCAGGCTTGGACAGCATCTCTGGCTTATGTAGCACTGGGAATCTAACTAAAGACTCATGCATAGTACACAAACACTCTACCAAATTGAGGACATGTGTGTGTGTGCAGGCGAGAGCACACACACCCACACCACATTTGCACCCTTTTCTAAGATAGAATTTCACCACATAGTACCAGCCAGCCTCAAACTCACAGTTTCTCTACACTGCTTTCTGACTTCAGGTATTACAGACCTAGCACATTCCACCCCCACCCCCCTGTTTTTCATTCACTAAATTCAGTTCTAGTTAAAGATGATAATATCTACCTTTGGGGAGACCTATAATGATTAAGTACTCATATGTAAATTCAGTCTAGTATTTGAGACTTAACTAAATTTTTTAATGTTTTAGATAGTAGAACTTCAAATGCTCTCCATCCCTAACCTGCTCAGCGTGGATTTAGTGGGACTGCTTGTATTCAGTGGGGGATGGTGCTAGTAGCAGAAGAGCAGTGGCAGCTGGAACTCCAGCACTGAGGAGCCTCCTCATTAGGGTCCCCTCCTGGATCTGGTGCCCCACCTCTAGAAATTCATACGGCCTACATGTTCACTGCTTCTCTTTCCACAGGTTTACACAGAACCTCTCCGTCTTCAGAAGAGATGTGACAGAGGCCCTACGTAGTGATGGCCACACTGGACTATGCAGCCTGGACATGAGGAGCTGACCCAGCTCCTGAGCATGGGCTGTGCAGCCTTTATCAAGAGACTCTGGACGGTCTGGGTTCCAGACTACGATGCTGGCTAGCCCAGAAGAGTGTATTTTTCAGAACAAGCAGTTAAAGCCCTACATTTTTATAAATCTGAGCTAATTATAAAAATGTATAATAGTGCACATACAATGGAAATTCAGTATTCAAAGCAGCACATGTTTCCAGTCTCTCTGGGTTCCCACAATGCTGAAAGGTCTAAAAACTTTATTTAACCAAAGAACATAGTAAACCAAGCTAGTACCTACAACCAAGGTTGTGGATTTGGTGACGGTGCAGCCCTCACTTCAGTGTGGGTCCTGGATCAAGACAAACGCCGTCTGAACCTGCTGAGTTTAGTGTTTACATCTGGAAAATGCTATATTAGGGACTTGGGGCTGTGGGCATTGACAAGGAGCCTGGAAGGGAGCACCATAAAGCCTCCCCCAGAACTGCACACAGGCCTTTCTGCCTCAGCAATATCTGATAAAGTTGAGAGACAGTAACACAATTAGATGACTAACAAACAATGTTTGCTTTCCACTGGCATAAATCTGGAGTGGCTCAGTCTAGAAGAATTAGCTCTACAGTTGCTGCCTACAGAGAGATGTGTTCAGGGCTCTGGACGCCTGGTTAGAGGCTCTAGGTGTACAAGCTCCGTTTAACTTAAAAGCTGAGGGTGGCAAGTTGTGTTTGGAAGCAGCTCTGCCTTCTTTGACCACCCAGAAGAGTCAGCTGCTGCCTTCTACCCTCTACCCGCCTAGCCAGTGTTGGACGTGACTTCATCCAAACATAGGAAATGAAGGCCTTTACAGTTTGTGACCCATCAGACATAAGCTATTAATTTGGAATTGGCACTGTCAGGCGGGTTTCCTATCTCCCTGCACTGACTTTGTCGTTCAGGCTTACAATAAACACTGTGGGCAGCCATAATGTCTGATGAGACATGAAAGTCTGGCCTCACTGTTGCAGGGGAAAATCTACAGGCTCTTGTAATCTCATTTCTCAGACTAGTGTTTCTTCAAACCTTTCTTGATAGTTGAGTTTTGCAACAAGCTTGTCGTGTGAAAACAAGTCACCTGATTTCATCTCCAACTGTTTGTCTTCCGTGTGCAAAGGGAGTCAGGGGAAGCCGTGGTCTGGATGGGACTGCCATGGTGTTTAGCAGGCAGGTAGGCCTGGACCTTACTCCTCCCACTCCATAGGGAATAGGACTCTCCTACAGAAGACAAATCCTGTACTTTGAAGCGTCAGCTTTCAAATGAGCATTGACAAGAATTTCTCTTTGGTTTTTGTTTAGTTTTTAACTTGTTTAGTTTTGGTTGTCTGAGCCTCCCTATGTAGCCCAGGCTGGCCTGGAACTCACTGTGACATTTCCACAGCCTCCTCAGTGAAGGTTGACAGGCATCAACCACAGTGCCTGGCTTCTGCAGTTAGGGGCAGGGTGGCTATAGCTGCCTTCTTTCTGCAGAACCGCACATGCTTCTCCCACTCCAGCACCATTTCTCACAGATGCCTATATTGTTTGCATTAAAATGTTCACAAGAAAAGAATGCTGTGTGCTCCCTTCTCTTTGCCATGTAACCAGAGATCACTGGGAGCTTAACAGGTGGAGATCCCCCCTCAGACTTGGTCTTGGGGAGCATTTTGAGAAGCAGAGTAATGCCTCAGTGTGGGCTTGAATGCTTGACTTACAGAGCATTCTGTAGCGGCCAACTCAGGAGAGACGACTGTCAGCAAGCATGGAGCCCCTACTCCTACTCACACCACCTCGCTCACACTGCCGCATGGGGAAGTAAGGGCCAGAGATGGCTTCTAGCTTCACCCAGATCTGTCTCAAGGGAGCTCGAGACTGCTCCATGGAAATGCTACTAACATTTAGGTTCATTTCTACCTGTTTTTCAGAGCTTGGTCATTAACAGTAAATTACTCAAATTTTTAGTGGCTTCAGGCCTGAAGATGTAGGTTAGTGGTAGAGAGCAGTCTCGTAATGTGTATGATGCCCGGGTGAGGAAGGCCTGTTAGCACACAAGCCAGTGGTCATGTTAGGCTCGGCACGGGTCTCACCAAGGAGCACGGCTCACCATACAGGTCTTACTTGGCTTGTGAGAAAGAGTTAGAGACTGCAGAGATCTGAGGATAGTCTTCAGCCACCCGGCTCTAAAGGCTTCCATCCGCTACTGTGAAAACACTAGTCCTGGGCTGGAGAGATGGCTTAGCGGTTAAGAGCACTGACTGCTCTTCCGAAGGTCCTGAGTTCAAATCCCAGCAACCACATGATGGCTTACAACCATCCATAATGAGACCTGACTCCTCTAGAGTGTCTGAAGACAGCTACAGTATACTCACATATAATAAATAAATCTTAAAAGAAAAAAAAAAGAAAACACTAGTCCTGTCCTACACACTGGGAAGGAGCCCACGGGGACAGACTGAATACAGGAGTATTAGAAGCAGTATCCTTTAAAGCTGTCTGCCACAGCCTACCTGGCCTTTGCTACACAGGTCTCGCCCTTAAACTATCAACTTTTGTAATCTTGATTTTCCTATGAAGTCCCACCATGATGACCCCCCTCTCCTCAAAGAGGAAACGGAAGTGGGGGCCAAGTGTTCAAGGATCACCTTTATGGCACCATAGGCATAAGCCCAGGTTGGGACTGCCAAAGCCACCAAAGCTGTGAAGGCGTGTGGGGCAGAGACCTGCAGCTTTAATGCCGGAGTGGCCTCTGGAGACGTTGTATCCCAATATTAAAACCGGCATGTTAGTACACCGAGCAAACCAGAGGGCACAAGGAAGCAACCAGTGCCACTGTTCATGTGATCAGGTAGCAGGTGTATCTGTCTGCCTTGGTTCGGCAATAAGAAAAAATAGCGCTGGCAGTTCCACAGGGCTCACCACTTGGTAAAGGCATCAGTGGAGTAGGGGTATGGGATACCTTTGCGTACCTCACCCTTCTAGAGAGATTCTAGTGTAGAAACATGCGTACAGTACAAGCTCTATGTCAAGCCAGCTACAGAGTCAATGCTCAAGCAAGAAGTGGCCTGTGGGTATTCTGACTGATGTGACTCACTCTTCAGTGCTGTGCCATCAACATGTAAGGCAGGACACCAGGGAGCACTGGTCCCAGCACTGCGTGTCAGGAACTGGACAGCCCAGAAAAGCCCTCTCGGTTCTCTGGACTCCCCTCCCCTGTCGCAGCAGCCTACACATGCCTCCGGACTGTGGTCATGGGGACCCCTTCCGAAATGCAAAGCTGGGCTGGCCTATAGCTGGTAACTTAGATATCTATCTCAGTGCAGCTGAGCATCAGAATAGGGCAGGCTGGTGAGGGAACTTGAGGAGCAAGTGACCTCTCATACTACCCTAGCCAGATGGGGTAGCCAGCCTGGCACTTGGGAGGGAGGTGCATTTGAGGGCTGTGGATGAGGAAAGGAGCCTCCAGAGAGAGAGACGGAACTTGGGGTATGGCTCTGGTGGAGCATACGCAGGACCCTGTGTTCCATGCTAGCACCACAGTGAACAGGGACAGTGAGTCAGAAACCATTGCAAGAGAAGTGGATCCGCTGTAATACACTGAGTTCACCTGCTAGGCCTTGCTTCTCAGTAAGAATGTCAAGTATTGTTTTTCTTGTTTACAGACTAGTAGACTGAGAAAAGACCCACACTTAGCACAAGAGTGTGAAATAAGAGGTGACAGGGAATGGACAGAGAGTAGCCTCTGTGTCCACACAGTCAAAGCACGTCCTAGCCCTAGCCCTCCTCCTCTCCTCCCTCAGGCCGGCACCCTTGAAGCTGGAACCCTCAGGCAGAGCCGGGAGCCATTTTCTCCTCTGCAGCAGGCCGCCTGAGCCAGGAGTCAGAGTTAGAGTTTCCTTCCTAACTACACACCCACTTTGTTTTTCTGCTTAATCCCAAACTGGGCCCTCTGTAGCCGGCACTGATGAGGTAGACAGGGGCCCCTTCAGGCCCCTCAACCTGTGGGACTAAATGCTTAGGGAGAAAAGCCCCATCTACCCAGACACTTTGAGCTGAGTCTGTGAACTCGGCCATTGATTCATCCTCCTGCTGTACTTCATAAAATCGTTCTTGAGACTTTTTAATGTTTTATTGAGGTGCAAGTTTACGAGGAAGCGAGCCTTTCCAACTACAGCAAGAGTAACCTGCCTCCTTGGCATATTAAAAAATAATGTTCGTGTCGGGTTTTACGTCCCACAGTTTGGATTGCTGATAAGAGCGCTTCCCCTGACAAGATTCTTTTTGAGGTTTACAGAAAGCGTAATAAAATATGTAAGTTACATCTCCACAAACAAAAGCTATAACATAAGTTATTTATAAGCGTGAGATAGAAACAGTATCACGATAAATAAGCCATAAAGGGTGCCTGCAACATCCATCTTAATGTAATTTGCCCAACAAAAGGGTTGAAACGAAGTCAAATTCAGCAGAGAAAATTTGTCAGGAAGAGGAAGAAAAGCAGTACAACACAAGATGGACAAACAGATGGGTGAGGAACAGACAGGTGAGGTGTGGCTTGGGGGTCTCTAACAAGTCTGCAGCATGTGCCTGCCCGTGGACCGCCCCGCCCTCCCAGCCCACACAGCCTGCCCTCTGCACTTGGTCCCATCTCCAACACCCATGAGCAGTTACCAGCCCCCCCCCATGTCCAGGGGAAGGGATAGCCTAGACCCCTTCCCTCCTACCCATGGCCTCTTGTTACTGCCCTGCCGGCTCCCAGGATAAGCCCTCTCAAGGCCATGGTCTGAAACTAACCAAGCCCAGGGACCCTGGGAATCCTTCATCTACTCCAGTGATTCTCAACCCGTGGGCCATGACCCCTTTGGCAAACCTTTATCTCCAAAAATATTTACATTACAATCCATAGCAGTAGCAACATTACAGTTAAGTAGCTGCGAAGATAACTTTGTGGTTGGAGATCAGCACACCATGAGGGACTGAATTAGAAGGTGGTGGCATCAGAAAGGTTGAAAGCCAAGGGCCTACTTCTTTGTTTACCCACCAATGAGCCAATGAATGAAACCAAGTCTCTGCTCTCACAGAGCTGGCAGACTGTATCAGCAAGTCAAATGCAGAAGAAACTGGGATAGGGAAGGTCTGGGGCCAGGCTTGCTTTGGAGGGTCTTAAAGGTCTCAAAGGTCCCAGCCATGGGGTGAGCAGAAAGAAAAGCCTGAATGGGGCCCACAACTTCCTTTACCCTCATCTGCCCTGAGTGGGTGCCATAGTCTCATCCCACACACTTAATGCACTGACCCCAAGCAGACTCAGGCACCCTAAAGGAGCACCCAGACCAGACGGAGAGGCAGGTTTCAGCCCACCACAGGAGCCCTCTCCTCTTGGGTGAGGTACAGGAAGAGTGGGCCTCAGTCCACACAGAGGACAGCCCAGTTGTAGACATCTCAGTCCAGTGGTCGGTATGTGTTGAATGAGTACCTCACTTCCCAAAGCCGATTGTCCTTGAAGCTCAAGCCCCGTGGTGAAGTCACCTGGAGCCCTCTTCTTCCAGCTGGCGCCTGAAGCCTTTTCAGATCCCACAGGAACTTTCTTCCCAAAGCCCTTCCCACTGTGGGAAGCTGTAATAAGGACTCACATTTCATTGTGCCTGATATCAGATAAAGAAACTAAGTCCCTTAGTTCCACGAGATAGATTAATTAGAGAAAGTCTGGATATTGAGGAAATTTGAATATGAGCACAGTAAATATTTTTTAAATAAAATGGAATAAGTGTAATTTTCCATCCTGAAAGCTAGAAGGACCCTAGGTCTCCTACATCCTCTATAGTCAGGTCCGTAACCTGTAACATAGGATATGTGCCAAAGCAGGTGCTGATGCCTTTTTTGGAAGTAGACCAGGATATTTCCCTTAATCTTTCAAATAGGATAACTGGCCCAAATACACTTAGGAGCTTTGATTCAATCCTATACCATTTTAAATTCAGAACTATTGAGTCCCAAGTCATATAGGAAGTCAATGGCCAACAATTTGAGCTGCCTGCATCCAGACTCATGGACCACTTGGAGATCCCAGCAACCTGCCACTCATCCCAGAAGCTCCGCCTCTCCTGAAGGACTCCCAGAAAGAACACCCTTTAACCCAGCTTCACTTCCGGGGGACCAGGAAAAGATTCCTGCAGGCCTGAAGTCTCACTCCCCGAGAGGCCTGACCTCAGTTCCCTAGCTCTTAGAATCTGTGTTTTCCTAACCATTCTCTTCCGTGCCTGTAGCCTCTCTCTCACTTTGATGTTGAATTAATAGCAGGTACAAAAGAACAGCAACTTCACAGTTTGAGGCATATCAAAACATATTCAGCCAAACCAGGCTTGAAGGAGACATTATTGCCTCAAGTACAATTATTTAAAGAAGGAAGAAAAAAAAAGGAATTTTTAGAAAATAAGCTTTCAGCACAACTAAAAAAGAAATTTATAAAAAGTAAAAGCAAAACAAAATATTCATGGAAAATATTACTGAAAAAACAAAGCAACAACAGCAAAACAGACAAGGGGCAGGCGTGTAGCTCACTCCGTTGGTCGAGTGCTTCCCTGGCACCCACAACAATAACCAGCCACACAGAAGCTGGGCATCATGGCGCACGCAGAGACAGGAGATCAGAAGTTCAAGGTCTTTCTCAGCTACCCTGCCAGTTTGAGGCCAGCGTGGACTACATGAGACCCTGTCTCAAAAATAAATAAAACCAAAAAACCAAAAACAGAAATAGGACACCGAGCGTGGCATGGTGGCACATTCCTGTAACCCTTGTCCTTGGGAAACTGAGGATGAATGAGCATGTGAGGGCCAGCCTGGGCTCACAATAAAAGAGGACAATAAAATGGAGCCTCCTTTCCCCTAGTGCTAGAGATTGAGCCCAGGGTCTCCCCTGTGTTAGGCAAGGCTGTACAACTGAGTTAGATCCCATCGAGGGCATTGTTCAAGACCAATAAAAGAGACTTTGGCAAGCATTGTCTACAACAAGCACAAATATGTAACAGAGGGTGAGAGGCGATGTCAGTACCAACCACCAATCCACCTGTGTTTATTTCCTAGTACATCTGAAAGCTAAAACATAGAGTCTGATCACTGGTTTCCAAACTTGAAAGACACCAAACTCACTAGGTGGCTTGTTAGCAGGCTGCTCAACCCCACCCAGAGTTCCCGACATAGAGGGACTCCTCCCACCCCACCCCGGGATCCAAGAATGCCAAGAAATGACGTTAGAAAAACAAAAAGTGCCAAGTGCTGCTGACTTTGCTGGGCCAAGGACACCTTCTGATCCACCGACCTAGACCACGACCTCCCACCTCCCGATTTACTTCCTCCCCCCGCCCCCACCCCAATTTACTTCCTTTCCCCGGGGGCTGCTGAAATACCCTCCTTTGTCCGAGGCAGAATGAACCTGGAGCTCCTGAATGGTGAGGTGAAAGTTCTCACTTGTGCTGGGCCCCAGACTAGTGCTTCCCACTGGACCAGCTCCAGACAGTGAGCTTGGTACACTGCTACACAAAGAAACTGAGGCACAAGGACACTCAACCCTTCTGAGTCTGAGTAAACTGAGATGTTCCTACACATGTCCCCAAAGCATTACTGGCCATGTCCCCACGTCCTGGTCATCAGGTACCATGGACCTTTGTGCTACAGCCTGTTGGTTATTTTACCAGCTCCTGGAAGTGACCAGGCCTGGAACCCAAGGCTCTGGGCAGACAGGATCACTTCCCTCAGTGAAAGCCCTGGCCTCACGGGGTGAGCGAGTACCTAGTGCCCACCCCTTCCACACAGTTCTCAAGGATGAGAGAGTCACATCTGTCTTTAAAGGTGCTCTTATATAATCCAGAGTGTGGACTCGAGTGGAATTTCTTATGGGCGCTTCCACAGCTCCTATCTCATTTTGCTCCCACCGCCACCCTGAGGGAAGCTAGAGCCCTCTCTGTTTTACAAATAAAGCAAAGGAGGCTGGAGGGGGACAGTGGGAGCCAAAAGCAGAGAGCTCCAGCATCAGTGCCTGCACTGGGGAAGGGAGAACCTCCCCGACCCCCACCCCTAGAGCCAGCACAATGGTATCTCTCCTTTCTAAGGGTCCTTGAGCAGGGCCAGGGAGGGCATCCTGTACTGGTCAACCCTCACTGTTTCTAGACCTCCCTGTCCCAACTGAGCACAGTGGTTCTGCCAGAGCCAGCAAGCTACCCAATGTCACACAACTGGCAGGTGACCTAACTACCCAATAGAGCCTGGAAGAGCTACAAAGCCTGAGTCATCTGGATTGTTGAGAGCAACAGAGACTAAGGAATCAAACCCCTGCTGTCTCCTTCCTGTGCTCTGACCCCATCGGTGAAGAAATACACCCATACACCTGTCCAAGATACCTCTGCAAATAGAAAACTATCAAGAAAATGAACACGTACCATAACATACTACACCAGCATCACGCTGGGCGTCGGGGTGGGAAGGGAGCCCAGCCATGTGCAGTACCTACTAAGTGCAGGGTTCTCTGCTCTTAGCACTCTCAATATCGCTCTTACAGTGCACGAATACACAGTGCACGCTTTGCCCCATTTTACAAATGAAAACCCAAAGTCTAAAATGATGGAGTCTGTAGCTCAAACTTACTCAGCTATAAAGTGGCCCGCCCAAATCTACACACAACTTCTGACCAACTGCAGAGACCTCGTTTGGGGCTTTCATATACAGGGAAGCAGAGGAAGAGGCCCTGCCGGGAGTGTAGCGCTCAGAATTTACAGCCAACGACTTTACAATCCACCGCTAGGAAATGACTCTGGGTCTCACCCAGGCCGAGAGAAAGGTGACCGCTCCCCATGTGGTGCGTGACCGCGCCCCATTGGTGCTGACCATGGTGCTACCGGGCTAATGTGGACAGTCCGGGAGGCGACAGCAGATCCTAAGGTGGTCAGCTCCTGGACTGAACTGCAACCGGTTAGGAGTTCGCTGCTCAAATTTCCAAAGGAGCTACACAGAGAAACCCTGTCTCAAAAAACCAAAAAAAAAAAAACAAACCAAAAAAAAATTTCCAAAGGAAATGTCTCCATCTGCTCAAGATGGAAACCGCCCCCTCCTGCGCCACTAGCGACTGAGGTCCCCAAACCTGCCGGACCTCAGAGGGATCCCCAAACCAGCGACCACGGCCCCATCTATCCCGCAACGAATTTCAAGGGGCCGGATCCCAGCTCCCCACCAGTTGACCTCGGGTCCCTAGTCAAGCCTGACCCGTACGCGTGGACACCTGCAAATCACCGCTCAGTCCTCCTGGCTGGGGCCAGGGAGCATCTTCAAAGTGTTCGCGACGCCTCGTTGGAAGCCTGGGAGGGGGCAAATTCTCCCCACGCGGGTCGGTGTCCTAGGTCGCGTGGAGAACGCTCCGGTACTCCCCTTGCTCCACGCGTGGACAGCGCCGAGCTTGCACCTCACAATGCTACGCTTTCGTTGCTCCGGCGGAGGGCGAGCGGCCGATAGGCTTCCACAGATTTCGTAGGACTGTTCTTGGGTTGCATCTCTGCTGTAACTGAAGATTCATTTTGTTTGGGGTTTGCGCAGATGAAAATATTTAGAAGACAACGAAAACCCCCGCGGCAAAAGGCCATTTCCACAGCAGCGCCTACGGGCGGGTGCGGCCGGACCGGGAGCGGGGAGCGTCTGCTAATTGCAGCTTCGTTAGATTTCGGGTTTGAGAAGCTGCGGTTCGGGCGCTAATATCCGCCGCCCATTATCCCGGCTAATAAATTTGACCTATTGTTCGTTTGTTAAAATGATGTCACCTTGGAACAGTCCCTAAGCTCCTATTTCCATGAATTAGGCCTTTATTGAAAGCCGGGAGCCAATGAGAGAAGAGAGGCTTGTTGATCGCAGCCAATGGCTGCGGCGGGAGAGGAATTAGCAGCGGAAACTCCAGGTTCGGTTCAAGAAAGATGACACAGAGCCTGTCGGGCCCGCGCACTCTTGGCAAAGTTTCAGTGCGACTGGAGGCGCCGGGCGCTCCATGGCCGCGCCGTAACGGGGACCCAGCCGCCTCCCCGCCCAGCCCAGCCCAGCCCTTCCGCCCGCCCAGGATGGAGGCGCCCGCCAGCGCGCAGACCCCACACCCGCATGAGCCCATCAGCTTCGGCATCGACCAAATCCTCAACAGCCCGGACCAGGACAGCGCGCCCGCCCCGCGGGGCCCCGACGGCGCCAGCTACCTGGGAGGGCCCCCCGGGGGCCGTCCGGGCGCAGCGTACCCGTCTCTGCCCGCCTCCTTTGCGGGCCTCGGCGCGCCCTTCGAGGACGCGGGATCTTACAGTGTCAACCTAAGCCTGGCCCCCGCCGGCGTGATCCGGGTGCCAGCGCACAGGCCGCTCCCTGGGGCCGTGCCGCCGCCTCTGCCTAGCGCGCTGCCCGCCATGCCCTCCGTGCCCACGGTCTCCAGCCTGGGCGGCCTCAATTTCCCCTGGATGGAGAGCAGTCGCCGCTTTGTAAAGGACCGCTTCACAGGTGAGCAGAGCGGGCCACCAGGAGCCAGGCCTCGGCTCTCCAGGGGCCAGGGGCGCCGCGCCCTGTGCACCCCTCTCCCAGGGTCGATTTCAGAGGCCCAGGCATGGCGGAAGCCTCGACACCCAGGGCTCGGGGCGGCTGTGGGAGGGGAAGGTAAATCGGAGAGTTACGGGTCGGGGGGTTGGGGGGAATAAAAGAAACCAGCGTCCCGGGGAAAGGGGGGGGCGTCCTTGATGCTTGATGCTGCCGGGGGGACTCGCGGGAAGAACGAAATAGCGGAGCACTGTGTCCCACGGGGCTCCACGTGCGGCCCGAACGGTGGTGGGGCTGGGCTCCAAGGGGCCTCATGTGTCTCTGCAGCGGCGGCCGCGCTCACGCCCTTCACCGTGACCCGGCGCATTGGCCACCCCTACCAGAACCGGACGCCGCCCAAGCGTAAGAAGCCGCGCACGTCCTTTTCCCGGGTGCAGATCTGCGAGCTGGAAAAGCGCTTCCATCGCCAAAAGTACCTGGCCTCGGCCGAGAGGGCGGCGCTCGCCAAATCCCTCAAAATGACGGACGCGCAGGTCAAGACCTGGTTCCAAAATCGGAGGACCAAGTGGCGGTGAGAGAGGCCCGGCCCGGCCCACCACGCACCTGCCCTGCACCTGCCCCGCCCTGCGCAGCAGCCCAGCATCACACCCTCTCCTGTGCTAGCCCCTGCCCGCGCCCCCTGGACCATGCATCGCCCCTCTTTTCCAGATTTGTTGGCCTTCCTTCCCACCGACCTTTATCTCTTTCGCCATCTCTCCCACACCTCGGCGTCTCCATTTTCAGGCCCATCTCGCCAGTGTTTTGTTTCGCCTCCTTTGCTGGTTTGGGTTCCTCCCACCTACCCCCCACCACACACACCTCGAGCCTCCCACACTCTCCTCCCTCTCCCATTCCAGCCCACCCACTCGGATTTCGGATTGATGGCCAGGGCTGTTTTAGGGTCCTCTCTCCAACTCTGGTTTTTTGTTTGTTTGTTTGTTTTAATACTATCTTTGCTTCCATCCAACCCGTAAACGACGAAGCTCTATGTTCTAGAGAGGGATTCAAGACAGTGCCTGGTAGAATTCTTATCAGACTGACCCCGTCAGGTGTCGCCCAGCTGGTGGTGCACAGCCCGCCAGTCCACCCGTGGGCCCAAGTGACCCCATTGGCCTCAGGGCCGAGTCAGTTATACATTGCCCTGCTTCTCTTATCCCGCAGGGGGAAACAAAACATACAAAAACAAAACCCAACAACAACAAGATTTATTGTTGGCGAGGTCACAAAATCCGGGTGTGCAGGTGGACGGGCGGGCAGAGTGCCTTCCCAGCGCCCCCGGGGTGCACAAACAAAACCCGGCGGTCCCTCCCGCCCCGCGGTCCTCGGGGCAAGTGTGTGCGGGCGGCAGGCGGTTCTGCGCCTCGAGGGGCCTGGGAGGCTCTGTTCCCGGGAGGGCTGGGGCCCGCTGGTGGCCTAGCAAAGCCCAGTGCGTGACGGTGCTGTCCCTCTCCCTCCCCGGGTGCAGGCGGCAGACGGCGGAGGAGCGGGAGGCGGAGCGGCAGCAGGCGAGCCGGCTCATGCTGCAGCTGCAACACGACGCCTTCCAGAAGAGCCTCAATGACTCCATCCAGCCCGACCCGCTCTGTCTGCACAACTCGTCGCTCTTTGCTCTGCAGAATCTGCAGCCCTGGGAGGAGGACAGTTCCAAGGTCCCCGCTGTCACCTCTCTGGTGTGAGCCACCGGCGTGCACCGTAGCTACAGGATCGCCGCCCCCACCAGGCGGGGCGCCCGGGTCCCCCAGCCGGGCTGGGGAGGGAAGCTGGGCCGAGAGGGGTAGGGCGGCCCAACTCGCGTGGATCTTGGGGCGGGCCGCACAGCGCCGGCCGCGGAGAGGGGCTGGGCCCAGGTCCTCGCGGCTGCACAATCCGAGCCCCCCGCCCCGCGCCCCGTCCCGCCCCAGGCCCGGGCCTGACAAAGAAGCGCCTTACGTTACTCCGCCCCGCGCCCGCACCCCCCGGGCTGGGCGCCTGTATTATACTTTGTACTTTTGCCCAAACGTGTAAATAATAAAAAGTTTTGGCTTTTTTCTTTAGAAGCCGGCCACCTGCTTCCCCTGCGGGGCCGCTGGAGGAGGGGCAGCCGACCCGGCGACTGGGGGAAGCGTGCGGGGCCGGGGGCACCCAGCGTTTAGGCTGGGAGCACGCCTCTCCTTTTCCGTTCCTTTTATTTAAGTCGTTTTATTTAATAAAAAGTTAGCTATTTCACTTAATACCGCTTTTATTTCGTTTTCTTTCCTCGAACGCTCGGCGACCCCGGTCCTTGCGCCCCACCCCTTTGGCTATCGCTACCGAGCGAGCGGCGGTGTGCGCGGGCGCGTCCAGGTCTTCGAGCTGAACTGCTTTCGCCCCAGCCCGAACCCCGGCCCGGGGCCCCGCGGAGGATGTGAGGTGCAGGTCAGTTCCAGTCGGCTGGCCGAAACCGGTTGCCGGTGGGATAGGGAATGGATCTGGGACCCAGCCGCGCGCCGCTGGGAAAGGACTGTTCTGATCTGAGCGGGTTCTGAGTCAGTCCCAGATCAAATTCACCTAGTAAGGTGGATGATCGAGTAGAGGAGAACGTTTTTGCAGCCGGAGAGGAAATGCTGGACCTTCTCACACCCAGATTTTGATTCTTTCCAGAGGCTCCGTGCCACTCAGGGACCCAGCTCTGAGGGATCTGGGCGCCCAGCGAGCACAGGGCCGGGACCCAGTCCGGGCATTCAAATACATGGGGTTTACGCAAGCTCCTAAGTTTAGCATGACGTTATAAGACGTCACAGCGATCTTCTCTCCATCACTTGACAGGAGGGGCCGAGAATGCCCAACTGTGGCAGCGGCGTAGTGTTGTCCTCTCAGATTTGCTGAACTTTGGAAGTTTTTAGATTGCGAGATCAAAGCAAAGGGCCCCTTCCAACCACAACAAACACGCACCTTGGTCCCTTGGTTCCCATCCCTTTTATCATTCTTGTGATCTTTGGAAAACATTTTTTTCTCTCTTCTGACCTCTCTATTCTAGCTCTACCATACTGTCTGTTCGCTCCGTTTGCTCCCCGGGCTCCACGGATGCTGTTTGGTGTGTGCTGTTGTGGTTTCTTTCCCTTGCGGTTTTGTGCTTTCTCTTTGCAATTTGTTCTCTGTTGTCTTAAATTTCTCTGAACCCGTTTCTTTTTCGTGGCCACTTTCCTTCCCGATTCTATTTTGTTCCCTTTTCACTCCATTTTTGTTGGTGGTGTTGACTTTTTGTTTGTTTGTTTGTTCCTCTCCTACCTTCTCAGAATCTCTTCGCCTCCATTTTTCAGTCTTTGTCTCTCTCTTTTTTTGTGTGTGTTCTTTATTCCTCCCTTCCTTTCTCCACCAGACTCCGCTCCCCGATAGTTCCCAGAAGCGAAATATTTGGGGAGCAGTGTCCTAACGCTACCTCAGCAGTCCCACCCATCCCAATGTCTCTCTGAGCCAAGCACCACCCTGCGGGCTGTGACACTTGGGAGTCTTCGTTACAAGCGGGCTGAGAAGCTGACAGCCCTTACATGGCTGGAGGCGGTAGGGCTTGGCTTAGAAACTCTCCTATTCCCCACTCCTGCCCTCGTTTGCACTTTCAAGCCCTTCTAATACCGAAATCTGCGCCTCTGGGAATTTAACAGACAGCGTGGTAGAACCTAGGGCGAGTCAGTGTTTGGGTCTCTTCCCAGGACGTTTTCTTGAAAGGCTTTTATTCAGTCTGCTGAAAAGCCTGGAGACCTGGTCAGGTGGTGGGAAAGGTTGGCCCTTAGGTGGGGAAAGAGCTTCCCCTTTGCCCCGGCAAGCAGCTCATCCTCGGGGTTAGCGTCGCTTTCTGGTTCCTCCAGGATTTCCTCTATTGCGCCGTAATAAGATCTACCATTTTTGTTTTTCTAAATTATTTGTATTGCTTTGACAGGGTCAACCTCGATTCTTGAGTCTCTGGGGGCACACACACGTTGTCTTTTTCTTCCTTGCAGGCTCTTCGTAATGCACAAAGGGGGTCTGGTTAAGAAGCCCGTGGCTGGTGGTTGTCCAGCCGGAGTTTGGATGGGGGACTGGGGTTCCCTCAGTCGGTGCCTTAGCCAGTTCACGGCCTCTGAGCCATTTGCCTGAGCCAAACATTGCTGAACTAGATGCCGGCTACCTGTCTGATTGAATACAGAAGACTAAGCCGGATCCCACGCGTGTAGGCCGGAGCGGCGACCAGCTCACCCAGAGCAGGGTGGACGCCCCCAGCGGGTGAGAGCGATTGTTGAGCCGCGAGGGTGGGTTGCATCTTTCACTCATGGCGCGCCAAGTCTCTAAACCTTCTCTTTTCTGCTACCTTTGGGCGGATTGAGAGGCGGAATTAGAAGCGTCATTAAAGGACACTATTCTTGGTCTTCCCACTGGAAGAGCCTTGGATTAGGGTCTGGGACACAACCAGGGTTAGGCAAGCTGAGCTGAAGGAACAAGGCCTCTTGAACCCGGTCAGTGGTCTTACATGTTGCACCCACTTTACAGATCTGAGACTGCCTCACTGGCCAAACCACTGGGTAGCGCAAGGTTTCGAAACGGCACCTAGTGCCCACCTGGGAAAAGCCACAATCAAGGTGTCCAGCGCCAGGGACAAAACCTTCAAGGACGTAGCCAAGAGTTAGGTATGGGACTGAGGGACGCAAGGACACCCGCCACATCAGAGCCCTACAGAGGGAGCAGAGAAAACTTCTGGTCAGCCAACCGAGAGAGAAGACAGCCCAGCTGGGCTTGGCCAGCGTAGGGTTTACCAGGACGTGTGGGTGTCCTCCCATTTTGCCCATGGAAACACTGAGGCCCAGAGAAGTTCCGAGGTTAGCTGACTGGTGCAGTCGGGATACCTGGACATTCTTGCCCAAGGCTTGACTTATGGAGGCTGGGAAGGGAACGGAGCTTAGCGATCTGATCTGAAGGGTAGGAAAGCAGTCTGAGGCCTAGTGCAACCACCCTAACACGAAATTCCCAGGTCTCGGTGCGGCTGAAGTGCCTTCCCATTCACGTTTGAGCGAAGGACAGTTTAAAGGGCATCCAGAGTCTCCCGCCTCCCAGCCGTGCTTGCCCGGGCCATTTTCGCTGTGCTTGAGCAAGCTAGGAAGCCACCCTGTAATAGATCCAGCGACCACCCCAAGCTGGGAAGCCTCTGTGCGAGGTGGACCAAGCGCAGGCAGGTCCGCGCTCCAAATGGCGACCGCACTCCGCTCAGGGACAGTCGGACTTGGCTCCCCAGTTTAGAAGCCACAGTGTGACTCCAACCTCCCCACCCCTCCGCAGAGACCTGCAGGCAGACCAGGGCCTACCCTCAAGTCCTGATCTCTGTCTGGGCTCAACTAAAACTGAGGACGGAGAGGGGCGTTTGGTGTATGCTCTCACATTATGTAATAATAAATAGTACGGGTTTCTAAAGGCCTGGTGCGAAGCCATGCGCCCCTACTTTTCCAATCAGCACTCCTGTGACCAAGGTCTCAGCCGGGGTCCGTCTGGGTTCAGTCTGACAGATTCCTAGTGGAATCCATCGCCTTTCCTTGAGAATCACCCTGGTAAGGTTGTAGGTGGCCCTGTGTGCGTGACTTCTACCCTCTGTGCCTTGTTTTCTGACTCAGTTAAAAAATAGTCTGCAAAGACTTTTCGAGAAAAACAAGAGCAACCACGGTTTATGGTACAGCCGTTTATAAATTTATCACAAAAAATAAAGACATTTAAAAATACTTTTTTCGTACAAAAATCTAACTGAATCACAGTGTTGCTCGTAGGCATGGAGCAGTGTCCTTCAACGCTGGCCGCACTGCCGAGGTGGGCACCTCAGACCTGGACAGGGGCAGGCTTGCCAGCATCCTGGTATAGTCCTTACGGCGCCCCCTCGGTAACTGAACCTAACCCTCACTTCAGAAGAAATGGATGTCGTCCTGTCAGACAGGCTGCCGGGTAATAAGGGAGTTATTAAACCCCTTTGGTACGTCCCTGTTAAAGGGGAAAGAAAAAAATATACGTATAACAGATACGTATAAAATATACGCTAAGCAGAATATTTGAGCACTTTACCCCTTCCCGACTTTCACCCCCACATCTGTAAACAGTCTTGCATTCCAGTTCTGCCAATGGGGAGCTGACAGGCAGAGAAGGCAAGGAACCAGAGAACCTCACTCTGACTCTTAACTGTCTGGACTCCAGAGCCCCGCTTCGTGACTCTCAGCCCTATCCCCACACTGTACTGCCTCTGAGGTCTGAACCAAGCTGTGTCCCTAGCCAACAGAGATCATAGATGGGAGAGCTCCTCACTAAACAGGGTTGTGCTGATCCAGGCTCCCCTGATTTTGAGAAGCCAAATCTTCACGTGGAGTAAAGGTCTCCGGTTGGCTTTAAAAGCTTGCAGAGCCGCCAAGCACAGCCCCGGATGCGCACGGCCGTTCTCAAGTCCTGTTGATGGGTGAACTCCTTCAGAGGCTCGGAAACCCTCGAGGACCTGGGACCTGGGTGAACGGAGGTGGACTCTTTGCCACCTTCGTCCCCCCCCCCCCCACACACACCCATTCAAGAAAAATCCCCTCCTTGCTTTTGCCAACAAGGTCGCTGCGAATAAGAATGACGGGCTCCTAAGGAAAGACTTTAAGAAGGCGGCCGGGTGGCTCCCTCCGGGCTAGGTTCCCCGGCAAGAAAAAGTGATGCTGCCTTCAGACCGCTTGAGTGAATATGCTAAGCAGCCGCGGGTTCGCATCTGCTGCTTGGGCACCACAGCTGGGGCACTTTTGTTCCTAGGACCGAGTGAAGCTAAGGAAGATGGGGGTGGGGAAAGCAAAAAGGAAACCCAACCCCGGGAGGACCTGTGAGCCCCCCGGGCAGGGGTGGACTTTATTAACGCCTCCAGTTTCAGTACGTTTGGGGCGGAGGAGTAAGGGGGGCTTCGAGCAAGGATGGCATAACGCCAGTTCTCAGCTCTGAGAGCCCCTTCAGAATTGCAGCCACCTGTCCCCTGGCATGGTGGATACAGAGGTGGGCTGTGGATGGCCAGCAGTAGCTGTGTGGAGGGTGCCTGTGCCATCTGACTAGCCCTCAGATAGCCTAAGAGGTATCTGAGGCAACCCCCATTTTGCAGATGAGAAAACTGAGGGTCTGGGGGGCACCCCAGAACCCCGCTGGTGCCAGGACATTAATGGAAGCCAAATAACCCCCATTTCACCAGCTTTACGCTTGAGGGGCTTCAGACCTCCTTGTTATTAAAACCAAAGTCTTTGTGTGCCTGCCAAAGGGAATTCTGGCCGCTTTGAATATCATTATCTTTAAGCAGCACGAGATATAAACCAGAAAGTGCGGGTCTGTTTGTAAACATTATTCTGGGCTATCTTTCCTATGGCCTCCCTATTAGAGCCTCCTGAAAGCAGACAGAGGTGCTGCTTCTTACGGTTTGAGGGAGCTGAGGGACCCCCACTCCCACCCTGGTCCACTCCTACCACAGCTAAAAACCAGGCTCTAGCTGCCCCTTGTGAGTGTGGATGCTACAGGTGGAGCCCAGACCTTTGTTTCCTTTCAGGTCTAAGGAAGAGTTGTTGAGTCAGGCACTCTTTACAGGCCCTGCTTTGGAAGGTCAGTTTTACTATGCAAGAGTAAGCTGTCTTGTTCTGAGCATTGGCCTCTTCCGTCTGCAGTCAGGACAACTGCCACATGAGGTAGGCAGTGGGACCTGTGTGCCCAAGGCTAGCACCCTCACTTGTCTCGGCCTCCCAGGCATAGCATCTCCCTGGAAGATGACGACCTTCCAGCAGGGGTTGTTGATTGACATTTGAAAATACAGATTATTCTAAGGGAGAGAAGCTTGGTCCTGGTGCCTTCTGTAGTTTGTTCTTTTTAGGTTGGTGAAGTTTAGCACACTGTAGGTGCTCAGTGCGTGCTTACTAAGCAATCATAGTAATAGTAAATGGCATTTATAGATTTCCTACTGTGGGCCACATCACCCTTGGAGCTAGCCTAGGAACTCAGCAGACATTAATATTTTATTTTGGAGAACAGAAACATAAGGTTTCAGGATATTAAACTACTTCCTGATATCTAGCAGAACAGAACATGGGTTGGAACCCAGCAGTTTTGAATCCAGAGAAGAAAACTAATATGTGCCAAGCACCTACTGTGTGCTGAGCTCTGGGCTCGAGATCACACTCAGTCCTTCAATAATCTTACAAAGGCCTAAAGCCCACTTTACAAACCAGGAAACAAGGGCCAGGCAACTTTCCTGCCTGTTTGCCCGCGGTCTGGAAACTGAAGCCAGCGCTCCCCCATCTAAATCCCCAGCCCCTTTTAAAGCCAGCTTTGAAGTCTTCGATCCAGTCAGGCTCTCTGGGATGGAGCAGCTGCCGGGGTTGGGTGGGTCCTCCCCAGACAAAGCAGAGCTCCCGTACAAGCACCTACTGGGCTCCGCCTGAGGGAGGGAATAGGAAGTGAGAAATCGGGTCGGGATGGGCAGAGGGCGGCAGAGGCTGCACAGTTGGTGCTCCGTCTCTCCCCCCTCAGGCCCTCGGCATTTCCTCCCCTTTCTCTCCTCTTCCTCTCCTCCTCCTCTCTGCTCCCTTTTCTCCTTCCTTCCCTCTTCCTCCTTATTTCCTCCCCTCCTCTCCTCCCTTTGCCCTCTTCTCCTTTCATCCCTGCACTTTCTGGAATCTTCCCCACCCACCTCCATCAGGGGCTTCTTTGATGAGGTCTCCAGGCCTTTTATACAAGTCATGTCCAAAGCTGAGGAAGTTGGCATCTATGTTACCCAAATACATCTGAGAATTTTGAGATCAAGTAAGATGGATTGCTTTGTGGGTCCTCAAATTCATCAGGTGGAAAAGCCAAAAGGCCTTGAACCTGGAGTTATTAAATCCTGGAGGGCAGGGTCTAGCCTGATATCTTGGATTTCTTTCTTCCACAAAAAAAAAAAAGTTTCTGCCAACCTGTGCACTATTACCAAGTCCCTGTGATGATCAGCCAAGTGCTGGGCACTTAGTGGGTGGCTCTTGGAGTCTCGGTGACATGCCACCCAGAGTGGGAGATTCAACCCTCCAACCTGTGAGCTGGCTGCCACCTGCACTTTGTTACCTGAGGTCTAGGCTCCCCAGCAAGAAGGCTGTGTTTCCTGGAGAGGACATTGAACCTGCACTGGATGTAGTTTAAAAGCAATTTGTCAGTGGTGACAATTTACAGAAATATATTCCTGTTGTAGCATCTCCCAACCTCTGGGATTTATGGCTTCATCTCCCGGCTTTGAAAGCACACTCGCATGCTCCAGCAAATGGGAAAATGTATGAACAATTTGTTGGCTCCGTTTTTTTTTTTTTATCAAGTTTCCCCAAATATGTAAACTCTGAGAGCGTCTTATTCTTTTTAAATGATCATTCATTTGTCTCCAGACTCTATCTTTTGGCACAATTTATTATTCTCTATTTCAAAAAACTTAAATGCGTTTTGCATATTAGCGCGTAACTCTTGCTCCTGTCTCCTCAGTTGTGGAAAGGGCTGGATTGCTTTTATAAAGAAAAAAATGGCTAATAAAATTGGCCTCAGCACCATTGCTCTGCAATTCTTATGAACAGTAAAGTGGTACTTACCGTCATTGATGTTAAAAGCTATTTCTAAATTATGGTGCCATTTATTATCTCTAGTGTCCAAAGTAAGTTTAAATGATGCTTATAATTCATGTTTTACCAAATTTCCTTTTCCCCCCGAGGATACCTCTGATTAACTTATGCACATTAAAGCGCTTTTTAAATTCTTCTTTTATTGCTATTATGTTCTGAAAATCTCAGCGATTCTCAAAAATGGGTAATAAACTTGAGATAAAATGCCACAGTTTTAGATCAATGCTGACATATCACTGTGGTGATTTCTTCAGAGCTAAAGTGATAATGCCTCATATTTACGGGATATATACTAGGTTATTACTACAGTATTACCATTTTGTTCTAAGATGAAATGAGTAATTTGCCAATTTATTAAACAGTTACATTTAAGTATTGCTTAGGACATTACCACCCCAATCTGTTTACTTAGCTTGAAGAGTCACCATTAAGATACCCTGTTTATTTAGGTAAA
This sequence comes from Tokudaia tokunoshimensis, assembly GCA_036184795.1. Taxonomy (NCBI): domain Eukaryota; kingdom Metazoa; phylum Chordata; class Mammalia; order Rodentia; family Muridae; genus Tokudaia; species Tokudaia tokunoshimensis. Next base: position 88,754,115 of record BTHU01000010.1, read on the forward strand.
ATTTGTAATCATCACGCCTTCCATTAACCAACTTATTTTTCTGCAAGGCTAATTGTCTAGAAATGAGTTTCTTCTTATTTACTGTGCTACATTCTGCTTAGCTGGCTAAAAATGTCACCCCGGCAAGAAGTGCTAGGGAAATTAATAATACATACAGAGAACAGTTTTAATTAGTATAATACCAAACGTTAATAAAAGATTTATGGTGCTGTAAGAAAATTCTAACAGAACAGATCTGATCAGCTTCCGGGCTGGGTTTGTCCAGAGGGTTTTGCAGCCCTCTACGGGAGGTCAGAGTGATTCCCCTGACTCTGCAGGGGTTCCCAGGAGTTTGAACAAGAGATGGGGAGCAGGGTGCTGGGCAGAGGGCACAAGCCAGAGAGAAGGCCTCAGCCTGGCAGTGGGGTGCCAATGGCAGCTAGTGTTCTGCAGAGCTGGAGAGGATCCACAGGCACTTTCTGGGGTGCTGGTGACCTTTGGTCTGAACTGGGACCAGAACTTTGAGAGAGAAGCCAGGCTGCTGTTAGTTCAAAAGTCACAAAAAAAAACTGGACAGCTGGACATTCAAACAAAGGCTGTGTGAAGCAAGTCTGTTTTCACCCCAAGGCATGGAGAGTATGGTTTCCTCATCTAGCAGCAGGAGACAAAGCCTGAAGGCTCAGCTCCAGACCTAGGGTTGTACAGCAGGGCAGTGGAGAGGGTTTGAACCCAGTGACCTCCTGTGATGCAACCCTGCCATCTGGCTGTCTGCTGCAAGCCTTCCTCATCACTCGGTCAAGTGCAGGTGCAGATGGGGACACTGAGTCAAGCAGTTGACTCTTCCCATCGGCAGTGTTGTATCTTCAAGTCCACACCTTTCTTGGTGTGGAATGATCTGGGAAGTACAGGGACTCTTCCTGCCTTCATGAGATCAGTGGCTGGCACATAGTAGGCAGTTTTAGAAGGCCTTAAGGAACCAAGGGAAAAGGGAAATGAAGAAAAATGGTGAACCTTTGCGATGTGGACAGGAAAACAACCAACCCTGACAGGAACTTGGGGCCAGCAAAGCACACACCCCACTAGCTGAGGTTTAAGAGGTTATTACAGTCGCCAGTTTCCGCCCCGAGGGTCAGGTCTCAGGAGCGATGAGAATCCTTTGTACAGTAAGCTGGTTCATTTTTAACACACATAATAAAAACTGACCAAGCCACCGACTTTCCTAAAACTCTCCCCAACTCAAGACACTGCATCTCATGAGGCACTTGAGGACTGGTGGCTCTTTTATCCAACTCTTGATTAAAAAGAAAAAACAAGACCAGCAAAAGTTCTTGGAAAGAACTGTTCCAGGCTATGTGACAAAACAGTTTGGGTCACTTCTAGAAAGACAAACTCAATGTCTAAGACCAAGTCCACCCTGAGGAGGCCTAGGAGGCGCCCCTCTACCACCCTGCTTTTAGGGGATGAAAAAACAAACTGTAGTCCATCCATGCAATGGACTATTACTCGACATTAAAAACAAACATAGGACCAAGACATGTTACAGCATGAAAGGACCTTGAAATCATGTGCTATGTGAAAGAAGGTGCACATAGAAGGACACATGTGGTATGATGTCATGTGTGTGAAATGTCCTGGACAGGTAGATCCATAAGTGCAGATGGGAGAGTGGCATCAACAGAGAGACAGGTAAGGGGCAAATAGGGAATAGTTACCTGATGGCAGAGGGTATTTTCTAGGTGTCAAAGATTGCAAAACTTGATACTTAGTGATGGCTGTGCAGTGTCATAGAGGCTCAAAGGCCATGCACTAAAACTTGAGTGTTGATTTAGTCCTCAAGGCCTGGCTGGAACTCATTACTCTCCTCCCTCAGTGCTGGGATTAGAATGCACCTGGCCTGATGTGGCATGAGTTTCACCTCATTATAAATCAATCAATCAATCAATCAATCAATCACTCTTTAGGAGTACCAGTATCCAAAGCTACACATTCCGATAGGGTCACCTTAGCCGTGGCTGCAAGAGTGGGAAACCAGAGGTGACCCTTTGCCTGTCACTTTGAGGTGAGTCACCCAAAATCAGTTGTTCCACGGCAGGTAGCTATTAAAACACTGGGGACATGTCATATGCAGCAGGCGGTGGGATAGTTTAGCGTTTAGCTACAAAACAGCTTGCATATTACATGCCATTAAAACACACACACACACACACACACACACACGCCTGCGTGCTCTGTGGGAAAAACTAGGACACACAGGACAAACTCTGCAACAGCAGGTCACAGCTGAGGGGAGGGTGCTGGAATGGAAGTCAATTCTCACTTGGTAAACTGTGAGAAAGGAAAAAAAAACCTGAAGACTTTTTAAAAGCACAAGAATAATTTTTTTTCCTAGACAGGGTTTCTCTGTGTAACATGCCTGGCTGTTCTGGAACTCTCTATGTCACCCAGGCTGGCTTTGAACTCACAGAGATCCACTTGCCTCTGCCTCCTGAGTGCTAAGATTAAAAGTTTGTGTCACCGGGCAGTGGCCTTTAATCCCAGCACTTGGGAGGCAGAGGCAGGCAGATTTCTGAGTTCGAGGCCAGCCTGGTCTACAGAGTGAGTTCCAGGACAGCCAGGGCTATACAGAGAAACCCTGTCTTGAAAAACCAAAACCAAACCAAAGCAAAACCAAAGCAAACCAAACCAAAACAAAAACAAAAAAAAAAAGTGTGTGTCACCATGCCCAGCTTAGAATAAATTTTTTGAGAATTGTTTTCTGTTATTTTCTATTATACTTATGTGTACCTGTATCTGTGTGTGGGCATGTAAACAGGAGCACTGGTACCCTGTGTCAGATCCCCTGGGGCTGAAGTGAAATGTGATTGTGAGTCACACTCCATGTGGAGGCTGAGAACCGGACCTGGGACCTACCTGTCTGCAAGGGCAGCAGACACTCTTAACAACTAGGCCATCTCTCCTGCTGGATGTGAATATATTCTCATTAAATCATGAGTTAAAGGCTGGCGAGATGGCTCAGCGGTTAAGAGCACTGGCTGCTCTTCCAGAGGTCCTGAGTTCAATTCCCAGCAACCACATGGTGATTCACAACCATCTGTAATGGGATCCCATGCCCTCTTCTGGTGTGTCTGAAGATAGCAACACTGTATATACATATAATCATGAGTTACAATAACGTATAGGATGCCAACAGGTAATTAAGACAAAAGAAACCGTCCATGGTCCTTCCACGGGATGCTGCAGTTTCTTTGTGTGATCCCTGGTTTTGTCATTGTTGCTTTTGGTGTGCTTGTTAAGCAGCTGCTACACCACGGAGCTACGCCCTAGTCACGCTGGGTGTTTGTAGATACTGAGGATTGGAGGGGTTTTGTTTTGTTTTGTTTTTTGTTTGTTGGTTTTTTGCTTTGTTTTATTTCGCTATTTCTTTTTTTACTAATTTAAAAAGGAAAAAGAGGGGGGCTGGAGAGATGGCTCAGCGGTTAAGAGCACTGACTACTCTTCTGAAGGTCCTGAGTTCAAATCCCAGCAACCACATGGTGGCTCACAACCATCTGTAATGAGATCTGACGTCCTCTTCTAGTGTGTCTGAAGACAGCTACAGTGTACTTACATATAATAATAAATAAATCTAAAAAAATAAATTAAAAAATAAAAATAAATTTATAAAAAGGAAAAAGAAACAGCTGTAGACAGAACCAGGCCTTCCTGCACTGCCCTGGTACGTCTGTGTGCTTTGTCAGTTCGGGGCTTAATTTCTTTTTTAATTTATTCATTTGTTTAGTTGATTGGTTTGGTTTTTTGGGTTTTTTTTTTTGGAGACAGGGTTTCTCTATGTAGCCCTGGCTGTCCTGGAACTCACTCTATAGATCAGGCTGGCCTCAAACTCACAGAGGCCCTCCTGCCTCTGCCTCCCAAGTGCTGGGATTAAAGGGCCCATTCATGGACCACCACTGCCCGGCCAGCCCTGGAGTTTTTAAATGAACTACATTTGCTTGCACATTTCAGAACCCACAATAGAGACGCGGAACATAAAATGCTCAAGAGTATATGGCTGTGCCACTGAGCAAAGCACCAGGGAAGACTCAGTTAAGCACCTGGCTGAGTGCTCAAGGAAGCCCTTTGTCACTTCTTTGGAAGGTGGTTTTTTTTTTTTGTTTGTTTGGTTGGTTGATTTTTGTTTGTTTGTTTGCCCTGAATCATTGATTGGCAGGATTCCCTATCTTCACCTTGTCTTCCTAGGTCTCAGAGTGGTTGGAGTTCAGGAAAGAGACCAGTTACCGGAAATGTGTTTCCAGATGCCCAAGAGCAAGATTTTCTGCAGCTTGTTTTGACACCACAACCAACATTTTCATCTCGGCGACTTTATCCCTCTTTAAAATGACAGTATTCTTAGATGCTGGAGGACCAGAGTCAACAGGCCCGTAGATTCCAGTGTTTGTACATTTCAAGTGTATGTACTGTGCATATCTGTGAGCATATACCATGATGGCCTGGTGTCAAAATTCTTCAGGCAGAAGAGAGCCAAATTTTCTCTCTTGTTTTCAATGTATTATTTTCTCTTGGATCTAAATAATTAATAAGGAGGTCCTTTGCCATAATTAAAATGGATGTTCCTACATGTCCACACCAATAGCTTTTCCAGTAATGAACACATTGAGATCCCTGTTACGTATGGCTGCTCCTCAGCCCCTGTGGCCACACTGCAGAAAGTGCTGGGAAACTGTAGAGGGTGACAGGAGCCAGGTGAGTTCAGGTAGAAGCCTGAGAGTTGACTCCAGCTTGGACCAGTTGGTAAGCCAGGCACAAAAGGACCTTGGAACAGAAGGCAGCTTGATGACTCTGGGCTAGATCTGCCTCCTAGGGTCCTCTCCCTCCACCAGTATCTGCAGTGAAACCTCTCTGAAAGGGGAAGGGCAGCATCTGGAACCTTCTAGGTAAAGAGGGCCAGATATAAATATCAAAGGCTCAGAGTCAAAACACACTTCCCCCTTCTCCCCTGTGACCATCCAGAACGGCCCTTCTTGGGGGACAGTACTTTAGCTCAGCAGTAGAGAGCTAACCTCCAATGCACAAGGACCTGCTTCCATCCCTAGTCCCACGGTGAAAGGTGATGAGACCCCCTGCTCATTGCAGCAGACTTCCCAGGAAGCAGCCTTCTGAATGGAGAGGCATGATGGAGAAGATAAAGGGAATGGATAAGTGGAATACTGAGGCGCCTTGAAAGGGAAGGCAATCCTGTCATTTATGGCAGCGTGGGTGCGCCTGAAGGGTCGTATGTTAAGTGACTAAGCATGACACTGGGAGAGAGATGGCGGGTGACTTCAGCTGAACCCCTGGAAGTAAAGTGGGCTAGTGGGTACCAGAGCTGGGAATGGGGAATGGCTGTGATCCTGTCAGTAAGACAGCTGGAGTGCTACATTCACAGCAGGATGGCTGCCATTGAGTTAGAGTGGTTACACTTCAGAGTTGTGAAGGAGATTTCAAATGTTTTCACCACAGAGGAATGGTGAGTAGCTAAAGTGACAGGCATGTAAATTTGCTCGTTTATCATGCATGCGTATGTTAAAATGCCACACCGTACTCTATAAATACATGCAAATATTTATCAAGTATGCATATGTTAAGATGTCACACTGTACCCCACAATACATTCGGTTGTTATAATTAGATTTAAAGAAGAGGACTGGACATAAAGTGAGAGAGTGTCAGCTTAGTACCTATAAAATCTTAGGTTACAGAGGCAGGACCCCACATAGTGGGGCTGGAGAAATGGCTCAGCAGTTAACAACACTTGCTGCTCTTGTAGAAAGATCCAGGTTCATTTCCCAGCACCCACATGGCAGATAACAGCAGTCTATAAACTCTAGGTTCAGGGGATCCCATTCTTTCTTCTGACCTTTGCAGGTGCCACATATGCCCATGACACACATGCATGCACACAGACACATTATGGTGGTTTGAATGTGAATTGTCCCCACAGGCTCATGTCTTAGAATGTTTGATCCCCAGTTGGTGGAACTGTTTGGGAAGGATTAGGAGAGATAGTCCGTTAGAGGAGATGTGTCTCTAGGGGTGAGTTTTGAGGTTTCAAAAGCCCATGCTATTCTGAGTTAGCTCTCTCTGTCTCAGGCTCGTGGATCAAGATGTAAGCTCTCAGCTATTTCTCTAGTGCCATTGCCTGCCTGCTGTCATGCCCCCACCACGAGGGTCTTGGACTCACCTTATGAAATTGTCAGCCCAATAAGTTGTTTCTTCTCAGTTGCCTTAGTCTCAGCGTCTTATCGCAGACATAGGAAAGTAACTAGGACAGACATAAACTAAAGATAAATAAATCCTTAAAGAGGAAAGAAAATGAACACACATATACACTCACACACCTACACACTACCTCTGCAGTGGAGAGCTTCAGTGAGGTATGGAAGATAGATGTTGACCAGAAGAACGGGATTTCCAGGGATGAGGCTCAAGAGAAATGATGGACAGAGAAGTTTACTGACCGACAATGCTGGTGCTCTGGAATGGAAAGTGTAACAGGAGGTGGGGAGGGGACAGAAACTGGGTGCAAGGGCCATGTCAGCAGTGAAAAAGGGCGTACTCAATAAGGGCCGATTCCTGACTCTAGGGGTCAGAAGGCCCTTTTGTGTGCAATAGTGGTGACTGATGGATTTTAAGCCCGGAGTGTGGAGAGGCGTGGAATCCCAGCACTTGGGAAACAAACAGGTGGTCTCTGTGAGTTCAAAGCCACCCTAGCCTACATAGTGAGTTCTAGGACAGCCAGAGTTACATAGTGAAATCCCATCCCAGAAAAAACAAAGGAAGAAAGAAGGAAAGGAAGGAAGAAAGAGGAAGGAAGAAAGGACAGACAGACTGGAGGGAAGAACAAAAGAGAGAGAGAGAGAGAGAGAGAGAGAGAGAGAGAGAGAGAGAGAGAGAGATTATTTCTCTAGGCAAGTTTCTGTTGTGACCACAAAGAACCATAGAACCCAGGCTGTACAGCAACAGTTCCCGACAGGTTCCAGAAGCTTCTAAAGAAAGCGGACCCTGGAGCCTGAATGAAAGGGGGTGACAGACAAGGGAATGGAAACAGTGTAATGTAGGGCCCAGACCTCCTGACACTAGTCACCCCTAATTGGGAGGCAGAGGTGAAAATGAAGCCCAGTGCTGCCACCTGGTGATGTCGTGACCTTGAGCTGGTCATTGTCCACTGTGGAGTGTAGCCTTTGCTTCTGTAATATGACAACACTCACATGTCAGCATTTCCTCCTGGCAGTGTGTAGTGCTGATAGATATGATCTGAAAGCATAACCTGATATCCCATACATGTACCTGTAGAGCCCTGCCTGGGACTAATCACAGAAGCCCTTTGGAAGGAGAAGACTTCGAATGGGTTAAAGAGAGCCAGGAACTCCAGTCTGGGTATCCTAAAAAAAACCAAAAAAACACAACAACAACAAAAACAGAAAAGGAAATGGAAGTGGTGTGTGCTGGAAGTCCGGGAAGATGCACAGCTCGCCTGCCCACAGTCCTCTGTCCACCTCCCTTCAGATGGCTCTTTCAGATATCTTGGCCTTGGACGAATGTGTCACCTGACTCCAGAGGAGGCCAGAGATGGTTGCAGTGGGTGAACCTCTGACTGGGAAGGAGAACCAACCTTGGAAGAGGGTCGCCCACTCTGCTGTGTGCTGTGTGTATCTAGTTCCTGAGAACAAACAGGCCTCATGCTGCAGCAAACTTATTTTTAAGTGTTTTGGAAACAGACATGCTGGGATGCTGGGGGTGCTAGGGGTGCTAGGGATGCTAGGGGTGCTAGGGATGCTGGGATGCTAGGTGTGCTAGGGGTGCTAGAGATGCTAGGGGTGCTAGGGAGGCTGGGATGCTAGGGGTGCTAGGGATGCTAGGGGTGCTAGGAATGCTGGGGTGCCAGGGATGCTGGGATGCTGGGGGTGCTAGGGGTGCTAGGGATGCTAGGGGTGCTAGGGATGCTGGGGTGCTAGGGGTGCTAGGGATGCTGGGGTGCTAGGGGTGCTAGGGATGCTAGGGGTGCTAGGGGTGCTAGGGGTGCTAAGGGTGCTAGAGATACTAGGAATGCTAGGGGTGCTAGGGATGCTAGGGGTGTTAGGGATGCTAGGGGTGGTAGGGATGCTAGGGGTGGTAGGAATGCTAGGGGTGCTAGGGATGCTAGGGGTGTTAGGGATGCTAGGGGTGGTAGGGATGCTAGGGGTGGTAGGGATGCTAGGGGTGGTAGGGATGCTAGGGATGCTGGGATGCTAGGGATGCTGGGATGCTAGGGATGCTGGGATGCTAGGGATGCTAGGGATGCTAGGGGTGCTAGGGATGCTAGGGGTGCTAGGGGTGCTGGGGATGCTGGGATGCTAGGGGTGCTAGGGATGCTGGGATGCTAGGGGTGCTAGGGATGCTGGGATGCTAGGGGTGCTAGAGATGCTGGGATGCTAGGGGTGCTAGAGATGCTAGGGGTGCTAGGGAGGCTGCGATGCTAGGGGTGCTAGGGATGCTAGGGGTGCTAGGGGTGCTAGGGATGCTAGGGATGCTGGGATGCTGGGGGTGCTAGGGGTGCTAGGGATGCTAGGGGTGCTAGGGATGCTGGGGTGCTAGGGGTGCTAGGGATGCTAGGGGTGCTAGGGGTGTTAGGGATGCTAGGGGTGCTAGGGATGCTAGGGGTGCTAGGGATGCTAGGGGTGTTAGGGATGCTAGGGATGCTAGGGGTGGTAGGGATGCTAGGGGTGGTAGGGATGCTAGGGATGCTGGGATGCTAGGGATGCTGGGATGCTAGGGATGCTGGGATGCTAGGGGTGCTAGGGATGCTGGGGTGCTAGGGGTGCTAGGGGTGCTAGGGATGCTAGGGGTGCTAGGGATGCTAGGGGTGCTAGGGGTGCTAGGGATGCTAGGGGTGGTAGGGATGCTAGGGGTGGTAGGGATGCTAGGGATGCTGGGATGCTAGGGATGCTGGGATGCTAGGGATGCTGGGATGCTAGGGGTGTTAGGGATGCTGGGATGCTAGGGGTGATAGGGATGCTAGGGATGCTGGGATGCTAGGGGTGCTTAGGGGTGCTAGGGGTGCTAGAGACACACATATATTTATTTTATTCCTTTCACATATTCGATGTTCCATAATTACCAGGAGCTTTTTTTTTTTTTAATATTTTGTGTTTTGGTGTTTTGCCTACATGTATGTCTATGTCACATGCGTGCAGTGCCCTCAATATCCTGGAGGGATGGTTGGACCGCTCAGAACTGGAGTTACAGATGTTTGTCAGCTGCCATGTAGGTGCAGAGTGTCAAACTTGTGTCCTCTGGGAGAGCAGCCAGTGCTGTCAACTGCTAAGCCACCTCTCTAATCCCCTAGGAACAGTGAAGGTATTTGTTTTTTGTTTGTTTGTTTGCTTGCTTGCTTGCTTGTTTTTGTTTTGAGACAGGGTTTCTCTGTGTAGCCCTGGCTGTCCTAGAACTCACTCTGTAGACCAGACTGGCTTCAGACTTGGAGATTCACCCACCTCTGCTTCCTGGAGTGCTGGGACTAAGGGTATGAGCCACCAATGCCTGACTGAAATATTGTTTTTTGTTGTTGTTGATGATGATGATGATGTTGTTGTTGATTAAATCATTTATGGGTCAGGAAAGATGGCTCAGCAGTTATGAGCACCTGCGGAGGACCAGCGTTCAGTTCCCAGCACACACATCAGATGGTTTACAACCACCCGTAACTCCAGCTCCAGGCGACCCAATGCTCGCTTCTGGCCTCCGTGGGCTCCAGGCACAGGTGCTCGTTCCTACACACAGACACACTAGCACATAACTGAATATCAATAGCAAACATTTTAAAAACAATTACATTTAATTCTAGCGCCTAATAGTTTCTTTGAGGAAAAGCCCCAAAATGTCTTAACTCTCACTAAAGAGCAGGCGGGAGGGGGTGGGAGACAGGACAGTAGGTTCTGACGACAAAGGGCTTTTCTGGAGGAGCCTAGCGGTAGAGTTGGAGAGCTAGACGCTTGCTGTACCTGGCAGTGCTTTGGCTTTTGCAAGAGTCTCAATATGTAGCACCAGTTGGTCTATAACTTGTGATCATTGTCCAGTCTCCACTCTGGGATTACAGATGTGCACCACGGTGCCTGGCTCAAAAATAAAGGAGGGCTTTGAGTCCTCAGGAGGCTACAAATGTTTTGCCTCAAAAGAGAAACTATAATTATGGGGGAAATCCCAGGGGCTGTACCTCCAAAGTTGTGTGTAATATATGGCCTATTTGCAAAATATTGCAAAAGAAATCTGGCAGATTGCTGGGTGCCCAAGCCCTGGGGCTACACCACCAACACCACACACATACAAACATACTAGCTAGGTCTCAGCAGGACTCCTCTTCTCCGAAATGCACATTGTGAAGTATTGAGAGGGTTAAAACCTAATCCACCCTGGGTGGCTTTTAGAAGTTCTGAGAGGCAATTAGGGCTAGATAAGGCCAGGCAGGGAGACCCATTAATGCATGCTGTCCTTTTAGAAGGGAGAACAGAAGTCAGAAAGCGAACTTTGGTGCTGTCCTTTGTCCTATGTCCTGACTCTGCCAGCAAAAGGGCCAATATCAGCTTTGACCCCTCCACCTTGAACCAGACCTCTGAGCCCTTTGAAACTGTCAAAGTGGGCTGGAAAGATGGCTCAGGGGTTAAGAGCACTGACTGCTCTTCCTAGAGGTCCTGAGTTCAATTCCCAGCAACCACATGGTGGCTCACAACCATCTATAATGAGATCTGATGCTCTCTTTTGGTGGGTATGAAGAGAACGACAATGTACTCACATACATTAAATAAATAAATAAATCTTGAAAGAAAGAAAGAAAGAAACTGTCAAAGTAACTCTACAGTTCAGGTCAGCTCGATGGACGTGGAGTCCTCCTTGGGCCTGCGTGGTGCACAGTTAAATCCTACGTGGGTCACACTGGGCAAATGTGAGAGCCCACTCCGCTGCCAAAGCAACCCAAGTCAAGAGATGTTTGCTTGCAAGACGTAGGACACAGCCTGAGCTGAGGGTGCTGTCTGGAGGGATGGTTGCAACCCTTTCAGACCCTGTTGTGTGAATGCAGGATCCAGGACAGCCCTGTCAATGCCCTCTCCCCAGTCTGACCCCACGTCCATCCTGGACCCAGATTTCTTGCCTGCCTCTCCCAGGTCCACTCAGGTCCTCCCACTCCCACCGCTATCCAGACAGAGCTTTTCGGGTCCCCTCACTTCTCTCGAACCATGGCGAACCCCACCTCCTTTGCCCAAACTCTGCCGGCTGGGAAATCCAGGGCTCTAAGGGCGGGTGCTCTTCCACCAAACTGGGCGGAGAGTTGGAGGATTAAACCCTGATGCCTTGCCCCGCTGACAGGCTGTTCCAACTTCTTGGAGCCCGCGGGAGGTTCGCGACCCCTCCGGAAGGTGCTTGCACGGGTGTCTGACTCCCACTTAGCCCGCAGCGCAGGCTTAACACAGTGCTTGCACCCAGAGTCCTTTGATCCATCACGCTGGGCTTAGCCACATGGAACTAAGTGCTCACCATAACAAGTTCCTGTGGCCTCACTGAAAATGTCTGCGTGCACAAGCTCCGTGTACTGAACTGCCCAAACAGCACATCTGTTCCCCATGTTGTGAAGCGACAAGCTGTGAGTAAGAACATCTTGACAGTCCTTTCCATGTAATCCTCTCCTGACGGAAGTCTCAGGCTTGTCATTTTTCATGATTCCCTGGCATTCCCTTGCTGTTCCTCCCTGTGTGCAAGGCCAGCTCCTTGGCTGCCCTCAGTGCTCAGAGACCTGCTACTGTCTTGAAATTCCTAACGGAGTAAGGGAGTCCACACTTTCATATTGCAGTGGGTTCTGCCTGGTACCAAATTCCGAGGGCCGTGGCTTTAAGCATTATAAATGGAGCAGTGACAGCAATCAAAACAGGGATAAATAAAGATAGAAACAACAATAACAAAAGATTATATTCTGCCTTGGCAAGAGGGACCAAAACAGACACTCTCAGATACTGTTGACAGGACAGATAATTGTTCAGCCTTCTGTAGTACAATCTGACAATGTCTTTCCTAATTGGAAATATGTGCTATCTCTAAATGATTTCACACTCAGGTTTTTAGTAAATGGATGCACTTCCCTGTTTACTCGGAGAAGTATGTACAAGGTACTCCTTACAGCAACATTGTAAAAAGCAATTGATTGTAAATGGCCTAAATGAATCTCAGTAGGGACTCATTTAATAACACAGATTACCTATGCCATGAAATCCTTTGTTAGCCATTTAAGAAAGTGTCTGAAAGGATCTATAGATCCGCACAACAAAGGGGAAAGCCAGATACAGAATGGCACATTTACATATCAGCGTGGGAGGGCCTGGTGCAAAGACCAACTCTGGAAGCTTGGAGGAAATGCTGGTATCCTGACTGCTCTGAGAAGGATGGTTGGAAATATGGAAGGTCAACAGATTTTGTGGTAGTTAGCCCTTTTGGTTTTGAGCCTAGCTTTTAATGACTGAGCCATCTCTCCAGTCCGGTAGCTACCCTAAAAAAAAAAAAAAAGTCATGGGCAGGGTGTAGTGATGCACACCTTTTATCCCAGCAGATGGGAGACAGAGGTAACTTTGTGAGTTCAAGGCCAGCCTAGTCCACAGAGTAAGTTTCAGGACAGTCAGAGCTATGTAGAGAGATCCTATCTTAAATATGTATTATATGTAAATACATACATATATATTTTATTTATTTATTTATGTGCATGAGGATATGTCTGTGTGTGTGTGTGCACATATGTGACAATGACCAAGAGTTACAAGTGTACCACCTGATCTGAGCTCTGGGAACTGAACTGTCCCCTGCAAAAGTGGCAAGCACTCTCAACCACTGAGCCATCTTTCCAGCACAGTAGCCACTCTTTTTCCAATGGCTTTACTTTCTAGAGTTTTAGTTAAGGTCATCCATAGCTCAAAAATATTAAATGGAAGGGCTGGAGAGATGGCTCAGCGGTTAAGAGCACACTGACTGTTCTTTCAAAGGACCTGGGTTCAATTCCCAGCACCCACATAACAGCTCACAACTGTGTGTAACTCCAGTTCCATGGGGTCTGATATCCTCACAAAGACACAAATGCAGGCAAAACCACCAATGTACATAAAAAATATATTAAATGGAAAGTTCTAGAAAGAAACATTTCATAACTTTTAAACTGTGCACCTTTCTAAGTATGCTATCCCATTGTCTCCCATTAAAAACATAACCTTGGGGGCTGGAGAGCTCAGTGGGTAAGAGCACTGACTGTTCTTTCAAAGGTTCTGAGTTCAAATCCCAGCAACCATGTGGTGGCTCACAACCATCTGTAATGAGATCTGACGCCCTCTTTTGGTGTGCCTGAAGACAGCTACAGTCTACTTACACATAATAATAAATAAATCTTAAAAGAAAAAAAAGAAAGAAAACATAATCTTTTCTTGCAGTATAGCCATGATGCATATGTTACCTGATCGCCGTCTTGGTTGTCTGATGTGAGTAGGCCTGTTTGATTTAGCGATGGCCTCAAAGTGCAGGGGTCATGATACAAAGGTGGCTCTGCACATGAAGCAGGGAAGGACAAGGCACTGTGTGAGGGTGCAGCTGATCTAGGAAAGTAACTTAAGTTTGAAGGTTCATTTCTACCCGAGGTTTGGGAGTTCACTGATGAGAGCTCAGATCTGAAGTATCCCACGGCCAAGGGAGACTTCTGTACCGAAACCCCCCTCCTGTGCATTCAAACTCCCTTTTATTTTCCCGTGCATGCTTTTCATCAACTCAGAACATTTAATACTTAAAGATGCAAAATTAAAGCAGGAAAACCCTACAAGCAGGCTATCAGGAAACGAGCCGCCCTGCTGTGAGCTCTGGCTTCAGTGTGAAGTGATAAGGTCTTAGGAGCCACTTGAGTTCAGTCTTGGATGACAAATTACCATTTCCCTCTGGGGTTGCCATAAGGTGGCAAGGGGTGATTCTTGTTGAATTCAGAGCAAAAGGAAAACCTTGGAATGAGCTCATGCATTCTCTGTGTTTTGAAAACAAGGACATAAAGTGACTGTCCCATCTCCTCCTGCCAGCAGCCAGAAAACCCAGAGTCATATCTAAGCATAATTATTGGTTAGCCGTGTCTACTGTATGATGTAGGATTTTTCTGTTCCCCAGACTTGGTTTTACATTTCTGTTGCATATTCTTTGTTCTGGCTTCCCTATTTTTATTTCACATTAAATTGATTTTATTATGCATGGGCTAAAATAATATTTGTGATTTTCGACGGATTTTTTTTTCTTCCTGACATTTTCTTGTCTCCACCCCCACCCCCACCCCCACTCCCACCCCATTCTCTTTCAGTCATCAGGACCAGGTGGCACCCTTGCCTCAGGGAAGGGATGTCACTGTAGAAGGATGGGAAAAATCTTGTACATTTCCAAGCCCAAGCCCCAGGGATAAAGGAGACAGAGGAGCAGATTTGAAAGAAGAGGTTCAATGGTTTCAGAACCTTTTCAGGCTGGAGAAGGCAAGGCCCATGAAACACAGCAGAGCCAGGACAGAAATGGCTTTACAGTTAGCTCGATGCACCTGAGAGCAGCTCTTACGGCTTCCCTGCACCGTGGGTGACACAGGAGCCATGTGAGATGACTCCCATAAACCAAGGAAGAGGACCAGGAACTACAGCTCGGAGCCTTGCAGCTGATAATGAGGACCACCCGGTGGCATCCTTCATCTAGGTGCAAGTCCTAGGGGAAATGGTGGTCATCGCCCAGATGCTAGTCAGCTTTGACAGTGGACAGAGAACAGGTGTCTGACAGGATCCAGAGTTTAGTTCGACTCTACGACTCCATACCTAGACGGAAGTGAACAAGTTACTATGTAAATCAGAGCAACTGAGTTGCCCTGTGGAGAAATACAGGTTTCATAAACCCGAGTTTTAAGAGTTGCTGCAGTAAAACCCTCAGAACGTAGAATCAGACAAAGAGCTTTATCCTGAAAGGGATCATTTCTGGAACTTTCTGCAAAAAGATGCCCCAGGACATACTGTCCCTTTGAGAGCCCCACCAAGTGGACTCTGAGCTAAGGACAGAATCTCTATGCTTGAGATGCAGCTACAAGAAATGCTTTCCCTATCAACCAGCAGGATCTGGTCCTGCACAGGGTGAGGCCTGGGAGCTTTCCTCAGCTGCTGTAGACAAGCAACACTAGGAGAGGGCTCTTCCGAACTCCTGGCTGGTGCCATCATCTTATGTCTTTCTAGCCTGGAAGCCTCTGCAAGCTGGGCTCCTGAGCTTTCTGTCAGTGAAGGAGAATGCTTTTCTCGTCTGCCCCTGGTTGTCTTACCCGTCTGACCGTTTCTTTACCTGTCTTTCAAATGAGCATAAGAATAATTTCTTCGTGGGGGACTGATGCTGAACAGATGTTCGCAGAGCCCCCTCAGGATCGCCATGACAGGTCCCTCAGTAGGAATGATATCGTGGTTATGTAATAATTTCTCCTACTAGTTTTGATTAAAAAATGATACATGCGCATCTATGTGCACAAATGTGTCAGCACTAATGGGGACATGCGCAATGGAACCGGCTGCATACATATGGAGTAGGACGGTGTCCCCAAAGCAATATCTCAGAAAAATCACATCACACCGGGAAAATGATGGGGAGAAATCGTCCTTTTAAAAAGTAGAGATGCTTGCGATTTATGGGTACCAAAACATTCCCGGTGACAGGGACCTGTGGCCAGGACAATCAGAGGCCGCTGAGCGGCACGGAACCTAGAGCATGGCCATGCGGTAGTCTCTACTGCCCTCTGCTGTAATTCGGAAAACAAACGCCTCTTTAGGGAAGCGGTAAACCTTGCTGCGGGCGGGGTGGGGGGTGGGGGGTGGGGGAATCACTCCCCTCACAAGTTTTTACCTGGCTTTTTCACCCCTACAGCACAGCGGGGCGAATAGAGTTTATAACTTACACATTTTATGGAGAAGAGGGGGGTATTTGACGGCTCCTGGTACAAAGAAAGGACGGGAGTGCCAAGAGACCGTCATTGCACATTCTAGCCTAGCGGGCACTGGACTATTCGGCAATTTGTACGATTGTATATGTGAAATTACTACATGATCAGCTCTGAAATGTCTCCACGTGGACTTGACCTTACTACTACTTTCAGTTATGTGGGGTCTGCGACTGTTTCCTTGTCATCACAAGGATGCAACTGAACAGGGAATGGATCAGATTCAATATGTTGGGATCTCCTGGCAACATTTAAGAAGGGACTCAGGGTCACTTGGTATAATCTAGGGCTTAATTCTAAAATTTCTCTTCTCTTCTCTTCTCTTCTCTTCTCTTCTCTTCTCTTCTCTTCTCTTCTCTTCTCTCCTCTCCTCTCCTCTCCTCTCCTCTCCTCTCCTCTCCTCCCCTCCCCTCCCCTCCCCTCCCCTCCCCTCCCCTCTCCTCTCCTCTCCTTGCATCAAGTCGCAGAGTGCTTGCATTTGGTCCTACATAGAGCATTCTTAGCTGCCTTTGTCCCTCTGCCTGTGACTTTCTGTCTCACCTGGGTATGGCTCAAAGATGGAGTGCTCATTTAGTCCGTAAGTGAAAAGAATATTTGCCCATTAATTTCAACTCCAGCACGCCAGGCCCCACATAAGGCACAGTTAATATAATCTCACTTCAGATGATACTCGGAGGAACAAGAAGACAATTTGTGGGGGGAAAGGAATAAGAGGCAGCACACATTTACCAGGAATGTTAATATTTACTCCTGCACGCTTGGTATCTGGGAGACGGCGTAGTCACTAAGTGGGGATTACATCTTCAATTAAGTACTGGTGGCTGGGGACCCGGTGATGTCTCACAGAGGGAAACTGCCGAAATCATACTTTAAGGAGAATAATTTTTTTAAAAGCTACAAAAAAATTGAAAGAGAAGCCCTAGGGAAAAAATAGAGGGAACATTTCTGTTTAGGGAATCTTAATATTTTGGCTGAACACATTACGTAAAATTAAATACTATTTTAAACCAAGGAGATATGATATCTAATTAAGTTTTTGTGGTTGATGAGCTTAGAGAGGATTGTGAATGTTACATCCATTGAAGTGCAAGAAGTAGAAAAATTAAATAACACTGTTCTATAGTGACTCCAGCCAGACATCCAGGCCGACTTCCGTGTTCTGCCTACAACCTGCCCCTCCTTACTGCTCACTGAAGACAAGGAAGATGGGTAGCAGAATGTGCACGGTGAGCTCCTGAGGTCTCAGGACAACCCAAGGAGTGGTCAGCCAAGTTGTCAGCCTCATTTCCGAGCTGTGACTATAGACTTGGGAGGCCAAGGGACTGTCAACCCAGGTCATGCCAGAAGCAGAATATAAAAAGAACAAAATTGCGGGCTCCTGAGCTGACGGCTGCGCCTGCCTAGAATGTTGCTTGCAGGAAGGCACGGTGGGAAAGCAAGCTTCTTTTTGTGAAGAACCGGTTACCAGACAGTGTTAAGGTTAAAGCACTTCGGAGGTGTAGACCTTTAATGCAAGGTATGCATACACCAGAGGTAGACTTAAGAAAAAACACTGGCTTTTTTTTTTAAGATTTATTTATTTTATTTTATGTATATGAATACACTGTAGCTATGCAGATGGTTGTGAGCTTTCATGTGGTTGCTAGGAGTTGAATTTAGGACCTCTGCTCGCTCCGGTCAACTACACTTACTCCAGTTAACCTTGTTCACTCAGTCCAAAGATTTATTTATTATTATAAATAAGTACCCTCTAGCTGTCTTCAGACACACCAGAAGAGGTCGTCAGATCTCATTACCAATGGTTGTGAGCCACCATGTGGTTGCTGGGATTTGAACTCAGGCTCTTCAAAAGCGCAGTCAGTGCTCTTAATGACTGAGTCATCTCTCCAGTGCCCCCCAACCCCGACATTGGCTTTTTTAAAATTATTTTTGAAATGTTGTCTTTTAAGATGAATGTGTGCTCAGTCACTTTATCCAATCCCTTTTAAAGAGCAGGAATCAAGGCCAGTGGTGGTGCACCCTTTTAATCCCAGCACTCAGAAGGCAGAGGCAGGTAGATCTTTGTGAGTTCAAGGCCAGCCTGGTCTACAGAGTTGAGCCAAGGCTGTTCCACAGAGAAACTTTGTCTTGAAAAAAAAGTAGAAATTAAAAAACTACTCTATGGGGCTGGGAAAATGGCTTGGAGGTTAAGAAGTTTTACTGTTCTTGCATAGGACCTGTGTTCAGTTCCCAGCACCCATATGGTGGCTCACAACGATGCGGAACTCAAGCTCCAGGCAATCCAACGTCCACTTTTAACTTTCTTGGGCATCAGACATGTATATGGTACACAATGTTCATGCTTCAAACAAATACATGTAAATAAGGGGGCTGGTGAGATGGCACAGCAGTCTAAGAGTAGAGATTGTGCTTCCAGGGGACTGGAGTTCAATTCCCAGCACCCACGTGGCAACTCATAAGTGTCTGCAATCCAGTTCCAAGTGATTTGACACCTCACACAAGCACATATGCACACGAAGCACCAATGCACATAGAAGAAAAAAATCATTAAAAAATAAATCTAAATAAAACAAAAAAAAAATCAAACTATCATGGACCAGCCCTGATAGGATTTGCTTGTTCTCTCGGCAACTTAGAAAGCGGAGGCAGACGATCACTTGAGCCCAGCAGCTCACGACCAGCTGTGACCTGGCATGGTGGCACACATCTTTAATCCCAGCACTTGGGAGGCAGAGGTAGGGAGATATCATTGAGTTCTAGGCCATCCAGGACTGTAGAGAGAGACTGTCTCAAAACAAAACAAGAAGAAAAAGACCAGAAAGGAAGAGAAGGTGGGAGGGAGACGAAAAGGAAGGAAGGAAGGGAAGAGGGGCATTTGCTACATCATTGTCACCTTGGGCTGTAAAATGAGTAAAACTTCGGTACCAATCTACCAACAGGCCACACCAAAGAGGCAATCCTCCAGGGCCAGCAGTAAGTGTTTCAATGACATTCTGTTGACTTAACAAAAGAACTCACTCACCATTTTAAAGTTAACTTGGAAGATAGAGAGATTAAGACCATTGGCTGCTTTTGTAGAGGACCCTAGTTTGAACCCCAGTACCAACAAGGTGGTTCACAGTCACCTGTAACTCTAGTTGCAAAGGGGTCTGATCCCTTCTTCTGACCTCCACAGGCACCAGGCACGTACATGGTACAATGTACACATGTGGACAAATACCCCAGCACATGAAATAACAATAGTCCTTTTTAAAAAAAAATTAGCTTCCGTATTGTGTGTTTGCTCCCTAGCACCTAACATAAAAAGCAGAGTCACATTTAATGTTTGCGGGAAAGGAGAAAAAGAAGAATTCTCAAGACATAATTCACATGAACTTAAAAGAAATTAGTCAGCAGGTTTTCTGAAATTAGGATATTTAAATTATATTGTGACAAGAGGAAGTTGTTTGAGTAATTACAAGTCAGGAAGCTTTTTTTCCATGTCCGTTTTGTTCCAAAATTGCTGAGAGTGAGAAGGGTGTAAAAAGAGATGGCCAGGGGCAGGCAATTGTCTCTGACAGGCGCTCAGGCAGTCTCAAGCAGAACTCTAGAAATGCCCCTCATTTAACAAATTGCACCATTAAAAGTCATAATAGGTCTAAAAGCCATTCTTGAAAGAACTCACGAAGTAATTTGACCCGCATAATCGCCTTGTTAAATTCATCTGATATCATGAGACAGTTGGTGAAATATGCATAGTGCATTATATTAAAGAGAAAAATACCCTTCAATTGGTATCTGATGTGCACTTTGCAAACGTAGCTATTAGTTGCCTATAAAACTCCTAGACATGATTTGATTTGATTTGATTGCCATTAGATCATTTTACTTTGTAACGTATAGTTGGGGGGGGGGGATGTGCAGGTCTGCCCCTGCTTACTAGGAAATATTTAAGGAAGAATGTTTTATTTATTAGCATAAAGAGACACTGTGGGTTACTGGGTGATTAAAATGACGATCCAGCTGCCACACTTGTCAAAAATACAGCTGTAATTCAATAAGAAGGCGACAGAGAGTCTCTGAGTTGATCTATGCTTCAGCGGACTGGTTCTGAAAGCAGACGTTGCCTTCTCAGAGTGACCTCCGCAGATCCCGATAATTGCACATTATCAACAAAACAAACAGCAACACAGCAGTAAAGCCCACAGAGCGATTTCTCAATTATGAATTTGCTTTCTATCTGTGGGAGGCCTGGTATTTTATCTTCCTATTTCCAACATTCCAAATCAATAACCAAGAATGATATTTAATGCCTCTAATCTTTGTGGGCAACAAAATTTTTTTTAAAAAAATATTTTTTATTTTGGAAAGAAGAGAGAAGATTCAGTCGATGTGGCGCATGAGAAGGATAGATAAAGGGGTCCAGTGTCCCCGAGCCCATCCTGGGGCCCTGACAGGAGCCTGATGATTAAGCAAGGGAAGAACGAGGCAAGGGAGGCTGCGAGATTAGCAGCCCATGGAGGAGGGAAACAGTGTTTTCTTTCTTTCTTTCTTTCTTTCTTTCTTTCTTTCTTTCTTTCTTTCTTTCTTTCTTTCTTTCTTTCTCTCTCTCTCTCTCTCTCTTTCTTTCTTTCTTTCTCTCTTTCTTTCCTTTTTTCTTTTTCTTTTTCTGGTTTTTTGAGACAGGGTTTCTTTGTGTAGCCTTGGCTGCCCTGGAACTCACTCCTGGAACTCACTCTGTAAACCAGGCTGGCCTCAAACTCAGAAATTCGCTGGCCTCTGCCTCCCAAGTGCTGGGATTAAAGGTGTGTACCACCAATGCCCAGCAACGGTGTTTTTCTAAGGAGCACAGCGGAACTGCACTGGGGGCATCTGAGGCCTCACAGGGCTACACTGTATGGCTTTGTCTCAAAAAACCAAAACAGAACAAAAAAATTAAGACAGGAAATTAAGAAGAAAATTCAATAACGGATCCAAGACAGACGCGAACCAGCACTTACTGAGTGGGTAAGTGCTGTGTTCGGTAAATATGCCGTCCCATTTAATACAGAAAGCTCCAAAGTGAAAAAGGAAAAGAAAATTACTTTTTAAAATACTGAATTGAGCACGATTATTATTTTGTGCTCCTATTCCTTTGGTTTTTGCCAATTAAGTCCCACAAGTAACCTGTGTTCTCTGAATCACTTCTAGCAGGGTGGGGACATTGGCTGGTCTCACTTGTTTGTAAAGAATTTAGTGCAATCCTGCTATCCCTATTTTGTCGGCCAGGCGGTGGAGGTGCACACCTGTAACCCCAGCACTTGGGAGGCAGAGGCAAACACATCTGAGTTCCAGGTCAGCCTAGTCTATGGGGTGAGTTCCAGGACAACCAGGGCTACACAGAGAAGTCCTGTCTCAGAAACAAACAAACAAACAAACAAACAAAACTTACTTTAAAGAAGATAATATTTGATGATAATTTCACCTTACTTACACGTAGATATGAATCTCTGTACAACAGCTTGTTGCATGTTCCTTTTTAGAATGGGTCATGAGCGCCACAACGTAAATAATCAATTTGTTCTTTCGTCTTCCACACTGTGTTCTTTGCTGTTAAGGATAGAGTTAGTGATATTTCAAGGTAAAGCATTATAGGTTCTGCTTTACTTTAATTCCACTTCAGGATACGCTACAGACCCATCTCCGCTGTAACTGATCCTGCTGGTTAATAAGCCTTTGCGGGCTCAGGAGCGGGTTAGCCCCACAGCGCCCTCTGCTGTGACTGCCGGACTTTCCCGCTCTTTCTAACAATGTGGCCCGCAGAGAAGACGAACCCATCTTTTCGACAAAGGGTGGGTCATCCCAGATGCAGATCAGGATGCAGAACCTGAACGCTGACAGTGAGTCCAAATCCAAGCCAACTTGGAGGTTCCCTGATTGAGCCCCAGGACTTTTTTGTCCCCCTTCCCCCCCCCCCCCCGCTTCCCTTCTCCCTCTTGCTCCAGTCCCGCTCGCTCTGCCCCACCCTCCGCTTCTCCCCCCCATCCCCCCTCTCGCTCCGGCCCATGGGTTTTTTTTTATTATTATTATTTATTTCTCATTAAGGATGGTTGTGAGCCACCATGTAGTTGCTGGGATTTGAACTCATGATCTCCGGAAGAGCAGTGCTCTTAACCACTGAGTCATCTCTCCAGCCTGCCCCAGGACTTTCTATCCTCCCTTCCGGCTACCTGCATCCATCATGTACTCACCCTTTTACATTCAAGGCTTCCGGATCTGATTCCTGCACGTCACCACGCCCAGCCCAGTCAGGACTTATCTCCCTATTGTCTAGTCTCCTGGAGGGGATCATCTTCATTCAATTGTTCAGCCCACACCTAGGAGCTGTGATTTCTTTCCGTTGTGTGGCATTGAGAAGACAGTTCCCAAATAGATATGAAGGACTGAGGAAGCAGAAAGAGAGAGCCCAGGGTGTATTTACAACAGAAAGTGAGATGCCCTGATGAGAAAGAGAGAATGTGGGTAGCCCTGCACGTGCAGAGGTGCTAGGATCAGTTTGTACAATCCCAGACTCTCTTTGGGGGAGTGGGATAGATCATCTTTTGATACCCTTCAGCCTCTATCAGACGGGGCAAAGAACAGAGGGCCCCGTTGTAAATTTCTCAGACACACTCACCCGCTTTCTGACATGGATGCTGCTTATGGCTTACATTAGAGAAGGACTGCTCTCCATCCAACCATCTATTTCATGATGTGACCCATGGCTTCAGAAAGAACATCTGTGCCGTAACCTGAGGGGTCACATCAGTATCACTCACCAGTGGCAAATTTTCCCGTTCTTGGAGACCCTACTCTTCATTCATTAAACATGCTAATAAAAACTGGCATACACAGTTTTCTTTTTTTTTTCTTAAAAGGTTTATTTATATGTAAATTCACTGTAGCTGTCTTCAGACACCAGAAGAGGGCATCAGATCTTATTACAGATGGCTGTGAGATACCATGTGGTTGCTGGGATTTGAACTCAGGACCTTCAGAAGAGCAGTCAGTGCTCTTATCTGCTGAGCCAACTCTCCAGTCCCACAAACAGTTTTCTAAATTACCTTGGCTACATCAGTAAAAACAGATACACTGACTAAAATATAAATGACACACATTTTGAACAGCACATGTACAGTTTAAAAACTGAACAGGCTGGAGGTGTGTAGTTCAGAATAAAGACCTTCTGCATGCCATGGGCACTGTATGCTTAGGTGGTCTACAGATATTCCTACAAGCAAAACACCCAAGAACACAAAAGAAATACAATTTATTTCATTTTTTTAATTATATAGGAAGGTTGGTATCTGAGAGTTCAAGGTTACCCTGTAAGACTCTAGGAGCATTAACTTATAGGAGACTCCCTGAGTGAACAACGTGGAGACAGGAATCAATGCAAAAAGCAAGAGGAATTTTATTTAATCCAGCATGCTGGGGTCGCCCCGCATATGGGGAGAGAATGACCACGCACAGCAGGCCTTTATACAGTTCTCGGGGCAGCCGCCATTAGGCGCAACATATTTGGCAGAATAGTGTTACCTTTAAACTGATTGGATGTTAGGGAATGAGGTAGGTGGCCAATGGTCTCAGAATAACTTTGGGCCTTCCCTAGTTGCAGGGACCTCTCTGTGGTCTGAGAAATGTAATTCAGTCTCTCCCTTCTGGGAGGGGCAAGTGTTCCATGACCTTTCCAAAGTTCCTGAGCTGACCGTTTCAACCCTGGTGTACAAAGCAAGTTTCAGGATAGCCAGGGATTCCTGTTCCACAGAGGAAACCCTGAACAAGGATAAAAGAAAGGAATTATGGAATCTGCCCCTGTGACTAAGGAAAGTCGCTGGGGTCAGGCATGTGTCACCTGTATCCCTGCATGCAGGTCGAGAGAAACCATTGCATGAGCTGGGAAGATGAAGCTCGCGTTGGGCTGGAAACTGCAAGATGTTGGAGATGCCAAAGCTGTGAAATAAGAGCTGCAGCAGGAGTGGAACCAGCCCAAGACAGAGAGGTGCCCGGCAGTCAACAAAGCTGAGAGGAGTTGGAGATCTGAAGAGCTCTTTGACACCAGACATGGAGATGCAGAGTTTGGTGTTTGCCTGGCTGGTTTTTGGTCTTGCTTTGGTCCAGTGTTTCCTCACCATGCTCCTTCACCCCCTTTTGGAATCGAAATGTATATCCTGTGCCATTTATGTTGGAAATCTGTGATCTGCTATTTTTTTTTAATTTTATACGGGCTACAGTTGAGATTGCTACAAGTCTCAGAACTTCGAACTCTGGACTTTTAAAGTGTTGCGACTGTGATAGACTATAGGAACTTCTGAAGTTGGACTAACTAAATGCATTCTTTTGCATTAGGATATGGCTATCAGTCTATGGGGGCCAGGGAGTAGAAGGTGGTGGTTTGAAAAGCCACCCAATAGACTCCTCTAATTTAATACTTAATTATCAGGAAGTGGCACTATCTGAATGGATTAGAAGAGTTAGGAGCTGTGCCCTTGTAGGAAGAAGTGCAACAACCAAGGGGTGGTCATTAAGGTTTCAAAAACCCCTATCAGGCTGAGTTTCTCATTTTCTTGTCTGTAGATCAGTATGTAGCCCTCAGTTACTACTCTAGCACCGTGAGGGACATGCCCCGCCATGCTCCAGGCCACCAAGTTGATGAACTAAACCTCAGAATCTGTAAGCAAGTCCCCATACTTTCTTTTATTAGAGTAGCCTTGGTCCCAGGATCTCTTCACAACAATAGAACAGTGGCTAAGACAGTGTCTGTACATGTCTGTGTGCATGTGTGTGTTGTACATGACAGGGTGGGGCAGGAATACAAGGATAGGACCCGGGGACCACATAAGATGGGCACAGACTGGAGCCTCCTTCTCTGCCTCCGGAATGCTGGGATTAAAGTTATGTGCCACCTTTAAACTCTCTGTGAGGCAGAAAAGCCTGAATAGCCTTTGAATTCCTGAACCTCTGCCTTCATCCCCTCCCCACCCCCGCTCCAGCAAGTGCTGGAGTACAGGTGTAAACCACAAGCCCAGCATCAGGAGGAACTTCCACAGTTTTCCACAATGATGGCTCTTCTGATTTACATGCCCTCAAACAGTATACAAGCTTTCTTTCCCAAGACTGAACAACAACAAGTACTGGTTACAGTTTTGTCTTTGTGAATGTCCCAGACAACAATACACACACACACACACACACACACATTGAGGTTTGAGAGTTGTTTCTCCACTGATGCTGTGCAGAACGTTATTAGTGTGAACAGTCCTGTTTGTTTATCTTCTTGGTTGAGCTACAAACTCAGCACAAGTCTCTCTCTCTCTCTCTCTCTCTCTCTCTCTCTCTCTCTCTCTCTCTCTCTGAGACAGGGTTTCTCCATGTAGCACTAGTTGTGCTGAAACTCATTCTGTAGACCAAACTGGCCCTGAAGGCAGGGATTAAAGGCACGTGCCACCTCACGCAGCTCTGATCCTGTCTCATATGAAAGAAGACAAAAGAGTGGATAGAAACATGGTTCAGATAACAATAACTAAGTTCTTCTGAACTTGATGATACTGAAATCTCCAGCCTCTAGGAGACTCAGTGACCCCAGAGACAAAGGAAACACAGAGGAAAGCATACTACTTTCTTAAGGTCAAGGGTAAAGGAAAGTCCCTTTCTTTATCCCTCTCCTCTTCTCCCCAACCCCTAACTCTTTGGACAAGGTCTCATGTAACCCAGGCTGATCCTGAACTCCGATCCTTCTGCCTCCATTGTCTCAAGTACTGAGATTATAGGCACGTTGACCATGTTAGTCTGAGCAGAAAACATCTCACAATCAACCAGGAAAACCACGTCTGATCCAGCATTCTAGAGGCGGAGGCAGGAGGATTGAGTTCTAGTCTTGTACTACATAGGGACACCATATTGTCTCAATAGCCATGCAGGAGGGCAAGAAGGACACATTGCAAAGAGAAGAAAAAAAATACAGAATTGCAGGCTGGAGATGTGGGTCAACGGTAGAGCAGTGCTTGGGTGTCCTGGGATTAATACCCACTACAGGGAAAATGAATCAAAACCCAAGTCAACCACAAGCAAAACCTCCAAATCAGACCTCCTGCTTGAAAACAACAGCAGCAACAGCAACAACAGCCCCAAAACAAACTCTGGAGATAATGTAGTAACTTTAAACTACTCAAAGAAAAGGTTTTGTGCTTGTTTTTTTAATAGACTTTTTTTGTCTTTTGGTTAAGCACGGATATGTTGGCTGTGACATTAAAAGCCATCAAAATAGCCGGGCGGTGGTGGCGCACGCCTTTAATCCCAGCACTTGGGAGGCAGAGGCAGGAGGATTTCTGAGTTCGAGGCCAGCCTGGTCTACAAAGTGAGTTCCAGGACAGCCAGGGCTACACAGAGAAACCCTGTCTCGAAAAACCAAAAAAAAAAAAAAAAAAAAACCAAAAAAAAAAAGCCATCAAAATGGTATACTGTGGGACACACAATGAGATGATTCTTTTTGTGCTTTTGTTGTTGTTGTTGTTGTTTGTTTTTTATTTTCTTTAACCGGGAGGATGCAAGGACAGAAGGTGAATACAAAGAGACTGGGAGGTAACTGGGAATGGGGTGCATGATGTGAAACAAAGAATTGATAAAAAATTAAAAAAAAATTGTAGACAAGATCCACCTGCCTTTGTGTCCTGAGTGCTGGGATTAAAGAACTCACCACTAAGCTTGGCTATTTTTATTTATTTATTTATTTGTTTGTTTGTTTGTTTGTTTGTTTATACAAGGTCTCTCTTCATAGCACTGGCTGAGCAGGCTAGCCTCTAATACACAGAGATCCACCTGCCTCTGCCTCCCAAGTGCTGGGATTAAAGGCGTTACCACCATGCCATGCTCATCACAAGGTATTATTAATAAAAACAAGAACAGAAGATGTTAAAATGAATAAAACCGCCAGGTGGTGGTGGCGCACGCCTTTAATCCCAGCACTTGGGAGGCAGAGGCAGGCAGATTTCTGAGTTCGAGGCCAGCCTGGTCTACAGAGTGAGTTCCAGGACAGCCAGGGCTACACAGAGAAACCCTGTCTCGAAAAACAAAAAAACAAAAAAACAAAAAACAAAACCCAAAAAACCAACCAACCAAACAACCAAAAAACCAGAAGAATAAAACGAGAAGTTATAGGCCGGGAGAGAGTAGAATACATAAGTTCGTCCCCTAAGTTAGTGTAAGATGAAAAATAAAACTTGGGGCTGTGGGTAGTTGTAGCTCAGAGGAACAACACACGATACAGCACTTCGGAGGCAGAAACAGGCAGATTTCTGAGTTCCAGGACAGCCAGGGCTTCACAAAGAAACCAAAGAAACAAGACAAAGAGAGGGGCAAGGCTAGGGGCAGATGTGTGGGAGACTGGGAAGATGGCTGGCTGGTGCAACATGAGGACCCGTGTCTAAGTCCCCAGTAGCCACATAAAAAGCCTTACATACACGTTACCCCGACACTGTGTGTGTGTGGGGGGGGCACGCAACTTGAGGTTAATGAGAGACCCTGTCTCAAGAGAACAAGAGAGAAGGTAAAAGAGTGGGACATATAAGTCCTTTGGTCACATCTGCGCATGTCCCACATCATGCATGCGCACACGCATGCAACTATACACCTTTTAGAAAGATATGCAGATACTCACTGAAATCCGTGATCAAGAAAATGTGAATTAAAACCCTAAGATGAGCCAGGCAGTGGTGGCGCACGCCTTTAATCCCAGCACTTCGGAGGCAAAGGCAGGCGGATTTCTGAATTCGAGGCCAGTCTGGTCTATAGAGTGAGTTCCAGGACAGCCAGGGCTGCACAGAGAAACTCTGTCTCGAAAAACCAATTAAAAAAAAAAAAGAAAAAACCCTAAGATGCACCACACAACCAGTAGCCTTTCTAGAAGGAGACTGTTGGATGCTGCTCTCAGATGCTGCGGGGGTGGGGTGGGGGGTGGAGGGGTGGGGGGGTGGGGGCAGGTCAAAGTGAGATGGGGGGCATGGGGATGGGCAAAGGGGGACACCTTTTAAAAATAGCTTGCAAGTTTCTTGGGAAAGATTCTATTTATTTATTTATTTATTTATTTATTTATAGACAGGGTTTCTCTGGATAGTCCTGGCTGTCCCGGAACTCATCCTGAAGACCAGGCTGGCCTCGAACAGATCTGCCTGCCTCTGCCTCTTGAGTGCTGGGGTTAAAGGTGTGGTCTACAACCACCACTGCAGGATATTGAGATGTAGAATTCTCAAATGACTTAGCTTTTCTTTTCCTATACGTTTATCTAAGAGAAACTATAAGTTTCTTTCTCTTATAGTACACCTACATGGCTACTGTCTACAGATATACCCAGGAGCTCATAGGGAAAAATATTTCTCTTTTCCATTTTTTTTATATTGATGTAAAGTGCATCTATTTACTTATGATGTATGGCGTGCTTGGGAATGTGAATACCGCATTGACTAGCCTAATCAATGTGGACATTTCTTCTCATATTTCTGCAGTCATGTGGTGTGGTATGAAAAACAGTTGTATAGTTGTCCCTTGGTGCCCACAAGAGATCAACTAACTCCAAGACTATCCCCTGCCCACACCCAAATATGCAGATGGGAAGATGTGTATTAAATAGCATGCTGTGTGTATATGGCGACAACTGTTGAAACTGGGTATTGGCCATAGGATTCTATTTTTATGTTCTAAAACATGCTAAAAACTAATAAAAGCCTGGAATCATTAAAAAAAAAGATAGTGCGTATTTCGTTGTAAGGTAATAACTCCTACCCATTGTACCTAAGCATGTGGCACCATGCAGAGAGCTAAGGAACATAAAGTTGGGGGAGGGGGGAGGCAGAAAGAGCTGAATCTCTGTGTAGTCCTGCCTATTCTGGAACTTACTCTGTAGACCAGGCTGGGCTCGAACTCAGAAATCCACCTGCCTCTGCCTCCCAAGTGCTGGGATTAAAGGCGTGCACCACCACTGACCACTGGCCTTGAACTCCTAGATCCACTTGCCTCTGCCTCCGGAGTGCTGGGATTAAACCAGCATGAGCTGCATTTCAATAAGATTCAGAATCCAGAAACAATCAAGCTGTTTGACCTGCATAGGCTCAAGAAATATCAACGCTTCCTCCTGCACCTTCTCATTTTGGATGGTCAAATTCTGTTCACCGGTTCTTTCCCATCCCAATACTCAGCCCATCTCTGTTTATTTACACACACAATTCTCCCAAGTTTCAAGCTTTTTTCCTTATAGTTCCAAAGTGAAATGCACTGGGCCCTATTCACATTTTTTTTGGGGGGGGGGGGTGTTTAGAGACAGGGTTTCTCTGTATAGCCCTGGCTGTCCTTGAACTCACTCTGTAGACCAGGCTGGCCTCGAACTTAGAAATCCGCCTGCCTCTGCCTCCGAAGTGCTGGAATTAAAGGTGTGCGACACCACTGCCTGGCTCCCAATCACATATTGATATATTTCTCCAAAGTTAGGCAGGATTTGATTAATAATGGGCTCGTGTGCATTATAGCTCACCGTCTATGGAGTGAAGAGTCTACAAACATTGGTACCATTACCAACATTTCTCCCCCAAGTCCTTAAATTTGCTAGCTATGTCGAGATAAAAAGATTAGGGCCGGGCAGTGGTGGCGCACGCCTTTAATCCCAGCACTTGGGAGGCAGAGGCAGGCGGATTTCTGAGTTCGAGGCCAGCCTGGTCTATAGAGTGAGTTCCAGGATAGCCAGGGCTACACAGAGAAACCCTGTCTCGGAAAAAAAAAAACAAAAACAAAAAGATTAGGGCCGCTGTCAAAAAGCATCCCATGCTAAGAGATGTTTGCTAGGATCCAGTTTAAAGCGCTAATTCCCAGCAAAAGATTCGTATTATGGCTCACGAATTTCTTAAAAGCCATAGGCCTTCAATTGGAATGATAAAGACGGCCTGTATTTCTCAAATCGGAATGTTCTAAAGTTTTTGAAAGATGCTCTTTGGAGGCAATTGACTAGGTCTCTCTTTGGTCCCCAAATGATGTAAAGCTGATTATTTCCACTTTGAAGATGCTGCCTCAGAAAAGACGTACAAAAGCATGGCTACGGGGCAAGTAGCCTATCATTCTACTCAATGATACATCCATTCGGCCTTTGGCTCCCGAAGCTCTATGGGAAAATGATGAGCTAAGAGCAAGCCTTCGAGCAAGTCAAATTCTGAGGTGATTATGCCTATTCCAGGCCTACGGGGGACGGGGGACGGAGGACGGAGAAAAGCAAAGACACTGGCTCTGTGGTGCCCTGCCCGAGTCGCCATCTTTTAGGGTGGGCTGCGCACCCTCTCGGCACTGCGCCCACGAGCACGAATAGAGAAGACGTGGAAGCCTTGTAGGCCCGGAGCGAGGCCACAAAGAGAAAACGCGCCTGCGCTTGGGCGACCGCGGTAGAGGGGCGGGGTCAGGGACGAACGCGCGTGCGCAGTGAGAGCCCGCCAAGCACCTGGAGGAGGAGGGGTGTGAGGTAGAGAGGCGTGCAGTTGAAAAGAGCATGCGCAAAAGCGCGACGGTGCGGGAAGTGGGAGGGATCCAGAGGAAGCTCGCGGAGGCGGGACTAGAGCAGATCTCACGAGATCTCCTGCGGCCATATATACGTGCGGCGAGCCCGCGTCCTTTCCTTGGCGTGATTCCGTCCTGTGCGTCTGTTCTGTGGAACAGTAGGCAGTTGTTTTTCCGTCCGGCTTCTCCCACACCGAAGTGCGCGCCTCCACCTCATGGAAGACTCGATGGACATGGACATGAGCCCTCTCAGGCCTCAGAACTACCTTTTCGGTAACTGGCTGGAGGGGAAGCTTCAGGGCCTGGCGGTGGAGGGGGGGTGGGAGCCCGACCGAGGCCTGGTGTGCGGGGAACGCGGCAGGGGTGGAGACCGGAGGCCGGGGAGGAATCTCCTGGTCCGGGGAAGCCGTGAGGAAGGAACCGCGGCCTGAAGGCTAGGAGAACCGCCGTAACATGGGGCGTGAGCGGCCCAGCCTCGAGCCCCGGGCGTTAGAGGAGCGGTCGGCCGTGGGTGCGACCTTGCTTGTGTGTGGCGCGAACTTAGGTTACAGAGACTCCTGAGCGGGAGAGCCCGCACGGTCGCTTCCAGACGGCTGTATTTATTTTGTAGTGTTGAGCCACCGGAGGTGGCACGGGAGAAAGGGGCCTGAGGAGGGAGGCAAGGCCTACTTCCGCCCTGTTGGGAGGGTACGTGTGCAGTTCGCTGGGCTTTCCAGGGGGACCGTGTGTCTCATTCTGTGGCGTCCGATGGCTTCGGCCAGTAACGGGGACTGGTCCGACAGGCGCCGAGGCAAAGGGGGCAGCAACCTCTGGGAGCACGTGGTTGCCACGTGGTTGGGGGTTAGGGAGGGGGTGTGGGCTCTACATCCGGGCTCTCCGGCTCTTACCAACACTCAGCGTTGGGGTCTTGTGGCTTAGTTAAGAGTCCTGGACGGGAGCTGTTCAGTTTGAGCAGCCGGAGGCGTTCGGGTTTGGAAGGTCTTTGTTCAGGTCTTGGAGTATCCACAGTGATGGAACACCTTTTCTGCCTCTGGTGGGCGGAGTCAGCCCCACGCTGCAGATCCCTGAACTGGTGGTCCATGACTTAACGTTAGGCGTTACCCCTAAGTGTACTTGTGTCTATCTGGACCTAGTTCTTTCTGTTGGGATGGGGGGAGGGAAGGATATGTTGAGCAGACAGGGTTCACTTGAGCATCAAGGCTTTTGGGAATCTCATTTAAAGTCTTGCTGCCCCACACTCAGTATGTTTTAAAGAATCAGTTTGGTTTTCAATGCCTCAATTAGCTTATTAACAATCCTGAGGTTTGTTAAATGATCAGTGGACTCTGCCAATATGTTAGGTGGTCAATAAATTATTTTAGGCACTTGTTAAAATTCTAGTAGTGTTTATATCAAAAGTCCCCATACTACTTGAAAGAGGTGTTTTTCTATATGCTAAACATACTGCCTAGCAACTAACTCTGACTGGTTAACACTAAGCTGTCCCTACTGGTGATGTATGAATATTCTCATTTGCAGTCCTTCCCTTCAGAACTTAATTAGGGCTTTTAAAATAGTAGGGAATGTATATTGGACATTATCCTCAGACTCTACTTCCAGTTCCAGTCAGTTTTAAGTCATTAAGTATACTATGAAAAGAGGTAACGTTGCCTAAGTACTGTGAGAAAATGAAATTTTTTATGCGTTGCATTTGAGTTTGATTTCAGAGAGAACATTAGTCTTTGAGTTTTGATGTATGCCTCCTTGCTAGGTTTGCTTTTTATTTTGTTTTACAGGTTGTGAACTAAAGGCTGACAAAGACTATCACTTTAAAGTGGATAATGATGAAAATGAGCACCAGTTATCATTAAGAACGGTATGTAAACTCTGAAACATAGTATTTAAAAAATCCTCAGCCATTTAGTTCTTACTGATGAACTAGGAGTTTAATCCTGGAAAAGATAGGGAATCGTTGTCACTTGTAATTTTGTGTAGCTTGGTCCCTCTTATAGGTGCTAGGTAGGTGCTTTGCAAAATAGCGATTCTGTTTTCCAGACAGGGTTTCTCTGTGTAGCCCTGGCTGACCTAGAACTCTGTGGACCAGGCTGGCCTTCAACTCAGAAATCCAACTGCCTCTGCCTCCCAAGTGTTGGGATTACAGGCATGTGCCACCACTGCTTTTGTTTAATCTGTCAGCTTTCTGTATTAAGCATTTTATACGAAGAGTTTCTATGGATTTCTACTTCTAGACTGAGATGATTAGTTTCCCGTTAGTGGTGAATGGCTAATTTAAGTTTTGTTTGAAACTACCTTTTTATTCACAGGTCAGTTTAGGAGCAGGGGCAAAAGATGAATTACACATCGTAGAGGCAGAAGCAATGAACTATGAAGGCAGTCCAATTAAAGTAACACTGGCAACTTTGAAAATGTCTGTACAACCAACGGTAAGTACATTTATAAATTTGGATTTCACATTGGTGCAGGTCTCTTAAGACTGTCATTTAGGTTATGTTTCTTTTGTTACCAAGATTATTATTTCTGCTGCTATTCTAAATAGGTTTATTTCATTGTATAACTTGATGGTAATATCTGGTGTAAAGCTCTTCACTTGCTTATTTTTAGGTTTCCCTTGGAGGCTTCGAAATTACACCACCTGTGGTCTTGAGGTTGAAGTGTGGTTCAGGGCCTGTGCACATTAGTGGACAGCACCTAGTAGGTAGGTTTTTTTTTTTCATTATTTTTAGTCTGTTGTATTTTTTAGACATTTGGCACATGTACCATGGCATACTTGTCCAGGTCAGATAAGGGTTTTGGGCATCACACATCTGGGCATTCAGTGAGGCTATCTTTCTAGACTTCCATTTTGGACTTTGTAAAGTATATCTGAGTTCTACTTACCTGTATCTAGAAAGGTCTGATTTCTGTTTTTAAAATACAGTAAACATTGTCTGAAATTGTTAAAATTAAGGGAATCTTTTAAAAGCACCATGTGTTATTCTACTCTTATATTCTTGTCAAGAGTTAGTATGTCTAATTTTATTTTAGCTGTAGAAGAAGATGCAGAGTCTGAAGATGAAGATGAGGAGGATGTAAAACTCCTAGGCATGTCTGGAAAGCGATCTGCTCCCGGAGGTGGTAACAAGGTTCCACAGGTAAAGAAAAGATTTTTAAAAGTCATTTTCTGGCTTTGACTTTGGCTAATCAAAGATTTCTGTTGCTCATGAATACATAATTTTCTTTCAGAAAAAAGTAAAACTTGATGAAGATGATGAGGATGATGATGAGGATGATGAGGATGATGACGAGTAAGTATAAGTAGTATGATCTCAGAAACCTGATATTACATGTACCTGTGAAGAAGGGTTTAGGATTGACTTGTCAGTGGGCTCTGTAAAAGTAATTAATCAATGATGTTTGAAAGTAAATGTTTTTGTACCAATAAAGGATTTTTGGCCTATGATTCTTTGTTCGCCTTATCGACGAACTATTCTAAATGGGAAATTGATTTTTCTTGGGAGTTACTTTTAGGAATAAGATTTATGTGTTAAATATAAGTCCGTAAACAGCTAGATGGGAAGTATGGAATTCCTTTTACCTTGATGTCTCAGTTCTGGAATTGGTAAAGTATATTGAAAGCATATTCTGAGCTTAAAACAAAGCAAACTTGGGGGTTTTGATTATATTACTGTATTCATAGTGGTCAGTAAAGGACAAATAATAGTCTTGAAGTAAGCAAGTTTAGTAGTTTCTTTCCACTGGTCTGATAATGGTTCATCATACATAGATGCCCACAAGAGTAATAGCTGAAGGTTGTTTACATCGTTGTGTTTCGTAAGTTGGAAAGTTATGGAACAAAGAATGGAAAGAGGCTTTAAACACATACTAATGTGTATACAAGTTCTATGGATTCAAATCCTGGATCGGATATTGATTTCAAGATGTACTTTGTGTACTTCATTGTATAGTTTTAACAATAAGTTTGGGGAGTAGGAAAAAACCACAAGCAGATATGAATGGGTTATATTACAAATAATGGCATTTATGCAAGGACTTTTTTTTTTTTAACTAATTTGCCATTTAAGGAGAATCTAGACGATTCCCTTGGGATGCTTTCAGAAACTAGGTAATGAATTCTGCTGTATGTATGAAAGGACAGATATATGTGGTCCCAGATGGTATTGCCTAGTGTAGGGCCTTTATTAAGGATGAGATTTTTGGAATGACAGATATTACATG
Source organism: Tokudaia tokunoshimensis (assembly GCA_036184795.1). Lineage (NCBI taxonomy): Eukaryota > Metazoa > Chordata > Mammalia > Rodentia > Muridae > Tokudaia > Tokudaia tokunoshimensis. The sequence continues at coordinate 88,788,859 of BTHU01000010.1, forward strand.
GTTTAGGATAGAAGAAAAGATAGTTTTATAGAAATTGGTATTTCTGGTGTAGAGAAAGCATCTCCAAGAATAGGGCCTGTTTTATACTGACCAATAGTGTTAAAAATTATCAAAACCAGTGGATTTACATGTAGCTTTGACATTATACAGATCCCAACAAGACAGTCCCACTAGTAATTTAATTACTAATACTAGTAGTGAAAATGTAAATTACATGAAGTTCAAGCTTTTGACTTCATAACACTAGTGTGGAAGATGCTTCAGTGGCCATTCTGAAATGTGACTCACCTCCTTCTAAAAATCACAATATGCCTGAAGAACATTTTGTACTGATTCCTCTTAAAGCAAGTGCATGTCAATCCTGACAGGCCTCTTAAGATAATCATAATCTCAGATCTAGATTGGAAGTGAGAAACTGCACCTCTTTGATCAATTGTTAATTGCAATCTGGCAGCTTAATTCTAGTGGCACATTATCTTTAGTTAGGGAAGAGTCAAAATAAGCATTGCCAAAAACTGTACATACACATTGGATTGAAGTGTAAGCAGAAGAGAGCTTGGATAGTCCAAGGAGAAACAGACACAGATGTAGAATTTCTGGTCAAATTTTGCTTGGATTTTAAAAGATTATTAGTGTATTTCATCAGAACCATTTGTGTCTGGCTTTGCTGATTTTTTTTTTTTTATAAGAACCCTATGCTTAGTTTTTAAGGGCTGACAAATCATTTGCATATGTTGTGGACATTGGGGCTATAGTCACATCTTGAAGAGTAATGTGTGTGAAGTATCTTCATGTTTAGTTTAATAATCCCTGGGTAACTAAAAGAATTGACCATGTTTGTATGTGTGGGGAGAAATGGTCTGTTCAGATTCTTTGCATAAGTAATTAGACATCTTTGCATCAGGGTATATCATGTAAAGGTTAATCCCTAGCCTGCAGAGGAGGATTTCTTCTCCAGCTTTAGTGTCACTTTGACACTAAAGGCATGCACCACCCCACCTGGCTAAAAGTTAATCTATTAATCTAAAAGATGCCTTTATGTTTTGGTACAAAGCAGATTTGGTTGAGGCTATTTTACTACTAACATTGCAAAATTAATCACATTGCACAACCCTTTGAATTTCAAGTAGTATGAGTTTCAAGTAGTATGAGTAAATGTTAGGTTCTTAAGTATTGATCCATTCAAATACTGGTGTGATTTCACTTTTAGTAACATTGTGCTACAGTGGATGAATATGCCTTAGTTCTTGTGTAAAATTGGCCAAAAATTTAAGTTCTAAGTGTCTTGGCATATTTCATTTATAGTGATGATGATGATGATTTTGATGAAGAGGAAACAGAAGAAAAGGTTCCAGTGAAGAAAGTGAGTACATAAGATACTATGAGGTTCTCAAAGCTAGTAAAGGATGAGAATTTTTTATTTTGATTTGTTTTGTTTTTTGAGACAGGGTTTCTCCATGTAGCCCTGGCTGTCTTGGAACTCATTCTGTAGTGTAGACCAGGCTGGCCTCGAACTCAGAAATCCACCTGCTTCTGCCTCCCCCAAGTGCTGGGATTAAAGGCATGTGCTACCACTGCCCAGCAGGATGTGAATTTCTTAGTGCTTGTAAAAACTGACTTAGTTGATATCTTAAATTGGTTCTGAGCTAGACAGGAAAATTGAGAATGCTATTTTTTTATGCAGTTTAATCTGACTGAGGATCTCTACTCTGGAAAGGGCATACTGATTAAGGCCATTTTCTAATTGCAGTCTGTACGAGATACCCCAGCCAAAAATGCACAAAAATCAAACCAAAATGGAAAAGACTTAAAACCAACAACACCAAGATCAAAGGTAAGTACTCAAGTAGTAACAGACCTACTAAGGAAATTAGTAAATTCTGTGTAAGAACCTTGTCTGCCTAAAACTTGTTGCCTACATAATAGATTGTAGTGCATATTAAAATAGCCCAATATGAATTTGTGAAGCGTGTGTCATGTTCTGTGGTGGACTCCAAGGCATCAGTCTGTAGTTGACTTATTTTGTAGATCTGCTGAATTCTGAGCTGTGTATAGCTTTCACGGTCTGGGTGGTGTATTTGTAGAGGTCAGGAGTTGATTATCTTAAGAGGCCTGTCAGGATTGACTTTAATTTGCCCTAACTTTGAAGTATCACTCCCAACCCTTTTACTTTTTTTTTTTTTAAAGATTTATGAGTACACTAGAGACACAGATGGTTGTGAGCCATCATGTGGTTGCTGGGAATTGAACTTTGACCTCTGGAAGAGCAGATTCAGAAGACCTCTACTTTAATTTTTTTTTTTTTTTTAATAAATGGGAGGATGACCTATTGGTGCTGAGTCAATTATAGCCCTGACAGTGTTTCTGGCTAGGAACAATTACTATATTGCATCATTTTGTATTAGTAACCTCTCCATGCTTTGTCTATAGAAGGGATTGTAAGGATAATGAGGGAAATCTTAATTACTACTTATTAAGAACTGTACTAACAATGTTTTGAAAACTTTCCAGGGTCAAGAGTCCTTCAAAAAACAGGAAAAAACTCCTAAAACACCAAAAGGACCTAGTTCTGTAGAAGACATTAAGGCAAAAATGCAAGCAAGTATAGAAAAAGTGAGTAAAAATTACCTTTGAATAGATTGGTCTTTCTCCAACTTTAAATTGTACTAATTAATTTGGGAATTTGGATTAAAAGTAGATTATAAAAATCATAATCTTGTACATTCAATAAATACTTCAATAAAATGTACAAGGGTGCACTCTAATCTTAACATTTTCTTTTCTGGGGTTATGTTATAGAACCAGCAGAGGGCGTTTGGTTTCTAGTAAAACTAAAAAGCTGGAAAAGTAAGGCCAAGTGTTTAGCTGCCTGAGATTAAAAAGATCACCTTTTAAGTATTTCACAACAATTTTGAGTTATTTTTCTATCAAAGCACCCTCAGTCCATGAAATTTGTGTGTGGCTTTCATGTAGTCTGAAAAAGAATTTCTTTCTTGGCAATTTGGCTGGGACCAACCATTTGTATAAACCTGGGCTTGTGTAGAAAATGGAATATGATTTTTTTGAATTAAAGATTAAATCTCCATTATTCTAATCTAACATTTGAGTTATTGAGAATAATAGTGAAATATTAAGGAAATTGCCCATCTTTTCCATGTTTTTTCTGTCCTGTAGTCCTCACATGTCTTCAGAAGATTTTCTTCCTTTGTGCAGCTGAATGGACTGGAATTTAGCCCTTGGCTAGCACATATTTCTTATTTAAACTGTAAACTTAGGTTTCCTGGTGTCACTTTTTTAATCCCTTGCATACACTGCTCAAATGATGCCCCTCCCCCCCATTTTAATGTGGTCCTATCTCCTTGGTTTAATTGCAGGCACATTGAACATTCCTGGGCACTACTGATAATTTAAGCCCAAAGATGGGGAAAGAGGAAAAGGAGAAACAAATATAGTACCATCAACAATCCAGACTGAAGTCTTCTATTTTAATCTCAATCCCCTTTCCTGATTGGCCATCCATTCCCCCTTGCAGGCTGGAAGCAATCTTGTTTTTCCTAAAGCATTTTTCTTTTGTGATGCAGAAAACTTTAATGCTTTTCTACCACTTGTGCATATGCCTCATCTCTTGGACCATGTTTTAACCTTTGTATCCTTAGCTGCTCTCAATAAATTTTTGAATGAACCAATAAGGATGTATGTGATAATATTTTTAAATTACTGTAGTAAATTATTTTCTAGGTGATGGAGGCAATTGAGTACCTTAATACTCAAGATGATTTTCCATGCTAAGTGCATAAAAATGCAAAAAGCTAAAGTTTAGAGAAGATTTTATATGAAATAGGGATAATTCTCTAGTGAGACTTCATGCTGATAAACTAAAATTTGCAGTATCTAGTTTGTAAGAATTTTGGTGGCAAAACTTGCTGATATTGTGGTTCACTGCCTACATTCATAATGCCAAATTGATTCTACAGTTAGTAAGGGTAGCTACTTTTTAATCCCTTTAATTTTGTGCTTTCCTAGGTTATTGGAAAACAGATTGGATTTGTTTGTTGGTGATAGGTGATGACACTAACTTGCATAATAAATACCCAAGTTGCTGCATTTGCATGCCAGTAGAGCCATCTGTAGTTTAAATTGGCTTTGGAAGGAATTGGACATTAAGCAATGAAAAACATGGTCTTTCTGAGGTTTGGGCTTCAATGATGTTGGTTTTTAATCAAATGGGAATGTTCGTGTAATGGCATGCAAAACTTTGGGAGTTTTCTAATGGTGTCTCAAACAAACTTCTACGCTTGTCTTTAATAATGCTTTTTTCCTCAATAGGGTGGTTCTCTTCCCAAGGTGGAAGCCAAGTTTGTTAATTATGTGAAGAATTGTTTCCGGATGACTGACCAGGAGGTAACTGAATTTTCTGTGGACATGACCAAATCTAAAATTTTCATTGTGATTTATTATGACTTACTTTTAGTCTCAAGTTGTTGGCTCCTTGTAAAAGGTCCCTAACCACAGACAGTACTTAAATACATGGAAAGAATTTAATTGGCAGACTGAACAAATAAATCTTTAGTGCACATTTTTCCCAGGTTTTAAATAGTTGGTAAATTATCTCTTGGTTACTGAACTTTTATTCTTGGTAGTGTGTTGGCTAAGGAAATAGGCTGTGGTTTTTATTTGCTCTATTTGGCTGCTTTACACAGTCTGATACTTGCTCACTTGGGAGTGGTATCTTCAGATAGTGGAGGAAGGCAATAGAATATTAAAATGATATAGTATTGCCTGTTTAAATTTTAGCTCCCAGGTTTGTAGTCAAAACTGGTTAGGGTTGAGACAGGATGTCCGCAGTTGAAGTAGTGATGTCATCAAAATCAGTTTGTTTTGGTTGATAGTTAGCTATAGTGCTTCATGCATGTTAAGTGTTTACCACTGAGAGAATCCTTGACACTTAGATTTGATTTTAGAAACTGGTATTGGCTTATCTTAGAATAGGTATGTTCCTTTGGGTTTTCCTGGGTCGTGGTTTTTGCTTTATAATACTTGCCTAGACTTTAAACATTCTTACTCAAATTCTGAAGCCTAAATAGGGTTGATCCACAGACTGAGGAGGTAACATTGACCATAGAGTAATGAATGGTTAAGCCATTTAATGAAGGAACCTCATGCTATGTCTGAGTTAATTCTTGTGTTTTGCCTTTGTATAATGAAAAATACTGAACTGAAGAAATGTGATTTGTCTAGTTCTATAAAGCTAACATTTCTTTATAATTTTTTCTCCTTTACAGGCTATTCAAGATCTCTGGCAGTGGAGGAAGTCTCTTTAAGAAAATGGTTTAAACAGTTTGAAATACTCTGTCTTACTTCATTTCTGTAATAGTTGATATCTGGCTGTCCTTTTTATAATGCAAAGTGAGAACTTTCCCTACTGTGTTTGATAAATGTTGTCCAGGTTCAATTGCCAAGAATGTGTTGTCTAAAATGCCTGTTTTAGTTTTCAAGGATGGAACTCCACCCTTTACTTGGTTTTAAGTATGTATGGAATGTTATGATAGGACATAGTAATAGAGGTGGTCAGATGTGGAAATGGTAGGGAGACAAAAATATACATGTGAAATAAACTCAGTATTTTAATAAAGTAGCACTGTTTCTATTTGCTTATTTAACTCTTTCATACTTTGTCTGAAGTTAATGTCAGTGCCCTCGTCCCAGTTGAGTATTCTTACCTTCCCTTCCAGCTATTTCTGAGCAGGGTCACTGCTTATACGTTTCCCATTCACGTCTTTAGTCTTTAGTGGATGTTTAGGGACTAACATTTAAAACACTTCCTCAATTGATACTCATATCATCCTGTTTTGCTGTGATACATTAACATAGTATTTTAACAATGCATGGGAGAATACATACTTAAACTCAGTGGATAGTCTTCTCACAACATTCTTAGACTATATCTGTAGGATTTTTTTTTTAAAATTCCTTCTAAAAAAATTTGGTGTTATATGACACAATGCAAAGTGAGCATAGCTGCATGAAAATATACGCTTTGGTAGAGTCTAGTGGTAATCAGGTAGGGTTCATACAGAACGATTATTGAATACACTTTCAGAGGAGGTAACATTTGAATTTATGGAAGGAGAGATCATAGAATCTAATTTGAAGCTGCTATTGTCTAAAGTTAAACTAGGTGGAGAACACCATGAGAGGCTGGTTGTCCTGTTCTATACAAAATGGTTCTACCTGCTTGCTAACTTGAGCTAAAGTTTACACATAGGAGGGGAGTATATGAAACAAAAACTTCCTTATATGGAAAGGCAAAGAATTCATGTCTCAAAGCTTATTAAGCATGATTCCTAGGTAGCCAGCTGGATGACTTTGTGCAGTGCAAGCTGTTGTAAGCTACCTGTGCTCAGGTAAAGCAGTTTTTGCTGGACCACAGGCAGAAATGCTGAGTCATGCAAAATGAACAAGAGTAGCTTTCTTAGTGTTATCAAAAACACTTGATTTGGCTTAAGGAGTTAGTAATAAACTTTTTTTAGGTTATAGGGCTTAAAGTGGGGTTTGGATTCTGGAAATAGTTAAAATGGCAGACTATCACCCAGTAGAATTTGATGGAGCCCTTATAGAGACTTCAAAATTTGTTTCAATTAGAAGTAACATTTTTGGAGGGGCAGGGGAAGGTTTTTCTGAGACATGGTTTCTTCATGTAATAGCCCTGGCTGTCCTGGACTTGTAGACCAGGATGGCCTGGAGTTCTCAGATCTTATGCCTCTGCCTGACCAGTGCTGAGATTTTAAGGTACATACCACCACACCTGGTTTTAAAAGTGGTCAAGCATGGTGATATGTCCAGTTGAAGCAGCAAATGACTCAAACAGGATTCCACTGGAAGGGGAAGGAGTGTTAAGAGGTGGGGAGATTACCTAAGAAGAGGTGATGTTTGTGCTTTGTCAAAATTGATGCATTAAAATGAATGTAAACCTTTAAGAATGTTGGCTAGCTGGTTCCTTACAAAGGCCTTCTGCCTGCCTATAAGGCTTGTTCTTCACTGTCCCTGGTAATTCCTGTCTGTCACCCAGAAACTTTCTCACTTGTCTCACACATGAAGTATTCCTTTAGCTGACTGCATCCTACCTTTGATCTTAGCTACTACATGTTGCCAAATTGTTTGGACTATCTGCAGTTCATTTTTCTACAGAACACTGGATAAAAGATCTAGCATTTAATTGCTCATTGGTCTTGGTTGATGGGGTTTAGTGTGTGTATGTGAGAGAGAGGGAGAGAGGAGTCTACATGTGGAAGTCAGACAGCTTGGGTAGATTATTTCCTGCCATTTATTACATGGGCATCAGTAAATCTTTGATCTCATCTCAATGCCACCACACACCACCCTCCCATCCCCTTTTGTTTTTGTTTTTTTAAGCTGGGTGCCTTGTCTAAGGCCTGACAACACAGACTACAAACAGCACTGGAGTGAGTTTCAAATTAGCACTTAAGTGCCATTTTGAGCATTTCAAAAGTCATTGAATATTTTGTTAGGGGGCCTTCAGGGTGTGAGTAATTGAGTGATCTGAGTGGTTGTTTGAAGTCAGCATATGACTTGATGCTTCAACTGTAAGGAACAAAATTGAGAAATGAAAAGATTAGAATTATAGCTATTAGACAACTTAAGTCTTTGGTTGTCTTTATCATATGTCCCATCTCATTGTATACTCAGCAAATCTTTTGAATTGTTAGCTATGTTTTACAGGTATGGAAGAACATTCAAGTCTAGGACTTGATTTTTAAGGAACTATGCCACATGTGTGCAGATACTCAAGTACTCAACTGCTGAGCCAGCTCTATGCCCTACCCCTTTTGTTCTAAGACAAGGGCCTATATAACACCCAGGTGGACTGCTAGCTGACTGAACCCAAACATAAGCCTGAGCTGATCATGCAGCTTCTACCTCTGGAGTGGCAGGGTTTACATAGATCTGTATACTTTTATCCTATTTTTTTAGTGGGTTGGGAATTGAACTGTTAGTCTCTCCACCAAGCTACATCCCCAGCACCAGAACTTTTTTGATTCTTGAATTTGTGCTCAGAACAGCACTGGAATTTTGGGACTGTCTTGTGTGGTGATTGAGGTCATCAAACCATTGTAGGTGGGACAATAGTTACCCATTGCATTCAAAAGTATTGAAAAACTAATAAAGTGCAGATAGGAAAAAAATTATTCCTAGTCAGAAGAAGATAAATGTCAGCCGATACATGTGTTAAGTGCCAGTCTGTAAAGCAAGGCCAAACGCTTTTTGGTTCATCCCAATTTGTGGCTTGTCATTTCACTCTATTGGTTGGTTCATTCCAGAATTTAGGAAGTTACTAATAACTTTGCAAGGCTAGTTCAGGCAGCCCAGACAATCAACATAAAATCAGCTTCATTCAAGAACTGTCTCAAAACACTCGATTTTGCAGAGGTTTTCAGGATTTGTTTTTAATACTGTCCCTTTAGCCTCGACTTCTGAAAAAGAACTGAAAGTAGCTTACAGGGAGGTCTGGTACTTGGAACAAATACTATTATGTTTCTATAACTTCAGGAATAACACAACTGAGCAGCACCTTCTTCACTGTACGCTCCAGCGAAAGGGGAATAACAACCACAGCTACGGACACCAGGCTTTTAAATCAAATAATCCGAATTCCTGAGTTTTGCATTTTGAACTCCTTCTCTAGTTTCTTGCCCACTGTGACCTGTTTGTTTTAGCATCAATCCAAAGCAGAACTTGGCCGACCCAGGCTCTAGACAGAATGAGGCAGGCCTCCGACAGCAATATCTACATTTTGGGGTTAATGGAAGGACAGAAAAAGTTCAGGGTTGGTGATCAAGGGCAGGAAAACAAGCTGCTTAGTGTGCAAACTGAAGAGGGCCTGGAGTGAGCGCTGACCAGAGTCCTGGCTACTCCCAGGCATGTAGCCAGTCAGGACCGAGGTTACAGCGACACACTTTTGAGCCGCTAGGTGGTAGCCGTGTGCTTCCAAAACCGGGGTCACTTACTAGAGAACGCAGCTGGAATCCCTAGAACAGACCTTAGAGTCCCAGAGCGGGGGAAGGGAGAGAGAAGCCCCTGAGACTTTACCATCTCCCATGGCAAAACAGAAGAAGGTTTTACTTAGCGTAGTCATCTCACAGTGGTGGTGGTGGTGGGTGGTGGTGCTGGTGGTGCTGGTGGTGGTGTGTCTGGGAAAAAACACTATCTTGCGTGGCCTAAGGGCAAGGATAAACACGACTCCTTTCAGTTGAGTCACCCCAGCGGACAAGCCTCGTCTATCCCTCCCCTTGCTTCCCAACTCTAGTGGATGTGAATATGAACAACAAATGTGAGCATTCTTTGGGAACCCCGCCTGCTCCATTCGGCCAATATTAGCCTTGTGGCGCAGAGCTCCGACGGCTTCCAGCGCTCACCAGCTCCAGCTTCGTGGGTTCTGCCCTGCTGAACGGCCAGTCCCACCGCCGACAGTATTGAGTGCCTCCCCTCCAACCCTGAGCCGCCAGAAGGAGGAGGCAGTGGAGAGGCCGCGGCAGGCAGGCGAGCAGGCAGGGCCGGCTTTGATGTGGGCGCGGCGCACCCAGCCGCGCTGAGCGCCCGTCCGGCCGCGCCCCGAGGGGGGAGCCCCCGGGCCCCGCATCCTCATTGTGCCGGCGCGGGCCCGGGCCCGCCCCTGGCCCCCCGCCCCCTCGCCGCCCGCGCGTAGAAAACGCCCCGGCCGCCGCCAGCGGTGGGAGGCGGCGATGCGCACGGCCGGAGAGACACGGAGGAGGAGACATGAGCCGGCGGGCGCCCAGACGGAGCGGCCGTGACGCGTTCGCACTGCAGATGCGCGCCCCAGCCTTGGAGCGCTGACCCCGGCCCGCCAGCCTCGCGTCCCGGTCGCGGCGCCTCAGTCGCAGCCCCCGCCGTGCATGCTGCCCCTGGACTGAATCGGCAGCCCGCGTCTCGCGAACGCCCAGACAGCCGTCCGGTCCGCCCGCTTCAGTCCCACTTCCCCGCACCGGCCGGGCGCCTCCCGCACCGCGGTCGCCCCACAGCCCCCGCGCCGGCTCGGAGGGCGCAGCGCTCGGGAGGAGCCGCGCGGGGCGCTGATGCCGCAGGGCGCGCCGCGGAGCGCCCCGGAGCAGCAGAGTCTGCAGAAGCAGCCGGCGAGGAGGGAGCAGCAGCAGCAGCGGCGGCGGCGGCGGCGGCGGCGGCGGAGGCGCCCGGTCCCGGCCGCGCGGAGCGGACATGTGCAGGCTGGGCTAGGAGCCGCCGCCTCCCCCCCCGCCCCGCGATGTATTCAGCGCCCTCCGCCTGCACTTGCCTGTAAGCACCCGCCCGGGTCTGACCACCCTGCCTGGATGCCTGTCCCTGTGCGTGTATGGCTCTGTCTGTCTGTCTGTCCGCCCGACTTTCTGCTGCGTGTCTGTCTGTCCATCTGCGCCCCCTCCTCGGATCCCACTGACCTCCTCTCCCTCTTTCTCCCGCAGGTGTTTACACTTTCTGCTGCTGTGCTTCCAGGTTCAGGTACGTGGGCTCCTGAGAGTCGTGTCGTGTCCCTCCCCCCCAACCCCCGCCAACCCCAGCGCGCTCTTCTTCGAGGTGCGGGCCGATCCCCCTTCTCGGTACCGCGCCCCCTCTCGGTGCCCCACCCCTCCTGGGCAAGAAGCCCAGTGCACCTGTTCCCAGGGCGCCGAAGGGCGGCTTCGCGCGCGTCCTGCGCTGGCGGTGTCAGGCCAAGGGCTAGGAGCTACTGCTTGAGCCAGTGCGGACTGTCGCGGCCTCGGTCGGCCTCGGTAGGGAGATCTCCCAGAGCCGGAGGGTTCAGTTCGAGTGATGTGTGGGACTCCAACCCCCGACCACAGCTGGCGAGGTAGGGACCTAGAGGTTTTTATGCCAACTGTCCCTTTACAGCCTTCTTATCCCTGCAGACAAAAAGGTTGTTTTCAGCTGAGTGGATTTTGAGTCCAGAGAGAGAGCTTTAGTTGTAAATTACTCTGTGGGTGGGAGGAGAGAGAGAGAGAGAGAGAGAGAGAGAGAGAGAGAGAGAGAGAGAGAGAGAGAGAGAGCGCTCCCCATCCTGCTGCGCTCTGCTCCACATGTCCTTGCCCAAGGTGGTGCAGCCCAGGGCTTGTTCCCTGCCTGGTCCCCGTTCGCTCTCTGTGAATCAGAAAAGGGCTTGGCGCTCAGCCTGGAAAGCACTTGCTAAAATCTGATCTGTTACTTCAGCAGCTTTCAGACTCGGGAAGGTCTTGGCACACAGACAGTTGGAATGCTCTGGCTTCCAAAGCCGTGGAAATGAAGGAAAAGGGGGGGGGGGTAGGGAGTCGACTTCAGCCCCGATTAGAACCAGACCAGGGCTGCCTCAGCATGGTGTGTGTGGGGCTGGCGGTGGGGGGGGGGGCGGCGGTAGCAATGAGAATAGGAAACACCAGCTGCCCAATACCTCCACCTACCTACAGCTACAAAGAAGGGGACTCAGAATAAACTGGACATAGGCCAAAAGAGGATTATCTGTCCCCTCCCCCTCTCCGTGAAAGGCAGGTGTCCTTGCAGGGCTAATGGGAAGATGCTTGCTTGTAGCCTTCTGAGTTCTGGAGATGCCTGGAGACAGCCCTGTGCACTGTCTAGAGGTGGTTCTCCCAGTTTTTGGGTACAAGGAAGCCTGCGTGTGTAGCTGGGGCTGTGGTTCCTAGTTTGATCTTGACTGTTCCTTGGGACAGACATGAAGAAACTCAGGGCAACCAGTTGAGACTCTGGGCTGGAAGGATAGATGGATGGACAGACCGATGGCTCTCTCCTATTGGCCAGGCTGGGGTCCCCAGTGACTTCTTGAATCAATACAACTGGAGTCAGTAACTTAATGCTGGCTGTTTGCCAAAGCAGATGTGACCCTATGTGGTGAGGGGGTGGTTGGGAGGAAATGGTCGATGTTAAAGAAAAGGCCAGTGCCAGGCATGGGCTGCCTGGTCTGTCTGCAGCTGAGTTCCCAAGCAGAGGGCAGGTTCCAGGGTCACTCCAGGGGGTCTGCTTGTCTGGCTGGGCTGAGCTTGGGCAGGAGCTGAGGAAATGGGTGTGGAGGCAGAAGGAGCCTTTGGATCTTGCTGCCCAATCCCCCGCATGCTTGCCGCTCTTGGTTCTTCTTTAAGTAGGGCCCGGGAGGGGCTGCCGGGTGGTCTTTGTGTTCTCAGATGGGAGTGTGAGGGAGGGAGTCTGGACTCTGCTTCCCACCTCCACCTCCTGGCCAGAGCTAAGCCAGCATCTTTGAGAAAGATCTGGGTGGTCTGCTTGGGTTAGGTCAAGAGGCAGGACTCATGCAGGTGAGGGAGCCTGGTCTTTTCCATCCCCCTCCTGTTGTCCCTTTGTCCCCTCCGCCTCTAGACCTCTGGACTGCATAGGGCTGGTGTTTTTTAACCCCTCGTCTGTATCCTTGGGACCAGCTGGGGATGCCCTTGAAAATCACTCTGAAGACAGTGTGCAAATGTGGTATGTCTGGAAGAGGCTTCATAGTAATCCTTAGACTTCTCTCTCTCTCTTTCTTAAAAACCAAGATTCCTAAAAGGTAAATAACCACCAGGGGGACAATCAGCAGGTTCAGGTTTGCTTTCACAGTTTCTAGATGGAGCGGCCCTGAGTAGTAGAGATGAAGATGGCTTCACAGGTATGGGCTGCTGGGAGTCTGCAGTCTGAGTCCTGCAAGGGCAAGTTTGTCTGATGCTGTGCAGGTAGGTGTAGTCCTGGGCAGGGTGCACAGGGGCATCTACAGTTGGAATGCTTCTGCTGTAAGGAGAGCAGAAGGCCTTCCTGTGTGGAGGAAGGGGCCCAGGGCTTGGCAAATAGGTGATCTCTGCCTGGACCCTGGCTTGATTGCTCCCTGCCCTGTGCTTCTGTAGGGGTTTTTGTTTCCTCCTTTGTGAAAAGTGGCCGATACACCAGAAGACATGGTGCTTATTATTCTCCGCTCACGGAGGCATCTTGGCCAACTGAAAAACCAATTTACTTCCCTCTTTACTGTTTTAGGGGGTTGGTACAGTTTTAGCAATGGAATTTCTGGGTGCCTCCCCTCCTCCCAGCTCTCACCCTCCAGGCTTCAAATGGATTTCCCCCACCAAGTCAGGTTTCCATGAATACACTCAATGTAGATACTGTCCTCCGCCCACCACCAGTGTGGTGAGCCCCGCCTTCACCCACTGGCCACCCTGGGAAGTGGGAAGCTGGGAATTTAATAAAACCCCTTCATCCTTTCTCCACACGACTCGGAACACCACAGATAGCTCAAATCAGAAGAATTTTAAAAATTTCCGCGGGGAGCAGGCAGCGTGACCAGTAAATTGCTTTTCTGCACTTGGCTGAGCTCTGACAATGACACCGGGCCGGGCTTTTCACGAAGCTCCGCCGGCACCTGCCTGACATTGTTCCTGTCGCCAGGCTCCACTAGGTCTTTGCCTTCCTCAGACAAGCTAGCATAAGGCCAGCCAGTGCCGGGAGGGAGGGGGAGGGCTTCCTCCAGCCTCTTATCCCTCCTGCCAGTTCCTTGTTCTTCCCACAGAGCAACTTCCTGTCTCACCAGGAGGTGTGGAAGTTTGGAGTTCCCTTCATACTCCAGATTGACCACCCACACCTCGCATCCTCTCCGAGGCTTAGGCCTTTCCTTTACAAATGGGCAGGTTGGAGAGGCTAGGGAACAGTGTCCTTTGGGACAAGAGGAGGATGGGAAGCTGTCCTGTTGGATGGCACTTCTAGTATCTCAAAGCAACATCATTCATTGGTCCATTCTCCCAAGTTTCCATTCAACACTTAGCCCGTTTTCTGTTGGCCCTTGGACTGAGACCTGACCGTCCCGGGCCTAGGAGGAGAACACTGTCAGATGCTTCCGGCATTGTGACATCTCTTCCACTTTCTGGGAAGAGACTCGCCTAGGTGCAAGAGAGGTGTCTTAGAATTTAAGGAGTCCCATGTAGGGGAGCTGATCTTATCCTTCCTGCTTTCTACAAGAACTCTAGGTAGGATGGGGTCATTTTCCTGCTCCACACAGAGAGAAAGCAGACTCAGAGCTGCCTAGGAAAGGGTTTGTTCAGGGTCACGGCTACAAGCCAAGAACTGGATTTAAGACCTTGTATTAGTTCCATCTCTTCTAGAAGGACCCCTCAAGCTTGCTAGCGAGGGAAGAGAGTCTCAGAAGGCATGCTGGGGGGTTCTTAGTGGGAAGTCCTGTGTGAATTCTCACGAGGGTAGGTGACTCTAGTTGAGGACAGCTCCCTCCCTGCCCCTGTCAGGAGGCTCCACTCTCCTGGGAAAGTAATGATCTTCCAAGACCCCAGAGCTAGAGGTAGATGGATGCTGTGTGGTGTGTGTGTGTGGGGGGGGGTGTTGAGTGTCATAGGAGACTTAATGCTTTCTCCAAGCCTCCTTCCCAGGGCAGAGAGAGGGGAGGGGTGGGGCACCCTGCCAGCATTCCTGAAGCCAGGGAAGGTCACCCACTTGCTTTGAGATAAGGAGGTGGATTCTTTAAATTTCTTGTGGTTGGCACAGCCAGTGTTAGTGGGCTGGGGGCAGTCTGTCAGAGTCACAGGTGTAGCCTCCTCCCTGTGCTGGGACAGCTCTGAGGTTCCACAGACCCCCAAAGGGAGGCTGAAGTGGAAGAGGGGGGAGTCATCTCTCCCCAGTAGAACTTTATTATGTACCGGGATGCTATACAGGGGTGCTGGCCCCCAGGCTGCTGACAGCAGCCCAAGCCTGCTGTTTTCCCTGGATGTCTGTCGTACACTATTAGGTTCTAGCTCACAACCGATTTGGGATTAGAGAATGCTGCAGACCAAGAGCCCCAGCAGTGCACAGTAACCTGCCTTTGGTCACACAGTATGGGGGAAACAAAGATATGGATTCGACTCTGGCTGCCTGACTCCAGGACCCAGGTTAAAAGGCATTTTAAGGGCTTTAGATTCATACAGCCTGGTTCAAACTGTAGATCTGCCTTCTGTTTGCTGTGTGACCTTAACCTCCCTGGGGCAAAAAAAAAAAAAAAATTACCACTCTCCCCTCAGCAAACAAAAACCCCAATGAAATAGTCACTGTCTTCTAAGGGAAGGGGGTGGATGACAGTTCTGGGCTTGGCTGCTGTGTCTCTGGTTCTAGGAGGAGTCTTGACTGCCTCTGTTGCGTATAGCAAGCGCTGCTCCCTCCTGGTGTGTGTGTGTGTGTGTGTGTGTGTGTGTGTGTTGTGAACAAGGGCTGTTCTGATGAACCTGTATGTATCCTGTGTGTGACTTTGAGGTTGTTGGGGGCCCAGCAGACCACTGAGTAAAAGGGCTTGCTGACTTCTGTCCCTGTAGGCCAGGTTAGGAGGAGAGACACCTGGCTTTAGGACGAGCTTAGGCCTGCTGTGACACCATGGGTCTGAATTCGAATTTGTTCTGGAACATCAGAGGGTATGTGGCTTCTCAGGCTGTGGTCTGACTGACTAGTCGCTCTTACGTTCTGACATCCAAGTGACATTTAAAATGTTGCCATGCTGCTGCTGCTGGGGCCAGAGACACCGCGCTGGTCAGCTCAGGGCCACCAAACAAAGACTTCAGGGTCGTATGATGAGTCTCTACCTTGGCTCAGTTAACCTTTGCTCTACTTCAGTGTTCTCAACCGATGGGTCACCACCCCTTTGACAGACCTCGATCTCTAAAATATTTACCTTATGATTCATAACTGTAGCAAAATTACAGTTATGAAGTAGCAACAAAATAAGTTTGTGGTTGGGGGTCAGCACAGCATAAGGAACTGGGGTCATAGCATTAGGAAGGCTGAGAGCCACTGCTCTACTTACTGGCTTTATCCAGCTGGGTAGGAGCAGGTCCCCAGAAGCTTCTGTGGGGCCCCATGAACAGAGAGGCTTAGGTTTCAGTTCCATAGATCCTTCAGCCCACGATCCACGGCCTCCCCACACCTGTTCCTCTGTTTTCCTTATATCTGCAAAGTGGGATAATGTGAAGCGCCTCCTCAGGGTTAGTGCAAACTAAATAAGAGTTATTATAGAGAGAGCGGCCAACACCCGACAAATAACTGAGTGACTGTAATTGCCTGGTTAGTATGCTGTGTCCTGGTACACCATGTGCTGTCACATGCCAGAGAAATCGAGGAAAGGTGTGTTCTTTGGATGAATGACAGTGGGCACTCTGGCCTGTTGATAGTGCAGGTTTGAACCTAGGCCCACCTTATTCCACATTCAGGCTGCATGGCTTTGGGCAAGACCCAGAACCTCTTGGAGTCACCGATTCCTCATCATTTATAAACAGGGATCGATTATACGAATCCTAAGGCTTTGCATGGAGACACTCACTTGTAACTGGACACTAAGGGAGACTGAGACAGGATGGTGAGTCAGCCTGGGGTATATAGGGAGATCGTATGTCAAAAGTCAAAATGACTCCTTAAGTGTTCCCCAGACTCACTGATAAGAATAATGAAGGTCATAGCTTGGACCACGTATTCAGTAGGCATTCAGGTATGGTGTCTTCTTCGCTAGTTGAGCATTTATGCCATATCTCCTGTATGCCTGCTCCCCCGGCAGGGTTTGCTCATCAAGGCTTCAGCTTTCCTGTAGTGCACTATCCGATGAGGTCACCAGCACTTCGGCTTGCTTTCCCTTCCTCCCTCCTTTTGGCTTGGAACCTCATGGCACTAGTCTACTGTCTTGGACCAACTGCATCCTTTGCTGGAATTCACAGGGACAGGAGAGAGCCTGGGGTCAGCTCTCAGCCCACTGGTCACACCCTGTCTCGGGACACTGACTGGCTGTGTGATAGAGAGGATGGATCGGTCCCTCTGTCCTCATCATTAATGGAGCACCAGGATGCAGGCTCACCCCTGGGGTTGCTGGGAAGGGGACTGTGGTCCCTGGGGAGCCCTTGGCCCAGAGCCAGGCTCTTTGCAGATGTTAAGTGAATGAGAGCCCCAGCTCTCAACTGCAGTATTGTGAGGCCTGCTTGCCCACCAACCAGCTAGCACTTATTCCTAGAAATCGAGGGGAGGGCAGACTCCTGCTGCAGGCTCCTGGGTACTGACTGAACCCTCAGTTCAGTAAACAAAAGGCTTGGGGGTCTGGAGGTGGACTTGAATTCCTGTGCCCACTGCCCCTATGCCAGGCACTAGACCCCTAAGGGTTCGTACCTATATCCCAGCCCATAAGGAATGGGAACTGAGGGATGATGCTGGAGCTTGAAGGACGATGGGTTCTACGATGAAGGACCCCGAGACTGGACCTGGGCCAGAGCAGTCGGTCAGATGAAGAGCGTGCCATGGACCTGCGGGTGCGTGTGTATGGGCTTGTGCACCTGTTTGTAAGGTTTCTGAGGCACTTGGGATGGGCTACCTGGAAGTACGGAACAGTCTTGAGTGTTCAGTGTGAAGCCGTTGCGTTTGTTGGAACATCGTGATCAATAATGGGCAGATAGAAGAGGGCCTCATGGACACCAAACACCAGAAAAAAAAAGCTCGTTTGTCATCTGGGCTTGACGACTTCAGGGAGATGGAGTGGTGCAGAGATGCTGGCAGGGGGAAGGAGAAGGGGAAAAGACCTCGGTCCACACAAGCCCTGTCCCTATCCAGGCTACGTCCAGGATTGAGTATCTTCTCCATATTGACGATCTGTATGGAAACGGCTGATGTATGGGAAGAGGGAGGCTGGACCGTGGGCCCAGCCCCCATTCAGCAGTACCCCACCCATGCTGATGGCTTGGTGCTGCCAATCAATACATTGATAGTCCTGGGAGCTTAATGGACAGGCTGGGGGTGGGGAAAGGCCCTCTGTGGCTTCACTTTTTACCCAGGTTGTGGTGGGTGTGGGGAGCAGGAGGGGAGAGGCCAATAAGGTTGAGCTGTTGGGAGGATGGGGTGTGGAAGGCACTGTGTGGGGTGTACCTTGTTCCCCTTCGTCTGAAGCAGGGCAATTGGAGGAGACTAATACTTCAGAGCTGAGTGCGTTCAGACTTTGCTCTGCTGTGTCCTTCCTGCGCATCCCAGCCAGTCCCTTGTCCTCTCTGCGCCTCCCTGTGTCACTGGGAACACAGGCATAGTATAGTGTACACTTGCTCAGGTTGGGTGAGGAAGAGGCTGATGGCCCCTGGTCCATGTTTGGGGTATGCCTGGGCATTCAGAGCCAGTGTGAGTGTCACTCTTGATGTAGCTGGCAGGTGACTCAGGACTGGAGGCCAGGCTGCCCTTGAGGGGAGGATGCCCTGGAAGGCTGCCTTTTGAAGTGGAGGAGGGGTCTACTCTTAGATGGTCTGAAGCCTTGAGTTTGAACCTAGAATTTGGAAGAGCTCTAAAAGCCTTGTCTCCTGCTATGGCTTGAAGCCTGTGGGTTGTCCTTCTTGGGACCAGGGAGAGCCTTCACTCCCAGGCAGGGACCCTGGAGACAGATGTGGAGATCATGTGGCTTCAAGAGTCTGGGGACAGGTGAGGTAGATCAATGGACTCCATTGCACAGGAGAGTTAGTTCAGGGCTCTAACCTCTTCATGGACAGCACTTCTCCCCCTCATTCATGCCGTCCGTGGGTTCTGATCCAGCTCTTGTCCCAAGTACAGCTGTGTCCTTTTCCTTGCATGGTACATGTTCAGATCTTCCAGGGACGGCTACCTGAGGCACAAGCACCAAGATGGTAGATCTGATAGCCCAGATACTAACAAGGGCGGGTAGCAAACGCAGCATGGACACATTGACCAAAGAATGCCATGGAATGTCACCCAACTAGAAATGGAATCGTTCATATCTAGAATTTCCCATTTAATATTTTGGGTCTTTAGTTGTCCAGGTATAGCTGAAACTGAGGGTTCAGGGACAGTGGTGGGAAGGAGGGAAATGGTTGTAGATGTGAAAGAAGTGGACAGGGAGCTTGAACTTGAGACACAGGGGAAGTTGTGTTTGAATCTTGAGTCCTCTCCTCTAACTCCGTGACTTAGGACAAATGATGTGACCTCCCCCAAGCTCCACTTTCCCCAGCTTGAACATGGGAATGATGATTGTCCCTGCTTCTGACATCACTCTGGTGATTATACAGGATGAGTTACCCACGGTGGGTATTTAGAAAACATGGCTGTCGAGCTGGAGAGACGGATCAGTGAATAAAGTGTTTTCGGTGCAAGTGCGAGGACCTGAGTTCGAATCTTCACAAGGCACATAAAGTTGGGCGTGGCAGTGCCTGCCTGTAATCTCAGTGCTCCTATAACAACACAGGAGGTGGTCTGGGAGGGTCTCAGGAGCTCCTGGGCATGATAGCCTGGTATATACAGCAGAGAATAATAACAGAAAGAGAGACCCTGCCTCAAGAGGTAAGAGGCAAGGACTGGCACCCAAGGTTGTCCTCTGGCTTCCACACATGCATCTCAGCATATACCCTCCCCCCCCAAATATGCACACTGACACAAGTACACACACAAAGAT
Organism: Tokudaia tokunoshimensis; assembly: GCA_036184795.1. Classification (NCBI taxonomy): domain Eukaryota; kingdom Metazoa; phylum Chordata; class Mammalia; order Rodentia; family Muridae; genus Tokudaia; species Tokudaia tokunoshimensis. The sequence goes on from BTHU01000010.1 coordinate 88,808,294, forward strand.
TAAAAACCCCATAGCTAAAAAAAAACAAAAACAAAAAAAAACAAAAAACAAACAAACAAAAAAAAACCCCAAAAAACCCCATAGCTATTTATAAAGCAAGACTTAAAAAGAAAGAATGTAATGACTGTGATCACTAAAGTAATTTTTCCCAAGGTAAATGCTATAAACAATTCCCATTTTGCAGACAAGAAATCTGAGGGTAAAGAGATTAAGTAAGTCAGCTGTTGGGGGTGGAACCAGGTAACCTGCAAGTTGAATGGTACTACTTATTATCCTCTTGTCAGAGGTTGGTGTTCCGGTGAGCTGCACCCTGATGGAGACCCAAGGGGTATGCTAATATGGCCTGAGGAGAAAGAGGGTGTTCCCAAACATGAGCACAGGAGGATGGTGGGTGGTGTGTGGTGTGTGGTGTGTGGTGTGTGGTGTGTGGTGTGTGGTGTGTGGTGGTGGGTGGTGGGTGGTGGTGGGTGGTGATTGGCAGGTATTCCTGTGGGATATCTCGATTGGTCTCTGGAAACTGGAAGAAATGCTTTTCATATTGGTCAGATTATCAGCAAGATGAAGGGCAGTAGACCTGGAGTGCAGGCAGGAACTGGATCTCTGGAAGGCCCTAGGTATTTTGTGCTTGGAGAGTTGGAGCCTGGCAGGTTTGTTTCTGAATAGGCAGGGATGCCCTTCCCCGAACTGAGAGCACTCTAGATGAAGACAAGAGGCAGGCAGGGGCCTGTGGGCTCTCTCCCGAGTGCCCTGTCGGCGTTCCTAGGTGGAGGCTTTGGGAGACCCCAGGATCAGAATGAGATTCGAGCCCATGGGACTCTTGTTGATCATGTGCAGCTCCTTGACTGGGGAGCAAATATTCCCACCAAAGTCCAATCTTTAGGGCAAGGGGAAGGGCCGGACTGGGAGTACTTGGAGTCTTAAGGTGCATGGACACTATCAGTCACCCACTGTGGAGGCTGCCCTTTGGCCAGGGATCACCTGTGAGCATGGTATTGAGGGAGGAGGGACCACGTTGTCTAGGCATCAGGTCTTCTTGCTCTCTATTGTGTGTTATGGTTTTCGTTCTTCCCGAAGCTTCTCAATGCCTCTGATCACTGTACACTTGGAGGATGTCAGTCAGACAGACTGTTCTTAGGCACCCTAGCCCAGACAGCTGCCACTCACTCGGATAGAAAGCAGGGGGCAGTGACTCTCCCAGACAAGCTTGCATTGCATGGCTCTGGTAGCAGAGCCTGGAATTCCATGTACCGGTACCCAACCCTATGGCTCTCAGGGTTGGGGTGGTCTCAACGTTCAACTTGGGAAATGGGCTCTCTCTGGCTCTCTGATATTCCATAGCTCTGGAGGCTGATGGGGCTAGAACAGGTCTAGGGTCTTCTTAGCAGGGTGCCTGAAGTGAAGCAATGTGCAACCTCTGTAGCATGGCATCTCTTGCTTCTGTCTGCTGGGCACTTTAGTTATCTGGATGGAAAGGGAAAGGCTGGTTGCTGGCCTCCAGGTGTTCCTTATTTCTGGCCAGTCATTGCTGGCAAGCATCGCTGATTTCTTCCTGGGGACAAGCTGATGCCCAGGGATGAACCTGATTATCCGAACTCTGGGGACAATAGCATGTTCTTGATCCTGCCCTGTGAGGTAATGTCAGGAGGGGATCTCTCAAACAGGCTTCTAATGGCAGGTAGAAAGGGCTTGTGCCCTGAGCCTACCAGAGGTTTTAATAGGCAGTCCAAGGTATCCAGCCTTTCTTGAAGAGAAGCCCAGGATTTGGATACTTCCTGCTGCTTCCCTAGGGATTGTCCTGGTCAGAGGATGACTTAAGTGGTGGAAGCTAGGCAAGATGGATCGTACGCCCACATCCTGGGGCAGGGCCACCCAATAGACCTTGCTGACCCTGGGTCACTCCACTGCTTCTGTCCAGTGGGCGAGGAAGAAAATCATTACTAGAGGCCAGCTTCAGAGGCAGGGAGCGTCCCCTGGGAACTGGGGGTGAGGAGATTGGCTTGACCTCTAGTCGATAGGGTCTCCTGTGAGAGGAGGGGTGTTGGAGGACAGGGATACTTTGCCTACTTTTGGGGGGAGGGAACAGGGACTAAACCAGCTCCAGGAATCATTCAGAAGGGTCAGTGGCCCCAAGTGTGGGGTCCTACAGAAAAATGTTCTCCAGGTGTGGGCCTCCAGGATGCTGGGTTCTTTCCTCCCTAGATGCCAGGATGGGAGGAGAGGCAGTCCCTGATACTGTGGGCTGGCCTCATGAGGAGATGGAGGGAGGCACACAATGCTTAAGTAGCTGCAGAGTGGACGTTTGTGAACCGAGCTTCACTTGGAGTCTTGTCAAACGTTCTGGTGTTTGCTCAGATGTGGAAAGAATCTCCATGTTGCCTTTCGGATTTAGTCTTCGTAGCAACCCCTGAGGTGGGTGCTGTCTTCATCAAGTTCAGGGTGAAGAAACTGAGGCACAGAGAGACGCACAGTTAAGGCTGAGAGGGGTGCTTGGGCAGCCACGGTCAAGAGAGCTCTAGCAAAGATCGGGTGGGCAACTCTTTTCTGGGAATGGGGTCTCGTGTGTGTGCTAGCTAGCATTGTGTGTCAGGCTTGGTGAGTCCACAGGACAAACCCATAATACTACTCATGCTTCAGGGCTTGTTCTGGTTTACAACATTGGATGGGTGCTATAAACCAGTTAACCAGCAGGCACAGGTAAACATAAACCAGTGCTTAATGGCCTGTCATGGGCTGCTGGCCCTGCACAGGGAGAGAGAGAGAGAGAGAGAGAGAGAGAGAGAGAGAGAGAGAGAGAGAGAGAGAGAGAGAGAGAGAGCGCTCTGGCTTTCATGGTACCGCCAGTGAATTCAGATCAGACAGACAAAAACTGAGTTAGGTGGATGGTATGTTGAATCACATGTGCTAGAAAGAATCTCAAAGCAGGGTGGAGGCATGGAGAGAGGCAGGGGTAGGACAATCCAAGGAGGCCTGTTTGAGGTAGCACTTGAGGAAAATCTGAGTATAGAGAGAACTAAGAAAGAGCATCAGAATAGACGTGAGAGCATGTGCAAAGGGCCTGGGGTTGGTGTGTACTAAGTATTAGGAAGGTCCCAAAGCCTTTAAAGGTAAGGTGATATGGCTGACATGGAAGTAACAGGAGAAGGAGGAGGAGGACAAGAAGGAAGAAGAGGAGAAAGAGGAGGAGGAGGAGGAGGAGGAGGAGGGTACCAATAGGGTCTGGAAGCCCTAGCGAGGACCTCTATTTGAGTGTGAGGAAGTCCTGAGGAGTGTGGACAGGGAGGATTCTATGGGAGGGCTTTGTTTGGTGGAGGATGTGTTATTAGTAGGGCAAGAATGGAGCAGGCTGAGCAGGAGTTGGGTGCATACCGTTCAGATGGGCAGCTGTATTCTCGGTGAGGGATAGGAGCAGCGAATGCTGATACAACCTAAGAAGGCTTCCTAGATGGTGCCACCGATGAGGACTAAATGACTAGAGGTCCACGGAGTTACCATGGGGGATATAGACTGGAGGCACTGCAGTCCCATGGCATGAGTGTGAGGGATCCCTGTGGAGATCCTGGGGAGGTGGCATGCTGTCCTCTAGTCCAGTGGCAGGACTTAAGATGTCTCATCCTGTCCCTTCCCTGCTATGTGTCCCTCTGACTGCAGCTCAGGGGATGTTGGTTCCCTTCCTACTTGCTCAGGCACTCCTTGCAGTCCCAGATGCTATTGAGAGAGAGGCCCCTATACTGAAAGGGAAACTGAGGCAGAGCAACTTGCATGCTGAGGTCTCAGATGACACCCTCTGTGGGCAAGTGGGGACATACACACACACACACACACACACACACACACACACACACACACACAGGCTTAATTCTCAGCTTTATGATTTCCCAGCTGCCTCAGTTGCCCTGTCTGTGAAATGGGGCCTGGCCAGAGGTGGTGAAGAGGAGAGACAAGGCTGACTCACTGCCTTCCCTCCCCTCGACTAGGTGTTGGCAGCCGAGGAGAACGTGGACTTCCGCATCCATGTGGAGAACCAGACGCGGGCTCGCGACGATGTGAGTCGGAAGCAGCTGCGCTTGTACCAGCTCTACAGCAGGACCAGTGGGAAGCACATTCAAGTCCTGGGCCGTAGGATCAGTGCCCGTGGCGAGGACGGGGACAAGTATGGTATGTGCCAGACCCAGCCCATACCCCTCGCCCATACCCTCCCCAGCCTTGGAGACTTCCCAGCTCTGTATTGTACTGGATGCGTGGACTTGGACGCAGCACCAGCCTTCCCGAGCTTCGGTTTATCAATCTGTAAAATGGGGAGGCATTAGTGACTCTTTAAGAAGTTCATTGGGGATACTAAGACGCGAATAAAAAGTGTCCCCTTACATGGTGGGTTGGGTGGGAATGCCCCCAAATCAGTGGCTGCTTCTTGCAACCTCAGTGCCCCCTAGCCCAGGTTCAGCTACTTTGAGGCGTGGAAGGCTCTGGTCATGCTCTGGAGGCCGTGGGAGTCATCCTCACGAATGTGTATGGAGTGTGCATGTGTGTGTATGCAAATGTGTGTGTGTGTGTGTGTGTGTTTAAGCTTGAACTTGTATACACACAAGACATGGGTGTGTATAACAGCTTGGGTGGAGGCCCCGTGACCTTCTCTTGATTCAGGAGCAGCCCAGTTCTCCTGGAGAGTTGGGGGACCTTTAGACCCTTCTCCTACTGCAGAGGCTCAGATAAGAGACATTGGGATTCTTTCTCTTCCTAAGCCCCAGCTCATGAAAGCCCTGGGCAGTGAACAGAGCAGACATAATTCCACCTCGTCAGCACTTTGGAGAGGATTCAGCCAAGATAAATGCTGGGCAAACCCTAAACATGCAGATATTTTACTTAAGATTGCTAGACAGGAAAGGCTCTGCACTACCAGGAGGTCTTCTGGTCCTGGCCCATCTCTGGGATGCACCCGTCCCCAGCCTCCTACCTCTTTGGGCCCAGGTTCCAGAGGTAGTGGCTGGGGGCAGGGTCGTGCATGTGCGCTGAGCCTGCCAGCCTCGCCTTTCTGGGATGGTGCCCTGTCGGCCCTGCCCGTTGCCATCAGGTCATGACAACAAGACAAATAATTTCTTGGACCTTTTATCTTGGACACCATTTATTTTCCCACAGCCCCAGGGCAGGACTGACCTCATGGTAGGGCCCCGAGTGAGGCAGCTGCCCCACACTGGGGGCTGGGCCAGGCTGGGCAGCACGGGCTGGGTCCCAGGCCCCAACACCTCCAGGCCAGCTGCCTCCTTCTCTGCTTCCTGCACAGCTATTTATGATTCCTCTCCTTCTCTCCCCTTCCTGGCTCATGCCCCTTTCCGTCTTTGTTTTGGGCCATCTCTGTTCCTCCCTCCCCATGGTCCCTGCTCTTCCTTGCTCCGACCACAGTGTCCCTCCTCACAGGTCCTCTGACTTGTTGGGGACACCCCCAGATGCTGGGCTGTGCAGGGCAGACCCAGGTGGTAGTTTTCCCTGGGACCCTCTGCCCAGTGCTGCCAGGAAAGGGGCAGCTGGCTGGCCAGGCGGGAGGAGGTGCCCTCCTGGGGTGTCCCCGGAGCTCACTCTGGCCCCTCCAGGCTGGAGAGTACAGAGAGGGGGGGTCAGACGCTGGTTTAGCCATCTGTCCACACCCTGGGATGAGAGGCAGGGGCTGGGGAGGGAGATGAGTCCCAAAGAGCCCCACCCTCATTTCAGAGGCTGCCGCTGGCCTTCTGACTTTCTCTGTGTCAACTGTGCCCCTCTGCAATCTTCTAGCCCTTTGCCACCGTCTCTGTCCCCATTTCTCATCTGTACAGTTCCAGGCTTAGATTAGCCATTTGCACGCATGAGGGTCTCTGAGAGAGGGGTCTTTTCAAGATGTCCTCACTGATTCATGGGTCTGGGTGTCATCTGAGCTGCTGCGGTTCTGACCAGCACCCAGGAAGCCTGCTTTGCGTTTCTGGGACTGGCCTGGCTGGCTTCTGTCTTCTCAAATTCTTGGTCTTTATCCTCACTCTCTCAAGGAACATGCTTACATGATCTTCCAACCCCCCAACACCCAGGGCAGCATGGGGCCTTGCGGGCTGCCACTGTTCCATTTGAATGTCCCATTAGAAACGCAGATGAGGCTGGGAGATCCCATCTGTGAGCCCTGGGAGAGGAAGTGAGACAATGGAGCCCACTGAGGCTTCCAATCTAGATGATCAATACAAATATTATTGGGAGGGTGATTTATGTGACCACGCGGGGCAGGAGGATGGGCCACTTCTCTGCACCGGGAGCTGCCTTGCTGGGGGAGGGGCGGTGGGATGCAGGGGCACTTTGGAATCTGCTCTGTCTTCTCAGGGCTGGGCCTAGGCCCTCAGAGACTTGTGATACTCATTTGACTACACAGTCTTGTGTCATCTGCTGGACCTGAAGTACAACAGATGCCAAGGGAACACCTGGAATCCTCAGAGCTGGGTCTGTCATCCAAGGCTGGCCTCTGCTGGGTACAGGACCCCTGGTCTGTAGACCCTCTGATCTTGTTGCTTCTTTATGCTAGTACTTTCTAGAAGGTGGTTTGAGCCAAGAGCAAGGTTCTTTGGACCAGCTAGCATGGTTGAGACTACAGGCCCCTCTTAGATCAGTTTCTGAGTCTGATCCCATGGTCCATTTTCTGTCTAATAGTCCAAAATGCCACTCCATTGCTCAGAGACTCACATCACTTAGAACCCAAGCTTTTGGGTCAGTCAGAGGCCTGGAATCATTCTACTCATGAGACACTCCCATCCCTCCACAGTCTCGGGCTGTATCACCTCTTCTTGGGCACTGTGCTCTACCAGCCTTGCTCAGGCTAAGTGCCTTTCATCTAAAGGCCTAGGATGCTCTCTACCCACACAGTCCTGAGACCCAGCCCCTCACTTCGTTGTCCTCTTACCAGGGCTCTGGTCTCTGCCCTTCTACTGCTGTACCTTTCTTTCTCTTACCGTTATGAACTTCCCCGCTGTCTCAGGAGAGGCTGAGCCTCTGGGGTTATATGTGCTGCCCCATCCCCAGGACACACAGCCAGCCACAGAGATGTGATCAGACTGGCTTGAGTGCAGGGACACCTCCAGGGTACACCTAAGACTAGGGAAAAGGTAGTCAGCCCAGGACATTAGAGCAAAAAACTCGTTCCACACTCTGGGGCACCTGGCCCAGTGCTCAGGAAAGCCCCTCTCCCTTTCTTCCATCTGTTTCACCTTGAGAATACCAAAATGAACAGACCTGGCTTCCCTAGAAGCCCTCTGAATGGGGTCTTTGCACCTCAGCTTAAGCCTCCCATCTTCTGTTCTTGCCTCTGTCCCCAGGGAACTGTGGCCACCCACGTCTTGTGAATCTCGTGTTAAAGGGCTGTATTAGAGCTACAGCCAGGATTCAATAAAGCTTCTGATCAATTCTATTGATTTTTTTTTCCTCTCTTCCTTTCTGGTGAGTTTATGTGGCCTATAAATGTCCTCAGGGACTTGTGAGAAGGGGGACTAAGCACTTGAGCATGTGTATATAACAGCAACAGGCTAATGGCTCCAGAAAGGACCTTCCTCTTTCTGCTTCATGTCACCTAGCCCACCTTCAGAGGGAAGAGAGAGAGCTGAGTAGGTGACTTGACCTCGTGGTGTTTTTGGTGACAAGGACATTTCCTCGTGGGGAGATGCTGTCTGGAGAGCAGCCAACAGCTCCCTGGTGTGGGAATGTGTCAGCTGGTCCCTCAGGCACTTCTGCACAGTGCTTTGCCCAGCCTTTCCCTGGTGTGAGTGTGTGTGTGTGTGTGTGTGTGTGTGCCACACACACACAGGTACTTGTGCTCTGAACATGCCCTGGGGGATTTCCCTGGGTACAGGGAGCTCTAACCCACCCTGGCTTTGTTCTCTGATTTACCTCTTATGGAAACAAGCTCCCAAGTCTCTCTGATTCTATATCCTGTTCTTCCCCTACCATTTCCTACCCTTCAAACTCAGAGTCTAAAAGCAGAGGACATGAGTTACTCTTGGTAAGGCCAGCTGGGGACCTACACTTCAGTGTCAGTCCATCCATAGGGCCACTTGTCCCTTCTTGCCAGGAGGTCCATACTATCTTCCCTCACTCTGCCCATGCAGTTTTCTTTTTTTAATTAATTAATTAGTTTTTACACTCCATATTTTATTCCCCCTGTCCACCCTCTTACAGTTCCACATCTCATACCTCCTCCCCATGCAGCTTTCTTCCCGCCCTCTGCCCCACCTTTTTGGAGGGTTTGGGGAGTTCATCTCCTTTTCTGTCTATGGCCTTAGTCCAACTCTGGGAGTTCCCATGGATTTCTCTATCTCTCCATGTTGACTCCAGGAGTCCTCCTCAAGGTGGCCTGGGGCTCCTCCCCTTTCAAGGTGATCTGAAAGTGGAACTGGGAAAGGGATGAGCCACTCACTGAATTCTGTTCCAAGCAAGGCCAGAGAGACAAGCCCTACCACCACCAGGGCTCATTCACCCTGGGAGAAGGTCCCAAGTGGGGAAAGGGAAGGGAGGAGTGGGCAGATTCAGACCAAGACTTTGCAGCCAGCTTGCTTGAGTTTGACTTTAGCCCCATGTGCATGCTGTTGGGACTCAGTTTGTACACCTGTGAGATGGGGACAGTGAGTGACATCAGTGCTGACCATCATAGGATGATTGTAAAGGTTAAATGAGATAGTGCTATGGTCCAGCACATCACAAGCCTGACAGAAAGGCAGAAGCAGAGGAGGCCCCAGACTCATTTATTCCTAGCCCATGCACTTCCCTTGTTACACAGCAAAGAGTTTTCTGTTTGTCTCTGTGTGTGCCTGGGGATGGGTGGGTAGTAGTCTAGAGTCCTAACAAGGCATAGCCGGGTAAGGAGTCACAGTAGGAAGGAATGGAGTGAGGAAGGATGTTGATTCAGAGCCTGATTAGATTTATCATCACCAACCATATACTCTGCAACATGTCCTGTCACCATCCTGAATCTTCATCTAGCTCTTGAATCATGTTGGCCACTGCCTACTTCACAAGGCTTCCATGCACTTATTATAATTTAATTAGTGGCCATTCACTATGAGCCAGGCTTGGGCTGAGGTTACAGAAAAGCAAGATTCCATCACTTATTCTGGGAGTAAGGAGAGCTGTCCTGTCTTCATGGAGATTACCTGCACAATGGAAAGGAGGACACATAGTGTTAACTTGCTGTTATTGTAACAACATATCTGAGGCCATCAAGTTAAAAAGAAGTAAGGTTTATTTTGACTCAGGATTGAAGACTTAGTCCATGATTGGCTAACCCCTTGCTCCTGGGCTGTGGCAAGGCAGAATGTCGTGACTTGGGTATGTGACAGAGGAGGGTAACCTCATGATGGCTGGGAAGGAGAGAGAGAGAGAGAGAGAGAGAGAGAGAGGGAGAAGGAGAGAGAGAGAGAGAGAGAGAGAGAGAGAGAGAGAGAGAGAGAGAGAGAGAGAGAGAGAAGCACTTTGTAATGCTGTAGGCAGATAACTAAGTCTTCCACACACCAACCTTGAGGAAACATTTCAGATCTAAACAATGGAAACAGTTTTAGAGTGATGGAATGTGGGACTGGAAAGACGACTCAGTGGTTAAGAACATTGGTTGGTTCAATTCCCAGCACCCACATGGGGGTTCACAGCTGTCTGTAGCTCTAGTTCCAGGGAGGTCTGACACCTTACACAGACACAGCAACAATGCACAGAAAAAATAAAATGCTAGAGTGCTGGAAGGTGGTGTGGGGTATTGGAGTGTGCTAGGTTGGGGAGGGAAGGCATCTATTGTAGACACTCTTCTATTACTGTGAAGAGACACCATGACCAAGGCAACTCTTATAAAAGAAAGCATTTAACTGGGAGCTGGCTTACAATTTCAGAGGTTTAGTCCATTATCGTCATGGCAGCAGACATAGCCCGCATGGTTTTGAGTAGTTGAGAGCTACATCCTGGTCTTTTGAGAGGGAGAAACACAGTGTCTGGGTCTGGTGTGGGCTTTTAAAGCCTCAAAACCCATCTCCAGTGACACACTTCCTCCAACATCAACTCCAACAAGGCCACAGCTCTCAATCCTTCTAATCCTTTCAAAGGCCACTCCCTGGAGACTAATCATTGAAATGTGTGAGCCCATGGGTCATTTTTTTTCCCCAAAACAGGGTTTCTCTGTGTAGCCCTGGCTGTCCTGGAACCCACTCTGTAGACCAGGCTGACCTCGAACTCAGAAATCCACCTGCCTCTGCTTCCCAAGTGCTGGGATTAAAGACGTGCAGCACTGTCCAGCACCCATAGGCCATTCTTATTCAAACCACAACATCTCCAAGGAGGTAATGTTTGGCAACCTGGAAGATAAGAAGCTTTGGACAAAGCAACCTCCAGATAGAAAGAATAGCAAGCACAAAGGACTGGCAGCAGGAACTAGGTGTATCAGAGTAATAGCAAGGGAGTCAGTGCGCTTTGGGAGGTTGGGGGAAGTCTAGGAAGAAAGGACAGGAGGAAGGAGCGATGGAGGAGGGAGGCAGATGATGCGGATCCCCATGAAGAGTTTGAATTTCCTCTAAGTACTCTGGGAATCCCTGGGAGGTTTTGCAGTAGGGAAGAGATGCTAATTGTGTGTGTCTGTGTCTGTGGGTAGTCAGAGGTCAACATCGCTCTCTATCTTTAATTTTGAGGAAGATTCTCTCACTGAACCTGGAGATCACGGATTGGCTAGACTAGATAGTGAGATTGTAAAGTCAGTGAATCTGCCTGTCTCTGCAGGCCCAACTTTTATGTGGGTTGTTAGGGGATCTAAACTCAGGCTGTACAGTGAGTACTTTACTGATTGAAGCATCTAAGATTTCTAAAGGATGCTTCAGGCTGGCATGTGGAGGGAACACTGCTGGGGGCAAGAGTGGTAGAGGGAGGCAACTGCTGAGCTGTACAGGGGGGAGGGGTGGCCAGATAATATCATCCCCCAGGCCAGCTGTAGGCCCAGGCAATGGAACCGAACCAAGATGAGGCTTCCGGCTCCCGAGAGCTGCATCTTTGGAGTTTGGCTCTCAGGATGGGGTGGAGGATGAAGAGAACCAGGAAGGCTCTGGAGCAAACCTAGCTTGGGTGGAGTCTCTGTCTGTTCCTCTTTCTCTCCTGCTGCGGCTGCTGCTGGTCTATTACTCCCCAAAGACTTTACATAATTCTGGCCTGGCTCCCTCATTACGTCACTCTCTGAGTGGAGTCTAGGTCACTCTCCTGAATGCTGTGGTCAGGGTGGGAAGGAAGAACAGACAGACTGCTAGTGGCTAGGCTCAGACCCTCCCCAGGCTGGATGGGCACGGCCAGGCCTGTGGAGGGTGGAGTTGAACTGAAGCCCTAGACAATGCCCCAGGCCCCTTGGATATCTGCATCCACCCTGGGGATGCAGTTTGAGGGGGGACGGGGTGGTGATGGCCAGGTCCTTGCTGCTGAGAGGTGGGGCAATGTTAGAAGTGTCTTTCAGAGCCCTCTGCTGGGCTGTTGGTGGGCATCTCACTTGCTTACCCTGGGAAATGAGGACAAGAGCCTCTTACTTCAGTGGATGTGGGGGCAGGGCTTCAATTGTATGGAGGGGGGGCTTTAATTGAGGCGGGGCTTTAATTGAGGAGGATCTGGATCTTGTCCTTAGAGGAAGTGCTGGGAGGAGGTAGACAGAGCAGCCTCCCTTACTTGGGTGGTGGTATCCTGGGCCCTATCCCCAGTCCCTCCTCCTTTAATGACTGTCTCCCTACTCCCAGTAGAGCCTGGCTTTCTCCCAGGCTTGACTCCATCCAGGATTCCAGAACTAAATAGAACAGGGTTGAGCCTGATGCCCCTGGCACCGGGAGGAAGTTGAGACTCAGAGAGGGCTGTGATACTCCAGTCAGGGTTCATAGTCACACAGTGTGGGATGGTAACAGACCTGTGGGTACTCTCAGATGCCCTATCTGGGCCTGGAGAAGGTTGAACCAGTTCAGAGCAAGGGGCAGGGCCTCAGGAAGCAGACTACTGTGGGCCTAGCCCCTGGGCTCCCTTTTCTTCCAGGAAAGGTTCCACTTTGTAGCTTTTAGGAGCTTAAAATGAAGGTTAGTTTCCCCTCTGGACCTCTAGAGCTGGGCGTTCTCATGCTACAGGCCTCCCAGGCCCTGTTGAGGGTCAGGACCGTTCACTGGTGAAGACCCCGTGGTTCAAGGGCACACAGAAGTCAGTGAAGTAGAGCCCAGGGGTCAAGGCCATATTTAGGCGTACCAGACTCTTACCTTCCCTCGTATACACTTAGCCCCATCGAAGCTTCTAGAACTTTCTCACTATTGGAGGCCTGAGCTCTTCCAGGAGATGGAAGAGCAGGCTGGGGAGCTACTGGGACATTCCCCCTGGGGATCCAAGGACAGGAGGGTAAGCGGAGTAAGAGGGTAAGCAGCAAGCCCTTGTTCGCATTCTAATCAGTGTTTACTAGGGGTTGGGGGAGGCGGAAAGAAGAATGTGCCCCACCTTCCTCCCAGAATTACAAAATTCTTGTTAGGTCTTTAAATTTTATGTAAATTCTTTTTTTAAGGTGGGAATCATATTTTAATTAGAAGTGGTGTCAAAGGAGGGCTAGATTAATTATAGAAATCCTGAGTTCCAGGTGGTTCCAATTTTCACAGCAGGGCACCAGGGCCTATATTTGTAAATGTTTTTTTTATTAAAATCATACCTAGTGTATTTTAGGGGCACTGAGGTACACTCCTTGAGGCTCCAAGGATACTGTACTCAGGAATTTGGGGCTATGATTTTGTTATGGAGAAGTAAGTCCCCTGTCACTGAAATGAAACTTTTGTAGCTGGGGGTGCGGGGGGGGGGCAGGTGCTGGAAGTGAAGGGTCACAGCCAAAGAAAACAGCCATGGGGGAGGGGAATGGCAATGGAGGATGGGTCCAGGTTTCAAGACCAGAATGAGAGCTCACCCTGGGTCACACTGAATCCTATAGGGGGAAACCTAGCTTGGTCGAAGGAAGGAAGTTGCTGATGCCTTTTTCTGTGTGGACACTTGCATCCTGATTGACGCTGAGGCGTGGATGGGCTCGTCCTGGGTGGGGAGACCTGGGTCCTGAGCAGACCTCTGTGCTCTTGAAAATTAGTTACCCATCAGTTTTGATGACTCAGTCAGGGGGATGGAGATTCTGAACATGGATTCTTCTTTACCAGGGGCATAGCACTGTCACCTCGGTGTCTTCCTGTGTCAAGTGGCCAGGTCAAAGGTGCCAAAACTGCATTAGTAGGGGCACCAGATGTTTGCCCTGGGGGAATAGGACATCTGACCTAACTTTTGAAGGAAACAGCATGAGGTCCCAAAGGCTCTATGGCGCATGCAAGTTTGTGTGTGTGTGTGTGTGTGTGTGTGTGTGTGTGTGTGTGCATGCTCGTGTGCATGTGTGTGTGTGCTCCCTTGGTTACTTCTGTGGGTATTCTGAATGACTGTTGGTCCCACTTGGGGAGTGGAATGGCAAACCGGGAGGTGTATGAGGGGGAAGGGCCACAGACAGAGCTCCCCTCAGACTGGATCATGGGAAAGAGGCGGGCAGTTTCCCTCACCCTATTCAGGGTGAGAGTGCTCTCACAGGACCTGCCAGAATCCTCCCCATGCTTGACTTTGGGGAAATAGGGGACCAGGGGTCTGGTCAGGGAGTATGTTGCTGGTTTAGACTATACTATTGCCTCTGGTTAAAAAGCTTGTCTTATTCTTCTTCTGCCTTTCGAAGCCCAGCTCCTAGTGGAGACAGATACCTTCGGGAGTCAAGTCCGGATCAAGGGCAAGGAGACAGAGTTCTACCTGTGTATGAACCGAAAAGGCAAACTCGTGGGGAAGGTGAGTGGTGCTGTCCCGGGTGCTTGGGGCCCAGTTCAGCCAGATCTGGGCAAAGCCCGCCCAGGGCCCTGTTGGCCTTACCTGGAACACAGGTGTGCTGTGTATCTGGATGGGAGAGAGCATCACCCGATGGCCGGCCTCTCTTCCTGTCACCATGGTTTTTGTTTTGGTCCCTGTTTTGTTATGGTTGCCACTTGGTGCCAAGAGCCCTGGGTTCTGCTGGGGAAGGATGTGGAGTCCTGGGGCAGCCAGCTCATGTGCTCTTGATGTCTGGGAACAGGGCTGTGACTGAGGAATCACCATGGGTTCTCAGCCGACGCTGCTGCCACCCTGCCGCCACCTCCTCCACCTCTCGGGCAGCAGTCCCTTCTCAGCTGGAGTCCACGATTCTAGTGGTTCAGGAAGATTTTTATTACTTTGTTACAGGCCAGAGAGCTGCATGTGGCACAGTAGTGTATGTTAACGTGTGTGCACATACATGTGTGTGTGCATGTGTGTGCTTGCGTGTGATTACATGTGCATGCCTATGTGTGCCTTTGTGGGTGTGTACACTTGCCAGGCTTGGATACTCCCTGAAGGCTGCCCTCCGTCTCTTTATAGTCTCACGTGCTTGTGTGTGAAGGTCATGAGTATGTTTCTCCCAAAGGTTCAAGAGGAACTTGTCACTCACAGTAGCTCTTATAGCTAAGTCATCTCTCTGCTCTCTGTAAGGACTCTCTCTGCTTCTATACTGAACCAAGAGTGAAGCCGGTTTGGACAGGTGGCATGGGAAATGGACCACTACATAGGAACTAGGTCTCGGGCACATTGATATCATTATACTCAGGATAAAGGGAGAATGGTCAGGCATGTTGAAGCAGTATTTGATTTCTTGAGCCTTTAGCTCTGCTCTTTGGCCCGGTATCCCTGGATTGAGGACCAAGGAAGTGTCACATAAATAATATGGCATTGGGCAAAAAATAACTGCAGATAATTTTGACAGGTTGGCACCACTGCCATTGCCATTTCACAGGTGGGAAAGCTGAGGGTTGGCTACATTCCTGGGCTCTTGTCCCACGTCCCATACTAGAGCTAGGCGGGATTCAAAGCCGGGTTTGGAAGGGAAAGATTCCAGCCACACACCCATACCAACCCAAACTGCAAAATAATAGTAATCCGCAGAGCGTCGGGATGCCCAGGAGTGGTTTCAATTAGTGATTCACTTTCCGCCGTCGCAGGCCGGTCGGCGAGGGGGTCCCTCAGCGGCTGGGACGGCGGGTAGGGGCGGGTGCCTGGTCCCCTGGCCTGGCCCGTCCCCGTCTTGGCCAGCACTTTCCTGCGGCGGCTGCCCAGCCCCGCGTCAGGCGCTTTGTTCTCCTGCCCGCCTGGGCCTCCTCCCAGACCAACCTGCTTTGAGTTTTGAGACTCGGTTTTCCCCTTTGCTCCCTCTGTGCCCGGTCCCCCGCGCGCGCAGCTCGGTGCCGCCTCGTGCCGCCTCCTGCCTGCGCTCTTCCCGGCATCCTGACCCCCAGGAGTGCCATCGCGGGGTCAGGAGAGAGACCAGTCCCCCCCCTGGCTGCAGCCCCCGCCGCCTCCTGCCGGCTGGCCGCTGAGTCACCGCTTCCACAGGAGCCGGCTCTGATTTCCTGCCCCCTTGCCCTCTCTCCCGTCATTAATATTGGTGACGGTTCAGCTGGCTCAAGGCACAGCGCGAAGCAGGCCTTATTCCCTGCCTCCACCTCTGCACCCTCCTTTCATCCAACGCTTCTGTGCTGGGTGGGGTGGGAATCGTGTTTTTGGTAGGCTGTTGATGACCCCCTCCCTGCTCACCCAGGCTGTGTGGGGAGTCCCCTCTTTGATGGTTGGGTGTGTCTCTTCCTTACAACCTGGGCTTACCCTCAGCCCTTTCCACTTATTGCTGCCCCAACCTTCATCGCCTACTTGGGAAGCTTCAGGCTCCAACTGATCTCTTCCTCCCTGGACCAGTTTAGGGCTCAGCTTGGGTTGCTGCCCTGCTCACACCATCTCCCGAGATGTGGACTTCCGGCTTCAAGCACACGAGCAGTTCCAGCCTTATCCTGCTCTCTCGGTGGGCCCTTCTTCTTGGCTCACCTTCAGTGGTCTCTAGACTTACCCAGCCCCTAGCTAGCTCACTGTTCTCCCTCAGCTGTCTATGCCCCACCCCCACCTCCAGGGGCCACTTGCTCTCCTGGATGTCACTCCCTGTCCTCAGGTCTGTGCTCTTTTCCCAGTCAGGAGCTCAGGCAGAGCGCAGAGCGTGAGGGGCGCAGAAGCAACAAAGAGGCAGGGACCTTGGCTCTTGCTTTCTGAGCCTGACTCAGCCTCCGGCAGGACCGATACCAGAGAGCCTGGTAACCTGTCCCACTGAACCTTGGGCTTTGTCTGTCAGGGGGACTCATGCTAGCATTTAAGCAGGCTCTGCCTGACTGTTTGTCTCCTCCTCCTTCCCCTAGGAAGATAGGTTTATTTTACTTCATTTTATTTATATTTTGAGACATGGTTTCCTCCAGCCAAGGCTATTCTGGGACTCTGGAATTCCTTATGTAGCCAAGGAGGACCATAGACTCCTGACCCTCCTACCTCTACCTCTCAAGTGCAGAGACTGGGGCAGGTACAACTCCCCTGGTTTGTGTGGTGCTAAGAATGCACTCAGAGTTCTGTGCATGTCAAGTAGGCACTATATGGACTGAGCTACACCCCCAACCTGAAGACAGGACTTGACATCACTTCTGCACCCATGGCAACTCTGGCCTCTGCTGCCTTAGATGGAAATATCCTAGCAGGTATTTCCTCTTTCCTGCCTTGCACATCTCTGACCAGTGCTGGAGTCATGCATTGGGCCATGAAAGCAGCTATTTCAGATGCACTAGCCATTGACTGGAGTCATTCATTCCTTCTGTCTTGGAGCCCTGCAAGCTTTGGTAGCCTGCTCCTGGCCACTTGGTCAGAAGGTAGCCCAGTCCAGAAAGAATTCCTGAGCATCTATCATATGCTAATCAGATTCTCCTCATCTGTTCCTGCCAGTCCTCATGAGAGCAACAGAGCTGCAGAGTCTTTCAGGGCATGTGGTTAAGACGATTTTAGTTGTAAGTTATTGAAAACTCAATATTTTCAGCAGAAGGGGATTCCCCCCCCCCAAAAAAAAAGAGCTAAAAACCATCTCTGTAGGTTTTAGGTGAGGTGTGATCTAGTGATGTCATCAGGATTCAGGTCACATGGAAGGACTGTGACTCTCTTAGGAAGTAAGGAGGTAGGAGTGGGAGTGGGAGGGAGGACTGATTTCCACTAACCTTCTGTGCTTCTGGAGTGATAGATTCTCTCTAGACTGATGCTCCTGCTCGTCTCAACCGGCATAGTCAGAAGTTCTGAGGTGGGGCCCAAGCACTGATTTTTTTTTTTTAAAAAGTAATTGTAGGTGAATTAAGGCCATAAAAGGGGTTAGAAACAGAGACAAAGTTGAAACTCAGGGGCACTCTTAGCCTTTCTGGCTGAGACCATGTTGATGTCTCTGCTCATCAAAGGATCTACCACTGGTCCCCAAGAGCCCATCTGTGTCTTGGGGTGTTGGGACCAGGCCAGAGCCCTCTGAAGTAAAGGTGGATAGGTCCTGAGCCTGTGTGCTCGGTCTGTGCTACACTGTTGCACACCAAATTTTACTTTGTGCACAGTTTTACTTCTTGTCCATGTTGGCTCTGGGGGGGTGGGGGAGGCGAGGAGTTTTGGGGAAGGGGCATCACCTACCCTGCCTCCTCTCTTCTCCCCATGGACTTCTCTAGAACTGGATATGAGACAAGTGTGCTAGGGGCCATTTTCCAGCGCTGTAACTTTGGGCGAGCCAGTTTGTCTCTTAGTTGTTTCCCTTCTCTAGGTAGAGTCGCTCTCAATGACTTATCAGGCACAGGAATGTCTGACCTGTGGTCAGCAATCAGTAAATGCTGAATGAATGAGTAGGGAGACCAAGTGGGGATAAGGAGAGGAGTGAGTAGCCAGAGACTTCCAGAGATGGAGTGTGTAGACCAGCAAAACTCCGACCGCGAATGTTGGGTACATGTCTAAATTTACTTCAGAGGGCTGGCAAGCTGGGCTCTGGACTGGTTCCAACATCTCAGGACACAGAGGGGCTCTTGGGACCCAGTGGTGAAGCCTACAATGAGTGGAGATTCTCCACTATGAACTCAGTCAGCAAGGCAGCAAGGCTAACAGCGGGTTGCACCTGAGTTTGACCTTTGCCTCTTGAGGGAAGGGAAGGACTTGCCCAGAGAGAGAAGAGGTAGGTAGTCACAGGGCGCTTCCTGGCGGTGGCAGTTCCAGAGCTGAGCTTTTAAGGGCGGACACAGAATGGAGTTGTCTAGCTCCTGTTCATGTTGCTTTGACTCAAACAGAGAGTTGGAGGAGGAGCTTCTAGGCCTTTCCATGAGAGACCCAGAGCCCAGAGGTCTCTCGCCTCACCTGCCTTACATGTGTTTTCTGTCTTCCTTTCTGATAGTCTTACTACAGTGTCTACCCGGGCTGTCCTCTGGGTATCGTGTGTGTCTTGAACCTGCCTCTGTCCTCCAGCCGTCTGGAAAGACGGCATTTCCCAGCCTTTTCTGCAGAGTTCAGCACTCTGTCTGCAGGGAGTCGGCTTGCCCTTCTCTCAAAGGTAAATGTCCCTGGAAGCCCGGGCCAGTTTTCCACTTCAAACAAAAGGCTGGAACCCACACCTCAGTCTCCACACATAGCCAGACCGCTGGGCTTCCAACTTGGCTGGGCAGCAGTCCGGAACGAGGAGTGGGCCCGGCCTAAATTTGGAGATGTTCGCTGGAAACTTGTGCTGCTAGGTCAGCCTGTCCAACTCTGTGTTTCCCACTCTCTCCCGTCCAACAATCGCTGCTGCAGATGGAGGCTGCTAGCCGTCTCCCCATTGCCCTTTGTTCAGGGCAGTCCCAACAGAGCCACCTGCTCTTGAGGGACAACCTGGAGAGTCCCCCTGCATGTCAGACTCCTTTCCGAGTGGCATTCCTTGTGTGTCTCTATGACGCAGAAGTCATTGTATTCTTTTGCCCTGTGAGGAATCTGAGGTTTGGAGCAAGGGACTGGGCAGCCTGAGGTCACAGGATGTCCTAGAGTTCATTTGGCTCTTGGCTCCAGAGTCTCTTTGCCCCTCATATCTAGGCTCTCAAGGCATCTGCTCGGTAACCTGAAACCCCAAAGCCCCCTTCCGCACGCGGCCTGTGGAGTTTGGCTACGCTACGTCTTATTTTTGGAGGCTCCTGGCTTGCTTCATACCAAGTATTAAAGCGAGCCACATCCCACACTGAGTGTAGTTTGTGTTGAACTGAGTTGCAGAAGAGTTGAGTAGCTGACTGAATGTCAGATTTTGGGCAGATCTGCCAGGACCCGTTTCTCTTACAAATGATAGACTAAAACATCAGCTGAGTTAAAGGAAATGAGACATCGTTGGCCCACACGGTGGTGAGGTAACGTGAACTGCAGATGCAGCTGGATCCGGAGCTCAAGTGATGTGACCAGGGCTTGGTTGTTTCTTTCATTCCTCAGCTTGGCTTCGCCACCTCGGGGCTGGCATCTCTGCGCGGCAGGATTTCCCATTGTGTTGGTAAAATGGCTGCCCTCATTTCAGCCTTACAAATACCTCTGAGTTTAAACCCACTTTCTTGTTTTGTTTTGGGCACTGACAGTTGAATCCACATAGCACACTGATTGGTGAGCTTGGGTCACATGTCTGGGAGGGGCTACAATTTGATTGGCTAGATCTAGGTCTCTTGCCTAAGTAGGGATGATAAGGAGCCTCCTAAGGATGAAGTGGACTTCTGTAAGACAATGGGACTCTGCTCCCTGGGTGAAGGATGGAGTAAGATGTAGGGACCTATAACACAAGACTCTCTGCATATCAGGAAGCAGAGATTTGACCCGGTCTGCCGCGCTGTCCCAGCCTGCCCTGTCCCAAGTGCCCTGTGCCCTCCAAATTTGCTCCACCAAATTATTTTTCATTTTATTTTCTCCTCTTGGCAAAGGCTTCCCGCTGGGCTCTGGTCGGACTTCTGCATCTTCTCCTAGGCCTAGCTAGCTCCACAATGCTTGTGAAGTGCAATTTAAGCAGAACTCTTCTTGGTATCTGAATACCCACCATGTCCACCAGGCATGCCTACTCGTGCCTGTCTTCGTCCCCTTCCCCTGGCGCTTCCGTCTTGTGCCTTCCCCGCTCTGTGGCTATAGAGTACATTTGCTGAGGCTGAGAGCTTGGGAGCTGAGCGAAGCCTTCTTAGACTTGCGGGGACCTGGGTGCAGCGGGCCCTGTACCCAGTCATCACTGTGGTTGTGAGTAATGCTTGCTGTGACACACTTAACCAGGATCATTGACGAGACTTTCTCTGACGCCTCTTCTTTCTCTCTCCTGCAGCCTGATGGTACTAGCAAGGAGTGCGTGTTCATTGAGAAGGTTCTGGAAAACAACTACACGGCCCTGATGTCTGCCAAGTACTCAGGCTGGTACGTGGGCTTCACCAAGAAGGGGAGGCCTCGCAAGGGTCCCAAGACCCGCGAGAACCAGCAAGATGTGCACTTCATGAAGCGTTACCCCAAGGGACAGACTGAGCTGCAGAAGCCCTTCAAGTACACCACAGTTACCAAGCGATCCCGGCGGATCCGTCCCACTCACCCTGGCTAGGTCCGGCCACACTCACCCCCCCAGAAAACTACATCAGAGGAATATTTTTACATGAAAAATAAGGAAGAATCTCTATTTTTGTACATTGTGTTCTAAAGAAGACAAAAACTGAACCTATAAAGTCTTGGGGGGAGGGGCGATAGGATTCCACTGTTGACCTGAACCCCATGACAAAGGACTCACTCAAGGGGACTGCTGTCAACCCACAGGTGCTTGCCTCTCTCTAGGAGGAGACAATTCAAAACTCATCCCCAGAGGAGGACTTGAACGAGGAAACTGACTGCAGCGAGAAACCAAAGTCCTTCCCCCCTCCCTCAAAGGTTCTGAAAGCAAACAAAAGAAAAAAAAAAAAAAAAGAAAAGTAGTGCCCCACCCCCACCCCCTCCCTGCCCTAGACTCCAACAAGAATCGCTCTCTGGTTTGCAGTCATTTATTTATTGTCCACTGCAAGCTGTCCCGCGACACCGCGCAGGGAAGGCGTCCCTGAGAATTCTCCGCGCCTCGACCTTCCGACGCCAGACGCCTCGTCCAATCATGGTGGCCTGCCTTGCCCGCAGTTCTGGAGGATGCTGCTAAGGACCTTCCGTGACTCACGTGACCTAGTACACCAATGATAAGGGAATAGTTTAAAACCAGCTATATTATATATATTATATATATAAGCTATTTATTTCACCTCTCTGTATATTGCAGTCTCATGAACCAAGTATTACTGCCTCAACAATTAAAAACAACCCACAAATTATTTAAAAAAAAAAACAAAAACAAAAACCAAAACGGTGAAGAGTGTGTTGGCTGGGGACCTGGTTCTGGCAGGGCTGTTTCTTGTGCGTCCTTCCTCTTGGTGTTTGTGTGAGGGCTGGGGCCATTATCATTCATTTGCTCTTCATTCCACACGGTAGCCGTGTGCTGGGGCACACTATTCCAGGCACTGAGCAGGCAATCTCAGAGCAGATGGGAGTTGCTTCCTCAGAGAAATTAGGTTTCTAGTGTCCCTGATAAAGCAATAGACTCAGCCATTCGTTCATCAGTCTTTATAGTCTGGGCCCTGGGGATTTACCTCGGCCCACGGGGAACGTCACGGTTAGTGATTCAGATTTATTGCTTCATTGATGTGCTAAGTGCTGGGAATCCATCACAGTCTATGAGTTCCACAGTGTTTTGTCAAGCTGAGGCTGGAGTTTTGAGGTCAGTTCCATCCCCGAGTTTCCTATGCCGAGAGTAAGGGTTATGCCTTGGTGACTTGTGAGGACCCCTTCTTCCAGGATGACTCTGGAGCCTTTTCCTGGCGCACAGGACGGGCCATGTGGAGTGTGCAACCATCCCTTTCCCTCCTCTGCCTTCAGGATAGCTGTCTCTGAAAAGTGAGGGGAGGGGATTTGGAGGGGGAAGTCTTCTGGCCCAGGAAGGCTTTGGGTGGCTTCTGAAAGCTTGCCCTGAACTCTGGACAAGCAAATCTGCATTGTGATCTGTCCACCATCCTCACATGCCACCCCTACCCCCCACCTCTGTTCTTGTCTCCTGCCAGGCACAGCCTATGTCCTTGAATTTATGAAGCTCTCTAGGTACCCTGTGGATGGTAAAGTTCTATAGTTGTCCCATTTCTAGATGATTTACTGAGGCTAAGAAACATAAAACTGCTTGGCCAAGATTATTAAATAAGACAGAAGCAGGGCAGGTACCTTCCCAGGCCATGGACTCTTTCTACATTTAACAGAGAGATACTCCCAGGATCAACAAAATCACCAATTTGCCCAAGGCCTCAGTAAAACTCTTGGTGAAAACCCCAGTGTGGGGTGCTAGGAGGAGGCTACAAGGGAAACTTTGACAGGCACAATCTCTCTTGTGGACACATCATGGCAAGGAAGAAAAAGAGGGAAAGGGGAAAAGACCCGGAGTCTTCTGATCCCCTTCAAGGATATACCGCTGGGGCCTCCCACAAGCCTCTGCCATTTCCTAGTAATGTGCCCCCCTCCCCGCCCCCAGCCCCAAACTTAACATATGACTTTTGGGAGACCCTATCCAAGCTTCATCCTTCTGTTCCTGTCCCCCCCCCTTTATTTTTTTTTATTGTTTTGAAAACAACTACAAGAAATGGGTGCCCGGAGCCATAATTCAGTTAAGCATTCACCAGTTCATTCAACCAGCAAAGACGTATCCACTCTTGCTGGCTGCTGCTGCCCTAGGAACTGGTCACAGGAGTGAGCTGAGCAGTCTCCTCGGGCTGAGGAAATGGCTCACGGTTAAAGGGTTTGCTGGGACAAGCATGGGAATCCGAGTTCAGATCTCCAGCACTCGCATAAAAGCCGGGCATGGCAGTACCCAGGAAGGGGACACAGGCAGACCAGGTCCAAGGAAAGAGACTGTCTCAAAAAGTAAGGTGGGGAGCAATAGAGGAAGACCTGACTCTGATCTCTGGCCTTCATATAAACACACACGGGTGTGTGTGTCTGCACACATAACATCCATGTATAACACACACAGCACACACGAGCGTGAACTATGGCACCGGGTAATGGGGAACCATAAGAAGTTGAGAGGGACGACAGAATGGGGCGTTGTTTCAGATCGGGCAAAAGGAGTCCCTGGGAAGGATTTGAGCAGATTGGAAAGGCAGAAGATAGTTATCTGCACCAAAGGGAAGAGCATTTCTGGCAGAGGGAAAAGGTGATGTGAAACCACAAGCTCTGTCATGAGATAAGAAGGGACTTGGGGGGCAAGAAGACTAATGGTCTAGAGGCAGCCAGACTCAGGCTCCGGTTTCTGTTTGGGGTGAGACAGGCAAGGGCCTTTTGCTTTAAAGAGGAGAACGGCAGACTCCAGTCTTAAGGCTGCCCTAGAGCAACCTGGGTTCCCACTGACTCTGACTGCCCAAAATAGCATCCCTGAGATGGCTTGGGCCTCCTAGCTTGGCCCCCAGGCTGCCCTGCTGCTATTTCAGGGTCACTGGGTCTAGGAACTCTCACTCTAGGGAGGAGGCCAGGACGGGCTTCCGCAGTACAGCAGGAATCACACTCGCCAAGTTCAGAACTCATGCTGTGCACCTCGGCCCACTCCAGGCAGCCTTTTTGGTGGGCACTGTTAACTATACTTTGTAGATCTAGGTCAGAGAGGAGGCGTTGCTTGCTTGAGATTACACAGCCAGGAACCAGGAGCTAGGCTCAGAGTCCAGCCCTGTCCATCTCGATGCCGTAGCTTAGAGGATGCTTGGAGGTGCCTATGGAACTCCTGATCTCTGGTTTGGCTTTTGTGGAGAGCAGAGAAAGCCTTGAGTTTACGAAGTCCTCAAGTGGATGTGTGTTGTTGACAGGAGCCAACCATGTCAAGGACCAAAGTCTCAGACCTCTGGGAAAATGGTGAAGCTTTCCCTTGGTATGAGTGTGAAGTTCGTAGTGTGTGCGGAAAATGTCCACTGTAGCTTTCTCTCCCTAGATGTTTAAAGCCTGAAGACTGCCTCTGTATAGAGAGACTGACCCTACGGGGAGAGAGTGAGAGAGATAGAGAGAGAGAGAGAGAGAGAGAGAGAGAGAGACAGACAGAGACAGACAGAGACAGAGACACAGAGAGACAGAGACAGAGAGAGACAGAGAGAGAGAGAGACAGACAGAGACACAGAGAGACAGACAGACAGAGAGAAAGAGAGCCTCTACAGAGAGAGACTGCCCCTACAGAGATCAGCTAAACTTGCCTCCCCATTTAACTGTACATAATAAACACACGGGGTTTCCAGAGTGCCACAGCTTCTCCATCCAAGAGTCCAGACTGCCCGATCTCAGCCTTTCTCTTGTGTCTCTGTGTGTTGGTCATTTCTCCATCCCCTGCCACCCCCGTTAAGTCACTCTCTGGAACCCTGAAGGCTGAAGTAAGCCTTGGTGCCTGCATGTTCCTTCCCACTCAATGGAGCAAAGAGATGCGAACCCCATGTCCAGAGTCCCCAGGCTAGTTATTGCTTTTCCTATTCTCTGGTGGGGACCTGAAGCCAGAGTGCGTTCTTGACTCATCCGCCCTGCCTGGCAGTGTGACTATAGGCAAATCATGTCTTTTCTAGGGCAGTATTTTTCACGTTCCAACTGTTTTGACTTTATGGGGCTGATGTCTTGTTCTAAAGAGACAACAGGGGATTCATCACGTTGGGCAGGAGCTGGGATACTACAGGTATCTCAGAGAAGAGGCAACCCAGACCCACAGGCCTCCCTCCTGTGCTACAACTCAGTCTGATAACAACAGGCTCAAGGGGCATGGCACGAGGTAGTAGGAGTTCCTGCAGTGAGGGTGGGCGTCAGGATATCCTCATCGCAGGATGGCTAGATTCCCTCTTCCATCTGGTTCTACCATCAGAAGTGTCTGACGGAGAGGGGCTCTAGGACACTGGCTCATTGCCCTCTGTGCACAGTGGGGATTTGTGACTGGGCATTGGATAAGGGTAGAAAGGGGTCTGGACACAGCATTTTGAGATGATGGCAGGAGGTGTGGAGGAGCACTGAATCTGGTATAGAGTGAGTTTGGGGACAGGGTTCTTTCTACATCCATCCAGGAGTGCTGTGGTGATGAAGCCTCCCTGCTTACTCTGCAGCAGCACATGTCTGATTCTGACCTGTGGCACCAGCAGAGCTGTTGGTATCTCAGCTGTTACCCAACCAAGGCATCACGGTGTCTTCTTTGCAGACGGGAAAACAGACCAGAGTAGAAAGATACTGTTTCCAGGACCTGTGATAGGCAATGACCAAGCTGAGATTTGAACCCATGTCCCTAATCCCATGCCGTGCTTCCAGACTTCTTCCCATCCTCCACCTTTGTAGGGAGTAGAGTTGGGGATAGAACACAAAGTCTGAGGCAGGAGATTGGGCTGCAGATGGTGGTTGTGAAGCGTAGGGCTTGAGCTGGAAACCAAGGATGCTCTCCTGGCTCTGGGGTCAGCTGGAGCCTTGCCAGGTCAGACCAAGATTCCAGGGGCTTAAAATCCCTGTAAACAGGCATGTCCTTCCCTTGCAGGCAGGGAATGGGGCTTCCAGAGAAACAGTAGTGAATTAGGTGCTAAAGATGTCCAGGCACTGCCCCAACCAGGCAATTAGCTCAAGGTCTGCTGCAGACATTAGGGGGAATTGGGGACCAGATGGCTGCCAGGCTCAGCTCTGCATGCTGTCCTGGGACAGAACTTGTCTGGCCTTCTGGCTGAGGTTTCCAGCTCTGGCTAGGAGGGAAGGTGGCAGGTAGCCTTGGGTGTGGCCCCCTGCTGGGAAAGTCAGTTATTAGGCAGGCATTCCCCCTCTTTGGGCAGTGTGCAGGCCTAATTAGCTCTTTTAGAATTTCTGTCCGCTGCACTGCAGGGAGGGCGTACGGGGTGGGGGAGTGCGGCTCCCAGTACCATCTATGGTTGAGGGCTGGCTTGGTCCACTCTACACAGGCTGAGGTGTCATCATGGTGCAGCACCGTCATGTAGCCCTCTCCTACTTTTCTCATTTCTTTCCTTCCAGCTCTCTAAGCTGCCTCTTACCAGTAATGAAGCAAGTGCTGGGAGGGAGCTTGCTCACTGGAGGTCTTTTGTTTGATTTCCCAACCCCTGCACATGTTTATTAAGCCAGAGAGAAACCTGCCCTTCCCTTCCACCCCAACAAGTCGGTGGTTTTCCTGCTTTACCGATGGACAAAGGATCAGAGAGGTTAAGAGGCTTGCCCAGAGTCACACAGTTGTTAAAGGGGAAATGGGAGGGTATAGGGTGTGGAGGACAAGGATAGGGATGAGGATGGAGTGGTGGAGATGACATGACGAGGGACAGGGACATGACACAGGAGGGGACACCACAGGATTTGAACTTAACATCTATTAGGTTAAAGAGTCTTAGTTCTTTTCCCATACCTCTACTTCTGTCTCTGTGACATTTGAGACTCTTTAGGCTCCAGGTGCTAGAAACACAGGAAACCAAAGCCCAGAAAGAACTTTATTAGTATTAATGATATAAAAGTAACCTGGTGGCTGGCTTCAGGTAAAGCTTGATCTAGGCGCTCAGTTTCTTTGTACTCTATCCTGCTGTGCCTCCTTTGAGTCTCAGGAAGAGGTTTCTCATCCTTCCTATCTTCTGTCCAACTAGATTAACAACGTTGCCATTCTCAGAGGCTCCAGCAAAAGTCCTGCTGACTCTGGTCAGATGAACCTCTGTCATGCACATTTTCACACCAGTCACTGGGGACATAGGAGCTGATGTATCCAGGACTAGATTCGGATTGGGATAGGGAAAAGCCAGTGCCACTCAGCTACAATCTCTGAAAGTGGAATTGATGGGCCACAGACGTGATCTACCAGGAGAAGAGCCAACTCCTGCCCAGGGTTCTCACCTGGGTTCATTGCAAGCCCAAGACACAAACAGTTGCTGGGATCCCCTCAACAGGCTCACCTTCAGAAGGCCTGGAGGCCCCTCTTGGATTTACACTGCTGGCAAGTTCCAAGGATCCTGACACTGCAGGTTAACATTTTTCTCTTTTTTTGTGTTCCTACCCTCATTGTATGTTCCTGTGTCATGTGGGGTGTGTCCCCATGCCAGGCCTTCAACTTGGGTTGCACCCACCATGTGATACTTTCCAAGAGGCTCAAAGACGTAGGAATCTCTCAGGATCTGACACACAGACCTTCAGTCCCAGTTCTGTGTCCTACCTTGGCCTCCTGTGCATTTCTCAGGGACCAACAGGATGTTCTTCCCTCCTCTCCTCTTCTCCACTTCCCCAGAGAAGGCAGCAGCTCTAACTTCTATGATTGCTCATTGGACCTTGCCCTGGGCTGTGGAGAATTTTAGAGCATGGAATGCACAGGTAAAGATGCTAAGTCACCATATCGTTATCCTGTGGGAGGGAGCTATGCCTTCCTTGCCTGGTATCTATCAGCTCTAAAAAGACAACCTACCTGTCTTGGCCAGTTGGGCTGTTCTGAGCGTGGGCATAGCTAGGGTTAGGAGTGTCAACAGTTTTGTTCTGATTTCCTGTCTCTTGTTCTACAAATCTTGCTTTGCATTGCACTCAGTGGTAGTACAGGGTCTCTCTCCTCATAGGGAGAGAAATATAGTTGGTAGGAGAAGTTTGATGCAGAAGATACAAACTCAGGGTTAAGCATTCAGTTATCTATCTGCCTGTTCATTCATCCATTTACCCATGAGTGCTTCTGCCTTTTCTGTGCATCTGTCTATCCACCTGTCCATGCATGCATCTGTCCATGCATGCATCTGTCCGTCCACCTGTCCATGCATGCATCTGTCCATGCATCTGTCAATGCATGCATCTGTCCATCCGCCTGTCCATGCATGATTCTGTCCATGCATGATTCTGTCCATGCATGATTCTGTCCATGCATGATTCTGTCCATGCATGCATCTGTCCATGCATGCATCTGTCCATGCATGCAACTGTCCATCCGCCTGTCCATGCGTGCATCTGTCCATGCATGCATCTGTCCATCTGCCTGTCCATGCAAGCATCTGTCCATGCATGCATCTGTCCATCCACCTGTCCATGCATGCATCTGTCCATGCATCTGTCAATGCATGCATCTGTCCATCCACCTGTCCATGCATGCATCTGTCCATGCATGCATCTGTCCATCCGCCTGTCCATGCGTGCATCTGTCCATGCATGCATCTGTCCATCCACCTGTTCATGCATGCATCTGTCCATGCATGCATCTGTCCACCCATGTACCTGCCCATCTACCTGTCCACCAGTTGGTGCACACACACACACACACACACACACACACACACACACACACACACAAGTAATCTTGAACATTCTTCTGGCCACTGCCTGACTTCCACACAGTCGCTTAGGAGGAGTTCCTGGGGGAAACCTGGGCACATAGAAGTTTATAAGGCTCAGATCTGTTTCCCTGCCTTCTCCCTCTCCTGCTAGCAACATGTTCTGAGGAATTACTCTGTACTGGGCTCCCCGGAGTCCAAAAGGGAGCATCACACGTTGCTGAGCAACAAACCAGTCAATGGCAACCATAATGTGGTTAAGTGCTACCATGTGAAAGATTGCACAGGTGCAGTCAGAGAAGCCTGCCTGGAGGAAGCCACATTCAAGCTGAAGAGAGCAAAAATAGGAAAGGAGGAAAGGGGTGGGGTCATCCTAGAAGGACCTTGCACTAGAAATAACTGCTGAGAAAGCAAACTGCAGCCCCTGCACGGTCCTCCTTGCATCTCCTTCCTCCCTCCTCCTTCCCCCGGCCCATTCAGTTCCATCCTATCAGTGTGACCGTATTTGTTTGCCTGGAGCCTTCAGGTGGATCCCAGAGCAAATCCACCCTATGGTGGGAGGGTCTCACAGGCTAGTGACAAAGACAAGTTCACAAGCAGGTTGCTTTCCACTACATTTTGGAGTGGGGTGTGGCTTGGTGGTAGAGTGCTTGCTTGTGTCTAAGAGACTCTGAGTTGTAGCCCCAGTATTAAAAAGAAAAGTTTAAAAAAAAGTCAAACATATATTTGGTATAAGTGTAAAGTAATTCAATGAGACTGAACACGATGCACAGAGAGATTGGGTATGGAGGGGCCTTTGTGCATAAGAGGCTAGAAAGAGAGACAGGCAGATGTGTTTCAGCCATTGTTCCTGAAGGTTCCGTTGGTCATGGGGCTTTTCCAGCTTCCCTGAAGGTAGATTCGTAAAGGGAAAGTGCTGGGGAAAATATGACTGACATCTCAGAGAACAGTTAGTTCGGAGCACATTTGGGCATGGGGACCTCAGAGGGGCTGTGCCCACCTGAACCCGTATGACAAGCCTCGACGTCAACACCCTTCCTGCCAACTGCATTCCCTTTGCCGGTAACTGGCTCAAGCAGGGTCATGGGAGTCCACCCCAGCCAACGAGTTATAGACGTGTGGAATCTCGTCTTTCTAGGGAGATTTCTTAACTCATAGACAAAGGAAGAGACATGGTGATACACAGCTGTAATCTTCAGTATTTGGGAATCGAAGATGGAAGGATTGTGAATTCAAGGTCAACCTGGTCTATACAGGAAAATCATCTCTCCAAGCAACAGCAAGGGTGTAATAAAGTCTTGACTTTTTCCTCTGTCAGTTTGGACTTTTGTGAGGATGCAATGGCTGGAGCTGTTGTAGGCATTCCGTAACCATAAGGAGAGGAATTCACCACACTGAGGATGGTGGAGCAGAGAGATGGAAGGAAGAAAGCCACACAGTGTCATCTCAGCTGAGGCGACAGAATTTCCCCGAATCTATTGTGTTTTACGCGGTATGTGTTGCTGAAATCCCACTTGCTACAGGAGAGGAGGTAGAGTTTGAAGAGCAAGTCCTGAAGAGAAGGAGGGGACAGAACCCACAGCGGTACTGAGTGCACAGGGGGAATGTGGGGAGGGTAACCAGTCCCAGCAGGCCTAGCTCTGAGGTGAGGTTGCACAGGGCTCAGGCCTGTCCTCCACAGCTCTTGCAAGGCTTCCCTCCCTCAGCCACCCCCTCTCCAGATGTCCCCGGGGAGGGACGTGCAGGTAGGAGCCACCCAGGCCTGGGTGCATCATAGTCATTGAGTCTCACTCTGTGCGGGGCCCTGAGTTAGGTTGGAAGGGTACGCTGTGGTTGCCCTGCACTGAGCTCCCAGATGGGATGCATGCTGGAACAAACCTGCTGTAAACATGCGCTCAGCCTTCAGAGGGAGGGCTGCAGCTGGCTCCAGGACCAACATTTGCTTTCTATTTTAACGCTGTGAGTATATTTTGATGATCGATCTCTATATATGGAAGAAATGAAAATTTCCCTTTTAAGTACATATGAGCAAAGGCAGAAAGAGTTAATTTAAGAAAAACTAGTTGAGAATGTTACAGGTAGCATGTGGAGGTACAGTAACGTGTATGATAAGAATTTGACAGGTGTGTGCTCATGCGTATGTGTGCATATGTGTTCATGTGTGTGCATATTTGCAAATGTGTGCATATGTATGTACATGTTTGTTGCATGTATATGTGTATAGGTGTACCTTGGAGGTGTATGAGTGTGCATATTCATGTGTGAGTGTACATGAATGTGTGTGTTGTGAGAGCGCATAAATGTGTGTGTATATTTATGTGTGCATGTATATACACACGTGTGTCATGTGTATACATGTATGTGTGGATATGTGTTGCACATATGTGTGCATGTGCATGTATGTGGGTGGGAGACATTTATCTGCTCAGACCTTCCAGGCCTATGACAACAGGTTCTTTTAGAATTACTGTTTCTGAGTTTTTTTACATGGCTCTCCTGGGAGGCGTCATGTCTTCAGACATGGCTCTCCGCCCCTCTGTTGTTGGCTGGTTCTAAGTTTGCACCCAGAAAGGGCACCCCTGACCCTGGAGGCAGGGCTGGGAAGCACAGGGCAGCCAGAACTTGAAGCTGTAGTATGGGAGGAGGATGGGTGGCTGGCAAACAGGATGCGCAGTTGAGAGTCTCGCTCTATGATGAAACCAGGGATGTTATTCTTGATGAGGCATCTGTAAGCTGAGAGTCATTTCTTCACCAACCACACGGATAAGGTTGGAAAACAACCTTACCTTTGGCACGGTCCTTTTAAACACCTTATTCAACACAGTCATCCGCAAAGAACACGCAGGCCTTAGGTCCTGCTGAGATACAGCCCACCTAACACGTTCCTCGATCCCTAAAGCTTGGGTCCTTATGCTTGGGACTATTTTAAACAGCAAAATCACCAACTAAAGGCAAAAATGGGAAAAGTCTGGCCCCCAGATGGGTCTCAGAAAAGATACTTTATTTCCAGTAAGAGAAGTGAGAGAAGGCAAGGACTTAACCTTGTTTGATGTTGGCTGGAAATGTTTTCACGGGTGACCTAAACATTTATAGTACTCTGTGCATGTCTATATCTGTCAGGGCCTCTAGAGAGACAGACCCAAAAGAATGAATGCATACTGCAAAGGGAATTTAGATATTCACTGTGTAGTCTAGCAATGGCTGCCTGCACACTGGAAAGGCTGAGAGCTTGCTCAGTCCACAAGACTGGGTACTTTAGCAGACCCAATCTGGTGCTGAA
Organism: Tokudaia tokunoshimensis; assembly: GCA_036184795.1. NCBI lineage: Eukaryota > Metazoa > Chordata > Mammalia > Rodentia > Muridae > Tokudaia > Tokudaia tokunoshimensis. Next base: position 88,839,809 of record BTHU01000010.1, read on the forward strand.
GGCCAGGAGCTACCTGGAAACTGCTGGTTTTCAGTCTACATTGGAAAGCCCAAGAAGCTAGGGCCTAATGTCAAAGGAGGACGGCACCAGCAACAGTAGCAACAGCAGTAGTAGCAGCAGCTGCAGCAGCAGCAATGAGTTAGATGCACTCATCAGCAAGACATAAAGATGGGCAGGCAAAAAAGCATGGCTTTTCCTTCAGACTTCCTTATGCCTGGACTGCTCACTCTGGGGAAAGGGCTTCTCTTCCTTCCATCTTGGGAATGTCCTCATACACCTACCCAGAGCCTGGACGTTTTATTTGATTCCAGATCCAGTCAAGTTGAGAATCAATACTAACCATCATAGTGTATGTGACTGCCTGTCAAAGGGTTACATTGATTTGGGCACTGTAAATACATTTTAGTAAGGAGGCAAATAATTCAGTTACACAATCAATCAATCAACTTATTTGTTATCTAACTATTAGCCATCTTTGTCATCTGTTCATTATCAATTTATCTACATATCTGTCTCCTATCTGTCCATCCATCCATTTCTCCCTCAGCTCCATGGGGTATCATCCATCAGTCACTAGTTCTACTTGTCTCCCTGTCCTGGTTTCAACTTCCATTTGATTATAGGACTATTCCAATAGTCCTATACATGTACACACACACACATGCAGCAAACATTTATGCATACACACATGCACACATACACGTATGTACACACAGATTTGCAAATATGCACATGCATATACATAGATGCACACGAGTACACATCTGTTAAGTTCTTATTGTACGTGTTTCTGTACACCCACACATTACCTGTATCATTACCAACTAGTTTTTCCTGTCACAAATTCACTTTTTGTTCCCTCCTATGCCAATCAGTTGTAGTTTTGCAGTGTGACAATCCCAGCCATTCTGGTCTTGTATATAAAGCATACAGTAGGTCCTTGGAGAACTCAAGTTCCTTCCTTGATGGACTACAGGACTGGCTAGTAGGAACTGGAGGTGTGTGTGGCAGAGAGAAGCAACAATGAGAAGCAAGTATGAGTGATCAAAGGTGGGGAGACCACAGGTCTCCAACCTTCCTTCACCCTCAGCAGCAGCTGTTGTTACTTGCCAGGTTTCAGAACAGATGGAAGTTGCTGGATTACAGGCTGATGGTAAGCTATTTTTGGTGGAGGTGTGTGTGTGTGTGTGTGTGATGTACGCACTGGGGTTCTTGGCCAGCGCCTCTGTTTGTATCTGCTGTCAGCAAATCAGAGGCGCCATCCACATTTGTCATAATTCATTACACTAATTAGCCACGTTTGAGAACTGGGTGTGGGCCAACAGGGGCAGGAGGCCACCGCATTGTGTCTCAGCCTCTTGGGTCAGAATTTCCACGGTCTGATGGGCTGCCATCTCCTGCACATGTGTCCCCTCACACGAGGACCCGGATGAAGTCATCATGCTTACATCTGGGACTATTCTTTGCAGATGATGCCCCAGGCAGGAAGCCAGAGGCAAAGAGCATTCCAGAACTTGGCTCTAGAGGCCCCACGCCGTACCCAAATGAGTTTGGAATTACCCTGACGTCTGACACCAGGCTGAGCATCCTTCTGTGGTCTGTCCATCGCTGACTGGTTTCCTTGGCCCAGACTTTGAGTAGGCTAAAAGGTACTGGCTGCATTAGCCCCGCTGAGACCTAGTTAGGGCAAACCTTCTCTAGTGGAGGGCACAGCCTTGGCCACTTCAACTCTCAGACTTGGAACCTTTGGTGGCTCTTCGCTTCTTCCTCTTCCGTGTTTTGTGTCCTGCTGAGTTGCTTTCTCAGTGTCTCTCAATCCTCAGGCCCTGTCTGGGATTCTGTCATCTCTCACTTGCAGAACAGCAATTGTTGTGACCATTGGGTAGCTCCAGAAAGACCACACCAGGCCAAACAGTTCCACGTGAGGTTTATTGAGAGAGGAAAGGGCAGGGTGTCAGCAGAAGGAAAAGGGGGGAAGAGAGAGAGGAGAGAGAGAGAGAGAGAGAGAGAGAGACAGAGAGAGAGAGAGAGAGACAGAGACAGAGAGAGACAGAGAGAGACAGAGAGAGAGAGATCAGAGAGGTCTGTCTTTATATATGGATGGTGACGCAGTCACAGGTAAAGGTGGGAGGTGAGCTAAGTGGATTCTGGGAATATGGTGGCTGTTGCCTTAGCAACAAGTGTGCATGTCGCGCTGTTGCCTATGTGATGTCACAGGTTTCAGAGGTCCTGATACCAACAGTGGCAGCCTTGTCTTCGTCTTCTTTCTCCCATCTCTGCCATTTTTTCCTGCAGTCTGAAGCCAAAGGCTTCTCTCACAGACAAACAGCAGCATCAGGCCACTCTCCCTGACACTACAACCGTTGGCCCTCCCTCACCTGGCCCTGTCAACCGCTGACTCCTGTTTGTTTCCAAGCCTTGTTTGCCAGCTACCCCATCCCTTCCGGCCGTGCATCTCTTTAGTTATAGTTAGTGTAATTGCTAATCCTGGTTTTTTCACCTTGGTTGGATTAATATATACCTAGGAGATCAGTGAAGCACAACTCTGGGCGTGTCTGAAAAATCTGTTGCTAGAGATGATGGTTAGGACTCTAAACTATAGATGCTTTGGTACTGGGAGATTAAAAAACCTGAACAGATCGTAAGGAGGTGGGACTTTCTGTTTGGTTGAGGGAAGCATGTCATAGGGGTGTGTGTCCTTGGAGACTCATTGCATCATGGCCTGGCTACTTCCTGTTTTCCCTTTACTCACTTCCTGTCTGCATGATGTGGGTTCCTTCTCCAGGCTGCTTCCTGTTCATCATGGATGAAGATCCCTTCCCCATCGCCTTCTCCCAAAGGCAGGGAGTCAAGAAGCCACGGATGGAGCCCTCTAAAACTGTTAGACAGAAAAAAAGAATTCTTTTGAACTTGTATATGTCAGACAGTCCATCACTGATAGGAAGCTGATAAAGAAGATTGGTTTTAGAAGGCGTACACATGTGCACATGCGTGTGTGTGTGTGTGTGTGTGTGTGTGTGTGTGTGTGTGTGTGTGTGTTTATTGCTGGCCTTGCTTTTTTTTTTTGAAATTTTAATTTGTGTGTATATAGTTCTCTCATTGGACCTAGAGTTTGTTGAGTTGGCTAAACTGGTGAACCCCAGAGACTTGTCTCTGCCTCCACAGTGCTGGGATTACATGGATGCTGGGGTCAGTGTTTTTCCCCGCTTTTTGCCCACCAGAAGCTGAGCAGCCTCTGGACATCCTCCTGCTGCCGTGATGTTCTGCTTTGCCTCGACACAGGCCCAGAGTCAGCAAAGCCAGGACAGTATTAGAATCTCTTAGTGATGTGTTGAAAGTTTCAGTGTGATGCAGAAACATCTGTGATAGGGTAGGTGTTAGGAATTTCCTCTTTATTCTGAGCTTGAAAACTGGACCAGAAGCCACCACTTCCGACCCATGAGCCTCACTACTCAAGGTTCAGATTCTAGGCTTGGGTATAGGGGTAACAGGACAGGCGAGGAACTGAATAATGGAAGGTGTGTAACGGGGACAAGAGGAAGTGGGGATGCTGCTGGGACGAAGAATGATGATGGATGTCAGCTGAAGTTCAGGATGCTCTAGGAGCTGACTGGGCTCTGGCTATATAGCTGGGATATATATATATATATATATACACACACACACACACATATGCATGCTGCTGAATACTAGAGTTTCTGGGAATTCTAAACTGGCTTTTATTAAGTAGACATTTGGTTTTTTTGTCCTCCAGTTTTTTTCTGGCTTATTTAACACCATCTTCTATGCCTGTTTGTAAACATTTTAGGGAAAAAATAAAGATGTCAAGATGTCAAGAAGGGACAATCTTTATCCTAACCTTGAGGAGTGTAAATACTTGTTGTAGACTCTACCCCCGCCCATGGCATACGTGACTGATAGATTCCGGGCTCTACCTCTGCCCATGGCAGACATGACTGATCGATCCCAGCGTTGTTTCCCATGGAGCTCTGATAAAACCATTGCAGTCTCACTGCCCAGCAGGCAGTCGCGAGTAATGGATCAGAGTGTGCATAGGATGTGATGCTTATCGGTCAGTCCTGTTTTGGGGACGTGAGGTCTTAGACTCTCAGTTGTCCCCTTTGTTAAATAATGACCCAATGGATATGTCAGGGGTCTGTGGCTTCTGAGCATATGGGGCAGAAAGGTCTTTCAGAGACTGGGTGATGAGTCACCTCCATGGAGTCTCCCCTCCCTCTTCTTGGGGCTTTAAGACTGGGGCATGCTTGTGATTAGGCTTACTGGGGACCACAGGGTGTGTTTCCTCTCTGTCTGTCTAGGCAGCTCCACTTGGGGAGTGGACTCAAGAATCCACAATGGCCAGGACCTCCTGGGCGTGCCCATCCCACCTCTCAGCCACAAGCTATAAGCCTTTTACTGGTGAGGACGCTGTCCTAGGGGTGGCATATTTATCCAGGCACCAGGAGTAGGGTCTCTGTCACTTCCTGTGACCTCCCCATCCAAGTCACCCTTTCCACACTTCCGACAGGGATGCAGATTGGGTCTCATCTTTCAGAAGCATTGCTGCTCCTGTAGGCTTAGTTACTCCTTCTCTTCTTCCTGCTTATGCCACGCTTGCTGGCTACCTATGAAACCTGTCTCTTCAGTTCTCATTCTCCCTTGTAAGTGAGTGGTCGTAGGGTGGCTGTCCCCAGCCAGCTGAATACAGGCTAGAGAAGTGTACAATTCCAGGACCAGGCTAAAAATGCCCATTTAGCGCTCCTGTGACATCTCACTCCTGCCTGTTAGCTGACATCAGGTAGGAAACTTCATAGAAGGCTCTAGGGAGGCCTAGATATCAGAGTGGGTGCATAGAACATAAGCCCCAGCCAGGGCACTGTGCCTTCAGGGGAGGTCCTGTGTGACTGCAGGATACCTGAAAGCAGGGTTGTGGACAGTGCTGAGGGAATGAGATCACTCATGAGTGTGCACCAGCACGCAATGAAGCTACCATTTTAGGAGTCATGATGGGCTGTGGCTTTGCATGAGTCCTGGAGGGGTGGTGGTGGTGGGCAGCAGCAGCAGCAGCAGCAGGGAAAGAGAAAGAGAGAGATGTGGCAGCTGGAGTGGGGTCTCCCCCTACCTGCCTGTCTTCTGGCTCCTCCTCCCTCAGCTTCCTATCCATGCTGTGATCAGAGGACCCTCCTGGCCCTGCCCTTGGATTTTCTTGGCTGGAGTCCTTCAGAAGCTGTTTCTCTTGGATAAATCATCCCCTCCCCAAATCCCAATAAAAGGGTCAAAGTATTTTCTTTGACTCAACAAAGCAGTGAAAGGCCAGAGATGTCTTGAGAGCTGAATTTGCATTTCCCTGGCTTGCTCCAGAGCTCTGAAGCCTTTAGGCAATCTTTTAGGACCTTCCCTGCATTATTGGATCAGCCAGCACAAGAGACGGAGGGTTAAGACTGGGTCAGCAGAGGCAGTGGAAGGCCCAGTCTCAACCTTGGGCGTCTAGACTCAAATCTTGGGGCATCCATTCTTTCCTAGGTTCCCTCTCTCTGCTTCACTTTGATTCCCTCGGTGACGGCACAGGGGCAGCTTGAGGGTGGGTCCTAGGAACCCCGAGTCCTTCTGCAGGAAAGTGACACTGTGACTCTGTGCACACTCTGCTGAACAAGGCCATATTCAGACAGGAAAAATGGCAGAACAGAGAGGAGGGGCTGTCCCACTGCTCAGGCAGGTCAGAGATCCCTACCTAGCCCCTACCAGGGAGCCGAGGCAGCAGACCTGTGGAGAGGTGTACGCACCAACTGAGTGCAGTCTCATGCCAGCAGCTTATCACTGTAGCCATCTATATGAACGCCAGGTGGGTACAGATGGGGAAACTGAGGCCAGACAGGTGATGCTGGTGGCAGTGCCTGGACTTGTACCCACCATCTCTCAACACTCCAAGCATGGGCTTGAAGTCCTCCGAGTTTGGAGGGGGTTTGAGGTAGGAGGTGGGACCCAAGTGTGGGAAAGCATCAGATTGATAGGCAGCCAGCACGGTGCCAGGCAGGGCACTCACTCGAACCTGCTGTCTTTAGATGGACGGCAGGTGAGTTCTATCTGTTTCTCGTGGGGGTCTGAAATCTCCTTGGCCAGTCATTTCTTCTAGAAGCGTAAATAACCACTTTCTCAGTCTTCTGTGTACACAGCTGATCTCACCTCACATCCCCCTGGTGGGCGGGGCTGGCTCCTTGGGAAAGGGGGTTCCGTTTTAGACAGTCTACTCCTCCGCCCTCTTTTGCACTCATTAGCCTTGGCCAGGCCCCCCTTGGGCCCAGCTTGAGAACAGCCACTTACCCTTCTGCCAAGCACGGAGTGGGAAGGGAAGGGCTGGACAGCCCAGCCAGGAGTCCCGGCCAGGGAAAGATCAGCTGAGATGACTGAGGCTGATGAGGGGCCAGGACCAAAGCATGGAGACTTAGGACTAGGAGAGGCAGAGGGGTGGCTGGAAGGTCAAGGGGCGAGCAGAGGCTCTCAGCCCAGCTCGGCCTGGGTGCATGAGCCCTCTTTCACAGCTGCAGCTGGAGGGGCACAGGATAGAAAGTGGCCCCTCCCCTTTCTTCTTAAAGGGACCAGCTAGACCTCTGAAAGAAGCTGTCCTGGGCTTAGTGGAGGGGTCTGAACTGAGGGCTTCCCCACTAGAGAGTTATCCTGCCAGGAAGACACAAGTCCAAGCCTCCTGCCTGCTACTAGTATAGTATCCAGCAGGCTTCCTCCTAGCCGTGAGAACAATGGAGTCGGGTCCCTAGCTGCTTTGTCTGGAGTGTCTAGTCTTAAGTCTGTCTCAGAGGGGTTGTTTCAGAGGTAGCTGGTGAGCAGATTTGTTTAGGGCTCCCAGGTTCCAAGAAGAACCCATCTCAGACTCTCTTTTTGGTTTGCCAGGCTAAGATCTGTTCAGTCCCGACAGGACAGCTCCTGGTAGGGGGCAGGAGTGTCTCATTCAGTGTGTTCTGGTGCCTTGTCACCTCATTCAGACACATGCTCCCACATATGATGGAACTTGTATGTTATGCACATGTCATTAGTTGACAGTGTAGCTTAGTTAGTGGGACCATGGAGCTGTCAGTGATGGGGCATACTGAGATCCCATCAGTGAGTGTGGTCAGAGCAACTAAACGTTGCCTGGTCTCAAAGGGTTCCACCAAAGGCAGCAGTTTTTGTTTTTGTTTTCTTCCATAAATACTTTCTGCAGAGGATGCTACCTGTCACTGCAGGAAACTGGGCAGCTGAGATGCAAATGACATCCTTAAGGTTCAGTGAGTGCACGGCAGAGCCGGGGTTTGAGACTGCTTTCTTCCCGTCACTGTGCATAGCTTTAAGATACATTTAGCCCCAGGAGTACACAGTCTGGGGATATACTCTAAGTTGGTGGTTACTGGGGTACAAGATGGCTCTAGCATCTCAATAGAGTCTGGGTCCGGACGATGACAGATTTTCCTGCCTCATCCCAGTCATCTGGTTCTCAGGGGAACCTCCGAGGACAACTATGGACAGTTGTGCTGGGTAGAAATGACGCAGGAGCTTGAAGCCTCCCTTTTCCAGGGTCAGCCTCATCTCCATTTGTATTTTGGGGGTGATCCCACAAAAACATATCCAGTCTCCAGCGAGCTTCACCCTGCTAGAAGGTTTCTAGGACACATGGCACCGGAAGGGGTCCTGTCTAGGGAAGGTCTGTCTCTGCAACCTCCAGTCTGTGGCCTCAGCCCACAGCTGCGCCTGGCCTCCTGCTCGGCCACCCCCTCCCATGAGCCCTTAGGGATTTCTCTGTTCCAAATTGACCCTTCTTTGCTGAGGAGGTTCCTATTCCCTCACCCCAGGTACACCCACTCTGCTGGCGTAGGGTACTTCTCAGGGGTCGGGGTGTCTCTCGGATTCCAACTCCACGGGAGGCTGCGCACCGGCCCTGTCCCATGCACGGAGCTCCCGTGAGTCAGCCTGGACCGGCTCAGCTGTCCTTCCCAGAGCCTCTCAGTCCTCCTGGCTGTTGCTGCCTGCAAATTCCCGGCGAATGGTGCTCCAGAGACCTGCCGGGCCCAGGCTGCGTCATTCCCACCCTCCCTGAGCCCAGGGACCAGCTGGGCAAGGCTCCAGCCCTGGGAACTCCGCCTGCTGCCTTTTCCCCTTCTTCGAAACTTTACTCTGTGATTCAACGAAACATCCCGGCTTCTGTCGCCGGCTGGGCTAAGCCGACCTTGCACTGGAGGGCAGAGAGCATGGCTCTAGAGTCCAGGTGCTGGCTGGTCTAGTCTGCTTCCGATGTCCTGGAAGATGATGGAGAGAGTTCTATGATTCCTGTCGACCTCCGCCTGTACATCTCAAGCAGAGCGGGAGGGTGGAGAGGGTGAGGGTCTAATAGAGAAAGGGAGAGCGAGAACTGACCTTGGAACCCACAGGACTCCTTTCCTAGCTACATGGTTTATTCCTTCGTGAAGAAGTTCTCTAAGGTTTTCAGGGGTCTAGACTCACAACTTTCTACTGTCTCTCTGTGTACACAGATTGCCACTTCTGGACTCCGTTGTTATGGCTCTGGATCGGAACTCAGCTCTCGCCCTCGCAAAGTCTCTCTGGAAGAGTTAACCTACTGTGGTCCCCTTTCAACCCTCCCCCAAAGCAGAAAGCTTCTGCACCCCCACTGGGCGGGGCTCTACCACTAGAGGGCGCACATCCCCAGATTGACTAAAACAACAAAACAGCTTACCCCAGGTGAATGCCAGAACAGTCTTTATTGAGTACTTGTGTGCTTTGTGTGCTGAACGAATTCCTTCCATACCTCTGGGACATCGTAGTGCTGCATTCCCTCTCAACACCGAGCCCCAGAGGAGCAGCATGACGCACCAAGGTCACTGAGTTTTCAGTGACAGAGATGGGACCTGCATCCATGATCAGCCCAGACATGCATGGTTTGGAGGACAGATGTTTATGTCCCTATAATCTCTATCAGTCTCTCCCTCAAGTGTTCCAATTAAGATCTCCATTTTTCCCTCTGAGCAGTGTGCTCTCCCAGAGGCACTTCCAGGTAAGAGAGAGTGGCCTGTGGCCTGGAGATCCGTGATCACATGGCAGAGAGTCCATTTTGTGACGATCAATGTGGGATGTGGGTCCCAATCCCCAGGAGGCTCTCCTTTGTACAGGTGCACCTTGCTCCTTCACACAGGTCCACTCTCTGGATTTTCTAGTGTCTCCCATGAGCTGGGGATGATTATCTGGAGCTGCCGTGTGTCTCTGACTCCCTGCAGTAAGAGGATGTCATTGGGTGGTCCCAGCTGATGCTGGACACAAGCATTCAGTAGGACCAATGCTGAGCAAGTTCACACCAGTGCCTTAAAAGGATCCTGAGAAGCACATGCTCGTGCTTTTACATAGAAGCGTAGAGAGGCTGAGCGGGTGCCCCCAGGTGCCCAAGTTGGTGGTGATGCTAAACCAGTGGTGAGCTGTACCCTGGTCAACCAGGCATTATACAACCTCATGGAGCCTCTGGAACAGACTGAGATTGGTCCCACCACACATTTAGTATTCACGCCTGTGTGTAGATCTTATGTTTTCTTTTGTCTTGCTTTGTTCAATGGACATTGCCAAGCCTGGTGTGATCGGAGGCTTAAAAAGTGTTCTGTTGGAATCTTTCTTAGAACTACAATAAAAGGAGTTTTAGTTATCCTGTTAGTGGAGAGGAAGGAAAAGGAAGAAGAAAGGCCTTAGAGGAAACAGCAGATATGTGAGTTTTGATGTCAGTTTGTGTCGCCCAGACTCAGTACACACCACAGGAGCAGAAGAACCACCCAGCCAAGTCCAGTCTTGATGCTCTTCTAGGACACTGAGTTGTGGGTGATTTGCTATGGGGCAGCAGGAGATATCTGAACCAGTCCTGTCTGAGGTTGTAGTAAGCTGGTGTTGGGTTAGAGCTCAGGCTGCTTTTTAGCTCCTTTCTCTGGGAAGAAGGCAACCAAGTTTCCATGAGCTTGGCACAGTTCCCTACAATTCTTTTTTGGGCACAAAGGAAGGACAAGAGGGATGGGTGAAAGGAGGAGGGGAGAGAGAGGGAGGGAGGGAGAGAGAGAGAGAGAGAGAGAGAGAGAGAGAGAGAGAAAGAGAGAGACAGACCGAGACAGAGACACACAGAGAGAAACAGAGACAGAGAGAGAGAGAGAGAGACAGACAGACAGACAGACAGACAGACAGACAGACAGACAGACAGACAGAAAGAGAATGAAGTAGGAAGCTTATTCAGGTTTGTGTTCTGTTCAGTCCATTTCTTCTTCCAATTTTCTGTCCTAATCAAGATGCCATGTGACCAGCTGCCAGGTTTCATGTGGTACCCCATTCTATTGAAGAGAAGTTCTAGGTGTGAATGTATTCAATTGCCTTCTGAAAATGTTGGCTCAGTTTATGTTCCCTGCAATATGTGAGAGAAAATTCTGTGTTTGCTCATACTCAACAGCAACCTTCCAAATGTTTTCAGTGAGAGGCATGGAGTGAAGGGTCTTCTCTCTCCCCTTCTCTGTCTCTCTGTCTCTGTCTCTCTCTCTGTCTCTGTCTGTCTGTCTGTCTCTCTCTCTCTGTCTCTCTCTCTCTGTCTCTCTCACTGTCTCTCTCTCTTTCTCTGTCTCTCTCTCTCCTCTCTCTCTCTCTCTCTCTCTCTCTCTCTCTCTCTCTCTCTCTCTGAGACAGAGTTTTTGTGTAGCCCTGGCTATCCTGGAACTTGATCTATAGACCAGGCTGGTTTTGAACTCTGATCTGCCTGCCTCTGCCTCCTGAGTGCTGGGATTAAAGGTATGTGTCACTATCACCTGACTATGGCTTCTTGTTTAAGTATGGAATTAAAAACTTTTATTTTTAAAATTGTGTGTGTGTGTGTGTGTGTGTGTGTGTGTGTGTGTGTGTGTGTGAAGATGGCAGAGGCATGGATCTCCTGGACCAACAGTTAGATAGTTGTGAGTCACCTGGCATAGGTACAGGGATCTGAACTTGAGTTCTCTGGATAGAGATACCCACTCTTGACCACGGAATGGTTTCTCTAGCTTCTAAATGTGGAGTTTTTTGGTGACCAGATGCAGTGGGGCTACTCGTGGATTCATTGCACTTAAATTCCATGTTGTGTCATGGCTTACCTAGAACCACAGTCTTGGAGCTGCTTCTCTTTTAACCCCCATGGAGAGCTCAGCAAAGCTTCTAAGGCTCAAGTGAGTGAATGAGAGAATGGAAGAATGACCCTGCATGGCCACTGCTGCTCTGAGAGACAGTACAGAAGTACCCCACATCCGACTTCGTGACTGATTTCATGCAAATTCGAAGCGTCTCTAAAATAGTCAAGTCTCTCTAAAATTCCACAACTTCTATAAAATTTCAAAGTCTCCTAATGGTGGGATCCCATAAAATAAAAGTTAAATGCTTTCTTACTCCAAGAGGGAAGAACCAGGGCACAGAAACAACCAAAGCAAAACCAAAATTCAACAGTGTGAAAAGCTCAGTGCTTGCTGTCTAAGAACCACTCCCTGCCCTCCAGGCTCTGAAGGGCACTGACAGTTACACTTCTCTTGCTTTGCCATCCAGAGCTCACACAACTTGTCTCGTAGGCCCAGGCTAACTCTGCTCCACAGCTGTTGCTCTCCTTGGGCGTCATTCCACAGATTGGCATCTTTAAAAGCCTGGAGTCTCTACTGCAACTGGACTGCACCTTCCGCAATAGCCTCTCTTGGGTTCTCTTCAGGGACTTTGCCAGATGGTGCTAAGCTCCAGCTTCTCTTCATGGTCCCTTAAATTTTGGGGTTTCTACTGCAAAAGAGGCTACACCTTCACCAATAGCCTCTCCTGGCCTCTTTTTAGGCACTTCGGCCCTGTCACACAGTGTCAAGCCTTGAGTGATCTCCATGACCCCTTCATGCCCTTAAAACCAATACCACTTGGCTGATTCTGACACATTACCAAGTATGGTTGCCAGCATGCAGTGCAGCCTTGGTCCCCTCCGGACCATATTTTCTGTGTGTTGACCCTGGGAAAACACTTTCCAGAGGGTTTCTCCCCAATGATGCTGGGCTCTTCTTAATTGTCACTTATCAATTGTTCCAGCAATGCAAACATTTCATTTTATATGCATTGATATTTTGCCTGTACCCGTGTCTGTATGAAGGTACAAGACCCGCTGAGGTTTGCTCTGCTGATATGTACTGTAATGCTAAATTCTGTCCCCAAAGGTCTAGGTCTACAAGAGAATTTTCACATTTATCAGTTTTTGTTGTGCAAACCTTGTTCCTTAATTTAAAAGTCTTGGTTAAATAAATATGGCTGCAGTCAATTACTGGGATTAGAGGTAGGTGGGCTTTTCAGTTACCCTGTTGGGGGTAGAGAAGCGAAGAAGAGAAGAATGATGAGGAGGAGACAGGAGATGGAAGAAAGGTATCATGAACACGTGGCCAGTAGAAGCAGCAAGCATCTGGGGTAAACTGCTGGGGAGGTAGCCAGGACAGCAATTAGAAAAGTAGATTAGGGGTGACCTCCGTAATTGTCAAAGCCAAATAAAATAACGGAGTAGTCGTTAGTTGTAATAGACTCCATAGTCGGAGTCTCATTTATTTGTAAGCTAGTAGGGGATAAGATTAAACTGATTCTACTATTAGCCCCCCTGGAATTGGAGTTACAAACAATTGTGAGCCTGTCAGTTGGGTGCTGGGAACTAAACTGGGATCCTTTGGAAAAGTAGCCAAATGCTCTTAACTGCTGAGCCGTCTCTTCAGGCCTCAAAAGTTTCACTTTAGTGGTTCTGTTTCCTTGTTAATCACAGTTGATTCTTTGGTCTCAGGTGTTCAGAACCATGATTCTTAGGTCAAAATGTCAAATGTCCCTGATAGAGTCTTTAAGAGACTTTCAGGCTTCCTTCTGAAACCTTACAAGGCAGGACTCCATCGTCTGCATTACTCTCAAAATTCTTATCTTCCAGCCTAGCCTGGAAGAACCCACTGAACTCTGAACACTCAGTGGCTTTTCTAATCCAAAGTTCAAATGCTACTACAATCCTCCTAAAACACATGTTATGTCTGTTATGGTAAAACCCCACTCCTGGTACCAACTTCTGTCTTAGTTAGGGTTTCTATTGCTGTGATAAAATACCATAACCAAAAGCAGTTTGGGGAGGAAAGGGTTATTTCAGCTTACAACTCTCAGGTTACACCATATCACTGAGGGAAGTCAGGGCAGGAACTCAAAGCAGGAACCTGGAGGCAGGAGAGGAATTGGAAGCTGAAGAGCAGCAGTTCTCAGCCTATGGGTCACAACCCCCTTGGCAAACCTCTACCTCGGAGAATACTTACAATATGATTCAGAACAGTAGCAAAACTACAGTTATGAAGTAGCAACAAAAAATAGTTTGGGGGTCACCACAACATGAGGAACTGTATTAAAGGGTTCAGCACTAGGAGAGTTCAGAAACACTGCCACAGAAGGAATGCTGTTTATTGAATGGCTTCTCATGCTTATTTAGTCTGATTTCATATAGCACGTAGGACCACCTACTGGCCCAGGTGTGACACCAGGCTCAATGGACTGGGCCCTCCGACATCAATCACTGATTAAGGAAATCCCTCACTCGCTTACAGGGCAATCTTGGGGGGGGGTACATGTGGTTCACTCTTTTAAGATAACTGTAGCCTTTGTCAAGTTGACAAAACACCCCAGCAGGACAGGCGACACCACTCACCATTGGATAAATGCAAATGAAAACCACAATGAGCTATCACTTTAGACCATAGGGCAGCCAGTGCTGAGAAAGCAGACTGAAATTAAAATGTAAGAAACTAAGTATTTGTCAGGGTGTGGAGAAAGCAGACACCTGTACCTGTGGGGATGGGAGATGGTGTAGTTGCTAGGGGAACAACACCATACTTCAAAGCAAAACGAGACTCATCCTGTGGTTTAGCAGTTCCAGTTCTGGGTGTATTCCCTAAAGGACTGGAAGCATGGAGTGAGCAGATATCTGTGCACCCATGTGCACAGCAGCATGGTTTACAACAGCCCAAAGTGCGAGAAGCCAAGGGACTGTTGATGGATGAGAAAGTAGGGTTACTGTGATGGTTTGTATATGCTTCTGAAATGCAGGAGAGTGCTGTTCTCTCAGAAATGGAGGAGACTTCTGCACAGGCTGCCATAGGGGTGACCTGAAAGATATTCTTCAGGATGAAATGAGGCATTCATCAAAGACCCATGCCGCACATCCCACTTTTGACTTCCACATAAGGAATCAAGTTTATAGAGACAGTTGGACAAAGTTCCCGGAGTCTGGGAAAGGAACAGTGGAGGGTCATTCAACAAAGATAAGTCTCAGTTTTGCAAGATGAAATGCAGGGAACTGAATTTAAGTCTTCTGCAAAGGCATCAAAAAATGATTCTCTTCTTGGGCTGGTCAAAAAAAGGATTAGCCAGGAAAATAAATTTTTTTTTTTATGTTGGCTCCTTACTCAAGCAAGGGCCTGGTGCTGGGGCCCCAAGGATGCTCTCTGTCTACTGTGGGAGGCATAACTGCACATCCCACATGCAACCCATTCCCACCAGGCCAGCCAGGCAGCACTGCAGCATTACTGCATCCTGTAAGGGGAGCTGCATCTGAGAAGAATTTCTTATGGAATCATGGAGCTGGGCATAGAGCTTAGAACAGATAAAAAGAACAGCGGACCAGGTAAGAAGCCAAGACTTTGATCTGATGACACTCCTCAGCAATATCATCGAATACTCTCTGGAGGATGGGCCGCTGGTGTTGCAGCCAATCAAAACATTCAGAGACTTGAATTCATCCTATTAGAGTTCAGTGTCTCTCTGAATCAGAGGCCCTTCTAGGCTGGAGGGGTTAGCTTTGGGAAATGGTTAGATAGTGATACTGTGTGGACATTATAAATCCACCAAGAAGGTAAAACCCACACAGTTACTCACCTGACAATGAGAATACCACACTGGAGACTAAACATCCATTCCAGTTGCTCACAGAGATAAGTAGCTTTGCTTGGGTCTCTACTTCTGTGATGTAAGCACCACAATGCCAACTTTAAGGAGTAGATCCTGTGTGTGGACTACTGTGGCAAGTTCTATCTGATGGGGACTATGACGTGTCTATGTTGCTGCCTTTGTTTTGTTTTGTTTTGTTTTGTTTTCCCCCCATTGTTGTGATACCATGCCCTGATAAAAGTGACTTAAAGGAGAAAGGATTTTTTTTTTTGGTTCACAGATCAAAGCTATGGTCCATTGTGGCAGGAGAGTGAAGGTGGCGAGAACTTAAAACATCTGATCCCATCACATTCACAGTGAGGAACAGAGTTGGATGAATGCTCATGTTCTGCTGACTTCTTTTTTATACAGTACAGGATCCCAGCCTAGGGATTGGTGCTGCCCACAGTGGGTGGGTCTTCCTATCTCAATCAGCCTGATGAGGATGATCCCTCATAGGCATGCCCATATCCCGATGGTTCCAGATCTCATCAAGTTGGCATCACATATGTCTTGGCTATGCTTTGTTCCCTAAATGTTTGAACACTGGAAACTTGGTTCCAGTGTATAAGATGGTAGAGCCTTTAAGAAGCATGCCTTACAGTGGTCAAGAGTGGGTACTGCTCTTGCCAAGGACCTGAGTTCTGACCCCAGCACCCATGTCTGCAGCTCACACTCACATGTACATAACTCTAAAAGCCTCTGGCCTCTGAAGGCAGCCCCACACTGTGCACACAGAACACATCATTAAAGGTAATTAATAATAAAATCTTAAAAGAGGTGTAGCCTAGAAGGGGGTTATTGGCTCATGTCCTTTTCATGATATGGAGTGAGGCAGGAGTTGTGGGACTGGATTAATTCCCACAAGAATGGGTTGTGAAAACGCAACCAGGTCTGTCCCCTGAGTCCTCTGCTGTACACACAGCTAGCCTCTCCTCTTACCATTATGGATCCGTCTATGAGGCCTTCTCTAGAGCCAAGAAGATGCTGGCATTAGACTCTTAATCTCCATAATAGTCAGCTAAATAAACCTCATTTCTTTATAACATATAGAGCCTCAGATATTATGTTGTAACAACACAAAAACGACTAAAGCAACTTCGTTTTACAAAGCAGGTGCTAATGTGACAGTAAGAAGTCAGAATGTGGCATTCGTTGGGAGAAAGTGCAGCAAAAGCAAAAGAACCTGAATTGTGGTCCTTTGTAGAAACCACCCCACTCCCAAACCAAAGCTCGGATCGTGTAAGGATTTTACAAATGTTCACTGAGTGAATGAATACGTGGGGCAGTCAGAAACTACAGAGAAATCCATGGAGGGCCCTGGAAGGTGACAGGAGGGGAGGGGTACCTCACTAACGGTGCCCAGTGCCTGAACAAAAGGACAGAGGCGGGTCAAGTGGTAGCCCTGGGTTGAAGATTCACGAAATGGATTGCAAGACAGTGACGCCTCAGGTCCTTTGCCCAGGGTCAGCTTCTTTGAGAGTCTTCTTTCTCTATATCCTCTTTTGCAGCTATTAGTGGCCCAGCACTGTGTTGAACCCCAGGGCATGTCCGCAGGGGCCAAGAGGTCATGTCCCCAGCTCGGGAAGTGTGTATGTGTATGTGCGTGTGTCTGTGTGCGTGTGTGCGCCTGTGTGCACATGCATGCACGTGTGCACGTGTGACTGATGAGTCTCTGGTTAAGCGTGAACACACTGGTGAGTCCTCGGCACTGCTGATGGACCTGTTTGGAGAGCGTGTTAGGAAAGCTCCAGGGAGCTGGCTTCAGTTCAGGCATCTTCCAGGAACACAGAAAACAGCCTCGTTTTCCTAATTATAGCAAGGGAAGCACTGATTACAGCGAAGCTACGTGAGAACAGAACTGGCTGGCTTGCAGGCTCCATATCTCTGGCTTACATTTCCTCAGCTTAGGTGGTAAGTTGATGACACCAGTAGTTAGTCAAGGAAGCCTTGCCTGGAGGGTCTGTGGCCCCACTCCTGCTGAGACGGGCCGGGATGGGGGAGGCGGGGCGGGTAGAGGTGACCGTGGGACATCTTGGACCAGTCCCAGCATCTTTGGGTCTCTTCAGGGAAGCACTGAAGAGACTCCCTTGATGCCTTGGGATTCCCTGGGCCTCTGGGCTGGAATAGCTGGCCCACAGGTTGACAGTCCACTCTTCTTGCAGCTCAGGATTTAGGTCCTGGGGTCACAGCCTTGGTCATTTAAAATGTAACTTGAGTGGATAGTTTTTTCTGATTTCTCTATTTTGTAGTTGCTGATGTTCCTGTTAAGAAAGCCTTGACATCTGCTTTGGGAATGAGGTACCTGGACCCTGGATCCCATTTTCTATACAAGGGAGTGCTTATCTGATTCAAGCCCCATCGAGAAAGGAAAGAAGGAAGTGAGAGGGGAAGGAAGGAAGGAAGGAAGGAAGATAAGAAGAAGGAAGGATGAAAGAAAGAAAGGAATGAGTGAGGGGGAAGAACAAGAAAGAAAAGCCACTGAGGTTGGCAGCTAATGTAGTAATTGACAAATGTACCGGAAGCTTGCTGAACCTGTGCAGAATCTTCCCTCAATCTTACAAGGGCTTTAGAGACTGGGGCCCAGTTCTTTGATGAGTCCTAGGGCTGTTTACAACGCGAGTGCTCAGCTGTAGTCTCAGCGCTTCCTGAACAAGCCGGTGAAGCTCGGAGTCTAGCCATATCCCCAGGTATAGACGGGCTCTGGGGGATCAGCTGGCCAAGTGAAGTCAAATCACAATGCTTGAATCAAGCTTTGTTTGGTTTGTTTCAGACAGGCTTTCACTATGTAGACCAAGCTAGCCTCAAACTCGTACTTATTCTCCTGTCTCAGGCTCTCAAGTTCTGAGAGTACAGCATGAGTCTACTCCAAGCTCAGGGGTGTTTGGCTCCACAGATGGCACCCACTGTGTTTTTGGGTGCAAGTGGGGCCCTCCAGGGATCACATAGCCTCCAGTGGGGGGTTGGGGTGGCATTTTGGCTCCCAGTTCCTCAGTGAGGATCAGGCACACGACTCCTGGCCTTTCCCTCTATGTTTCGAGGCACTTTGCTTCCAATGCATCCTGTAGTCTAACCTGCATTCCACAGTCGGGGGTGGCTTCTTATTGCCTGTTGTGGATGCAGTCCTGGGACTCAGAGAGGGAAAGTGAGTTGTTTGCTCTTAGACAGCTGTTGAGGTTTCTACACTACAGCAAGCACACACTCCCAGCCAGAGCCCATAGGGCCCCTGTGGGGATTTGGTTTCTGCACACTCAGACCTGTTTGATGGCCAAGGGTGGAGTGCAGAGTCGGGGCCCTCCCTTGCTCTGAGCACAGACCCATCATTGGCTTTTTCTTAGGTCTTCTCCCCACAAGGTCAGGGCCTGACCGGGTTCCAGGGCTCAGCTCAGGACAAGCAGTCTGCACTGGGTGTCTTTGGAACCTCCTCTTTCCAGGGCAACAAATGGTGTGACCACGAGGCATGAGGAGCAGCTGGGTTGTGGTCTGCTGGCCCCTGTGCCCAGGCCAGCCTCGCCAGTGTTTGCAGCCCACAGTTCTTATCACCTGCTGTTATGCTTGGCCCCAGAGTCCCTCTGTGGAGCCCAGGGACTGCCTCTAGGATTGTCTTCTTATGCTTTCCAGTCTTGCCCTGCTGGAGTTGGGAGAGACCAGCCAGGATGTGGCGGAGGCAGGAGCCCACCTGGTGTTTGCTTGTACTGCTCATGGCTGTTTTATTTGCTCCCCATAGCAACCCAGGATGGTGCACTTCCTTTACACATTTTCTGGGGGGGGGGACTTAGGCCCAAGGACTGAAGCAGCCTGCTGAAGTCTTATGAGAGGAGTTGGAGTTGCAGGTCTGGGGTTTGCCCTCAGAGTGACCAGCTAAGTATGGATGTTTTACAGTGCAAGTGCCAAGCAAGGATTGGCTAGGGTGTTCTTGTGAGGGCCCGACACCCTGAGCTTCACCTCTTCCGAGGCCTTGCCAGAGCTGAACAGGATCAGAGGAACAGGGCTATCCTGGGGTAGGGAAGTCCAGGCTGTGGGCTCTCCAATCTCTACCCAGCCCCAGCCTGAGTGGCTACAAAATACAGCCTTGCAGTTAAAGGCAGGGTTCCTCCGGGCAGCAAAGCTAGACCTGCCTTTTTCAGCAAAAGTCTGGGCAGTCAGGCCTTGCAGAAGCCCCTGGTTCTGCCCTGTCCTGGAGGCCTGTGCTGGAGGGAGACACAAGGGTCAAATAAAAAGTGGGAGACACTGAGGCCAGAAAATCTAGGCATCTCCTGACACAAAGGTAGCATCCCTGTCTAGGGTAGTGGAGGGGTACCTAGACCTGAGGGGACAGGGCACCTTTTATCCTGATCAGTGACCTCATTACACATCACTGTCTGAACACCTCTCTCTCTCTGTCTACCTCCCTCTCTCCTTCCTTCCCTCTCTCATTCTCTTCCTCCTTCCCTCCCTTCCTGCCTTCCCTTCTCCCTCTGCCTCTCCCCCTACCTTCTCTGTGTCTATGTAAATGTATAAATGCTGTACAGTCATCCCTTGGTACCTGAGGAAGACTGAGTCCAGCATCCCCTTGAGCTCCAGAATCCAAAGATGCTCAAGGCCCTTACAGAAGACGGCATGATATTTGCTCATAACTCCCACACTCTCCTGTACACTTCCAGTCATCTCCGGGCGACTTGTAATGGCTGGTACAATGTCATCACTGTGTGGATAGTCACTCTCTTGCACTGCTCGGGGAATGAAGAAAATAAAGTCTGCACATGTTTAGAACAGACACTGGATATTTTCACCATGCAGTTGGTTGAATCAGCAGAGGCAGAACTTACAGATAGTGAAGGATCAACTGTGTGTGTACCTACTACTGTCTCTGGTCTGTCTGTCTGCCTACCTAGACACATGTATGTTCTATCAAGTGCTCTGGGATAATACAAGCTCCTCACACTTTCCCTGGCCATCACAGTGTTCTATGACCACTTTAGCGTCTTTCAAACATCATATGATGGGAGGTTCACATGCTTTTCTTCCCAGAGGCCTCGGAAAGAACATACTGGGTCCTGTGCTTGCTCCGCACTGCCTGGCTGTCAACTTACCTCATTTCCACATCCCAATTTAATATGTAAGTAATCTGAGGCTCAGAGAGATGGGGTGGAGGCGTGGCTTGCTAATATGAATTCTTCCTATCCGTGACACTAAAATGTCCCTTTTCTTTTACCTCCAGAGTCCTCTCCACAAGCAGGGTGGGGACCCTCAAAGATGATATACTTTGAGAAACTGAACTAGACAGAAGTGGACACCCAGGTGGTGGCTGAAGGGAACCAGGGCATTGTTGGATTCTGGTCCAGTCTCTGACTCCCAGGGAGAGCTGTGCCTCTTGGTGTTGGGCCCTGAGTGGCTCATGAAGTCTAGAAAGTAATGAAACGGGGGCCTGGGAGGCCAGAGGCCCTAGAGTCAGGAGGTCATCACCTTGCCCTGCCCTGCCCTCAGTTTCTCACACCAAATAAGGGGTCACGGGGCGGTGTGTGTGGGGGTGTGCTTTATGGCCGAGGGGATTTATGGCCAAGACAACAGTTTGTACTCCTAAATGCCTGGCCTGAGCCACCCAGGGAGCATTTTAACACACTCCTGCAGCCCCCAAATGGGGTTTCCAGCTGGAGCTCTGGGGCCCAGCCTTTGGCCAGAGCCTGGGGTGGCCCCATTTCCCATCTGTGCATGAACCTCATGGGGCTACTTTGCTTCTGGGAACCCCCATGAGCTCCAGAAGAGAGAAGGCACTGTAGAAGGATCCCTTAGCAGGATCCAACTCTGAGTAGAAGCTAGGGTCCTCGCCACATGAGCAAGAACCAGGGCTCCTCACTGCTCCCCTTTGGAAGTCTTTTCGTGGATTGAGGCCCCTTGACTCATGGACTATCATCTCCCTCTTCCTTCTAAGTCAAGCTTCTGCCTTGGCTCTCTGGTCCTTCAGCCACCCAGCTCTCCTTAGACCCTTACATGTCGGAAAAGGTGGCATTACCCACGGCTTCCGTCTTCTCTCACCCATGGCTTTACTCTCGGCAGTAGGAGCTTCCAGGCATCCATCCCTCACCAGAAATGTGGAGGCCTGTATAAGTCACCTTCCTCTCTCAATCGTCAAGTTACTAATGCTTTGAAAACAATCCATGAACCCAGAGACCTCTGCCAGTGGTGGGGGTCACCTCTGAGGCACACATCAGGGATGTTGTTCCCCAGTTTGCCCTCCTCTGTCTCTTTTCATTGCTTGGGCTATCCTCCAACTGGAAACTCGATACAGGTGAAAGGTAACAACAAGGTTCCAGGCAAACAAGTTGACTCTTCTACAAGGCTAACAGAACTCAAAATTCTTGGGGGAAAATTAACATTTTTAATACCTAAATATATGCATCCTGTGTAGCCATACAGAATCTCCCCGTAGTTCTGATAGGAGAGGGCGTTGGACTGGAGGTGATTGCTTTGCTGTATATACATGTGTGCATAGCTGGGGAACTCTCTGTACAAACAGGGCAATAGGGTATGGAAGCACACACAGATGCAGATGTGCAGACATAGATTTCTACCTTTATTTTAAAAGATGAGCTTACTTGATTATGGAATTGGCAATTTACAAAGTCTGCAGGCCAGACTGTCAGGCTGTGCCCAGGGAAGAGCTGATGGGACTCTAGTGGGACCCTGGAGGCTGATTAGAAAATTCCTTTATTCATTGGAGACCATGGATATTGCATCCCCCTAGAACCCTCTGTAAGGCCTTCAACTGATGGAGGCTCACATACACAATGAAGGGCAATTAGTTTTACTTTAAATCTATTTTTCTAAGCTTAAGTTTTTACCAAAACAAACCCCCAAAACCTTCCACTGCAACATCTGCACTGGTATTTGGCCAAATATCGCAGTACTGTGTCCTGACAAAATTGACCTATGAAATTCACCATTCCACTGTTCATATCTTTTTCTAAACAGTGAATGTGATGTCTGAATAGATGTGTGGAGGGCTGGACTTGTGGGCATGATGGAGCGTATGTTAAGTATATGTTTAGATAAGATGATGGACTGATGGACACATGGGTAGCTAAATCCTGAAAGAACTGGTTGGCTGAGTAGGTAGGTATATAAGTTGATAGGTAGATATGTGTATGGGTAGGTGATTGGTTGGTCAATAAAACTGGGAGTAGGTGGACCCCTTGGCTGGTTAGGTAGTGGGTGGGCAGCTCACTATTATCATGAGGCCTGAAGTTAGATGAAGACCTGGTGACTGCATATCTGCATGGTTGGTGAGTTGCTAGGAAAACATTCATAAGAGTGGAGCAGTGCACAGCTGGATGCCTGGGTGCATAACATGTGGACATGAAGCAATGGAAGGGTGAAAAAATGAACGGGTGGATGGCTGTGGGATTGGATGCACCAGGCACCCGTAGAAGATGTCAAGCTGAGGAATCAAGTCAGCAAAGATGTCTCTGTGAAAAGGACTAGCAGAAGAGAAGGAACCTATCATGCGCTATGCATGTGGTGCAGACAATTTCCTCCATTTCTTCTACTGTGTCTTCTCCTCCCTGCCCACAAGCTGGGGTGCAGTGAGGCCGCAGCCAGTTCTGCATGCATGTGCACGCTCCGCTTTCACTAAGCTCACAAGTGTCTGTTTTCTGCGTCCTTTCCCTTTCTCCTCCTTCTTCTTTGTATTCCAGAGGCATAGTTTACAATGTAAAGGTCTCTTTTGTATGCTCATCCAAGTCCGGGGTGTGTGTGTGTGTGTGTGTGTGTGTGTTGTACATGCCTACGTGTGCATGCACTTACAGTTGCCAGAGATCAAAATCGGGTCCTTCCTCAACTCCACCATATTTTATTTATTGAGTGTGTGTGTATGTGTGAGTGTGGGTGTGCCATCGCACGTGTGTGGAAGACAGGGGACAACTCAGTTCTCACTTTATACTGTGGGTTCCTGGATTCAAACTCAAGCCATTGGACTTATACAGAAATACTCTCATCTGATAAGCCATCTCAGGGGCCCCACTTGTTTTCTGAGACAGGATCTCTCTCTGGACTTCGAGTTTGCCAATTTGGTTATGCTAGCTAGCCAGAAGCCCCAGGGATCCTCCTGTCCCTGCCTCTCTAGTGATTTTAGTGATTACTCAGGTCTTCATGCTGTCTGGCAAGTACTGTACAAACCCCTCCAGCTCCATTTTAACATAAACACATCCCTGGCGCTGTTAACACCCATCTCCCAGCCCCATACTTCAGTATAGAGTCTTCTTCAACTTCTCTTACCCCAAAAGGGACACCACTGACTGAATTTCTGGCTCCAGATAGGATAATTTCTGAGTCCTTAAGGGACCAAAGACAACATCTGGCCTGGCTACTGATTCTCCTTGACATTCTCTCATGACATCCAGACATGATGAAAACCACATTTGTTCTCTTTGGCTGTAACAACACTTTCTCCCTGAGAGATGAGAAGATGAGAGACCTACGAGGCCACACACATGCGCACACCCTCATGTACATGTGAACAATACAGTTTCTATAGGGGCTGGTGTTGGGAAGGAAGTCTATATTATAGCTTAAGAATCTGATGAAGCTGAATTAAAATCCTGGCTCTGACCTTTTGGGGAAGAGTGGTTCTGGAAAGGTCTCCCACTTCTCTGAGATTCAGTGCTTGAAATGGAAACAGCATTGCTCACCTCACAGGCTTTTGCAAGAAAGAACGTGAGGTGTTTGGCATACAGTAGGCGCTAAATTAAGACCAATTCCTAGCCTCACTGGAAAATTATCTGGTTCAGGGAACAGAAGGCTTCAAGTGTGTCAGTTAGGATTATACCTTGAATATGAATATCCCAGTGGGAGGAGCTGTGAGAAGTGGTGAGAGCTTTGATTGATTGATTCATTCATCAATTCATTCATTCATTCATTCACTAACATCTTTCTTTCTTTCTTTCTTTTTCTTTTATTGTAAGTCAACAAGCTTACTGAGGTATGAGTAGCACACCATCAGTTGCTTTCCCTTAAAGTACACAGGGTGGTGAGTATTGGATAAACTCAGCTGTGAAACCATGGCTACAACTGAGGTACAGATATCTTTCTATCACATTTCATCCAAAGATTTCCAGTTCCCATGAGCATGGTACCCTGCCTTTAACCTTGGCCTCAGAAAACCATGGCTCTGCATTGGTTTGTGACTTCTGAAATTTTATAGGAAAGAATCCTATATTCTCTTTATGTCTGACCTCTTCATTTGGCTTACCCATTTGAAGGGTCACCTGTGTTATGGCATAGGTCGTTTGCTTTTTTTTTGTTTTGTTTTTTTGTTTTTTGTTTTGTTTTTGGAGACAGAGTTTCTCTGTGTAGCTCTGACTGTCCTGGAACTCACTCTATAGACCAACCTGGCCTCAAACTCAGAGATACCCCTAACTCTGCCTCCTGAGTGCTGGGATTAAAGGTGTGTACCCACTACCACCTAGCAATAAATTTTAAGTTTTAAATGAGAAAGGAGATAAATACCAATCACTAATAATAGTAGATCAATTAGAATAATGAATTATAGCTAAATTGCCGTCATTACTGATCTCAAGCTTTGCAGACATTATTACATGTAAGTCACACGCATGCTCAGGTACTCAATCCATCTGACAACTAAGGTGGGTCTTAGGTGAGTCATGCATGTGTAGCACATGTCGTATGACTCCATCTGACGAAGGAATGGGCCATATACAAGACAGGTTGGTGTAGGATGGCACAGGACTGCATCTTACCACTCAGAACACTAATGGAATGAAAATGTATGAACTGCTTGTTTCTGTAATTTTCTATTTTTGGACTTCTCTTGACAGTGAATAGCTGTGTTCGTTAGATTTTTTTGTCAACTCAACACAAGCTAGAGTCATCTGTTAGGTGAGACCCTCAAAGGAGAAAAGCGTCTCTGTCAGATTGGCCCATTAGCAAATCTGTGGGGCACTTCCTTGATTAGTGGTTGGTGTGGTGGGATCCATCCACTGTGGGTGGGTGCTAAGCTATGCTCTCTGCTTCAGTTCCTTCCTCCAGGTTCCTGCCTTGAGTTCTGCCCCAACTACCTTTCTTAATGGGCTTTAATCTGTAAGACAAAACAAACCCTTTCTTCCATAAGTTGCTTTTGGTCATGGTCTTTATCACAGCTACAGGAGGCAAACTAAGACAGTAACTAAAAAGATGCAAATCTTAATGGTGGTGGTGGGGCTATTGAATTGACTCTTTACCCGAGCCATGCCAGATACTGTCTAGTACTCAATCCGATGTGTACAGGGAATATGTGTTACTTTTCACTGTTGTGATAGGTGTCTGACAAAACAACCTGGAGGAAAGACCTGTGCTAGTTTACGGCATCAGAGGTCTCAGCAAATGCACACTTGACTCTTTAGCTCCTGGAGCTATGTGTGGGGAGGCAGAACACCATGGCGGGCAGCGTATGGTGGAAAAAAGGAGCTCAGCTCATAGTTCGCTTGTGTCTCTAGGAGTTCTCCTTCCCCCCATCATCCCATCTGGGCCTATTGGATGGAGCTGCCCACATTCAGGCATGTCTTTCCCCATCCATTGACCTCTGGAAACGCTCTAGTGGACATACCCGGACGTATGCTTTACTAGACTCCTACACATGTACCTGGTAGTCAAGGAAAACTAATGATCAAAATTAACCACAAAGTATATCTCTATTATAATGTGTTGGAGCTGGTGTTTGGCACATGCCTTTGATTCCAGGCCTTGGAAGGCAGAAGCAGGTGGATCTCTGTGGATTCTAAACCAGCCTGGTCTACAGGGTGGATTCCAGGACTGCCAGAGCGACAAAATGAGACTCTGTCTCAAGAATAAGTGAATAAACAAACACAATAAAATGAAACAAATGTGTCAAGAGTAAGGAAGAAGACCATACTCTATTACAGATAAGCAAATACAGGCATAATGTGACAGTTTACATGAAGGGAGATGATGCAGATTTGAGGAATGGCTTTTTTGGAAGTGCGGGATCCTATCTGTAGAGAGGACTATGTCTGAACACATCAGGTGGATGCCTCGAAGGAGGAGGAGGGGCCAAAGGGAGATTTTCACTAGTTTGGATGGCCTTTCCCTCCGATTGCAGAAAGGACCAGCCAGCACAGGGCACAGAGTGACTTGACCCTCTTATTTTAGGTTGTATTGGCAAGGGGTCAGGCCAGTTTCTCTCCCATGCTGAAGGCCGAGGGCAGTGTGGTAGGAAGGAAGAGGGCCAGGAAGGAGCTGCATCCTGTGGTAGGAACTGGGACAGACCAGCACTGCTCTCCAGCCACCATCCTAGCCCTTGGGCTGGCAGTACGTCTCTCCCTAACCTGTTCTGCACTAGCTTTGTAGACTTCGACTCGGGCAATGGAAGTGCCAATATGAAAATCATGAGCGGTCTCTTCCCTTTCGGCGGGTCTCGCTTTCCTACCATTGCACTCCGACGCTGCTTGGGCGGGTGGGTGTGGGGTTGCAAAGATGAGCGTGGGACTTTGATTCTATGACATTCCCAACGGAAGACTAAGCTGCACCATCTTTGCGACAGAATTCTCTGGATTCGGCTCTGATTGTTTCATGTCCTGGGAACGACTCCACTTGAAGGCAAATGGGAGGGTCAGCGTGGCGGAAGGGGCGGGGCAGGGAGAGACAGTATGGCAGAAGGGGTGGGGTAGGAACAAAGAGAGAGAGAGAGAGAGAGAGAGGGGGAATATGAGAGAGAGAATATGAGAGAGAGAATATGAGAGAGAGAGAGAATATGAGAGAGAATATGAAAGAGAGAATATGAGAGAGAATGGTAGAAGGGGCGGAGCAGGGCACAGTCTTCCTCCCTTTCCATCTGTGAGGAAGCAACTCTCTGGGCCTCAGTGCATTTACACACAAAATAGAGATGTGGATTACAGTGCCGCCTGGTACGGAAGACTGCTGGGTTCCTCGGTGTGAAGTAGAAGTCAGTGTTTTGCAATTTCACTTCTTAGAATGGGGAATCGCGACTCAGCGAATGAGTATCCATTGACTGGCTGAACCTGTGTGTGAATAATGACTAGTAATAATGACTCCGTGTCCAAGATGCTGAAGAAACCGCCCACACCTTGGAAGACAGAAGGCCCTGATGCCGCTTCGGGGACTGAGAAATAGTGTCGCAGAGTGGATGATGCCATAGGCTGATTACACACGACCCAGTTAAGCACTAGGAAGGATCCCTAGTGGAGGGAGCAGCCTGCGTAAAGTCAGGGGCGTGAGAGTGAACGAGAGTTGCTTTCACACACAGCTCAGCTACAGTCATCAAAGAAAGAGTTCTCAGGAGTAGGTGTCCTTGTCCCTGTGACTGTCAACACACACGTGCCTCTCATCTACTCCACTCTTCAGTTCTGGATTCCACATCCTGGGATCCGTGCCTGGCACACAGGAGGCGCTCCAGAAGTGTCTGCAGCTCATCTGCTTCTCGGAGTGGCTGCCCGTATTATGCATTTCACACGTGCCTACGCTGTCACCAATTACTATCCCCATTTTAAAGCTGAGAAAATTGAGGCATGAAATAAAGACGTGTTGACACGAGGTCCAAGAACTCGTGGGGAAGGAGCTGGCATTCAAAACCAGATTCAGCAGCTAACTGCTGCCTTGCATATTTCTTTAGTATTGGCAGATGGTACCTCTGGCTACAGCTCTAAGCACAGAAGAAGGCTGGGTGAACTCGAGGAGCAGCGTCTCCGCCATGGTGGGGAGGCTGCTGAGTTCACATAGACTCAGTCCTCATCAAGGGTCCCACTTCTCCAGGTTGAAGTCTCCTGCTATAGGGAATGGGCATAGGGGATGCAGAACCATCCCTGCTCCAAGCTCCCTGTGCTGGTTTCCTCCCGCCGTCCTCCCCTCCTCTCTAAAATGTCTCTTATGGCATTCAGGGAGTGACATGCGGTGTTCGGCACAGGGCAGGCACCCAGTTCATGGGAACCACTGTTATAACAACTGTCATCTTATCCATACGATGTTCTGTGCAGCTGCGAGCTAGCAGGAGTGGAGTGCCCTCTAGACTCCTGGCGGTGTTTGATAGATTGCCGGCTGGAAAGGGTTGGCCAGGTTCCTGTCTCCTTTGGGAGTCGTGGGTATCCGCATCATCTGTAAGTCTCCAGGAATAGGGAGACTAGTAGGTAAAGACTAACCTTTGAGGGCTCACTGTGGACCTGAAATGAAATGACCAACTAACTACCCTTCAAACTGGGCAAACTGAGATCTCAATCACCCAGCTTCTAAGGGAGACAGAGACATAGCCCGAGGGTGAAGAACCAGGAGGGTTGGAAGCCGGACTGTGGAGCCTAAGCAATCTGCCTGTGTTTATAGAGAGATGCCTAGGGGACAGGCCACCCTCAGGGATGGGAGGTCTCACTGTGGTGCAGGTCTTGTTGCTAGATACTTGGACCTAACAGAAGTCAGCTGAGGCCTGCAAGTGTGTGCCCATCGGGAACAAGGAGGTGTGGTAGGCAGTGTTTGTTACAAGCAGGCTGTGGAGGGATTTTTTTTGCTACCTCCTGGGTGAGAGCCTGGGTCCTTGGAGTGGCCCCCCCTTGGCCATTCCCAGCTGGACCTTGGAGGGCATCACCTTCCCCCCATCCCATGACCCCTGGGTCAGGGGCCTTCTCCTGGGGGGCTGAGAGTTTGTGTCTGGCTCCTGCCAGTTGCCAGGAGGGGAGGCCCCTGCAACGGTCCTTTCACACCTCAAGGAAAAACAAACCCATCTGCAAATCCCAGAGGTGGGAGGTGAGGGGTTTGGCAAATGGGCTGAGAGGGAGGAGTGCCCTGTCCCTGCTGAGATGGTGTGGGAGGGCTGGGATCCAGCCCCCTCCCTCCCCCATAGCAGGGCTCTCCTCCAGAGAGCAGTATTTTGCTGGATGGACAGAGACGCACCTGGAAGGGTAGGAAGCAGTAGGACACTTTGCAGCTCAGGGTGGAGACTGAGCTTTGAGCAGTGTGTTGGGAGACCTCAGTCAGTTCCTCAGAGTATAGCACTCCTGAGCGCCCCCCGGGGTCCTCTCTCAAGGCCTCAGTTTCCCCAGATATCCAGTTCTAGTGCCCGTGGCCTGGGATGCTCTTTCTGGCTGGAGAGAGTGTTTAGGCTTTCCCAGTATGGGTGTAAGAGCCAGGCTGAGGCTGGGCACCAGCAGCGGCTCGAGTTCCATTCCTGAATATCAATGAGCGGGCCTAGGAATGTCTGCTACACAGCTGCCTGCCTGTCTGAGGGCTGGGGGAGAAGGGAAGGGATGGGAGGAAATGGCCCAGCAGCTCTCCCAGACTCACCTGCCCAGCAACAGCAGGCAGAGTTTGCAGGCAGGCCTGGCAGTAATAAAACAGGTAGATGGGGGAATTTTACTAGGCATTTGGCACCAGGTAGGAACTGGAAAGGATTCTCTCTCTCTCTCTCTCTCTCTCTCTCTCTCTCTCTCTGTGTGTGTGTGTGTGTGTGTGGGTGTGTGTGTGTGCGTACACATCCTCTGGAAGCCACGGTCCTCTCCACCTATATTTATCTGTGCTCTGCACTGAGTGACTTACCCACTTGCTGCTCTGGGAAGAGGTAGATTTCCAATTCTGCCCCAGACCTCAGCTCAAGCCTATGAAAGGCTTTGGGGAAGGCTGTAAACCATGGACTGCCTAAAGACTTGAGCTGATAGTGCATTCACACTGCAAGAAACAGGCCGTGGCCATGCCGTCTAGAAGGCTGAGGCTCAATCTGTGGGCAGGCAAGTGAGCCACAGGAGATGGTGGGATAGCAGACATGAGACTGTACTTCTTGACCATGGTCAGCTCACAGGGGACATCTGAAAAGGCTCCAGTATTGGGGTGCTTACCAAGAGTGTCATTCTGATGTCTCCAGGGGGTGTAGAGCTGGAGTCTGTGGTGGCTACAGAGAAGGTCCTGGGAGCACAGATTTGAACAGCTGTGGTTGTCATTTCTGACTCCTGGTCCCTCCATGAGTGGCAAGGAGGGGAGGCAGCCTTTCATGGACTAGTGGCCCCACCTTCACTACTGGGCTGCTTCCTGGAGAAGGTCATGCACCTAGTAGCTGGCATCTGAACATACACAGGGGTCAGTCCTGGGAGGAGAATAAAGGCTAACCTGAGACTGTGCTGTCTCCAGGGTTATCAAGATTCACATTCTAGCCCTGGATCCATCTATTCATTTATCCATCCATCCTCTACACACCCACCTATCCATTGTCCAGTTGTGATGTGTTAGGATGGTTTGACAGGGTCCCTTAAATTGCTCCTGCTGGAAACTTAATCTCCAAACCCCTATGTCAATGGTGTTCATTGTGGGACCCTTTGTAAGTGACAGGGTCATATTTATAGAGTGGGAGACAGGTGGTTGAGGGAGTGGCTTTGTTGTGAAAGTTGCTCTTGGGGGTAGCATGTACCCCGGCCTCACCCTGTGGTGCCCTGGGTTACCGTTGTTTCAAGACAGTCATCAAGCAGGCTCTTGCTCAGCAGATCCTGAGCAGATGCGGGGACAAGGTCAGCCCTTCCCTCTTGGCTTTCTCAGTTTTCAGAACTGTGCACCCCATAAACCTCTATGCTTTATTAATTCCCTGTCTGTTATGTTCAATTACACCAACAAAAAAGAGATGAAGACAGACATTATCTCTGCTGGGAATTGTTCCATTCCCACTTTGACAACTCCCCGCTCTCTGTGTGCCAGGGGAGCTGCTTTAGCCTTGTGAGCCTCAGTGTTTTCATCTGTATGATGGGGTTTAATGACCACCATCTCCTTTAAAGGCTGCTTTGGAAAAAGTCTGGTGAAATGGCGGATGTAAGTGCCCAGCTCAGTCAGTACAAAGGGCTCCACACGGGAGCCGTACCCTGCTGTCACTTCAAGCTATCTTGGCACTCGACATGGGGAGGAAAAGAGGGCAGTGCAGCTAGACAGAGCCTGTCATATCCCAGATGTGCTGCAATGGATGGCCCTTCAGTGTCTCCATACCTGCACTTGCAAATAGGTGCTAATGATGGCTGCCTTGCAGGGATGGCTGGGGGCATGCTGACTCCCAAGAGCTGCTCACAAGGGAACTGTGAGGCATTCAAGGTGGCCTGGCTGGCATAGGTCTCGTCTACCCACAGTTGTCTGAGAAACCCTGTGCGAGTGCTTGCATGGACAGATGATGTCTTGTCTCTTATGAAGCCTCTAGATGGGAGACCGTCAAATGCATAGAACACTGTGCTATAGGAGCTCTATAGAAAGGCTCCAGTAGCTGTCATGGCTGGACCCAGGAGCTGTCATAGCTGGTTGGAGGATGCTAGGGCTGGGGGAAACTGTCCGAAAGAAGATGGCTTTTGGGGAGTGAGTTGAACAGAATTAAGTTGTGGGCTGTTTAAATGTTGGATGCATTAGGAGATTGCATGCAGTCACTACAATCGTCCTGGGGTTGCAAATACTCTGGATGCTGCTCAGGAGATCATGCTCTTGACGGTTTCATGTGCTATGAGAATCTTGTAAAGTCAGGTAGGGGTCAGACCAGACAGGCAGGCTGTGGCCATGATCCTATTTCCCACTAGGGGAAACGGAGGACTCAGGAAGTTTAAACCACCTGCCAAGAGTCAAGTTGGCTAGAGCTAGAACTCAGGTAGGTCTCTGGGGCCAAGTCCTGTTGGGAGTCGAGAGGCAGAATGCTAGGGTGCTCTGAGGCACCCCCACCCTTGTGAGGTTGAGGGGTGCGGGGTAGGGCAGGAAGGTTCCCGGATGTGGAGAGAGAACATGGTGTCTGCGGGTGTGAGCCAGGCAGCAGCCTAAACACGACAGACCCCGGCCAGCCTTGCTGCCAACACAACTGCTTGTGTGACTGCCAAGGAGCCAGATGCCGCTTCTGGAAAAAATAGCTTCCTGGCTCGGCACTCCTGGCCGGCCGGCCAGCCTGCCGTGCAGGGGAGGGGGCTGTGGAGTGTGGGTGCAGCACCCCAGAACACACTGCTGTGCCTTTGAAGCCAGGGCAGGAAAGGGGGGGGCATGCAGGGAGGATTCAAGCAAAATATTTTTGCTAAAAATATTCTGATCCAGAAGCACTTCCCCCTCACTCTTGCTGGAAAACCAAGTCTTATTAAAATAACACTAGAATATTTCATGTTGATATCAATTAGGCAAAGGAGAAAGAATCTCGAACTTTTCTCCCTGCCAGTTTCACATAAAAGAAATATTCTCTTCGAGGCCAAAGGATGAAGGGCTTTAGTTTTTTTTCCCTCCCTTTCTGCACAAAATTCCTGCAGTGTGGATGGAAAGTTTCTCCTGTCTGCAAGTTTCCTGAGAAGTTGGGGCTCTGGACCTCCAGGCCAAGTTCTCTGGGTGGAGCAGGGCAGGTGGCTGGTCCCCAGAAAAGGCCCTCCGAACTGGTCAGGGAGGGATAGAGCCAGGCCCACCTGCACCTAGGCCCAGCCAGCCCGACCTGTGCTCTTGGTTAAGGCGTCTGCCAGCTGGACCACTCCGCTGATGGCCCAGAGAGCAGTAGATACAGACAGAGCCTCTGGCGTGGGCTGCTGGCTCCCCTCATCAAAGCTGCTGGGCAGCTTCAAAACAGGGAGTTACACCGAGGTGCCAGACCTGGCCAAGGCCACTCTCTGGCTTAGGCTTTGCAAAAACCACAGCAGTACCATCATTGTGCACCTACTGTGTGCCAGGGCACTTTAAAACTTGTCAATATGATCTCTCATTTACTGGTCACAGTGGCTGCAGAGACAGGGACTATATTATCCCCCAAGCCCCAAGGATGTTTGGACTTAGCTTCACGCAGCTAGTTGAAGTGACAAGGCTTGAAGCCAAGACTGTCTGGTCCTAGAGTCTGGGCTTTGTCCCCTGCTTCACTAACCCTCTCAGAAGGCCATTGGCTGAGCTGGCTGAGATGATCTCAGTCCTCCATCTCTAAAGCAGGGCTCGCAAATAACTCCAGAACAATGTTCTCTCCCATTCTGACTCCTTTTGTTTAAATGTTAATTCTTTAGTTTATTTCTTCAGGCTTCCACTCATCCGCACACTTATCTATCCACCTATTTATCTGTCTGTCTGTCCATCTATCCACCCATCCCACTATCCTTCTAACCACCCACCCAGCAACTCTTTCACCCGCCCACTTTCTACCTAGTTTTTAGCCACCTGTCTCCTCAAACACCATCCACTTCCCAACTCTCTGCTCACCTTCCCTTATCTTCTCTCCTACTTTCCCTCTACCTGACAACCATTTGTGTATCCACCCACCCATCCTGCTACACATTAATCTGCCTCCCCAGGTGGCCTTTCTTTACTCAGGAATGGAGAAGTGGCTGAAATGCTATTCCTGCCCAAGTCCCTCCTGAAGCCAGCGGGCGTTGGGTGTGGTCTTAGAAAGATCGCCATCCATGGCGCAGAGGATCTGTCTTTATTTTCTACAAGGAAGCTGCAGTTCTGGGATATCAGTGAGACTTGCTGGAAAGTTGGGCATTTGAGCAGAAGGATTAAAAGCCTTGAAGTCAAACCAGACCTGAGTTCTAGTCCTTTCTAATGCAAAGACCCGCCTAGCGACTCTGACCCTACAAGGAAAAGGAACAACTACATATGAGGACAGTGAGGCCCAAGCCTGTTGTGCAGAGCTTGGGCCTTTACTCTGAACATGATGGGCACCATGCCAGGGACTGGAGCAGAGACATGCACTCCAACTTAAATTTTATTTTAGTTAATTAATTTTCTTTTGAGACAGGGTTTCTCTGTGTACCCCTGGCTGTCTAGAATTCACTCTGTAGACCAGGTTGGCCGGGAACTCAAAGTTCTGCCTGCCTCTGCCTCCTAAGTGCTAGAATTAAAGGCATGACCCACTATCGAGTTTTGAAGGACCACTCCAAGTCTTGTGTACAGAACAACCTGTCAGAAGATACAAAAATGGGGAAAAGTTATCTCAGTAATCCAGGGAGGAGGTGATGCTGACTAGGTCCAGAGTGGTTGTATTTTAAGTGTCAAGAGCCGTTGGACTTCCGTCAGTGAGTGGCAGGAAGAGAGGTCTCAGGAATGATTTCCTTGGTTGATGCCCGAATAGCCAGAAGGATGATGCCATCTCCTGAAAAAGGAAGGACTGTGGGTGGAGCCAGGTCTAGGGACATTTGGAGTTCAGGTTAGGCTGGTTGAATCTGAGATTCTTGCTCATGTGTAGTGACCATGCCCTGTACACAGGTCAATGGGGTCTCAGATGAGCAGCAGGTCTGGGCTCAAGGTACGTGCGTAGGAGCCACTGGTATATAGATAATATTCAGAACATAAGAATGGATGAGATCAGAGTGTAGGCAGCCAAGAGAAGAGGACCGAGGGGTAAGGTAGGGCCAGCCTCAGTGAGGGTTATTCCAGTCTGTGGTGAGTACTTGAGGCACACATGATGAAAGTGCGGTCATCACCCTCACAGAACACGAATTCTGAAGAGAGAACAGATGTGGGAGAAATCTGTAAATTCAAGCTTGAGAGCTTTTTTAAAGAATTATTCTTGAGGGAGACTTTATCCAGTTCAAGCCACTCATAAACCTGGCATGAGCTGTTATGTTTGGTAGAAAGGGGAGGAGAGAGGGTGGGTATATGGGGCTCCAACCCAGAGTTTGGGGGCTCACATAATTCTCTGTGCAGCTCTTTAAGATTGTTCTCTTGAGACTTCCACTTCTCAATTGAGAAGTTGCCTCCTCCATCAGATTGGCCTGTGTTTTATCTGCAGGGTATTTTCTTCACTGCTCTGTGAGAGAGGAGGGCCTAGCCCACTGTGGGTGGTGCTATCCCTAGGCTTTCTTAAGCCTGGGCTGCTTGACAAATGTAGTTGAAGATGAACTTGGGAGCAGCATTTGATTGGGGTTTTGCTTTACCTTGGTGTCCTTCGATGATGGACTATGACCTGTAAAATGAAAGCAACTCTTTCCTTCCCAAAGCTGATTTTGGTCATAGTGTTTTCCAGCACAACAGAAAAGAAAATTAGGACATTCATTTAAAGACCAGGAATGGAAGCTTGGGAAGAGGAAGCCACTGGTCCCAGGCCAGACACACACACACACACACACACACACACACACACACACACACACACAGAGAGAGAGAGAGAGAGAGAGAGAGAGAGAGAGAGAGAGAGAGAGAGAGAGGCAGAAGAATGCTAGGAAAGGAGATGAGATTTAGTCTCTACACTGGGATGTGGGTTTTCTCTCCTGGGGCGCCCCCAGGTCTGGTAGACTACATTCTTATGCCTTCAAGAGGCAGGCCAGGGACATCAAGGAGGTGCTGGGGCTGGGGTTGGGCCTGGATGGGAAAAGCATAACCTAATGTAAGGGGCAGCTGCTACTCAGCCTAGCCAATAGTGGCCCTCCGGAAATGTGGGCCAGATCTGGTTTCTAAAGAGAAGACGGAAATCTGGATTTTTATGTGAAATTTCTCCCTTTTTAAAACAGTGTTGGGGCCAAATAAAACATGTGTGCATGTTGAGTTGACCTCAGGGCCACTGGCTCCAGGCTCTAAGGATTTTAGACTGGTGGTTAAAATTAAAGACTTCGAGATCCCAAATACCAGGTTCGAATCCCCAAACCCTCCCCACTGGCTGTGAGGGCTAGGGTGAGTGAGCTCATCTCTCCGAGTCTCTGTTTCTTTTATGTTGGTCATTTCATGTTGAGAACCATATGAGGATTGTGGGAGACATCGTGTCTACAAAGGAGAAACATCCTGGTACCTAGTACCTAGCTGGATAAATTGTGAAGAGGTGTGTGTGTGTGTGTGTGTGTGTGTGTGTGTGCTGGGATAAGGAGGTGTGAAACTGGACTGTGCCTTTTCGTGGCCTTCACACTCCTATTCTGGCCTTACCGTGTAGCTCAGAGGCTGCGAGAGTGTCCTTTGTAGACATGGGCTCCAGGCCAGCTTTTCTATCCTTAGGCCCTCTTCCCAGCATTCCCCATGGGCCACCGTGGTGTCCTGGGCAACCATGGCCTCCATCCCTGAACAGTCCTCACCAGCCTGGCTTCCTCTGGCCAGGAGAGCCATGGGGATGGCAGATTCCTGAGGGATGTTTTCCGCATTTCTGGAAACCCACTGTGGTTTGGTTTTCCGTGGTACAGGGTTTGGCAGGGGCTCAGCCCAGAATCATGACTGGTAGCTGGGAGGGGCCAGAGTCAAGGACACATTCACGGAGCACCCACCCTGAACCAGGTCTCTGGGACTTCCACATAATTAAATAGTCCAGGGTCTCCATTATCTTGTTATGGATACAGACCTGAAATACGAGACATTTAAAAACCCTTTAAAAGCAATGTTCTGTGACTCTAGCTCGTAGCCTCCTTCACCTGGCCTGCTCACTTTCTTTCTCTGATACTCTGGCCTAAAGCCTCCAAGTCTCTGGGACCTGCTCATTAATTTCCACATGTCCCCTAAGCATTGGGGTGGGGGCCTGTCTTTCTTCTCACTGATGGCAGCCGCCACTGATCCTTCCAACCAGCCCCTCTCAACCCATTCCATGTAAGGATGTGATGTTACACTGTCCTATCTCGAGCCCTCAGTGACCCCAAGGTCACATTCAAACCTCCTCCTTGGCTTTCATTGCTTTCCTATCTCCCCTCTATCTGTGTTTCAACAAGCCGGGCTTTGAGAAGTTAGCGGCATGCATCCGCTGTTGCTCGGTTCTGCGCTCTGCACAGGCTTTTTGCATTTCTGGTCTCTGCTTGCACATCACTTGCTGCAGAGTATTGTCTGCCCTTTGCCACCTCCAGGCTGCACTAGGGTTTTTGCTCTGTATCCTAGTGCTTTGGCTGTTCTGAAATTCACTCCATAGAACAGGCTGGACTTGGACTCAAAAATGTGTTGTTTTGTTTGTTTGTTTGTTTGTTTTTCCAGACAAGGCTTCTCCATGTAGTCCTGGCTGTCCTGGAACTCCTTCTGTAGACCTGACTGACCTCGGACTTGGAGATCCACTTGCCTCTACCTCCTGAGTGCTGGAGCAAAAGGTATGTGCCACCACTGCCCTGTTCCCCAGTGGCCATTGCTTAATGGCAATGCCAATGCTAATGGCAATAGCAATAGCGACACTAATGTTAAACAAACTAGTATAGTTCAAGCACTTGTGCAGTGTACGCATGTGCTAAGGGCTGTTCTCAATGCTTACCTTATAGCAGTCTGCTTTACCTTTTCAGCATGCTCCCAGCCAAGAGCTATGGTAACCCACACTTCACTGGTGAGGAAGTGCGGGTTAGTGCGGCGCTGTACCCAGTTCAGGTCGAGTAGAGCAGATAGCAACACCGTGTTACAGAAACCTACTTTCTGATCTGACTCCCCACAGTGTGCCCTAAGCTCCAGGCAGACTAGAACCCCTGATACCTTGTCTGTGGTTGGGCCTTTAGCAGTACCTTGGTGCTTTATAAATGGCGGATGTTAGAGGAATGCCAAGTTAGGTGATACAGAATTCCAGACCTGCCTGGGTACAGACTGCGGGTCCCTCAAGTGACCTGTTTCATATTTTTTTTTCTATTTTGGGCCTGCATTCAGGGTCTAAAACAGCAATTCACAACCCCTCGGAGGATCGAATGACCCTTTCACTGAGGTTGTGTGTCAGATATCCTGCATATCAGATATTTACATCATGAGTCATAATGGTAGCAAAATTACAGTTATGAAGTAGCGTTAAAAATGATTTTATGATTGGGGGGGTCACCACAATATAGGGAACTATATTAAAGGG
This sequence comes from Tokudaia tokunoshimensis, assembly GCA_036184795.1. Classification (NCBI taxonomy): domain Eukaryota; kingdom Metazoa; phylum Chordata; class Mammalia; order Rodentia; family Muridae; genus Tokudaia; species Tokudaia tokunoshimensis. The sequence continues at coordinate 88,877,469 of BTHU01000010.1, forward strand.
TTGTAGCGTTAGCAAGGTTGAGAACTACTGCTCTAAAAGCAACTCATCAAAGGGAACTAGAGTGGAATTCATAGACCCCTAAAGTCCTTGGCATTCATTGTCTTATTATTAAGATAAAGAGGACACTTCTTGCCAAGGATGAAGAGAATAAGAGGACTAGTCAGATGAGCGGTGATGACCCAGGGATCTTGTACCTATTTTACAGAGGAGGAGACGGAGCCTTCAGGACTAGGTAGAGAGACGTCTTTGGTCAATGGCTGGTCTACAGACATACCACCCTAAACATGCGGCTCACAAGGCAAGGATGTGGAGATTTAAAGCCTCAAGACTGTTTCTCCCACCCAGGGACCACTGCATTCACTGACAGTCATCTAAATTTACACAGAGCTATCGTATGTGCCAAACTCACGTTACTCGTGAGCAAACACTTCAATCCCACCCTAGACTGATGGGCAGCTTTCCAGATGATCTTTTGACCTTTTCTCTTTCATCTGCCTGTTAACACTTCTAGAGTCACCATCTGAAGACCAAGCCAGAAGAGGCACATCTCTCTCGGCTTGTGTGGCTGATGTCTCACAAAGCTCATCCACTGAGTGTGTCTTTGCCACACTCCTTCTGTGACTGCGTGGATGTGTTGGTTCACGCTGCTGCCATTCTAGCAGAGACAAGATCATGTTCTGGAGAGGGAGGGCAGGAGGGGACAGATGTCAGACGTATGCCTGTTTTCAGTTCGCCTTCTTTATTACTCCTGACCTAGATACTGGGAGATGCAGACACCCGCAACTTTGTTCCTTGTCATCTATCAAAGCTATGGTCTACTCCCTCCACCCCTTGAATCGTATGGTGCTAAGAATCTGTTGCTGGTGACTGTGATCATAGCCCTGGACTCATGGGGCCTCTAATTCCAGCACTCAGTCCTCACATTTGGGGGGATCTCTTTCTTGTTTAAGTTGTATTTTTACTAGGTTTGGATTATGCTACACATACAGCTTCATACCGGAGGTTTCTTAATATTATGTGATTAATACTTTATACATGTCACATACATTTTTGTGACATTATTTGACTGTGTCACCACTGACATCTTACTAAAGGTTTAAGTTACCTTAGATTTCGTTTTTCTTTCTTTCCTTCTCCCTCTCCTTCTAAGACACTCACACACACACACACACACACACACACACACACACACACACACAAGGGAGCCCCGCTGCCCTCCCTTATCTGCACAGCAGGGTGAGCTCTCCAACTCTGCTTGGGGTAGGCCACCACCCAGTGCTGCCATAGGGAGGTGTCAGGGCCAGCTCTCCTGCTCTCATACCCTCGGGACTGGCTCACCAGCTCGTGCCTCCAGAGTCAGCTCCACTGTGCTGCCCAGTCAAGCTTCGGGACCCACTCTCCTAAGTGCCACAGCCTGTAAGGGGCTGGGCCAGCTCTTCAGATCTCACACTCGTAGGGCTGACTCGCTCATGCCTTCTCCATCAGGGCTAGCCCTATTGTGTTGCCCAAGTGAGGTACAGGCTGGCTCTCTGAGTGGTACAGCCCGTGAGTGGAGAGGGTCAGCTCACACATTCCCCTGACCCCGGAGACAGCTCTCTTGGCTACTGTAGGTGGCCAGGTGGGGAGGGGGAAGGCATCACCCACACGTCCAGGCCACCTCACATCAGATAAATGGCAGGGCCAGCTCTCTCGAACTCACGCCCTTGGGGCCTGTTCAACTCTGCCCCCTCCACTAGGGCCGCTCTACTGTGCTGTCCTGAATAGACGCAGGGCCCGCTCTCTGCCTACGAGGAGCAGGACCAGCTAATCTGCTCTCATGATCCCATCTCAGCTCTCGCAACTGCCTCAGGTGGCAAGGGGGCAGAGGGTACGCCCCACCCCAGGCCACCTCACAGCAGAGGGTTGATGGGGCCAGCTCTCCCTCGTTCATGGCCTCGGGGTTGGTTCACCTTCACTCCTCACAACCAGGACCAGTCGAGGCACAGGGCCAGCTCTATAGAGCCCCACAGTGAGGGACAGGGCCAGCTATGCATAGCCCCTGGACATCTATATGGTTCCCTGAAGCTATCCAGACCAGGGACATCCCCATGTTCTCCAGTGCTAACATGCGGACATTGATACTGACCCCCACCGCCGCACAGCCATAGCCCAAACATGGCTCCCAGAGGCAGCCTGGACTGGGAACTCACCGTAACAGGCTACTCCTCTTTCCCCTGGAGTCTCCAGTTCCATCTCTCTTCATGATGCTCACGCTGCTACACTTCTCCCTTCTTCCCATTGGAACACCACGGACTTATTCACAGCTGCTGGCCCCTGGGTGACATCCTCCATCTGTGCTGAGCTGGAGGGCAGGTATGTGGGTTGCATGGTGGCCTGCAGGTCTCTGTCTCCTCCTCTTCCCTCGCTGAGCTGCCTGGATTTGATTTGATTTTTATGATTTCCTAGGCATAAGAAAACTTTGACCACCAAGCCTGGCATCAAGCGAGGATGGACAAAGGACTTGGGCCCGGACTGACGTAAGCACAACACCATCAGAAAGATGTCTTTTTGCTCATTGCAAGAGGGGTGTCTGCCTAGCTGTTTTAATTTTAAACTGTCATAGGTAATTGAAGTTTTATCTTTTTTTCTTTTAAATGACAACTTTCCCAATGTAGATGGTAATAAATAAAAGCACTCTGTCAAAGTTGAACACTCTTAAAAAATCTTTGGTGTCATTAATTCCCCAAAGGTGTTTACATTCCCAGATCTGTGTGCCAGCTCTGAATGCTCCCGGATCTTAGATTCTTCTAAATCTAAAGTTCTGTTTATCGGGCAACAGGCAACTGACATCTTGTCTTATTTTGCATTTCTTTGCTTTCTGATGAAGTCGTAGTCTCTTCCTTTGTAAATAAAGTTAGATAGATATTTTTTCACGATATCTCTACATAGCCCGTACCTCTCAGCTTTTGTCATCCCCCTCTTTCCTCTGCCCCCCTTTTAATGTACAGAGGCACGTATACCTTGCTTTTCACCTTCAACCCTGCATCCTTTGATTTCCAGCTACCCATGATCAACTAGTGTGGGAAAATATTAAAAGGAAAGTTCTAGATATAAACAGTTCCCAAGTTTAAATCACCTTTGGAGCAAAGAAGCTGCCTTAGAGGTGAAGAGCCCTTGGTGTTCCTGCAGAAGACTTGTTTTCAGTTTGCAGCACCCACATGGCCGCTCACAACCATCTGTAACTCAGGGATCCAGAGTTCCCTTCTGGAGTCCTTCAGTACTGCATGTACATGGTGCACACACATACATGCAAGAATACACATGCACATAAAATTAAAAAAAAAATCTTGGGGCTGGAGAGATGGCTCAACACTTAAGAGCACTGACTGCTCTTCCAGAGGTCCTTAGTTCAATTCCCAGCAACCACATGGTGGCTCACAACCATCTGTAACGAGATCCGATGTCCTCTTCTGGTGTGTCTGAAGACAGAGACAGTATACCCACATACATGAAATAAATAAATAAATAAATCTTTAAAAATGTTTAAAAAAATAAATCTTTAAAAACCCTTCATTGCAGAATATTATTACAATGGTTCCTCTCATTACTCATTATGATTCTTTTTATAGCAGGTTATGATTGGCAAACTGTAGTGTACTGAGGGGCCGGAGCTCTGAGGTTTTAGCCATCTACTGAGGGTATTGCAAGCTATACCCTGCAAATAAGCAGAGAATGCAAGGTACATTGGCTTTCCTTGTTGTCCTTTCTTCAACTGTGTCCAGGCTACAACTTCCTGTGCCTTCACAAAGCATGACAAGAAGCCCCAGGGTGTGCTGGTTTGAGGGCAGTGGCTGAGGTTGGCATGGCCATAGGCTGAGTACCAAGTATGGAGATTCCACCTTCCCACCACCATTTTCTCGCATCTTGAGTCAAAGACTTCATCTGTGACCATGCCTCAATAAATGTCATAGACTACTGGCGTCACCTCTGTGCGACTTCAGAAACACTCGTTTGTGTGCTGAACTGTGGGTTTTCCCTCACAACAACCTCCCCCTTCTCTCAAGTGCATGACCATGGACGTGTATGACATTACCATCTCCTCCAGAAGCCTCTGTGTGAAATGGTGTAATACCAGGAGGGAGCACAGATTCTTGGCAGGAAGACATGGGAGAAATGAGAAGCTTTTCTGCCCCTTCTTTTCCCTTTCCCTCCCCCTCCCTTTTTTCCTTTGGCAAATTTTGACTTAGCCACAAGGCTTCCCACAGTGGCACAGAGCAGACTAAGGCTCATGCCGTAAACTGGCACCACGGTCTTCAAGTTGGCCAAGGCAGGGGACTTGGGTATCCACAGCTGGAATCCCCTCTGTCTGTGCCACCACTTACTTTATCAGCCACCCCAGGTGTCACCTGAAGCTCAGCAATGACCAGGACGTACTGACATGAGACACAGATGGCTTGAGAACACCTCAATGTCTCTTCATGGTTCTAAAACATCTAGCCTAGTTTCCTTTCCCCAGAATGTTGCCACTGCATGGGACCAGTTGCCCTGTGGGCAGCTCCATTCAGCATGAGAACTCAGGTGTTTAAGTGCTACATTTTCTTTCATACCTTCAGTTCCAATGAAAGGTTGGTCATGGGTAGACTCTGTGGAATGGAAGATTCCAGTAACACTTCAGCTGTCCTTTCATTTGTATAAGACCCTATAGGAATGTGGGATTCAGATGCTTCTCCTCTATCAAAGGAGAGCTACCTGTTCACTCCATTCATTCATTTACTCACTCATCCATTCATTCATTATCATTCAGTCATTCATCCGTTCATGTGTGGGCTTTTTGAGTACCTATTTTGTACCAGATCTTAGACACCGAAAAAGAAACAAACATAGGTGAGAATTAGTTCTTTTCCTCCAAGGTGTTGATGAGCAGAACAAGGAGTGTGGGAACAGCCCAAAGAGAAGAGGTCCAAGCTTGGGGATCCTGCAGTAGACAAACATCAGAGAGGGACATGCTTCCCTAGCCAGAACTGTCCGTGTTCTTGCTGTGACTCTGAACTTCCTATGTCAGGCCTTTGTCAATGCTACGTTTATGCACACAGCTTCCAGCAGCCCACACCTGGAAAAAGCATTAAACATTTATATCATCATAGGCCCTAAGATTAAGTCTATAAATGGTCCTTGTAGCAGTTTTCTCCTGTTCGCTGGATGTCGTAAAAAATGGCTCAGTGCAAACGGGGGAGGGGGGCATTCCCTTTAACAGCTGGGTGTTAATGGCCACATGATGAATGAAGCTGAGATACATCTGAGTAGCTGCAAATTACAATCTGGAAGTCCCACTCTGATCAGCTGCATCTGCAAGAGGGCCATCTGGTCACCAAGTGCGGAGTCTCATCCTTGATTGGTGGTGATCAGGTAGAGTTCTGTTGGACGATACAGGAATGCACATGAAATGAGTTCAAGGGTTATGGCCTTACCTGTTACCATGGTACTGGGGAAAGGTTCTTGATCTGGAACCTCTCAGCGTTGACTTGAATCCTGCTTCTACCTTCTGCAGCATAGGTAACCTTGAATATCTCAACCTCTTGGGACCTCTGATTTATCCATTACACAATAGGCCTGTGGCGGGCACTGCTGGTTGCCCATCAAATAGCTATGTTCCACACCAAATAAAACCTGCTTCCCCACCTGCTGATGCAGCTGCCCTGGAGTGTATCATATTTGCTCTAAGTTGGTGATTTGATCAGGAGCTGACATGTAGACAGATTCTGACCAATTAAAATTCTGACCAGAGCCAGACAGTGCTGGCACATGCCTTTAATCCCAGCATTTGGGAGGCAGAGGCAGGTGGATTTCTGAGTTTGAGGCCAGCCTGGTCTACAGAGTGAGTTTCAGGACAGCCAGGGCTATATAGAGAAACCCTGTCCAAAAAAAAAAAAAATTCTGACCAGTTCTGATTGGAGGTTTATGCAAAAATGTTATTTCTTTTATTTTCTGTTTTGAGTGTTACAGCTATAGCTGCAGCTTACGGTGAGGAGGTAATGAGCTTCCCAACAAAATTGCGCACACTAGGGATGATGGAATATCCAACAACGAAGCTACATCCAAGGGGACAGTTGCCCTAGGAGAGAAGTTTTTGCTAGTCTCTGGGTGTTCTGTTACTCAGACCAGAGGCTTCCCTGACTGGTAAGCAGTAATAATAATAAGCACTTTCCAGATTTCCCAGGGCAGTCACGGGATATGTGTGCACTGTCTGATCACGTTGTTATTACCTGCTTCCTTATCCGCATTGTCTGTAGCGTGATCTGAAAGCCATTCAGGAAGAGAGCTATGTATGGTAGGAGGATAGTTGCTGGACTCATAAATCCCCTGGGACATAGCATAGCAGATGTAATTCAGAGTTCTTGTCAATACCTGCTTGAGCTCACCTCTTCAATCATACGGTCACGAGAAGCTCACACGTATTAAACAGATATGTAGCATGAAGAAATTCTTTGGGCAGAAGTTGCCCCAAGGTGGGAGACAATGAAATTGCTTGTCTTCATTCATTCAAGCATCCATTCTATCCAAAGTAGTTGGTCTAAGTCAATTAATTTAACTTAACCCCTCTTAAGAGTGACTGGTTTAGGAGTGGTCATGTGACCTACCTCAGGCCAATGAGATATGGGTGGAATACAAAATGGGAACTTTGGGAAGTTTCATTTCTCCTGGGTGGGAGTCACCAGAAGAGTGGGTATTCTGTTTCCTCTCGATGCTGTGCTGTTTGGCTGAGAGACACATTTGAAGCCATGTGGTGCCTTGTACTACCAGTATGAGCCTGAAGGTTGGCTGGCAGAGCTGATCTGTGGAATGAGTAGGTCCTGGGTCTGCCCTGTCCCACTCCTGGAATGTCTATCAGCTAAATATTTACTTAGGGCTTATCCAAGTAACTTAGGGGGTTTTGAAAGATTTTGCTGAATCCATTTTGATACTATGAGTTGACTCGTAAGATTTTAGTTTATTCAAAGAAAGTCCTTGTCTGTACAGTTTTATTGGACCAGGCTCTTGTGGGAAGAAAGGTGGGGCTTTGGGAAGGAAGGTGGTACTAAATTGATTGCTACAAATTGGTTAAAAGGTACCTTTCAGCTGAAGCAGGAAGGGACAATTAATGTCTGTGTTGCTTAATATTGTTCATTCTACAAGGTCTAGGAGACAAGCCTCTGAGCATGTCTGAAAAGGAGCTCCATGATTGGTGTGGGTGACTCTACTCCACGGGGTTGGGATCCTGTACCAAATATAAAGAAGAAAGCCATCTAAGTCCAGCACTCACCGCTCTGCTTCCTGACAGTGGATTCAATGTAACTAGCTGCTTGCTACTGTGAGTTGCTCTCTATGACAAACTGTGGCCCAAAAGAAACCCCTCTTCAAGATTCTTTGCCAGGTACTTTGTTGTAGCCACGAGAAAAGCAACTAATACAGAAGATTGTACAGCTAGCTGGGAGTAATGTGGAGGAGCTTGCAACATTTAGATAGAAAAAGCCCTAAAATTCTGTACACAGGACTTTGCTGGCCATTTTGGTGTAAAATTGGAAGACTGGAACTGTAAATGGTCAGTGCTACTTACCAGGTCAAGGTTACCTGACATCACTGGTGAGAAATGAATCTTTGACTAAGCACAGGTTGGAGGGAGTCACAGCAAGACTGGGGCTGTGGCAAGTGTATTCCAAGCAATATGACTTTTTATATCCTTATCAGAAACAGAATACAATTGCCAGTATCAATACTATGGTAGTTGCCAGGATACTGTGATGCTTGCAAGCTATGCAGGGTACACAAGATTAATGTCTACGACTAATTATCCAGCCAAGCTTCCAGGGAATGCAGAGAATCACACAGCAGCCTGCATGCTCCAATGCCCGAGTGAATGCCTTGGTGTCTTAGGAGCTAACAGGCACACAGTGGCCCAAGAACCATGGATTCCAACCTGAAAAATCCATGATGCATGCCTCTCAAGGAAGCTAGGCCAGGCCGACTCCATGATTTCTTGCACAGAATACCAACAGAAATGTTGGTAGGAAAGGCCTGGCTTATGAGGTAAGAGAGGGGGAGCAGAGAATCTATCAAGATCTGGCAGAGAGACCATGTGTGTTATAATCTGGCAAAGAGATTGGCTGTTGTGTGCATGTGTCCAGAGAACTTGAACAAACTGAATTAAAAAAAAAGCAATGGTTTGGCAAAGGACAACTCAAGATAGGATAGCATTTAGGTGGTGCCTGGGCCTACTTCTATCTAGGTATATATTAAGAGGAAAATGTGTTGTTTGGTGGGGGAAGGAGGAAGTTTAAACTTAGAGACAAGGCCGATACTGAGGAAGCATCTGTCATCATTAGAGATGAGCACCATTACAGACAAGAGCCCACCTATCACGACCCTCTGACAGTGCAAATTCTTTTGAAAGGAGAGAGCCTAAACCTAGAATGTTAGTTCAAAACAAACAAACAAACAAACCCAAATCAAACCAAAAACCAAAAACTAAAAACCAAAAACCAAGCCAACCAACCAAACAAAAAACTCAATAACAACAAACATCCCAGGGACGTGTTTCCCCAGGATCACTCTGGAAAGCGCACAGAGGTCAATGCAGCTGTGGTCCAAGGGGCCAGGCTACATCTAGAGCTAGTGGCAGAGCCCGGTAGTGTCATCCATGACCTAATAGTTTTGTGAGTATACAAAATGCAAGAGGGAGGGGTTATGGAGGCTTGGGCCAAGGTTACAGAAGGCTACTGAGGCCAAGTAGTGTGAGGAAGGGTCAGGTCCTTTAAAAAGAGTTCCCGAGATGCTACTGAATGACACTGTGAAGGTTAACCTGCAAAGGAGGCCATGGGATGTGGGAGATTCCAGGACCTTAGAATGTGCACCAAGGAAAGCTGCAGGGATGGAATGAACTGGCCCAAGAGAAAGGCTAGGTGTGTTATGTATGCGTGTGCATGTGTTTGCATGTGTGAACGTGGAGGTCAGAGAAAGATGTCAGATATCTCTTTCTATCACTGTCTGCCCTATCACCTTAAGACAGGGCTTCCCACTGAAGCTGAGGCTCACTATTAGTGTAGGTGGTTAGCAAGCTCCCAGGACCTGCCTGTCCTTGCACTTTCAATGCTAGAGTTAGAGACATGCATAGCTATGTTTGGTTTTTCATGTGGATGCTAGGGATTTGAACTCAAGTCTCCGTGCTTGGACAGCAACTGCTTGTACTCCCTGAGCCACCTCCCTAGCATTTCATTTAAAGTGTGAAACCATTTAAAGACAATAGGGACTTCTGAAGTTGGACTGATTGTACTTTGTGTAATGCATCGGCAATGAGCCTATGGGAATGAGGAGTGGAAGGTATGACTAAAAATAAAATGTTTGGGCTTCAGTTGACCAAGCATAGGCTCGTGATGGCTAATATTGATTGCCAGCTTGGCAAGATCTGGAATTACCTAAGATAAACTTCTAGGCATATCTATGAGAGTTTCTGGATTGGGTTAATTGAAATCCAAAGATCCACGCTAAATGTGGACAACATCATTCCATAGTTGGGGTCTTGGACTACTTTAAAGAGGAAGTGAGCTGAGTATAAGTACTTACCTTCTCTGCTTCCTGACTGTAGATGCAACATGACTGAATCTCTGTGCTATTAATTCTCTGCCATGATGGACTGTGCTCCCTGCCATGAGGGACTGTGCTCCCTGCCATGATGGACTGTGCTCCCTGCCATGATGAACTGTGCTCCCTGCCATGATGGACTGTGCTCCCTGCCATGAGGGACTGTGCTCCCTGCCATGAGGGACTGTGCTCCCTGCCATGAGGGACTGTGCTCTCATACTGGAGTCACAACCAATCCTTCCCTCTTGAGTTCTTTGCCAGATATTTGTTACCCCAGCAGGAAAAGTAATTAATGCATTCTGTGACAGCTGCAAGCCCACAAAGGAACCACAGCATTCTTCAATGAAACTCAAGCAACAGAGGGTGATTTGTCTGAAGGAACTTGCTCATGTGACTGTGGGGACTGGCAAACCCAAAATCTGAAGGGTGTGCTGAAGATGGAGACCCGGAAGAGAGTCAGTGCTGTGATCCAGGTGGAGGCCTGTCTGCTGCTGAGTTCACACCTGCTTGGGGGACGTTTTTCTTCACATCCTTCTGGTCTTCCCTGGTTGGAGGAAGTCCACTTCTATCAGGAGGAAACTGTCTTTGCTCACCTCCTCGTATATAAATGCTAATTTCATCCACAAATACCCCCCAGAGGGTGGCTGACCATCTATTTGGGGGTCAATGGCCCCTCCAATTTGGTACCTGACATTACCTAACCATCACGTCTGCCCTGCTGAGGACAGAAAACTTGACACATACTCAGCTTGGATGCTCAAAGATGCCCTTGGTTGAGATCCAGGACTTACACTACCCCAGGTATCACCTGGGAAATTACCCATATAATAAGGATGACCTCTCCTTATTTGCTCTCTGGGGAGGTTTGCCAAATCACATTTAAAAAAAAGAGGAAGTAAAGAGGGTGGTATTATGGGACAGAAAGCGCCTTCTGCTTCACTTAGCGTAGGTTTGGAAGCAACAAACCAAGAAGGCACAGCAGCTATCTTGCCTTAAGGAAATGTTTTGACTGAGCTTGGATCGATACCAGGTCATGTGCTGGACACTTTGGCAAGCTATGGAGGGGGCAAGCTGAGGACCTTTCTTCTTGGGGTCCAGGGTTCAGATCAAGCTGCCTCTTGACCCCAGTGGGAGTTGCTACTTGGTTCTGATGGTGTGGCACCCAGGCTTGCTTGACCTAATGTTTTGAGCTCTTGGTCAGGAAGGGCAGGGCAGAGGAAAGAGGAACCGATGGTTAACTAGCCGGAACACGAGGGAACGGTGACCGGGAGTTTTTGTAAAAGAAGGGAGCTGAGAGAGGGCGGTATGTTTAGAAGTTGACATTGGTTTAGTGCAGGGAAAAGACAAGCCGCGTCTCCACGGTGACCTGTTTGTTGGAGCTGCCTGATTTAGTAGAAAAATCGCACACGCTGGCCCTGGCATGGGCCTGTGGAAGGTATTTCCTCCCCAGGCCCGGGTCAAGTTTCATTCATAGGTACTGTCTAAAATTAGACCCTCGCCTTTCATTCTACTCCAAGTTCCTCGCCTAGCGTAATATTTGGGAGAAACAGGCAACTCCATTAAAAGCACGCCTTCCTCCCTCGGCCACTGGTCTGCAAAGGACTGCGCCCTGTCTCTGCTGGCGGCAGCCACGGCTCATAAACTTGGGTCTAAATTCAAAGCATCCGCTCTGACTGGTGACCCTGAGCTTCCAGGTAAACCTGGGCTGCCTCCTGCAGCTCACACCACAGGCCCGGCCAGGTCACGGGCAAGGGATCCACTTCATGCCTTTGGCCTGTGAGGGGAGTGTTAGGGCAACTCCCCAGAGGCAAGAGGAGCCTGGCAGCTGTGGGCAGTTACAGGTATATGTTTGGGGCAGTCCTGCTGTCTTCCCCTCTGGCCTCGGGGACACTCCGCACCAGTTTGGCCTGATTTACTGTCGGTTGTTGTTCTCCACATGAACACAGCCTCAAAGGACCCAGGGAGGGGGTGAGCTGCCCCATGCTTGGCATGATGCTCTGATTCTTAATACTTCCTGGGCATGAGTATCTGGAGTCTTTGGGCTAGTGTTATAGAATGTGGGCAGAGGAAGATGCCAGCTTTCAGGAGCTGTGGAGGGATTTTGTCTTCATCTCTTACCTCAGCTTCTCTCCCGGCAACGACACTCACTCTTTCTTCTCTTGTGCTCCTGTCTTAGTGGTCATGGTCCACCGTAGCCCATTTCTGGTGGTTTCAGGGCTTGCCGGTGCATCAGAGAGGGCTCTCCTTTCTGGGTTCCAGTTCAGAGGTGTTAAAGAACCGCCCCAGTTGACTTAGCTTCTCTGGGAGGCTGCCTCAGAGTGCATAACCTCAGTGAAGACCTGCCCTCCTGTGAAGAGGGAGCCCTCCCTAGTGTGGTGGTTTGGATGAGGAATGTCTCTTTATAGGCGAATGTGTTTGAACACTTGGTCTCCAGTGGTGGTGCCGTTTGGGGAGGCTCTGGAGGCTTTAGGAGGTGGAGCCTTGCTGGAAGAAGTATGTCACTGGGTTGGGCGGGTGGGGGGGAGAGCTTTGAGGATTTATATTTTATAATTATATATTTGATGATTTTTATCTTGAGCCTGCCACTGTTTCCTGTTCTCCCTCTGTTTCTTATATGTGGAGAGAGAGATGCGATCATCTGGTTTCTCACTCGTCCCCTGACTGTTGTTGTGCCTTTCCCACCACCGTGGACTCTGTGGCCAAAAACAAGTCCTTTCTCCCTTAAGTTGCCTGCTTTGGGATATTTTATCACAGCCACAGAAAACTTACACCCTCAGGATGGGAACTCTGCTGCGGCCCTGTGACAGGCATGAAGGAGAGAGCTTGAATAGCATGCCACTATTGCGGAACAAACAGCCTTTGGAAGCTCAGAGGAAGCTGTTGACTCGGGCTTGGCAGGTGATGAAAGCCTTCCGGGAAGAGGTGACTTCCCAGGTCACTGGTGATAGGTTTTATTTGGGATCCAGGAACAAAAAAGCAGAGGTTGTTCAAAGACTGACATGTGGAAAGAAATCTCAAAGCAAGACACAGAGCTGTTGCGTAGCCTGGAAGTCCCAGAAACCTGGCCCTGTTGTTTAGCCTGTACTAACCTTGGCCAGACCGTGTCTCTCTGAGCTCCAGTTTCAGACATTAGAGTCAACTGGGCAGCTCACTGGGCGGCCCTGAACCTACCAACCCCCACCCCGGGGGGGGGGGGAGTGTTGCTCACAGCCGGTTCCTTGTCTCCTCTGGTCTCAGCTCAGACATCCAAGGGACCCCAGAAAGTTCCTCCCTGGCCAGCCTTCAAAATGGATTCCCTTTTCAGCGCTTAGCTTATCCTTTCCTTTCTTCCCTAGAGTTTCCGGTTTGCAGCTGTATTGTTTAATTTCTTGTTCATAGTCCATAGTAGACCAGGCTGAACCATCCCTGACAGCAAGGAGGAGGGACTCTTCTTTCCTGTGTACAGGATTCCGTTGGTGACTGCAGGGTCAGGGGATGGAGGCCTGCAGACATGCAGAACTGAAGTCCTGGCAGCCTTCTGTGGTAAAGTGGACTTGTTCGTGTAGGCTCTGACTTAGGGCAGTGACCAGAGCGCCCCACGGAGCTCTCCCACGCCCATGTAAAAAGCCCAGTCCTACTGTGTAGAAAGCTGGTGTAGAACCACAGCTATTCCTTCTTCCACTCCTCCTCCAGACAGGCTTGGAAGCCTGACCCAGAGTGTGCTCAGAGCTGGGACCCATGCTGTGACCCCAGCTCCACTGGGATCTCTACTTGGTCTCCTGCATCTTCCTCACTCTGGGAGTGAGACCCTCCATCCTACAGAGCTGAGTAGCCCCTGGCAGCTGAAGAGACAGGCTGAGAGACAGGGCAGCGGTATGGCCATGTTGCTCCTAGTCTCTGACTTCAGGGCCTGGTGAGACAGGTGAGAGAGGGAGTAGCTTGGCTACCCCAACCGGCTTTGGAGTCAGGTCCCGGTGTCAGCTCTAGCTGGACAGTGCATACCATTCGCCACATCCCACGGTTCATGATCTCCCGGTTCTCTGTCCATTCCCCTACCATTATGATCTGAGACTTTCTAGAGAACTGCTCTGGTCTTCCCCTTTGCTGTAGTTTGGCTTCCCAAGAGGGCGTTGGAATGATCATGCAGAAAGTGCTAGGCAAGGGGGTGGGCTGAGGGACAGGGAGTCAATATGGGGAGCGTTGGCAGTGTGGGGTGCTCAGCTAGGCCCCGCCCTACTCTGCGAGGTGTGCAGCAAGCATGCCCTCCAGACTGCCTGTCAGGGGCAGGTGCAAAGGACCGACCGGTCTAGGCCTGAGGGGAACTGAGGTGGGTATTAACTCCCCAGCTCTTGTGTCCATGCCTGTGGGTGAGAAGCCCTCACAGATCGTGGGAACTTCCAGGTGTCCCTCTGGGGCCCACATGCAGGGGAGGGGTGAGTGCCAAGGGCATGTGGGAGGGGCTAAGCATCTGCTTGTGTCTGTGATGGGTCATTAAGAGAGCTGAGCTCAACAGTCTGGGCCCTCATTAGGTGCGTTAGTTTCTCTTTGTGACTGGGTTCAGAGTAGAGAACCCAGAGGTTGCCCTTTGCTGGGTGCTGCCGGGTTGTTCTGAGGAGAGCATTATCATCTCCCCCTGGCAGCCGAAGAGACAGTCTGAGAGACCAGGCAGTGGTGTGGCCATGTTGCATCTAGTCTCTGACTTCAGGGCCTGGGGTTGGAACTCTTTGGGAGCGTGAGGGGTGGATGGTCTGTGCGTTTACATCCTGCTGGGCTTGTTTTATAAAATTGGGAGCTTTGTCGTTTAGTGCTCCTGTTTAGAGCACTAGTGTCCTCTGGGTGGGTTGTTTCCTTACTGACCGTCTCTCTTTTATGTTTCGTTTGCAGTCTGTTTTGTTAGAGATTAGAACAGCTTGCTTGCCTTATGCTTCCATTTGTCTGGTGTCTGATGGTGAGGTCTCTTCCTCTCCCTCTCCCTCACCTCCTGTATACGTTTGGAGGAGCAGGGGGCAGGGAGATCAGGCACTGATTGTTTTATTTTTTGAGATGTGGCCTGGAACTTGTCAGGTAGGTGGGCTGGCTGGTCTGTGAGCCTAAAGGGACCAGCCTGTCTCTGCCTCCTCAAGTCTGAGATAACAAGCCTCTGTTACACCCTTTCCTTTCTTGATGAGGGTTCTGGGAATAGAACTCAGATCCTTGAGCTTATGAGGCAGGCACTTTAACAGCTGAACTATCTCTCCAACCCAAGGGTTGGTTAATCCAATCTCGTGGTCTGTGTCTTTGAAATGGAGAATCATTAATATGCACAGTTATTTTTGAAAGGTGTATATTAATTCCTATCACTTCCTTGATTTTTGTAGCATTAATGCATTTTTTAAAATACACATTACATCCCGATTAAAACCCCCCTCGCTTCCCAGTCCCATCCTTACAAATCCCTTCCACCATTTCCCCATCACTTCTCCTCAGGGACTGGGAGCTTCCCTTAGGTACCATTCCATCCTGGCACATCCTCTCCCACAAAGCCCAACCAGGCAGTTCATGTAGTGGGAAGGGGATCCAATGGCAGGAAACAGAGACAGAGACAGCCCCCTTTCCAAGTGTTAGGAGACCCACATGAAGACCAAGCTGCACATTTGCTACAAATGTATAGGGACCTAGGTCCAGCTCCTACATGCTCTCTGGTTGGTGGCCCAGGTTCTGTGAGCCTCATGGTTCCAGGTTAGTTGACTCTGTGCATCTTCTTTGGTGTCCCTGAGTGGACATTAGTCATAAATTGCAGGATAATCATGCTACAACCCACAGACCCAAAGCAACTGGGTAGTAAGGAGGTCCAAAGGGAGGACGAGCAAATCTTACTCAGAAGGTAAATAGTCATCTGAGGTGGATGGAGAGAGGGACCTGAGTAGGAGAAGAGGAGAGAAGGGGAATGGAGATGGTGATCTGGTGTGAGGAGAAGGGGTGTGAGAGAGGCCTGGGGGTGAGAATGGAGACAGGGGTATCTGTGGTGACTAGCTAGAGGCCTAGGATGGAAGAAGATAGGAGGAGTTTATGGGAGTGATCCTGGCTTAGATCTCCAGAGTGGGGTTTTGAGACTGAAGTGGCCATCTCCTGTAGCCAGGCAGGATTTCCAGAGAACAGAGGGGAAAACATCAATCTATCCACAAAACTTTCAACCCAAAATTTGTGTTGGTGGTTTTTGATATTCCTATCTTTTTAAATTCCTCTTTTGCTTGATTACTATTTAACTAATTAATTAATTAGTTTGTTTATTGTAAAAGTAAAGGCATTATTTCCTTTCTGAGGATAAACTTGCTTAATATTATATATTATAAGTCCATTTATTTTCCTGCGAATGTTGCAATTTCATTTTTCCTTAGGGCTGAATAGTATTTCATTTTATATACATATATTTTTATTATCCATCCATCTGTTGATGAACATTTTCCTGCTATCATAAATAGAACAGCAACAAACATGGTTGTCCAGCTATCTGTGTGATGGGTTATGGGAGTTCTCTGGGTACATGCCTAGGAGTATACTAACAGGATCATATAGTGGTAATTCTTTGAAGAACCTCCAAACTGCTTTCTACAATGTGCAACTTTAATTTTTTCAAATCCTATTTTTATGATGGTTCTTAAACACTTCAACATTCCTTGTAACCCACCACCCACTAGAGGTAGTGGAAAAGAAATGATTCAGGGAAAGTGTACCTGTTTAGAAAGGTTCTTTGGAGCAACTCCCGTCTGTGTTGCCTGGAAAACAGCAGTTCAGTTCACAAGCTAGCAGCAGCAGCTCAATCCACTTGCAAACACTTCACAGATACACCATCAGGGTTAGCAACCATGGTGATGTGACCTAGCAGAGACAGCCAGGCCTCAGCTTCAGCTTGAGTCAATAGGAGGGATGCAGAGGAACACCAGGAGATGTTCTTAGCTATGCCTCACTCAGGGAAGTGAAGATCAGTGAAAACCCACAAGCATTGTACAGCTAGCTGTATCAACAAGCCAAGTTCTGTCTCCATCACTCTGTGGAGTCCTATTTGTACTCTCCAAACATCACGTGTCCTCCACATCCCTGCCCAATTCCTCAACTGAGGTTTCCTCCTCCCAGGTGACTCTAGTTTGTGTTAAATTGAAGAATACCAACCAGAACACTTCTATGAGACATTCATTGCCATAGACAATTCTGCTCTATTTAAGAGAAAATTTATGCAGGTGTCAAGAAGTTGATCTCTCATGGGTTCCTTCTGCTCTGTCTGGGCTGGTGCTCTGAGCAGACCTTGAGTGCAAACTCCGCAGCCAGTCCCACAACACCCAGAGGAAGCTCCACTCCCAGGTGCTTTTACACGCCCAGGATCACAGGATTACAGAGACAGCTTGACTCTGAGGAGTTCAGACACAACCAGGACCACTGGAAGGACAGGCTCCAGTCAGATATAGCAAGGGCAGGTAGCACTAGAGATAACCAGATGGCAGGAGGCAAGCATAAGAACATAAGCAACAGAAACCAAGGTTACTTGGCATCATGAGAACCCTAGTCTTCCACCATACCAAGTCCTGGATACACCATCACACCGGAAAAACAAGATTTGGATCTAAAATCACTTCTCGTGATGATGATAGAGGACTTTAAGAAGGACATAAATAACTCCCTTAAAGAAATACAGGAGAATACAGCTAGAAGCCCTTAAAGAGGAAACACAAAATCCCTTAAAGAATTACAGGAAAACACAATAAAACAGGCGGAGGAAATGAACAAACAATCTAGGATCTAAAAAACAGAACTAGAAACAATAAAGAAATCACAAAGTGAGATAACCCTGGAGCTAGAAAACATAGGAAAGAGAACAGGAGTCATAGAGGCAAGCATCACCAACAGAATACAAGAGATAGAAGAGAGAATCTCAGGTGCAGAAGATACCATAGAAAACATTGAAGCAACAGTCAAAGAAAATGCAAAAGGCAAAAAGCTCCTGACCCAAAACATCCAGGAAATCCAGGACACGAGAAGACAAAACTTTAGGATAATAGGTATAGAAAAGAGTGAAGATTCCCAACTTAAAGGGCCAGTAAATATCTTCACCAAAATTATAGAAGAAAACTTCCCTAACCTACAGAAAGAGATGCCCATGAACATACAAGAAACCTACAGAACTCCAAATAGACTGGACCAGAAAAGAAATTCCTCCCATCACATAATAATCAGAACACCAAATGCACTAACCAAAGAAAGAATATTAAAAGCAGTAGGGAAAAAGGCCAAGTAACATATAAAGGCAGGCCTTTCAGAACTGCACCAGACTTCTCACCAGAGACTGAAAGCTAGAAGGTCCTAGGCAGATGTCATACAGACCCTAAGAAAACACAAATGCCAGCCCAGGCTACTTACTATACCCAGCAAAACTTTCAATTACCATAGATGGAGAAACCAAGATATTCCATGATAAAAACAAATTTGCACAATATTTTCCCCTAAATCCAGCCCTACAAAGGATAATAGATGGAAAACACCAACACAAGGAGGGAAACTACACCCTAGAAAAAGCAAGAAAGTAATCTTTCAACAAATCCACATAAACATAATTCCACCTCTAACAACAAAAATAATAGGAAGTTACAATCACTTTTCCTTAATATCTCTTAATATGAAAATTAATATTACCATCATATCCTAATTTATTGAAATTCAAAAACATGAGGAATTAGAAATTTGTTGGCTGTCATCCAGTGGTCTCTCTAATTTGGTAATTGGAGAAATATGTCCAATATTGTACAATCCATATACACTTTCTGCTTGTTTGTATGTGACAGTGTCTTGTTGTGTACCACATAATGGTCTTGAAATCATGTTTCTTCTATCTCAGCCTCTCTATTAGTAGAATTCTTTATTTGATATTTTTACACTATACTATGGTTTTCTGAACAGATTACATAATTCAAAATTATTATGCAGCCAAAAGAAACATAAACAATTAATTTGGGAGGTGGCTTGTAAGAGAACAACAAAGAGTGAGACTGAAAGTTTTGCTTGATATTGATAATTACTGTATCAATTTTGAAGAGGACATTATAAGTTACTCTTTTTCTGGGATGAATGCTTTTCAAAATCATCACAGCTGATGAACCAGAATCTTACCCTCACCTAATGTCTGTGCCACTCTCCAAGCAGAACCATTTGTTCATTGAAACAGTTGATGAATGACTTCATGGATAGACTATCTTAATACACACACCTTTCTTAAATGAATGTAACCTGTTCCCTGTGGACTGAGAATGATGACAATCACTGAAGTCAAATAGCTTTGACCATAGTAGGAAATCTGTATCCAAATAATTAATTGTGCCTACAATTCATTCCTTGGCACAGCAGAACTGTCAACTCTTAGCTTAGCTACTATGGAGGTAAAATCCTTTGGTGATGCAAGGGACATTGAAGTACAGCCTTATTACAATCAACAAAAAAATTGTTTTCTTATGTTTAACAAACAAACAAACAAACAAACAAAAAAGGAACAAAAAAAGAGTTGATCTCTCTTAGTCAGTCAGGCTTGTTATAGGGTGATTGATAAAATCCATCAGACCGGTTATAGGATGACTGACAGTAGTCACAGTCTCAGTGTGGGAGAAAGCAGTGACTGGGAACAGTGACTGTCAGTGTGTGACCCACATCAAGGAGGAACCCACTATGTAGGTCCAGCTAACTGCTGCCATGCAGGAGGTGGGCTTTTCACAGTCCCATCTTCTCATGCTTCGAAAGAAGCCAACGTTAGCTCTCCTTCTAGGCTCCACCCCACAGTTACCAGACAAACAGCTAGGTATGCCTGACTCAAGAGGAGTAGATAACAGGAAATAATCAAATTCAGAGCTGAAATCAACCAAGTAGAAACAAAAAGAACTATATAAAGAATCAACAAAACCAGGAGCTGGTTCTTTGAGAAAATCAACAAGATAGATAAATTCTTAGGCAGACTAACCAGAGGGCACAGAGACAGTATCCAAATTAACAAAACCAGAAATGAAAAGGGAGACAAAACATCAGAAACCAAGGAAGTTAAAAAAAATCATCAGATTCTACTACAGAAGCCTATACTCAACAAAACTGGAAAATCTGGACGAAAAGGACAATTTTCTAGGCAGATACTAGGTACCAAAGTTAAATCAGGACCAGATAAACCATTTAAACAGTCCCATAACCCTAAAGTCATAAAAGTCTCCCAACCAAAAAAAAAAGCCCAGGACCAGATGGTTTTAGTTCAGAATTCTATCAGACCTTCAAAGAAGACCTAATACCAATACTCTTCAAATTATTTCACAAAATAGAAACAGAAAGAACACTTCCCAATTTATTCTATGAAGTCACAATTACGCTTATACCTAAACCACATAGACCCAACAAAGAAAGAGAACTTCAGACCAATTTATTCTTATGAATATCGATGCAAAAAAACTCAATAAAATTCTAGCAAACCAAATACAAGAACACATCAAATGATCATTCATCATGATCAAGTAGGCTTCATCCCAGGGATACAGGGATGGTTCAATATACAGAAACCAATCAATATAATCCACTATATAAACAAACTCAAAGAAAAAAACCCACATGATCATCTCTTTAGATGCTGAGAAAGTATTTGACAAAATTCAACACCCCTTCAAGGTAAACGTCTTGGAAAGATCAGGAATTCAAGGCCCATACCTAAACATAGTAAAAGCAATATACAGCAAACCATTAGCCAACATCAAACTAAATGGAAAGAAATTTGAAGCAATTCCACTAAAACCAGGGACTAGACAAGGCTGCCTGCTCTCTTCCTACTTATTCAATATAGTACTAGAAGTCCTAGCCAAAGCAATTAGACAACAAAAGGAGGTCAAAGGAGTACAAATTGGAAAAGAAGAAGTCAAAATATCACTATTTGCAGATGATATGATAGTATTCTTAAGTGACCCCAAAAATTCCACCAGAGAACTCTTAAACCTGATAAACAACTTCATCAAAGTGGCTGGATATAAAATTAGCTCAAACAAATCAGTAGCCTTCCTCTACTCAAAGGATGAACAAGATGAGAAAGAAATTAGGGCAGCAACACCTTTCACAATAGCCATAAATAATATAAAATACCTTGATGTAACTCTAACCAAGCAAGTGAAAGATCTGTATGAAAAGAACTTCAAGTCTTTGAAGAAAGAAATTGAAGAAGATCTCAGAAGATGGAAAGATTTCCTATGCTCATGGATTGGCAGGATTAATATAGTAAAAATGGCCATCTTGCTGAAAGCAATCTACAGATTCAATGCAATCCCCATCAAAATTCCAACTCAATTCTTCATAGAGTTAGAAAAAGCAATTCTCAAATTAATTTGGAATAACAAAAAGACCAGAGTAGCAAAAACTATTCTCAACAACAAAAGAACGTCTGGAGGAATCACCATCCCTGACCTCAAGCTGTACTACAGGGCAATAGTGATAAAAACTGTATGGTATTGGTACAGAGACAGGCAAATAGATCAATGGAGTAGAATTGAAGACCCAGAAGTGAATCTACACACCCATGGACACTTAATCTTTGACAAAGGAGCTGAAACCATCCAGTGGAAAAAAGACAGCATTTTCAACAAATGCTACTGGTTCAACTGGCAGTCAGCATGTAGAAGAACGCAAGTTGACCCATTCTTATCTCCTTGTACAAAGCTCAAGTCCAAGTAGATCAAGGACCTCCACATAAAACCAGACACACTGAAACTAATAGAAAAGAAACTTGGGAAAATTTCCTGAACAGAACACAAATAGCTTATGCTCTAAGATCAAGAATTGACAAACGGGACCTCATAAAATTACAAAGTTTCTGTAAGGCAAAGGACACTGTCAATCGGACAATATGGCAACCAACAAATTCGGAAAAGATCTTTACCAGCCCTACATCCAACAGAGGGCTAATATCCAATATATACAAAGAACTCAAGAAGTTAGACTCCAGAGAGCCAAATAACCCTATTAAAAAATGGAGTACAGAGCTAAACAAAGAATTTTCACCTGAGGAATATCATATAACTGAGAAGCACCTAAAGAAATGTTCAACATCCTTAGTCATTAGGGAAATGCAAATCATGAAAACCCTGAGATTTCACCTCATGCCAGTCAGAGTGGCTAAGATCAAAAACTCAGATGACAGCAGATGCTGGCAAGGATGTGGAGAAAGAGGAAGAGTCCTTCATTGTTGGTGGGATTGCAAGCTGGTACAACCACTCTGGAAATAAGTCTGGTGGTTCCTCAGAAAATTGGACATAACTATACCTGAAGACCCAGCTATACCACTTCTGGGCATATACCCAAAACAAGCCTCAACATATAACAAGGACACATGCTCCACTATGTTCATAGCAGCCATCTTTATAATAGCCAGAAGCTGGAAAGAACCCAGATGTTCTTCAACAGAGGAATGGATACAGAAAGTGTGGTACATTTAAACAATGGAATACTTCTCAGCTATAAAAAAACAATGACTTCATGAAATTCTTAGGCAAACAGATGAAACTAGAAAATATCATCTTGAGTGAGGTAACCCAATCACAAAAGAACACACATGGTATGAACTTACTGATAAGTGGATATTAACCCCAAAGCTCAGAATACCCAAGATACATTTCACAGATCACATGAAGCTCAAGAAGAAGGAAGACCAAAATGTGAATACCTCAGTCCTTCTTAGAAGGGGGATTAAAATATCCGTGGAAGGAGATACAGAGACAAAGTGCGGAACAGAGTCTGAAGGAAAGGCCATCCAGAGACTGCCCCACCTGGGGATCCATCCCATATACAGTCAGTAAACCCAGACACTATTGTGGATGCCAACAAGTGCATGCTGACAGGAGCCTGATATAGCTGTCTCCTGAGAGGCTGTGCCAGAGCCTGACAAATAAGAGGTGGATGCTTGCAGCCAACCATTAGATTGAGCATGGGATCTCCAATGGAGGAGTTAGAGAAAGGACTGAAGGAGCTGAAGGGGTTTGCAACCCCACAGGAAGAACAACAATATCATCCAACCAGACCCCCTAGAACTCCCAGGGACTTAACCACCAACCAAAGAGTACACATGATGGGACTCATGGCTCCATCCGCATATGTAGCAGAGAATAGCCTTGTCGGGCATCAATGGGAGGAGAGGCCCTTGGTCCTGTGAAGGCTAGGTGCCCCAGTGGAGAGGAATGCCAGGGCAGGGAAGTAAGAGTGGGTGGGCGGGTGGGTGAGCACCCTCCATAGAAGGGGAGGGAGGATGGGATAGGGGAATTCTGGGGGAGGGACTGGGAAAGGAGATACTATTTGAAATGTAAATAAAGAAAATATCTAATAAAAAAGGGACTGTTTGCCCCCTTTTCACTCTCTTACTCTCTCTGTCCCTTCTCTCCCTCCCCATTCCTCTCTCCCCTCTCTATGTGTTAATGTCTAGCCTCTTCTCTCTCTCTCTCTCTCTCTCTCTCTCTCTCTCTCTCTCTCTCTCTCTCTCTCTCTCTCTGCCTTTTCCTGTGTCTACACAGGGAGAAGGGGAGGGATGTCTCAGCATAGGCCCGTAGATACACCCCTTCCACCTCACCATTCTGTGCCTGGCTTCCTTTTCTTTTTTTTTTTTTTTATAAAACACAATAGTGAAGAGATCATTTTATCCTCTGGGGGAAAAAATCCACATTAAAACACAATGTAGGCAGCACATAACACATCTGCCAGGGCTGAACCACAGAAGAGTCGTCTAGGATTTCTGCTTAGGTTGTGAGAGCAGGTGTGTATGTGAGCACATGTGTTTGTGTATTGTGTCTCTCTGTGTTGTATTATGTGTTGTGCTGTGTGTGCATGTGCATGCCTGTATATGGGGGTGTTAATGAAGTTCTTTTCTCTAATTATGAATGCACTTTGTTCCCTCACATGCTGGTTACTACACTCACCAATATCTTCCTGCTGCATCCCCCCATTTCCTTATTATAGGGCAGTTAGGGTTCTTTAGGTTTCCCTGTTAGTGATGCTAGGTGTCTTGGTAAGGGTTTCCATTGCTGTGAACAGACACCATGACCAAGGCAACTCTTATAAAGGCAAACACGTAATCATGGCTGACTTAGAGTTTCAGAGATTTAGTTCATCATCATCACGGTGGAAAGCATGGCATCATGCAGGCAGACATGGTGCTGGAGGAGTTGAGAGGTCTATATCTTGATCTGAAGGCAGCCAGCCACTGGGTGGAGCCTAGCATAGGAGCCCTCAAAGCCCGCCTGCACACTGACACACTTCCTCCAACAAGACCGCACCTCCTAATACTGCCACTTCCCATGGGCCAAGCATATCTATACGAGCACCATGGGACAACCCCCTTGAGATCATGCTTTGTCCCTGTCCATCCTTCTGACAGTCTATCCCGAAACTGGACCAGGAAGGTTTGTTTCTGGTGTTGGCGTCTCCTCTAACGCAGCCTCTCTGGGAATAAAGAAATATCTTCATTTTCTTTGGATGCCCACTGCATGGCACTCTGCCCATGGTAGAAGGCATGTAGTTGTTGTGTGTAGAATGAAAGAATGGGCCGGAGAGAAGGGAAGTCGGCTCAGGGATGCGGTCATAGGTAAGTGCAGAGGCTGAACCAATATTATGGAGAGCAGCTTTTACTGGGAAGATGTTGAGCCAATGTTTATGGCGCCATTGACTTAGCCCTCCATTCTGGGATCCTCCAATCAGGAATCACCTGACCCCAACTATGTGGGTTTGTTTAACAGAATACAAACAATCATTCCAGTTTCCCTTGAATGATCATGATTGTGTCCACAACTTGAAGCTTGCCCATTTATTGAAGATATTTATTAAAAGATTTGAGTTCCTTCCCTGACGTCATCACCCAGTGGTGGAGTATGATATAAATGTGTAAAGCAAATAAACTCGTTCAAGTTAGTGTTGGTCATGGTGTTTATCACAGCAACAGAAACATAAGCCATAGAGCAGTGGTTCTCAACCTTCCTAATGCTGCGACCCTTTAATACAGTTCCTCACCTTATCGTGACCCTCCAACCATAAAAGTATTTCATTGCTAACTTATAACTGTAATTTGGCCACTGTTATGAATGTTAATGTAAGTAGTTTTGGAAATAGAGGTTTTCCAAAGGGGTTATGATCCACAGGTTGAGAACTGCTATAATAGAGGATGCCTTAGTCAGGTATTTCTATGATATATCTGAGTCTGAGTTACTTTCAAAAGAATAAAAGTTCCATTAGGTCTTGGGTGAAAGTCCAGGAACATTGTGCTAGTATCTGGCCCTTCTCCTGCATTGTACCATAGAGCCACAAGTGCATGTCCAACGATGGGATCTAACAGGAGCCCTCAGATCCTCTCCCTCTACCAGGTTTATAAGACCAGAAATAACAGCCAACTCACAAGCCTGTTATACATGTAGTATAATAAAAGCTATATTTTATTATGTTGAGGGTCATCACACACTCTAAATTCCTAACTATGGTCTTAAGCCTGTCTTTCTCAAGGCTGCTCTCCTGTGCGACGTCTCTTAGCTGAAGGTCAGGTCCAGTCTCTAGCAGAAGTCTCTTGATTTGAGGGTCAGAATCCTGGGAGAGACTCTCCAGCCACACAGCAGATGAAGGTAGAGTCTCTCCAGATGTGCAGAGCAGAGCATTGCTCTTAGTCTGCTTATATACTGACCAGTGGATGTCATGGTCATCTGAAGTGAGTGATGTCACTGGCTTTGGATATTAGGTAGAGTCTTGGGTGTTGTGGGGATCGTGACTAAGCTATTTTTATATGTCTAAAAGGCATTTTTCACTATGCGCATTACAGCCGCCTTTCTTGTGGGGCTGAGAGGTCCTACCCCAGGCCTTTCTGACAGTAGGGAAAGCCTGGCCACGAGGCAGTCCCAGAGTGGCTGAAGAAGGAGTTCCCTCCCAGTCACACAGGATGAGCACTTTCCTTGGCTCATAGAATGAAGGCCTCTTAGGGCCTTTTGTTCTTCTGTCTGAGTGTCAAGGCCCAAGGGCAGGGACCTAATTGGCAACTGTCTCCTGCATCTTCCCCACCCAGACCTCCCCAGAAGCATAAAGGAAGGCCATTTCTTTCTCACAGAGGGAAGGGGAAATGCCAGCACAGGAACATGGGAGTGACACGTTCTCGAATTCTCCTTCCCACTAGCTTGATGATGGGTGTGCGAGGCTGTACTTAGTAGTGCTGAAGAATGTTCTGGAATCACAAAGAGAAGCTTGCTCAACCTTGTAAATATGGTAAAAAAAAAAAACCAAAACACCGAATTATACATGGTAGAAAATCAAGTCATATGGTATATGAGTTATATTTAATTTGTTATGTATTTTAAGTAGTTGAGTTCACCCTTGTCTATCTCAAGCCCTCGGTTGACCAGGGACCTGGGCCCTCACTGCTGTCTGTTCTTCAGAGAGCCTAGGCCTGGTGGAGTTCTCCTCCTGAGGAGCCTCCAGGGATGGGCTGGAGTGAAGAACTATGAGCTCTTGCTGTCAATCACCACGAGGGAGACTTACAGTCTAGAGGAGCGGGGCAATCCCTGTGCAGGTGACCGGATGGAGCTGCAGTGGCCACAAAGAGAGCATTTTTTTTTCTGACTCAAGGAGGGAAAAGGTACAGGATTCTCAGGTGAAGCCAGGATACTTGGAGCTTGGTTCCAACATCTGACTGAGATCACTGAAGTTGTTTCAAATGAATGAACACAATTCTATGATTTGGGTTTTGCTAGAATGATATTTGCTTTATTTTTTTAAAAATGTCTTATCAGATTTCTGTAGGCTTAGATTTTTCAAACCTTCTTTAATAAGGGTTCTCAAAGGCTTCAACCCTCCTTCTAGCCCATTATCCAAAGGTAGGGGAGAAAAGATGGTAAATAGGACAAGAGGATGTGGACTTGTTTAGAAGTTGTTCTTTGAGGTGGTTCCAATCTCCATTTGTCAGGATTCCAACAGTCCTCTCATGGGTCTTGCCATCACGTGAGTCTGCATCACATGACAAAACCAGAAATTTCCACTTCATTTCCCCTTTTTGTTTAAAAAAACGTTTTCCCCCTAACACTAACAATCTACACACAATAAAAAAATTATGACAACCATAAGCTAGAACTTTCCATCATATTTTAAGTAAACAGCTTATGTACAACACAGTCTAGCGAAACAACCTTAAATTCCTATCAGAATACAATAATTCAAACGAAACAACCTACCACACCAGACGAGACCAACCATAGCATATCAAATGACCAGAACCATCCAGCCCAGCTTAAGGGATGGGGATGCTCTTCTTATAATCGCTTCCTGCTGAATAGGGGTGAAGAACTCTTGTTTGGAGTCCAAGAAAAAAATGGTTTACCTGAAAAAAGCTGTTCGTAGTATTTGCTGCAGTCCCTGTACTGTCTTCCAGTCTATGTTGAATCTGTGTTGTCTGTCCAGCCTCTGTGCTGTCTGTCCAGTCTATGTATCGTCTGTGCAGTCGTTTTGTGTGATCAGTCAGTGAGGCTAGCCCTTTTGAAGTTGATTTGCAAGCGTATTTTGGAGAAATCAGAGACTGAGGCAGTCTGTGGGAGTGAATCATCAGGGCTTGTTTGTTTTGTGGAGACGTTCATGTCTCAGCTCATAAGAGCTTTTCCCTGGTCAGCTCTAACCTTTATAAGCTTTGTTGTCAGCCATATCTTTCATTCCCTGTAGACACATGAGCATAACCACGCCCTCATCTTAATGCTATTGCAGGATTCCATTCTGATGTTGACACAGCCTTACAGTTCCTCATTTTTTTTGGTAACCCAGTGTCTCAGCTGCTGCTGTTCCTTTTCCACCAACATTAAGAAAATTTAGAGATCACAAGGCATTATTTGGTCTGCCCCCATGGATTTTTAATGCTTCCTTTCTGTTTAATAAGCATCTCTTTTAAGGTACAATTGGCCCTTTCTGTAACTGCGTGTCTGTGGGATTGTACGGTATACTAGCATCATGCTTTATATTGTAATATGAAAAGAATTGTTTTATCTTATTGGATATATATGTGGGAGCATTGTCAGTTTTAATTTGTGCAGTTATCCCCATATTTGCCATTATTTTCATTAAGTGTATAATTACACAATCAGCCTTTCAGAACTTAAAGCAGTTGCCCATGGAAACCCTGAGTATGTGTCAATGGTATGGCATATAAACTTTTGTTTCCCAAATTCTGTAAAATAGAAAACATCCATCTGCTAAATGTCACTTCTTTTGGTGCCCCTAGGGTTACTACAAGCAGGTAACAGAATTAAGTTGGATAGAGAACACACAGGACATTTTAAAAATTATTTCTTTGGCTTGTTGCCAAGCGATGGAAAATTTCTTCTTTAAATCTTTTCTATTGATATGACGTTTTTCATTAAACCTTGAGACTTCTAACATGTTTCCTACTAGTAATTGGTCAATTTCACCATTTCCTTGAGCTAAAGGACCTGGCAAACCTGTATGAGACCTAATATGGGTAATATGTGATGGATGGTGTCTACTTCTGATGGCCTGTTTCAATTGTATAAATAACAAGGTTAATTCTGAGTTATCAGGGACAAATTCAGCAGTCTCTATATGCAAAAATAACTCTTTCTGCATATAAAGACTCTGCAATCATATTAAGAGATTCAGGATAATCTAATAATACCATAAGGATTGCATGTAATTCTGACTTTTGAACTGATGTATAGGGACTTTTAAGCACCTTACTTATTTGTACTTAGATTTCTTTTGGTTTTGTTATCACTTTAAATCAAGATCCTGGAATAAGACTCTTATTCAGTGGAGTCCTTCTCCCTGAACTGTTTTCAGGAGATCAAGTGGGTGAAAGTTCTCCTCCTGTGGCTTTGCAGGGGCTTGCAAAGACTCACACCACTGTACTTAAACACCTGTGAACAGAGCCGTACCTTCTGTGTGAAAGTCTGGAACGCAGGGTTTGAGTATAAAAGGAATTTGTTAGCAAGGCTTCAGGCATGGTTTGATCTAGGGCATCAAACAGGATCATCAGCTCTGTTTTTGTTTTTGTTTCCTCCACATTTCTTGGCTCTGCTTTCAGTGTTCTGCTTCTACCTTCGGGATGAACCTTCCCTGTGATGAGGGACCAGGCCCGGACAACATGGCTTCCTCCTCAGAGATTCCACCTCCTCTTAGCAGGACCACGGTGAGCACCAATCTTCAATACTTGAAGCTTAGAGACATGGAGTCAAACCACCTCAACGCCACAGCTCTGGGTTTCTGGAATCTGAAGATTCGTGCTCAAAACAGCTGCTGTTTCCTGGCTGAGTGAACTCGGGCAAGCCATTTGAGTTATGGGGTCTCAGATGCCCCATGAAGGCCCAGGGGTATTAACAGCACTAGGGTACAGAGGTGGCTTTGGTCCCAAGCAAGCCCTGGGTGCAGTGTGGGTGCTCTCTTTATTTTGATGGTCTGTAGAGTGGAGGTTGGTGGTTAGTATTATTCTAGAACAGTGTCACTGGAAATCGTGGGAAGAGGCAGGGGCTGAGAGAGAAGGAAGGAGGGCAGCCAAGACACAAAGAAGAGGAGGAATAAGTATTTCTCAGAGAGGACCAAAGTGTGCACATGCCTGTGCATAGGAGGCATGGTCAGGGCTCTGTGAGCAGATGTGGAGCCTGCTGGGCCACCTGAGGACGTCTGCTCAGTGCCACTGCTCAGGTCAGGTCCCTACCTGGAAGGTGCCCTGCAGCTCTGGAGGGCGAAATCCTGCCTCAGCTCCTCCAGTTTGAAGAGCCAGACCTGTACTGTAGGATGGGCTCACTGACCGAGACACTGAAGCTTCCTCACGATTGTGAGTGTGCGGAAAGGACTAGAGGCCTTTTAGGACACAGACTTGCCTTGGCCTGACCTGCAGGCTTCCAAAGCAGAACTTCAGAGAGCTCTGAGGTAGAGAGCTCTGAGGATTAGAAGGCAGTGTGAACTCAGAGGCACAGGTGAGGTGCTCTCTTCCTCATCACCTACTCCTCCCTTCTTCCCTCTTCCCCTCTTCCTTTCGCTCCTCTGTTCTTCCTCCCCCTCTTCCATTACCCTCTTCTTTTTCTTCTCTGTTTTCTGCCAATCTTTCTTTTCTCCTTCTCAGCACTTATAAGTAGTGGGTATTTTACAAACATGTTAGCATGATGCGCTGGGCCACAACATAGTAGGGGGATGCTCCTATAGTCTTAGCATTTGGAAAGCTGAGGCTGGAGGATTACAGGTTTGGGAACAACTGGTATTACCTCATGAGTTCTAGGCTAGCTTGAGCTACTTAGCAAGGCCCTGTCTACAAAAACATGTAACAAATAAGAGTTTAATTGTGCTCCACAAAGAGAAGCTTGTGGAAGAAAAGGTTTGTATGGGGGAAGTCAAGGCAGGAACTTAAAACAGCTAGTCACATCACATCCACAGCCAAGAGCACACACACTTAGTGCTCGGCTCTGACACAGTCTGGGACCTAAATCCAGGAAATGGTGCTGTGTACACTCAGGGTGAGTCTCTCCACCTCAGTTAACCTAATTAAGAAAATCCTCACAGGCATGCCCACAGGTCAACCCAACCAAAACAAACTCTAACTGAGACTCTTCCACACCGAATCAGCTTGGCCGTGAGAAGCGAGATCTTCATGAAGCCTTACGCATGTTTCAGGGCAATGTTTCTAACCTTTCCTTTTTTTTCTTGACAGTGTTACATTATGTAGGTCAGTAACAGCCTAGAACCTTCTGTATAGCCCACATTGGCCTAGAATTCACACTCCTCCTTCCTTTATTTTACAAGTGCTGGGATCATAGGCATCTCCCATCGTGTTCAACTACTTAATTCTTAGAAGTGGTTTCATGTACACCTTATACTTTTTAACAACTGTGTGATATTTCACTATATGGATACACTGATTCATTTAATTGGATCATAACGAGCATTTAGATACTTCAGCAACAATATGATACATACAAAAAACTCCACAGAAAATAATGCTAATCATGATAAAATAATGGTAATTGTGACCATTTGTTGGCCACTACCTCAGCACTATTTTATATATATATCTTCAAAATAAATCTACATGGCAGGCATTAATTATTCTCATTTTTCTAGATGAAGGAATCAAGGCATGGAGAAATAAGTTTCTTACTGCTTTGGTTCAAATGTGTTAGTAACTTAGTCCTCAGCCTCATGTGTGGAGAGGTTTTTAGGTGGGAATGAAGATCCAATGATGTTATTAGAATGGAGTCATAGTGGAGGAGTAGCTTTAAAGCAATGGTCACCACCCTTCCTAATGCTGTGGCCCTTTAATACAGTTCCTCATATTGTGGTGAGCCCCCAGCCATAAAATTATTCTTGTTGCTACTTCACAACTATACTTTTGCTACTGTTATGAACCATAATGTAACTATCTGATATGCAGGATATCTGATATGTGACCTCTGTGAAAGGGTCATTCAACTCCCCAAAGGAGTCACGACCCACAGGTTGAGAACTGCTACTTTAGAAGATGAGAGGTCTAAGCTAGTACTTCTTCTGTCTTGCCATATGGTGCTCCCTGCCATGCCAGGATGTGATAAGAGAGCCATCGCCAAGGCTGGTGTTGCCCAGGGATCTTCTAGCCTCTGGCTCTCTTTCTGAAACACCCAACATCAGTCAAATATTTGGTTATAGCAATAGAAGATGGAACAAGTTCTTAGCACCCATGTAAAAAGCCAGGAATCTTAATGCTGGGGGTGTATGTGTGGCTGGGTGGACAGAGACAGACAGATCCCCCATGACTCATCTAGCCATCTAACTAAAGCGCTGAGCTCTAGGTTACCTGAGAAACCCTGTATCAGATGGCTAAGTAAACAATGGTAGAGGAAGAGATCCTGACATGTCACCTTCTAGTATGTGCGCAAACGGAAAAGTACAGGTATAAATACAAGTTTATGTGCGCGCATATAGAATAAGTTCCTGAAAGTACCACTACTTACCAACTTGTCACTTCAAGGCACTAACCTGGCTTATGTCCTCATTGACTTGTAAATAAATATAAGCAAATGAAGATGTGTTTTCAGTGGGAGAGGCAACTTGTGTCTGGTTTTTAGTTTGTGCTTTGCTATGGGTATTATAGAGCACGTTTAATTGTTAAAGTTTTTATTGTCCTTGTTAAAAAGTCCATTCTTTTAAACTTCTAGTATCTTTTACTGCTTTATAAGAGAATATTATATATAATCCATAGCTGTATATGATATGATATAATATAATATAATACAATATAATATATAAAGTTATATAAGCAGCCGGGCAGTGGTGGCGCACGCCTTTAATCCCAGCACTTGGGAGGCAGAGGCAGGCGGATTTCTGAGTTCGAGGCCAGCCTGGTCTACGGAGTGAGTTCCAGGACAGCCAGAGCTATACCGAGAAACCCTGTCTTAAAAATCAAAAAAAAAAAAATTAAAAATTAAAGTTATATAAGTTATATATTATAAATATAGAATTATTTTATTAGAGACATATATGAAATACAACAATACAGAAAACTGTCTCTTCTTTTCCTCTTTCCCCCTAGATGTAAATATTCAAATCATCTCTGAGTGGCGTGAAATTCTCAGTGGCTATGTTACCTAGAGTTGCATAGAATTTATGGGTTAATTTTAAGAGAAATGACTTGCTTATGATTTTGAGATTCTTCACTAAGAAAATTGTCTTTGTCAAGACTAAACCAGAAAGATATAAATATGATAGAAATAACTCATCCATAGAGAACAGAACCACTGAAGCTGAGAAAAACTGTCTCCACACAAAGAAAAGTCCAGAACCTGATGGGTTTGATGCCAAATCTCACCAAACCTTTGAGGAAGAGTGAACAATACCCTTCAAAC
Organism: Tokudaia tokunoshimensis; assembly: GCA_036184795.1. Taxonomy (NCBI): domain Eukaryota; kingdom Metazoa; phylum Chordata; class Mammalia; order Rodentia; family Muridae; genus Tokudaia; species Tokudaia tokunoshimensis. The sequence continues at coordinate 88,909,907 of BTHU01000010.1, forward strand.
CATTCTACAAGGTAGAAAAGAGAGAACACTTCCAAACTCATCCTGTGAGGCCAGTGTTCTCAACAAAATACTTTCAGGTTGGATTTAAGAACACATTAAGGGGGTACACTATGATCATGTGAGTTTCATCACAGGGATGTTGGTTTGGCATATGTATCAGTGAAGGTGACATGATGCTGAAATAGTACGAAGACAGAAATGGCATTGTCATCTCAGTCAGTACAGAAGAGACCTTAGACACAGCTCAGCTTCTCTTTCTATAAAGTCTAGAAAGAACTAGGCATAGAAAGAACAGACCCTAACATAATAAAGGCTACAAATGGTAATCTTAAGGCTACATTGTATCCAATAGGGGAAATAAGGAAAGCATCTCACCTACTGTAAGGCTTGAGACAAAGTGTCCACTCCCACTGCTCTTCTCCTGTACCAGCCACCATGTGGGTGCTGGGAACTGAACCCAGGTCCACTGCAAGAGCTGCAAGTTCTCTTAACCACTGAGCCATCTCTCTAGACCCTCGTTCACAATCATTTTAAAAATGCAGGAGAAATAAACCTAACTAAGAAGGTGAAAGTCTTCTGCAATGAGAACTTGGAGACATTGAAGAAATGAACTGAAGAAGACACTAGAGAATGCAAAGACCTTCATGATTATGCACTGCAAGACATTTTATTGTAAAAATGATAATGTTGTCAAAAGACACCCATGGATTCAATGCAGTCCCACCAAAATTCCAATGATTTTTCTCACAGCACTAGAGAGAATGATCTTAAGACTTAGTGCAGAAGAACCAAAGGCCCTGGATAGATTAAACAATCCTGGATAGGGTGACTACTCCTGGAGAGTCACAACTTCTCCAAATTACAGTAAATTATAATTGTATTATAAAATTAATTATGCTACATTATAATATCTCAAAGTATATTACAGAGCCATAGTAACAAAAATGGCACGGTAGTGATATAAGACCAGACATGGAGGCCAATGGGGCAGGAAAGAGGACCCAGAAAATCCATATCATTCTAGCCATCCAACTTTTGAGGAAACTGTCAAAAACATGCATTAGAAAATAAGAGAGCTTCTCCAACAGCTTCACACATGGTGCTGGGAAAATATCAGCTTAGACACCTATCAACATATAAATGAATAAAGAAAATGTACATGCAATGAACATTCAGTGGTACACATTCAGCTACAAAGAAAAATGAAATCCTGGAATTTACAGGAAAACAGATGCAAATGGAGCTCAAAATATTTTGGTTTTTGTTTTAGATGGGATTTCATGTAGACATGTGATATTTGGATAAGAATGTTACCCATAAGCTCATGTATTTGAATGCTTAAACATCAGGATGGCACTACTTGAGAAGGATTAGGAAGTGTGACCTTGTTGAAGGAAGTGTGTCACTAGGGGGTGGACTTTGGGTTTTCAAAAGCCACCCCAGGGCCATCTTCCTGATGCCTGCAGATCCTGATGTAGAACTCTCAGCTACCTCTCCAGCACCATGTCTGCCTGCATGCCACCATGCTCCTCACCCACTATGACATAATGGACTAGATCTCTGAAACTGTAAGCCAGTCCTGATTAAACGTTTTTCATTTATTTATTTATTTATTTATTTATTTATTTATTTATTTATTATAAGAGTTGCTGTGGTCATGGCTTCTTTTCACAGCAATAGAACATAGACCAAGACATAGGTCCTCCTGCCTCCCCCTCCTTAGTGCTGCAGTTACAGCATTGGTCAGCACACTCCATTTCCATGGTTCTGAGAAAGGATCCTAGGGTTTTTTTTGCACGCTAGCAAACCTCTGCCACCTGAGCTACAAACACTCACAGTAATTGTTAAGCAAATAAGCCAGGTTCAGTGGTATGTGTGTGTGTGTGTGTGTGTGTGTGTGTGTGTGTGTGTGTGTGTGTGTATGTGTGTGTGTGTGTAACTCATGAAAGTACAGAAGGGACCATGAAAGGGGAGAAAAAGATCCTGAAAGAGGAAAAAGGAGAGGGCAATGGAATTCATGGGACATGAAAGCTGAAGAGAGGACTGTATGGACTGAGGGGAGGAACTGAGGAGAACATGGGGGACGGGAATGAATAAACTGAAAAATAAAAAGGTATAATGGTGTGTGTGTGTGTGTGTGTGTGTAATGCCAAAAGGAAACCTATTATTATTATGTTGTTGTTATTATTATTGTTATTATTATTATTAAAATAAACTCTTTAATTGCACATTTATGTCTTGTGTTAGTCTACTGGCTAAAAAATCTTGCCAGGGAGGGTGGTGGCGCATGCCTTTAATCCCAGCACTTGGGGAGGCAGAGGCAGGTGGGAGTGGGGTGGGTCTATGAGTTTGAGGCCAGCCTAGTCTACAGAATAAGTTTCAGTGCAGCCAGAGCTACACAGAGAAACATTGTCTCAAAACAAATAAACAAACAAAAGCAAGAGAAGCTCTCTCTTTTCTCTCGGTCTCAGGCATGTAGTCTCAGTCTCAGTCTGCACGGTCCAGCTCTCAGCGAGTGGTTTGGATAAGCGCAGGCCCATGCCAGCGCAGGGAGCTCAGGCTGTGGCTGTGTTCACGCTGCCCAGGGAGAGGTCACTCTGAGAGGTCAGGCAGTCAGGATAAGTGCTTGGTTTTATAGGAGCAGGGCCCCTCTCTGTAGGAGGTGCTAGGTAGGATGGTCAGAGGTCTGTGGGATGGCAGGTTGGGCAGACTCCGGCAGAGTGCTGCCTAGGATCAGCGCCACACCTGAGCCCAGGGCTGTGCTTGTTGAACTAATTGATCAATAAGGCCTAGCTGTCCTGGGCTGCATTGACAGCAGTGGATGCCCAGAAGGGTGACCTGAGCCGCTGGCTACTCCTCAAGGCATGACAGCACAGATGAGACCAGAAACAGCCGAGAAAGGAGCATTGACCAGAGCAGACAGTCAGTGTGGGGAAACCTATTACTATGTTCACTTGAAAAAGTGAATACAAAGTCTGGAAGGATGGCTGTGCAGTTAAGAGAACTTGTTGAACTTACGGAAGACCTGGGTTCCATTCTCAGCACCCACATGGTAACTCACAACCACCTAACTTTGGTTCTATGGGATCTAAGCTTTCTTCTGCCCTCCATGGGCTATACATACATGTAGACATACACACAAAACAAACACATACACATAAAGGCCCATTGCTCTGCCATGCAGTGCAGAGGGGTGGAAGACACGCAGAGGCCTGCTCACTGCATGGATGACCCTCGGGAGGAGACATTACAAGGTGCAAGTATGTGGTGGAGAGATGGGAGAGAAAGAGAAGCAGAACGGTTCTATGAAGTACTATGAAGAGGGGCAGAACTGGAGAATGAGGGTGGAGAGGAGCAGCCTATTGTGAGTAGCTTGCCCTGCTACCTTGGTGAAGTCCCACCCCGGGCTGCCACTAGGGGTCATGTGGCAGCAGGGGTCTGTGTCAACGTTAGTGGTTCGCATTACTAACAAAGGCCATGTGGGCATCCCTGGTCGGAGTTGCCACCTGGGACCACGCTGATGTCCAAGTGCTGTGCAGAGTTGCCCCTTGCCAGATGCAGCTCTTGGGAGAGGGAGCCTTTTACCTTGACTGGACAGCACAGTAGAGCTGGCCCTGGTGGTGTGGGCACAGATGAGCTGGACAGAAGGCATGAGAGCAGGAGAACTGTCTTGCCCCTTGTTGGCTGCAGCATTGGGTAAGCTAGCTAGGGCAGTGCTGGAGAGGGAGGATGTGGGAGATCTAGCACTCAGGTCCAGATCCAGGGCTTTGAGTTGACCCCACCTCAACATATACTCCATCTGTGAACTGCCAGAGAGCATGAAGGTCCTACAGATTAAAAGCTGCAGGATCTCTATGACACAAAGTGACAACAGGATATCTGAGAGGTGTCCCAGGGAGGATCCAGTATTGATAGCATAGCAGAAGCCAGAGGCCTCAAACTAGACCCCATGACTCATTGCAGTGAACATTTGCAAGAAAAGATATGTGGACAAATCTGGGCACAGTGGCACAGTCAATTGATCTCAGCACTAGCAAGTAGAAACAGGAGGATCAAGAGTTCAAGGCCGACCTAGGCCACAGGAGATTCTGACTCAAGTAAGTAAGTAAGTAAGTAAGTAAGTAAGTAAGTAAATCAATCAATCAATCAATCAATCAATCAATCAATCAATCAATGTAAGAAAATCCTGGCTGTCAGGAACTGGTGGTGCAAACCGTTTTTCTCAGCATTTGGGAGGCAGAGGCAGGAGACTTTTTCAGTTTGAGTCCAGTCTGATCTACAGAGTGAGTTCCAGGATAGCCAGGGCTACAAAAGGGTATATTGTGGGGCACACTACTTCTTCAGGTTCCATGATGAGATTTTTTTGGGGGGAGGGTGGGAGGTTTCAGGGGGAGAGGGTGGATATGAATGGATGAAAAGATGAGCGAGATTGGGGTGCATGATGTGAAATTCAGTAAAGAATCTGTAAAAAGTTAAAATAAATAAAATAAAATAAATAACATAAAACCACCCATCATACTATCCTCCAGCCCCAGATAACCAAGATGGCAGCCTTGGTGATCACTCTTGTTAAGCTCTCTGGGGGCCAGCTTGAGGAGTACGTGTTCATAGACACAAGTTCCTGAGTTTGTGCTCATCTGTGACCCTGTCATTTTATCAGATTGGCTCTGGTGTTTCTTGTCCCTTTCACCTTCCTCCTCAGTGTCTCTTTTCCCTTAGAAAGGAGGAATATAGACACAACACACATAAGATGTTAGTTGTTTTATAAAGCATTTCTTTATATTTTACTATATAACATTATTTTCTTAAAAGTGTGCATTTTTGGAAAGCTTAGTAAAATTTTGTTTAGGGTTTCTTGCATTTAGTTCTAAGGATGAGAGACATTCCTTCAGTGTCCCATCATTTCCTGACTTTCTAATAAAGAGTAGCTTAAATTCATAAAATGCTTTCATCCGCTTGGTTCTATGAAGAACAAACCATTTAAGATCATGTTACCTGGTGGATAGGATTCTTTCCTTTGTGTGTGTGTGTGGGGGGGCGGGACGCTGATTCTGTGTCATTGGCTATACAGGGTTTCCATTTCTTCTTGAGTCAGTTTTAATGGATTAGATTATGAGGGGAATTGTTCCTTTGTCTGTGCTTTTCACTAACTTGGCAAAACTCTCCATAATTTTTTGCATTGTTTACTTAATATAAATTACGTAGACTTTTATTTCTTTTTCATTCTTTAAATTGTTCATTGTGTGTTTTCTGTTTTTTGAACAGGATGATCAGAGATGTGTCTTAGTCTTTTAAGAAGATATTTTATTTCTCAATACTTTCTATCCTTATTGCATCTGTTAACACCTTCTTTGAGCTTATACTGTTATGTTTGTAATTGTAGTGGTTTGAATGAAAAAGACCCCATAGACCCATAGGGAGAGGCACTATTAGGAGGTGTGGCCTTGTCAGAATAGGTGTGGCCTTATTAGAGGAACTGTGTCACTCCAGGTGGGCTTTGAGGTTTCAAAAGCCCACTCAAAGCCCAGTGGCTTGCTCTTCTTGCTGCCTGTAGATCTGGATGTAGAACTCTCAGTTTCTTCTCCAGCACCATGTCTGACTGCATGCTACCATGCTTTCTGCCATGACGATAATGGATTAATCCTCCGAAACTGTAAGCCAGCCCCAATTAAATGTTTTCCTTTATAAGGGTTGCCATGGTCCTGGTGTCTCTTTATGAAACCCTAACTAAGACAGTAATGTTGAGCTTTCTTCTGAGGAGATAGATACTTTAAATTTAATTAAAGCACCACAGAATGTGGTAATGTATCACTTAATCACATGCTACCCTATGAATATATACACCTCAACATACACAGTTTAAAATGAATTCAATTAAAAAATATAACTATTCAAGGTTGTGCTTTTTCCCCAAGGGTTCAGCAGCTACTGTATGTATCATAGGGGTTTAATGTGCAGAAAGTTTGATTATCTTTCAGCTTTGAATTTTTAAACATCCTGATTTGCCACTGTTTCTTTGATTAGTAAAGGTTTTAGAAATTTCTTTTTAACTTTTCGATTATTCCAGAAATTTCAGCATGCATCTTGCCTTATGCAAAGAAGACTAAAGTCAGCAAATATTTCTCCCTGCTGAACAATGAAGTCACCTGCAAGTCATCTCCCCGATTGTTTGGTTGGTATTTTTATTCTATCTTATTTCTCTCCCCAAACTAGATTTCACTGCCCTTTTAAAAATAAAATCTATTAAGATTTACACATATTCAGTATTCTGACTGACATCTCAACAGTTTCCTCGAAGATGGTTATCCTCCTTCCTGAAGCTCATCTTTCAGATCTCTGTGTAGTAAATTCTCTTAATTCCTTTTGCCTAAGTGTGTGAGGATTTCCCTTGTCTGTGTGTCTATGTTTAGAATGAGTTGCTTGATTCTGCATAGAGTTTGTCAGGCCTCTGCCATCACAGATTCTCCTCTCTGTCCTACCCTCCGATCCCTAGGCAACACTGACCTCCTCTCTCTCAACCACATTAGCTCTCAATTTCTGAAATTTTATATAAAGAGATTCGTACCATATAGAGTCCTTCATTTGACATTTTCGTGCAAGAAAATTCTTTTAAAACTCACCCATGCTGTTCCAGGGGTTAGCAGCAAACATCTTTCATTACTGCGCTGTGTTCTGAGATGGCAATGCACTGGTGCAGAATTAAGGTGTTCTCAGCTTGGGCATAGTACACTTCAGGGTGCTATGAACATTTTTGTTGTTTTGTGGTTTTTTTTTTCTGTATCACTATTTGTACTGATATAAACTTTTTTCTTTTTTTCCCCTTTTTTCTTTTTTTAATTAGATATTTGCTGTATTTACATTTCAAATGGTGTCCCCTTTCCTTGTTACACCTCTGAAAACCCCCATACCATCCCCCCTCCCCCTGCTCACCCCTCCCCCCGCTCACCCCTCCCCCCTAATTTCCTGACTTGCATTCCCCTGTTCTGGGGAATTGATCCTTCACAGCACCAATGGCCTCTCCTCTCATTGATGTCTGAAATGGCCATCTTCTGCTATATATTTAGCTGGAGACATGGTCCCTCCATGTGTACTCTTTGGTTGGTGGTTTAGTCCCTGGAAGCTCTAGGGTTACTGGTTGGTACATATTATTGTTCCTCCTATGGGACTCTAAACCTCTTCAGCTCCTTGGATCCTCTCTCTAGCTGCTCCATTGGGGACCCTATGCTCATTCTATAGGTTGGCTGTGAGCCATGAGTGTTTTGATCCACTTTCCAATAAGGATCAAAGTATCCCCACTTTGGTCTTCCTTCTTCTTGAGCTTCATGTGGTCTGTGAGTTGTATCTTGGGTATTCCGAGCTTTTGGACTAATATCCACTTATCAGTGAGTGTGTTCTTTTGTGATTGGGTTACCTCACTCAGGATGATATTTTCTAGTTCCATCTGTTTGCCTAAGAATTTCATGAAGTCATTGTTTTTTTATAGCTAAGTAGTATTCCATTGTGTAAATGTACCACATTTTCTGTATCCATTTCTTTGTTGAAGGACATCTGGGTTCTTTCCAGCTTCTGGCTATTATAAATAAGGCTACTATGAACATAGTGGAGCATGTGTCCTTGTCACATATTAGAACATCTTCTGGGTATATGCCCAGGAGTGGTATAGCTGGGTCCTCAGGTAGTGCTATGTCCAATTTTCCGAGGAACCACCAAACTGATTTCCAGAGTGGTTATAAGCTTTTTGTTTTATTTTCTATATTTTTTATTTACATTCTCAATGACTTCCCCTTTCCCGGTTACCCCCTCCCCGAAAGTCCCATAAGCCCTCTTCTCTCCTCCTGTTCTCCAGTCAACCTCCTCCTGCTTCTCTGATATTCCTGATTTTCCTGATATTCCCCTACACTGCTACATCCAGTCTTTCCAGGACCAGGGGCCTCTCCTTCCTTCTTCTTGGAAATCAACTGATATGTGAATTGTGTAAAGTTTGAATTTATTGTTGACATGTGTCACATTTTTTTTAAAAAATAATCTTTTTTCTTGTTTCTTTCTCCTTTTTTGACATTTTCTTTTCTTTTTATTAGATATTTTCTTTATTTACATTTCAAATGTTATCCCCTTTCCTGATTTCCCCTCCAAAACCACCCTATCCCATCCCCCCTCCCTTGCTCACCACTGATATAAGCTTTTATTTCTTGTGAGTACATGTGTACAAGTATCATGGTTGGATCAGACAATAGGAACATGTGCTATAGCTGGGCCTAACAGTTTAAAAAGTTGTCAAACTGCCTTCCAAATTAACTGGGTCATTTTACATACCCACTTGGGATATATAAAGCTTCCAGTAGTTCCAAATCCTTACATATTCTTGGTATTCATGGTGAAGTTTAACCAACCTCGGGCTTCTACACACATGCAAACATACATCCCATAAGTGTTGTCCAAGTATATGTGAGCACTATGCACACAGCACACATAAACACATGCAAAAAATTCAGTTATATATTCACAATTTCTTAATTCCATTATTTCCTACCAAAACCACACTGTATTACTGGTTTTCCAGTTCTATTCCTCTCAAAGTTGTTTTGACTGTACTAGGTCAGCTGAGATTCTCTAGGCCTTTAAGAAGAAGCTGTTTAATTGCCACAGAAAAAAGCTCTGAAGGTATTTTGCTTGAGATCATGCTGAATCTGTAGATTAGAAGTAGAAGATGGGACACTCCAATGCTATGAAATCTTTGTTGCCATAGTCTTTCCATTACGTCTTCAATTCTCTCAGTAAAAATTTGAAGTTTCCAATGTATCAAACACATGAGTCTCCTGGAAGATTTATAAGTAAATGTTTGGTGTTTGTATGTTCTTCTAGTGGTATTGGCTTTTAAATCATGATATCAAATTTTTCATTATTGCTAGTCAGGGATACATGGAACATTTGCATATTTATACTGTCTCTTGCAATCTTGATAAACTTACTCATTAACTCTAAAGGATTCTTCGTAGAACCTTTGAATTCTCTCTCTCTCTCTCTCTCTCTCTCTCTCTCTCTCTCTCTCTCTCTGTGTGTGTGTGTGTGTGTGTCAGTGTCAGTGTGTCTGGGTGAGTGGGAGAGGAAGGATGAACAACCTCTAGTGGCATTCTTCCTCAGGAACCTTATTTCCTTGGGATCTGGGACTAGGCTCACCAGTTGGTGCATCCCAGAGATCTGGCTTCTAGCCTTGGGGTGACAAGTTAGTGCCACCATGCCAAGCTTTTCATAGATTCCAGGGATTGAACTCACGTCCTCATAGTTGCATAGCATGCCCTTTAGTCACACTGTTTGTATGTGGGAAGAAACTTCCTCTTTTCTCCCCAGTTTTGGCACTGTTTATTTTTATTACCTTTAGTCCCTTGTACCTTTTTTCTTTTTTTTTTTTTATTGACACCTTGATAGATCCTCCTTTCCAGTGTTAGAGACAAGCGCAAGCAGATGACCTTATGTGATACTGATGCCAAGGATCCAGTATTTCCCAACTGAATTTGATGCTAACTCTAGTGGATATTTTGTTGTTGTTTGTTTGTTTTGTTTTGCTATTCTTTGTGAGACTGAGGAATTTTTTTCACTACCAGTTTTCAGAGGTTATGCTTTAGAGTAATATGCTGAGTAAATGCTGAGATATTTTAGGTCAAGTGATTTTTCTGCCCCTACTGAGAATATATGACTTTCCCTTTTAGTTTTACTATGATAAATAACATTGACATTTGGCTCTTAAACTCATATATATTCTTAGAATTAAAGTAATTTTATTTCATTTTTATTCTTCATTTTATTTTATTTTATTTTTATAGAGTCTTACTATATAACCGAGTCTGGCCTTGAACTTGCATTCTCTTGCCTTAGACCTTCAATTGCTACACGAATAAGGGAATCACTATGCCACCACATCTGGCTTGAACTCTGTTGTGTCATGAGGAGTTCTCCTTTCTAAATGTGGGTGGACTTGACAAGTTAAAACCTTTGTTTCTACATCTGCATTTGTGAGAGATACTGGCTCTGACTTTGTCATTTCTTAGTTTAATTTTTGTAGTAATGCTGTCCTTACAGAAACAGTCGAAAAGTACTTATTCCTTTTAATTTTCTAGCTGTGTTTGTACACAATCAATGTTCTTTATTCCACAGTTGTCTTAATTAGTTTTCTTTTGCTGTGACAAAGCACCATGGCCAAAGAAACTTACAAAAGAAACTGTTTAGTTGGGCTTACAGTTTCAGAGGGTTACAGTCTGTGATGGCAGAGCAAGGCATGGCAGCAGGACCAGCTGAGAGCTCACATCTTAATCCACAAGTAGGAAACAGAGAGGGAGAGAGAGAGAGGAAGAAAGAGAGAGAGGGAGAGAGAGAGAGAGAGAGAGCGAGCTAACTGGGAATTGAGTCTTTTGAAACCTCCAAGCCCACTCCCAGTGACACACCTCCTCCAACAAGACCACACCTCCTAATCCTTCTCAAACAGTTCCACAAACTGGGGACCAAGTATTCAAATATATGAGAATATGGAGAGCCATTCTCGTTCAAACAATCACAATAATGTTTGACAATGCTACCATTACAGCCACCTAGACTCAGGTCTCAGAATGACTTTGAGTCCAAAATTTATTTTTTAAAATAGTTTTAGTGATGCAATTAGGAGTGAATGTCATTTATTTTGTTTCTGATAGTGGTACATCATGTACTATATTCTTGTTCTAACAAGTTGAGCTAGCTAATTTCTTAAGTTTTTATTTTGCTTTTTATATTTTGTTTGTTTATTTGAGACAGGATCTCACTATGCAGCCGAGAGCTCACTATGTGGACCAGGCTGAGTGTGAATTCTCAGAAATCCATCTGCCTCTGCCTCTTGAGTGCTGGGATTAAAGGCGTGCGCCACCATGTTTGGCTTGTTTTTTAGGTTTTATTGGTCATTTAAAATAGACTTCAGGTTAATTGAACTTTTTTATTTTTTTGAAAAGCATATTCTTTTATTTAAAAAGGAAGTAAAAACATTTTATGATAAAATTGAAGATTTTCATGGAAAATATTTCTGATAAAATAGAAGAGATATATAAAAACATGCTAAAATTGACAATTTTCATGGAAAATTAAAGAGTAAAGTGGTAGACATAAAAAACATTGCTAAATCAATTGAAAAAGGAAGTAGAAACATTTTATGATAGAATTGAAGATCTACATGGAAAATATTTCTGATAAAATTGTAGAAAAATGTAGAAAGAAATGTTAAAATTGAAGATTATCACAGAAAATTTTATATAGATATAATAATGGTAGGCATAAAAGTATTCCTAAGTTGATTGAAAGTGAAATTATAAGCATTTTCTGATAAAGTTAAAGATTTTCATGGAAAATATTTCTGATAAAATTGAAGAAATATATAGAAAAACATCTTAAAATTGAAGATTATCATGGGAAATTATACAGATAAAATGGTAGGCATAAAGATAATTCTAAGTTGATTGAAAGTGGTATTATAAACATTTTCAGGTAAAATTGAAGATTTACATGGAAAATATTTCTGATAAAATTGAAAATTATCTGATAAAATAGAAAAACACGTTAAAATTGACTATTTCATAGAAAATTATACAGATAAAATGGTAGACATAAAAAACCTTTCTAAATTAATCGAAGGTAGAATTAAAAATATTTTGTGATTAAAATCAGAGATTTACATGGAAAACATTTCTGATAAAATAGAAGAAATATATAGAAAAACATGTTAAAATTGAAGATTATAATGAAAAATAATGCAGATAAAATGGTAGACATAAAAACATTACTAAATTAATTGAAAGATGAATTACAAACATTTTCTGATAAAATTGAAGATTTACATGGAAAATATTTCTGTTAGTCTGTCTTTTTATTGGGGAATTGAGTCCATTGATGTTAAGACATATTAAGGAATAGTGATTGTTGCTTCCTGTTATTTTTGATGTTATTTTTATGTTTTTGTGGTTATCTTCTTTTGGGTTTGTTGCAAGAAATTACTTTCTTGCTTTTTCTAGGGTGTAGTTTCCCTCCTTGTGTTGGCGTTTTCCATCTATTATCCTTTGTAGGGCTAGATTTGTGAGAAGATATTGTGTAAATTTGGTTTTCTGATGGAATATCTTGGTTTCTCCATCTATGGTGATTGAGAGTTTTGCTGGGTAGAGTAGTCTGGGCTGACATTTGTGTTCTCTTAGGGTCTGTATGACATCTGCCCAGGATCTTCTAGCTTTCATAGTCTCTTGGTGAGAAGTATGGTGTAATTCTGATAGGTCTGCCTTTATAAGTTACTTGACCTTTTCCCCTTACTGCTTTTAATATTCTTTCTTTGTTTAGTGCATTTGGTGTTTTGATTAATACGTGCTGGGAGGACTTTCTGGTCGTGGTCCAGTCTGTTTGGAGTTCTGTAGGCTTCTTGTATATTCATGGGCATCTCTTTCTTTAAGTTAGGGAAGTTTTCTTCTATAATT